>JAYESA010000009.1:155002496-155731679 GCA_036927795.1 Iris macrosiphon
TACAATCATCAACAAATATCACAAACCAGCGGGAACTAGACAAAATATATTTTGGGGAAGGACCCCAAACATCAGAGTGAATCAAAGCAAATGAAATATTACTTTTATTCATACTTAATAGATAAGGAACTCGATGGCTCTTAGCTAAAATGCAAGTCACACATTTAAAACCCATAGTTGACACACCTAAGAATAAGTCTGGGAACACATGTTGCAGATAACTAAATGACGGGTGGCCTAACGAACGGTGCCAAAGCAAAATCTGTTCCACTTTGAGATTACTTAGATAGTGCATGTGGTATGCTCGGCTGACACTGAAATCATCCATATAAGAGAGCCCCCTACCCCCCCTCCTCTTAGTACCATGCTCAATGATCTCCTTGGTGAGAATATCATGAATAAGACAAAACGTAGGATAAACGAGAACAACACAATTCAAGGCCATTAGTTCCAGATCACGTGTCCTTGACATTGGACGCTTACACTTTACAGATTTTTTTCCAGGCAAGTATACCTTGCCATTGTACTGTATTTACATTCCATATGAGGCATGCATGTTTATTTCTGTTTATTTTAGTTCATTTATTTTAACTGCTATATAAATTGCGCATCCAAGGAAACTTGGGTGCAACGACGGTGTCGTCGTACTATGTTTTTATTTATGTATATGCATTGGACCTACTTTATGAGACTACCCCATCTTCATGAGGCATTTATGTTTCATTGGCCATGACACTATTCTTACACGAGTGTGAGTCACATGTAGGACACGGACTTGCGTACTCGGCTGGCCACTGGTACGTATAGGTCGTGGACGGATAGGGATAACTGCCAATAGAAACTTTGTATGCTAGTAGACCTGGCAGTTATTAGAGGTTTATCATGTCATGGACATGACATGCTTAGAGCATTGGGTGGGGAGAACAACAAGTACCGTATTTGAGCTCCTTTGCACTTTTTCCTGTGCGCCCAGATTCTCCGCTGGAGATACGGGTGGTGATAACCACTATATATTATATTATTATCAAGCGGGCCTCCGGCGTTCGAAAGACGACATGCCTTTTTAGGCCCCTGGATCTCCAAAAGAGAACCATGCCAAATCCCAGTTTTCAGCCAGATAGCTCACTTGTGGGAAAAGGTGTTCTTAACTGCATTCACTTAGACGGTTAGGCGACCCCAATGGATGTTTATATTTCAGTACTTTATTGGCATGTTTATATGTATCTTGTTACGTCTCTCTGAGGACCTGGTACCTTTCCAGATATAGATGAGCAGGAGTATCCGCAGGAGTATGGACCTGGACCTGACGCTACCTATCAGTCTGAGGAGATCTTACCTTCGGATTATATGTGATCCATTGCAACTGTTTAGTGATTCTAGTTGCTATTCCTTTTCGAGACATTTATTCTTATATTAGAGTTTATTCTCTTCTCGCTTTAGTAGTTTATTATAGTCGATTTGCAGTGGATTTGTTTCCATCCGACTATCATACTTTGAGACTGTTTCTTTGATATTCAGTTATTGATTTCCATTTATCTATTATTTGTGCTATGGATGAGATATAGATTTGCGTGTGACTTGTTGTGACAGTATATTACCACTGTGGATTGGATATTCATGTACAGCGTACGTGTGTATATGGTATCCATATATTGGAGTTCATATACATACGGCTGACGTGTTACGTATTCCTAGTCCTACGTATTTTAGGACTGGGGCGTGACACCTGCTAACTATACCTTAGCTAAATTATTTAACTTCATGGGTTACTACGTCCAATACTAATGGTATACTATGGTTCTAAGCCATGGGCATACTTATCTCACTGGCACACACTACCCAAAATACTATACTACACCTCTAGGATACTATCTTGTCTCGGTTCTTGAATCACCTAAACTACTTAACTATCATTCTTACAAATGAACACTTGTGTACCCTACTGGCACACCCTTACCGATCTAGAATACTCTCAATAGGATGCCTACCCAAGTCTTGACACCAATTATATAAGGCAGTAGCTCTTATTTGGCACTTAGATGATACTCTCATACTAGGTTACTCATGTCTCTCCTCTATACTTAGTACACTATCCACTAAAAATGCTTGTACTTAAACCTCCATAATATTTGAGGTACTCTAAATCTTGCCACTAGGGTACTCTTCCTATCCTGATACTTGGTGTAAACTGATACTCTAACACCTATTAATCACTCTAGGGTTCTCATCTATATTTACTATCACAATACATACACAAGACCTCCTAACCATTACGATACCAAGATATCTCACTGGTATCCTTATATCCATCATACTATTTTCTGATACATACTACTTCTATACCCCAACACTAGCAAGTTACTATGAATACTAAACTGACTTCTATATAGGTTACCCTTCTTACTCTCTGCCTGGAACACTTGTACTCTTACTCTCAACTACCCCTTCACCTATATTAACTGATACATCCATCTAATACTATTATACAAGATATTTACTGATACTAGCATATAACTCAACTAATCCCTGATATACCCTGGATACTATTACTCTCTAGGCACTCTTGATATAGAACACGAGCTTCCTAACTATACATAACATATGTACTTAATGTTCTAGGACACTAACTTCTTAATACTCACAACAGTTCATCACACACATACTACTGCCACTCTTGCCACTAGCTTACTTACTAGATTACCCCCATCATACTCCATAACTGTCCTTGACTTATGCACTTACTATTCTGCTACCTGCTTATCACTAACCTGCCCTACTGACATACTATTGGCACCTCTGATACTAAACCTCTACTTCATAATACTTATGGACTGGCACTCCACTTCACCACTCATGCTTCCTCATATATCCCTATTAACAGTTCAACACTCCTAAATACTAGATGATACACCAACACTAGACACATACATGTGCACTCATATCTACTCATACCAATGCATAACTTCCATAAGTAACACAAGTCCTACTACCTAGCACAATACATTCTAACACTGACACACTCACCTATACACCTCACTAGTTCAACTTCTATTCCTACGGAAGCACAATAATCATCAAAAGTACGGGAAGTGAACCCAGCTGCATTATCTAGTCGAATCGTTCTAACATATTGGTCAGGAAAAAGAGTCTTAAGCTTAATCTACTAAGAAAGTAGCTTGGAGAAGGACAAATTTCTAGATGAGAGTAAGAAAATATTTGACCATCGACTAGAAGCATCTATTAGAACCATAAAATACCAGAAAGGTCCACTAGCAGGATCAATTGGTCCACAAATATCACCTTGTATTCTCTGAAGGAATGGTGGTGATTCAGAAGCTATTTTGAGAATTGAAGGTCTTGTAATGAGTTTACCCTGTGAACAAGCTACACACAAATGTTCAGTAGAAAAAGAAAGACTTTAGCATGATAAATTATGCCCATTTGTATTGTTGATGACCTTTCTCAACATAGTCGATCCTGGATGACCCAATCTGTCATGCCAAATGATTAGATTCCTTGGATCCTTTAGCCTTTTGCTAGTGATGGGGGTGAGATTCTACTACCTTCATAGTAGTTTGATATAGCCCCGAGGAGATTAACTTGCACTTTTCTAATGTATGGTGCTTTAGCCGTTGATCAAGGACTAGCTCCTTCGTGCCCCTGGTCTCTACCCGTACCTCTGGTGAGCTTATTGCTTCCAATATTAGAGGTGATACCAAGATACTCTTTGCTATCATCATTCATGGTTTCAACATGAAACCCATTCATTCGAATATCTTTAAATTTGAGTAGATTTATATTAAATCTACTAGAGAATAATGTATTTCGAATGACTAAGTGTGTTTTATTTAGCAATACAACATCGACCTTACCATAACCTTCTTTAATCTGTACGGGTCCAGCAATGGTGGTCATCTTGGCAGTGTTTGAGGCATATATTATGAAAACTTCATAGTTTTCAATATAGTGTGAGTTGTTGCACTATCTATCAAGCATATGCCATCATCATTATACATACCTTTCAAAAGCAAAATATTAATATGCTACTAAATGGTTAAACTTGGCATATTGCCAATTATTATAACTTGATCTAAATCTAAATGAAACTGCCTCAAAGAAAGTAAACTATCTAGACTATTGATCATATAATGACCAATTTATTCAAAGTGGAAAGTAAATAAACTTAGATAAGAATACAATAACTATTCATTGACATCGCCTATCATGGCGTTGAACTAGTCTTCTGAAATTGCATTTTCATCCTTATCTTGGAAGAAATTATTAAAATACATGTGTGTTGTACCCTCCATGAGATTAGTCTCAACACCCTATGAGGCTTCATACTCGTCCAGTTCCTTTTATGAGGTACGATATTTTCATATCCAATGACCAACTCTTACGAAACGTCTGCAAATATCAGTTGGAGCAGCTGGATAGGAAATTTGGGCATTATTTCTTCGAAGATTAAATATTTTACTTTTGAACTGTGTATCGTTATTTGGACCCAGATTGTAGAAATTTTTTTGGCTTCCACGGCGTCCATGCCCTCTACCTCTGTGATTTCCTCAATCCAAAATATTGGTCAGATTTTTTTGAGCACTAGTCGCATTCACTTCAGCTTAAATTGGTGCAGACTCAGTTGGTCTACTAGTGTAATTTTTGATTAATAACTCATTATTTTTCTTAACCACGAGTAAGACAGCAACGAGTTTAGAATACTTCTTAAAAATTTTCTCCCTATACGTCTGTTGTAGGGTCATATTAGTCGCATAAAATATGGTGAATATTTTCTCTAGCATGGAATGCTCTGTCATTTCTTCACCACATAACTTCAATTGTGAAATAATCCTGAACATAGCTGAATTATAGGCTACAACTGTCTTATAATCTTGGAAACGTAGATTGAGCCATTCATGGAGTGCACCTGGTAGTATGACCATTTTTTGGTGATCATATCTCTCAGCTAGAGAATTATATAGCACCAAGGGGTCCTTGACTGTTAAGTACTCAGCCTTGAGATCATCATGAATATGATGTCTTAGAAAAATTAAAGTATTCGCTTTATCTCGTGTAGATATTGGCTTATCAGCCACAATTGTGTCACCTAAGCTTTTGGCTTGAAGGTGCAATTCAGTATCCAATCTCCAGTTGAGAAAATTTTGGCCTTCTAAGTTTAGAGACTTGAAATCATGCTTTGTGAGGCTCGACATATTGCTGTATAAGATCAATAATAACAAGTTAACATAAGAACTTGGTAAATCATCAAATAATTCATGTTCATGGTGTATGCTTCAAACAATGATGTTTCAGAAGTCTATTTATACCAAATAAATCTTGTTCATGGTATGATTCGAATAATGATGTTCCAGAAGACGTATGTAAATACCAAACACTAGATGTTCATGGTATGCTTCGAACAATGATTATGTTCACAAAGTCTTTCAAAAATACCACATATGGTATGCTTCGAACAATGGCGTTCCAGAAGTCTTATATATATAGACCAAACAATAATGTTCATGGTCATCAGATCTCTGATGGTTTTGATCTGAATTTATTTATATAAAAGAAAGAAATAAATAAAGAATAACTCCAGCGTTCTCTTCGAGAGATCTATATGCGATTAACATCGGAGTGCTATCAGAGTTAACTAAAAGAAGTGAGATGAATAGATAAAAATTATTCTTTTTGCCCTAGCGGTATTCCAAGGGATGTATAAACATCAATATCAGGCTGCGCCTAGGATGCAGAAAAAAAATAAACATAAATAACCATACCTATTATCGAAGTGGAGAATCCGCAAATGACGGCTTCACTGAGATGCTCTCGCTTATTTTATCCCGTTAGAGCTTTGTGCTGATAATGTGTTTGAATAAACATAGAAGAAGAAAGAAGAAAATAGGAGAGAAGATCTCTTATTGGTGTAATCCCAAAGAGAGAGTCAAAGGCCTTATTTATACAACCCAATGAAGTTGTAATACTAATCTGTAACCAATGTGAGACTAAATACAAAGTGGGAATCCAACCCTTTAGTAACCCACGTTATAACAATAATAATAAATTTTATATTGATTTATTTATAAATAAAATAAATATCAAAAATATTATCAATATTACATCAAAAATATTAATTTAAATAAATTTGACTGGGGATCTCAATCTCCAATCTCCAATCTTATAATGGGACTTGGAATCGGCTCAAATTTGAGTCGTCCAAGCCGTATGTAAATAGTCAACCAAAATTTTT
Organism: Iris macrosiphon; assembly: GCA_036927795.1. NCBI lineage: Eukaryota > Viridiplantae > Streptophyta > Magnoliopsida > Asparagales > Iridaceae > Iris > Iris macrosiphon. The sequence goes on from JAYESA010000009.1 coordinate 155,008,744, forward strand.
TAAACTTACGAAGATAAATAAAAACTATTTTTAATATATTTTTTATACTAGTAAATTATTTAAATATTTAAATAATTTTATATTAATATCAGAAAAAAATTATTAGTATAACTTAAATGCATTCGTTAATGAGTATATGTTAATTAGAATATATTCAATTGATATTTAAACTATTTTTAACATATTTTATTTTTTTTATGAAATATGGTATAATATATACAAATTTAATATATTTGTTGACTTTAAATTTGACAAATAGATAATGTTTTATCAAAATTTTATACAAAAAAAATGAACAAATAGATAATATTAAATCTATTATCATCCAAAATGTAGTACTTTTTTATATTATTTACTTGATTTCCTTTTTAAACAAAATAAATTATGTATATGGATAATGACAAGTTATCTATAATATTATCTATGTTATTTAAAGCAAATAAATTTTGAATAGTTATAATAACTAGTAAATGCACGTGCGTTCCATGTAAAATAATTTTTTTTAATATTATTATACAATAGTTTAAATATATTTTAAACACGTGTTCCATATAAAATAAATTTTTTTAATATTATTATAAAATATTTTAAATATATTTTAAATATAATTTATTATGGATATATTTCTACTTTTTATTAAAAGCTTGAAAAAGCTAGCCATCTAAGTTGTACCTATATCCTCACGTAATAAAAGATTAAATAAGTTTTAACTAATTGTTTAACTACATAATATTATATAATTATAATTAAACACCTCTTCTCGCTCATGTGATTAAGGTGGGAGTCGCTCTTCTTGATTGGTCAAGTTAGATTTTTCTTGATGTTATTTATAACAAATTAATTCTTTTCAATAATTTTTTTACGTAATATTAATTTTTTTATAGAGTCTATGGATATATTTGGAATTTAGTTTTGAAAACTGAGATTGAAAATCTATAACTTTGTTATTAATACATGTTCGTTGAGAATTGGAAGTGTCCCAGTGACCAGATTATGCAGCACAAAAGTTTGTATTAAGGTTTTTTTTAATCTCTTAAGCCCCTGATTTTGTAGATATTTGGGTTCATAAACGAAAATAAAAGAAGAGGGACGAAAGAGTAAATAATTAATTTAAGGAATATGATAATTGTCTGTATGTTGGACAGTCCAAGGATAATTACCTAGATTCGGTTGGGTTATATATAATGGTGAAATGCTTCAAATATCCTACATTGTCGATTATTTGCATGCAACAATATTAACCAATTGGTCTCCAATAAGTCTAGTAGGAATTTATATTTGTTGGAAATTTTTGGAATTGAAGCTCTTATTAAAAAGTCTCTTGTTATGAGTGCGAGAGCTCTTGTAGATTATATATTATATATCTTTCATAATATAATGTGGCTTCAAAATTGCTCAAAAGTAAGCCGTCTAAGTCGTATGTATATATATTGTCAATTAATTATTTAAAAAAAATTAATATTACATAATAAAAATTTATTGAAAATATTTAAATATCTTATAAGTAAACACACAGATTCGAACTCAACCAACCTGGGAGAATACCTCCTAACTTAACCACATGAGCTACAAAGAGATTTTGTTTACAATTAAATATTATTACATAGCTAACCGTTTTTAAGACTCTTTATAAAAAGTAGAAATATATACATAACTAATTTTAATAAAAATATAATCAAATATATAACAAATTCTAATTAAAACATAAATATATATATAATAAATTTTAAATTAAATATATATAAATATTATATAATTTTATATTAATATTAGAAGGAAAAAATTATTTTACGTGCAAGGCACGTGAATTTACTAGTATAACTTAAATGCATTCATTAATGAGTATATGCTAATTAGAATATATTCAATTGATATTTAAACTATTTTTAAACTATTTTTTTATGAAATAAGATATAATATATACAATATTTTTTTACTTTAAATTTGACAAATAGATAATTTTTTATCAAATTTGTATAAAAAAAAATCAACAAATAGATAATATTAAATATATTATCATCCAAAATATAGTGCTTTTTTATATTATTTACTTGATTTCTTTTTAAACAAAATAAATTATGTGCATGGATAATGACAAGTTATCTATAAAATTATCTATGTCATTTAAAGCAAATAAATTTTGAATAGTTATAATAACTAGTAAATGCACGTACATTGCACATACAATAAATTTTTTTAAATATTATTATAAAATAGTTTAAATATATTTTAATTATAATTTATTATGGATATATTTCTACTTTTTATAAAAAGTTTTGAAAAGACTAACCGTTTTGGAGCCTCATTATAGGAGTAGAGATAGAGATAAAGTTTATATTAATTTATTTATAAATAAGATAGATATAAAAAAATATTACTAATATTATATCCAAAATATTAATTTCCAAAATATTAATTTAAATAAATTTTACTGAGGATGTCAATCTCAATAAAAGATTTGAATTTTTTTTTTTTTTTTGCTTGAGATATCTTTATGTATCCAGTAGAAGGATATAAATAGGGCCATTGTCTACCCATTACGTTATATTACTAGAGTTTTCTTTCCAAATATGGATGTAGTCCTAGTGGTTCTCAAATATATAGGACTAGGAGATTGTTAGAATATTTGCTTTGTTTGTTAGAATTTTTTTATTAGATTAGATAGGACTAGTGGGTATAAATAGTACATAACGAACATTGTCTACATTACTTTATATTACTAGAGTTTCCTAATATGGAAACTACCACCACCATTATATAGTTAATTGTTTGTTAGTATATATAATAATAATAATAATAATAATAATAATAATAATATCTAACCCTCTAGATTGGATTGAGGATCTCAATCAAAGATTTGAGAATCCAATTATTTTTATTGTTAGAATTATTTTTATTAGATTAAATAGGACTTAGATAGGACTATAGTTGGAATAGATTGAGAGATCCTTATCCAACAAATAGGAGGGAGGGTATAAATAGAGCATAAGGCCGACCATTGTCTACATTACTAGAAATAATTTTCCCCAGTATGGAAACCACCACCATTAGCAATAGCACCAATGTAGTCCTTTTCCTTGTTCTCCTCCTTGTGTCGATGGCGATGGTGATGTCCTCCTCCTCTTCCGAGACGATCCACCGCAGAGGAGGAGGGGATTGGCAGCTCGTCCACGGGAGCATCGGCATCTCGGCTATGCACATGCAACTCCTCCCGGGAGATAGCGTGCTCGTCTTCGACCGAACGGACGCAGGCCGGTCCAACCTGTCCCTCCCCGAGGGCAGCAGCTGCCCCCTGAAGCCCGACTGCAGCGCCCACTCCCTCCTCTTGGACCTCCACACCTCCTCCCTCCGCCCCCTCACCCTCCGCACCGACACCTGGTGCTCCTCCGGCACCCTCCTCCCCAATGGCACCTTCCTCCAGACAGGCGGCTACAAGGACGGCGATCGCGCCATCCGCTCCCTCGACACCCTAGGCGGCAGTGGCACGACCGCCAATGCCAACGCCAACGCCAACGCCAACGCCAACGCCAATGCCAATGCCGACTGGTTCGAGTTCCCCAACTTCCTCTCCGTGCGCCGCTGGTACGCCTCCAACCAGATCCTCCCCGACGGGGACGTCATCATCGTAGGCGGCCGCCGCCAGTTCTCCTTCGAGTTCTTCCCCAAGAAGCAGCAGCAGCCCTACAACTTACCCTTCCTGATGCAGACGAGCGACGGGCCCCGCATCGAGAACAACCTCTACCCCTTCCTCCACCTCCTCCCCGACGGCTCCCTCTTCGTCTTCGCCAATACCCGATCCGTCATCCTCGATCCGATCCGCAACGTCATTGTCAAGACCCTCCCGCCAATTCCAGATTCAATTCCCAGGAGCTATCCAAGTACCGGGTCCTCGGTGCTGCTACCGCTGCACCCGCAGCATCCCGACCCGCTGACGACCCGGGCAGAGGTGCTGGTCTGCGGCGGTGCGCCGTCCGGCTCCTATGAGGCTGCCAATACCAGGAAGGTCTTCTTACCCGCTGCAAAGACCTGCGGGCGGATCACCGTCACCGACCCGAACCCAGCTTGGGCCATGGAGACGATGCCGATGCCGCGGGTGATGGGTGATATGGTGCTGCTTCCGACAGGAGACGTGCTGATTGTGAACGGTGCCGGGTCCGGCACTGCCGCGTGGGAGCTGGCGGAGAACCCGGTGTACACGCCAGTCATGTACTCCCCCAAGTCCCCTGCCGGGTCGCGATTCCAGGTCCTCAACCCGTCCCAGATCCCCCGGCTGTACCACTCCTCGGCGATCCTCGACATCTTCGGGCGGGTCCTGGTGGCAGGAAGTAACCCACACCGCACCTACGACTTCTCCAAAATGACCAACTACCCAACGGAGCTGAGCATGGAGGCGTTCCACCCACCGTACCTGGACTCCGCCTTGAGCGGGCTACGGCCAAGGATCGAAAGTGGGTGGGGCGCAGTTGGCTACGGGGAGAGGATCTCCGTGACGTTCTCGGTGACCGGGTTTCTCCGGTGGCCGGGGCCGGAGGTGGAGGTGGTGGCGATCGCGCCCTCGTTCCAGACGCACTCGGTGGGGATGAACCAACGGATGGTGGTGCTGACAATGGAGGGGACAAGGCCAGCGGGGCCCTTCATGTACGAGGCAGACATCCTCGCACCGCCGACGCCACAGATCGCACCGCCCGGATACTATCTCTTGTTTGTGGTTCATGCCGGAGTGCCCAGCAGCCAGGGAGTATGGGTCAGATTTCACTGAGATGAGATATGCTTTTGTTGTCTCAAAGTTTTGTGAGTTTGCACAAGAAAGAGTAAACAAAGTTTTGTAGAAGAATAGTGAATTATGTACATTCAAACTAAGATGAATTGTATCCCTATAAAAGTCCTATCGAGATTCAACTGATATCCAAATTATGTATGTTCATTCAAACTAAAATATAAGAAAGAGCAGCATACATATGATTCTTTTGAACATGAATTTCTCAAGGTTGATGAGACCCATGTCTATATATGTCTATCATTATCGATCAAATTAAAGTTTGACAATCTATTGTCTTCAGTAATAATGTGTATTAGAAAGTGTTTGCAGTACGATCTTTAATTGTTCGATCTGGGTTTCTTATCTCTCGAGTAAATCAGAATATCATCGATGAACATGACTATGAACTTGTCTAAGAAGGGTCGAAACACTCTGTTCATCATATCCATGAAGGCCATTGGACCATTGGTCAAACCAAAAGATGTAACCAAAAACTCGTAGTGTCTGTATCTCTTCTAGAAATACGTCGGAGAATTCTGCCACGACTTCGGTTTGACCCAACTCTGCGCCCTTCATCCGAGTGTCCCGAACAGAAGCAAGATACCCTACATACCCTGAATATAGCAATGCCTTACCATCACTGCCGATACCACCATTACCTCCATAGATGCCGAGTCACACGAATAAGTAAACTCTGTCTCGCCAGGAATGCGAAACACCACTCTCTTTTTCGCACAGTCAATTATCGTATTGCAAGTCCCGAGCCAATCCATGCCCATGATAATGTCATAATCTTTGGTATCTAGAACTATTGCGTCCAAAGGTACATTTCTTCCCCTAATGCAAATATAACCGTCCATGCAAATCAAACTAGCCGGAAAGTCTACTCCAGTTGGAGTGCTAACACAAAGATTCATATCTAGCAGAGTCATACAAAATTTATGTTCATCAACAAATTCAGATGATATGAAACTATAGGTATCCCCTGAATCAAAAAGTACTCGAGCAGGTGTTCCTCTGTAAAGCAGTATACCTATAATGACAGTATCAGAGGCAAGCACTTTCTCTTGAGTCCGTGCATACACTCTATCTTGTGCTCCCATTCAAGGATTTTGGGCATTCATAGATGCCGCCTGAGTTACTCATGGCGCTTGATCACGATTCTGATTAAAATATTGATCTCGGGGAAGATTATGGTTTCTCCCCCCACTGTTGCACCACGCAGCCTTGTGATCTAGGCTACCACATTTAAAACATCTTGCATGATACTCCTCATGACGATGTCCAACTCGCTTGCACTTATTGCAATAACGTCTCTGATAAGGTCCTCGGTTATCTTTAGTATTCTGACGCTTCCGCTTGGAAGCATCAGATTCAGTTGCAACCATGGGTCGTTTATAGTTCTTACCATGACCGTTTTGTGTCGCCCCTCGAGGATGAATTTTGTTTATCTCGAGAGCCACTTCATAAGCCTCTCTGTAGGTTGTATACATCCGACTGAGCACATAACGCTGTAAGCCTATATTTATGTCCTCAATAAACCATAGCCGTTTTACTTTGTTGTTTAGTATCATGTATCTAGCAAATTTGACTTTCTTCAATAACAGTGCCTTATAGTCATCGACCGACAGATTGCCTTATTCAAGCATTATGATTTTTTTTTTCTTTTAACGGATAGCTGGTGGGATGAATTGGGTGATAAAAGCTTGTATGAATGTATCCCAAGAAATTTTGTCTTCTTGGTTAGCACCGTAAAGTGCCTGTCACTTGGACTCCCACCAGTCCTCTGCCTTAAGATGAAGTTGAACAGTAGCACAGTCTACTCTTTTACTGCCCTGAATATCCAACATACGAAAGCATCCCTCAGAAAACTTATCACTTCCTCAGGTATTGCCCTGCCATTGAATTCAGCTAGATTGTAGCTCTTAAGTTCAGAAAATATGAAAGCTGACTTTTTCTTTATAGGATGTTCAGTTTTCTCCACCTCTGTCACCATTGTCACTCGAGTTGTAGCTACTGCGGTCACATTATGGTTATTTGTCAGAGTAGTGACCAATTGAGTCAAGTTATTAACTTGTTGCTATTGCACATCAATTTGCGCCTGAAACTAGGTCGTTAGTTGCACTTGTAGTTCACGATGATGTGCCTCAATCATCTAGTGATGTGTATCGCTCTGCTTCTTCTGTGCCTCTAATATTTTCATCATCTTTTCCATTAGGTCTGGCGACGATGTCGCCTTAGAGCTATTCCCCTTAGTCATCTGCAATAGAAAAAACTTCCATTATCACTTATAAAATATTTATGGGCTTACTTTATGGAATATTATTTCATGCAGCGCTATCGTAAAGCAATTCATCTAAGAAAATTGTTTTAAAAACTTCCAATTTAAAACCAATTTCAAAATCTGAGAAAATTTTAACCATGCTCTGATACCAAGTACCAACTTGTCATGCCCTAGTTCCGTAGAACCGATCATCCTCGCTGGGCATGATGTCGTACAAGTCTGAAGTTACACTTGTACTAGGCAAGAACGTGCACTTGTGATAAATCTTTTGAAAATAACTTAGCAACATAGCAGCAGAATATTAAATACATAGTATAGGAAGAAAATAGCACTTTATTGATTTTATTGTAAATAACTACAACTTTCTCGGTACTGAAATAAAAATGCTTGTACGACTTACATAGCTTTGCGAAAAGTAAAACACTGATAGGCTGTCATGAAATAATGTTCCATTCCATATATTATGCCACTTTATTACAACTTGAACTAGGAAACAACAACTTAAAATCTTGAAATACTTTGAAAATAAGAAGAAGTTTTGAAAAGACTGCAGCAAAAGCTTTATCTTCCTTGAGCGTTCGTGGAGTCTCGAACACCTGGGTTGCCCACAGAGACGTGGGTCAGTACTTAACATGTACTGGTGAGAAGAACTAGCCCACTAACCTAAACCAACACTTCTGAATTATATGACAAGCATTTTAAATAGGCAATAGTAAACAGTGAAACATGCAATTTATTGACATATGTAATCTTACCACGCCGATGGACGTTCTTGTATAATTTATAGATAATACTTACCACCCCTGCACAAGACATTTGTTAGCATAAAATCTTTCTCATTCTGTCATTTGTGGTATAGCACCACGATGGACATGCCGTATAGGATTTAATGGACGTCCGAAGCACCATTCAAGCAGGTATAAAGCCTCAATGAATGTTCTGCTTATACCCTGCGCTACCAAAGCGTTCACTATTTACTCCGGGCCGAACGGTCCCCAGTGCTTTAGGTTCCATTCAAAGAAATTTACTAAAACTTGTGCACTAGTTGTCCATGACCATACAATGTATCTATGACTCTATAATAAGCATAAATTGCAGTAAGATATTGAAGTAATTAGAGCAACATGTACAATCATTTATTCTCGTTTTAACATACTTATTCAGTGTCTCGATTGGTAGTCTGTAGACTCCAATTTACCACTATCTCATGGCACCAAACCATGATATGATAATTGTATTCTTTCCTGTGTTATGTAAATGTAACTCCTACAACATTCCTCTTATCAATGCAACTCATTGATTTACAGTAGTGGTATTAACTTGTCGCATCATTGGCTTTATTGATCATTAGACTTAGCAAGCTTAACAGGAGAACTTGATTATTTTTGGCATGAAAGAGTAGGGAAGAAGGGACATATCTGCTCACCAATTAGAGAATGCTGAAAGAAGGGAATGCTTAAACGATCTGGCTCCAGTTATGCATCTAGCTGCATTGGCACCAACATCGGATCAGAATTCCATCTTTATCTTCATTTCTCTCAGAGTTCTCAAGAATAAATGCAAGAGATCGATGAAAACGGGCAACAAACTCAATCATTAAAAACCATCACGAAAATGCATTCATCAAAATCAAGCAACGAAAATCCAACCAAAAATCCAATGAAATTTTTTGGACTCATTCCAACAGAAGTCGATCAATTAGTTGGAAAGGTTCATTGCATTCGTCCGTGATCGATTATGCCGAAAAGTTTTCCCAATACTTAATTACGACTGAGTCAATCAAGCCACAAGCATCACGTAGTGAACTGCTAGAAGCGGGGCATAACAACATTCTCCGTGCAAGAGACATTTTAGCTGAATATCATTCTGCGTATAAGAATATTCTGGGACTAAGGAACATTCTGCGCACAAGAGTCTTTCTTAGATGAGTACAAGATTATGTGCTTAAAATACTCTGGATGAGCACTCTTCTGCACGCAAAACTCTCTGGATGAGCACTCTTCCATGCGCAAGACACTTTATGACTGAGAACCCTTTTGTGCACAAGAAACTCTTAAGGAGTTCACTCCACGTGGCTACTCGCCATTAATGCAGCCACAAAAATAGTAGCCATGTGGCAGCACATTAATGAAGATCTTTAATATGGTGATAAAGGGAGTGGTCGCATGTCATTCAGGCATAGGCGATGGTCTTCTGCGATTGTGCACTTTAATCGAGGGAAGTGCACCCAAATATTCATGATATTCTCCTCGTCTACTATGTTGACAGCTTTATTTTTTTTACTAGTAGACACGTTGAATTTTTGATGAAGTGGGAAGTTTCGACGAGGAAGGAAATTTTGGCAAGGCCAAAAATCTTTATGAAGAGGCTAGCTTTGGTCTCTTTTGGCAAATAGGCACTTTAGTTTTAAAGATGTCACTGGACTTAATCTTTTTGGCGAATCTAGATCATTTTAGTGAAGCTGGATTTTTCTGTACAAAGGCCAACTTTTCGCACATTTGGCTAATTTTTGGCTCTTATGTCAAGTCTATTTTTTTTGAGGTTCTACAATTATATTGTGTATCAATTTGCTTGCATATCATATCGTGTATGATACAGTAACTCTAGGATTTTACATCTATAGTTATAAATCCATATAGGACAATTTAATTTTTTTTGTTTCTTAACGTGATCAAGTTCCAAAATCTATATTCTTAAGTATACATTATATTATTCAACTAAAAATAATCGATACCAACTATCAACCTATATATCGTATTAGATCAATACGTAATGCCTATGTTATTTGACTTTAATGATTCAATATGAACTGCTTCGCTAAGTGTTATACTCTATTTGAATAAGTTCAACCGCTAGAAAGAAGAGGCAGGGGAAAGTCTAAGGGTGACAAAGGACGAGGCATGGATATTGAAATATATGAAGGAAGGTAAACCAATTCCACAACTTCAAACCATTTAAACTTTATGCGTGTGTCTAGTCTGTTTGTCAGGTTTAGTTGAATACCGGGTACTTACCGGGTTATGATACAGGTTACTCTAAATAGGTTGTACTATAAAGTATTCGTAGTTTAAAATGAGAAGCAACAAATTTAGAATCTATGATGATACTGAGAGGCAATTAAATTGTATACCTACATTCTTTTGAATGTTGGAATGCTGTAAACAAAGTTCAAACAGAATGCCCTGTCAATAAAGTTTTTCCACCCATCACAGCTTGATTACATAAAATTATCTATCATATTATATCGATTCTATGATCGATGAGGTATATGAGTGACTAATCCGTGTATTGGGACGTTGTGTTCTTTGTTCCCTTTTTTGAACAACAATTAATAGGACCTAAAAATCAAGGTCCTAAAATAATCAGAGAAATTAAGGTCCTAAAATAATCAGAAAAACTAAGGTCCTAAAATAACCAGAAAAAGCAAGGCATAAGAAAAATCATAGAACTAAGTTGCAACACATGATATGTAGAATAGCATTAAATATGATTTGTTTATATATCTATTTTTGATGGAAAAAATTGCACAAGAGTTAGATGTCATAATGAATGAAACATAACCATTCAGAATGTCACTGAGAATCAGCATGATAATGCACCCTAAGAATTTTGCCTTGATATTCAAACTATGAATCTGTAGCCATTTTAGAAAAGAAATAGGTAGGCCATACTTTCAAAAAAGCTCTAGAATATAAACATGACAACGACACATGGGCACGGATACGACACACTTCAGACACGGTCATGGACAATAGGACAATGGGACAGTTGAATAGGTCCTAAAAACTAAGGTAGGATAGTAGGGCAGCTGATTGGTCCTAAAAACTAAGGTATGGTATCGGAAGCCATAGACATGGAAATAACAATCAGATTGCATCAAAACTAGCAATCAAATTGAAATATTGACGCCAAGGTTTATAAACCCGTTTTGTTTACCAGCTCAAGTCCTGTCCTAGAGCGTTAGCTTAGAATGTCTTGGGTTTTAGTATGATAGAGAACACAAACTCAATCGGCTATGTATGGCTCACACCTGGGCTTGTTTATTGTAGCTACCAACCATTTCTCATCTGCCCTGCACCCAACCGAAACCTTAAACATACTCAATACTCACTAGTTGAATAATCTTATGTTGGTAGAGCAGTAAACATAGTATCAGATAAGTTACTTTTATCACCATAGCAGTCATTTGAGTAGTCTGAAATGGTATCGGAAGCCATAGGACATGGGTACCATAGCAGTCATTTGAGTAGTCTGAAACGGTATCGGAAGCCATAGGACATAGGCACCATAGTAGGCATTTGAGTAGCCTGAACCGGTATCGGAAGCCATAGGACATGGGCACCATAGCACTAAGTTGCAGCACATGATATTTAGAATAACATTAAATATGATTTGTTTATATATCTATTTTTGATGGAAAAATCTGCACTATTAGCAGTCATAATGAATGATACATAACCATTCAGAATGTCACTGAGAATCTGCATGATAATGCACTCTAAAATTTTGCCTGGTATTCAAATTATGAATCTGTAGCTATTTTAGAAAAGGAATATGTAGACCATACTATGACAGAAAAAGCTTGACAACAAAAAAAGGAAAAATATCACATACAATAATGTTCACAAATAAGTCAGATTACTTTCTAAAAAACTCTAGTATATAAACCTGACAACGACATGCTGTTCGGGGACCAACATGTCCAGCTTCATCTGCACAGACCCCGCTCTTGTGTCTCCCACTAGAAGTGTTTCTCCCTGACGAAGAGGAGCCAAAATCATCCACAAAGGCTTTTATCTGCATATCTGGACCTGATGGTTCTAATTTTGTCTTTCTGAAAGAGAACGAAGAGTTCTGGTTGCTTCTTCTTGGATGATCTGCATGAGTGTCAAAGATCATAGACGGAATCAAACTTCTATAGATGCGTACTGAGCAAGATAAACTTCCATCCACTTAAAACAATCTTGTGAATGATTTGTGAACATTTTGGGAATGGACCATACCATAGATAAACTCTACTACAGGAATGACCAGGATAACGTAAAACTCTCACATTCTCGTGAATGTTAAGTAGTCTTTGTTTACTTTAAATGATGTTAATGCACGTTTTCATCCATTATGCAGTAATGATTATATCACTCTTTCCAGTTCGTTCCTTCTCCACAGCTTGCTTATTGCGCCCCTCCACTAGAACAAGTTGCACAATACCAACCTGAGAATCAAAATAGTGGCCAGAGCTCTCAAGGAACGCATCAATGTGCTTGGTCAGTCACCGCTGCTTCATGCTGTCCGAACGTCATCGGTGTAGTTCCTGTGAGCATGAGTTTTTCCCCTCATTCTGTATGCAAACATGTAAGCCATATCGTAGCCAACGGCCCTTACAAGACTTAGAGTGTCAGCATGCTCCTCCTCCATCAATCTCGCCATAGAAACCTGCACCAAGTAAAGAACAAAATGTATCGAACTCTCTTAAAAGAAGTGAATTGGATATATTGCAATAATTGATATATCGATAGTAACTGATAAGAACTTGTTCTACCCCAAATCATGTCTGTTAAAGGAGCTGTATATAAATGTGTAACCTCATTATGTGAATATCAAAAAAATAATTTCTTCACCATTTCGTTTCTCTTTGTGGTATCACAGCCATATCATGAAACACAAACACCTTATACACAACCAAAATGTCTATGGCAGGCGACAAAGATCAGAAGCTTGTGGAGCATGGCAAGACTTTGATCTCAGGCAGTGTGATTCACTGCAAAAATGATCAGTATGTGGCTTGATTTATAAGAGCAGTTTTCTCATGTGAATATTGTTCAACTGTTTCATATAGAGACTGAGATTTGTGGCTGCAAGCAAGGCAACAAATCTGTGACTTCATTCTTTACCAAAATCTGTTTGTAGTTGTGAGGCAACCAAAGAAATCAAGGCTTCACATGAAGCTCACCATCTATAGCGATACACAATTTGACCCACTAGCCGTCTGTAGCGAGTAGGATCTGTGAGAGGCTCACCATCTGTGGGACAAAGCTTCACATGAAGCTCTAAAGGAGGATCAACGTGTGACTATCCGATAGACCAGCAGACGAAATAATCTCCGAAGTATATTTCTGCTGAGAAACTAGTATCCCTCTCTTGTCTTGTACAATCTCGAGTCCAAAAAAAATCAAAGATTGCCAAGGTCTTTCATCTAAAACTATTGATGAAGGTACCTCTGAGTAGCTGCAATCTCTGCTGAAGCATCACCAGTCAAAATCATGTCATCCACATATAATAAAAGAAGAACTCGCCCCTACGGTGACGACCACACAAACAAAGATTGATCATGAGAACACTGTTAAAAACCTGCCTCACATATAGCACTTCGAAAATACTCAAACAAAGCTCAGGGAGCTTGCTTGAGACCATAGATAGCATGATGAAGACGACAAATATGTCTCGGCAGAGTAGAAACTCCTGGAGGGGGCTCCATATAGACAACCTCGGATAAAGAATCATGAAGAAAAGGATTCTCCACATCCATCTGATAGAGTGGCCACTGACGAGCGACAACCAACAGCTAGTAATGTACGAACTGTGGTCATCTGAGCAACAGGTGCAAAGGTCTCATCATAGTTAATACTATGCTCCTGTGTAAAACCTCGGACAACAAGGCGAGCCTTGTGTCGCTCAATGGATCCATCAGGTTGATACTTGACCTTGAAGATCCACTTGCCACTAACAGGCTGTATCCCATATGGTAGTGGAACAACATCCCAAGTACTTGTCTGCTAAAATGCTCGAAACTCCTCTAACATGGCCTCCTGGCACTTAGGGTACTGAACAACCTCTTGATAAGAAGTGGGCTCTCGTGTAGTATGAATAGTAGTAAGAAAAGAATAAAACTATGGATAATATGAGGCCAATGTAGCAAAAACAAATTTGTCCGGTGGATCGAAACAATCGGGAGTAAAACGAGCTGGAGTTCGATGAGTACGTTGTGACTGGCGGAGAGGTGGTGGTGGCGGCGTAGATGGTTGTCACGCCCCAGTCCCAAAATACGTAGGACCAGGAATACGTGACACGCCAGCTACGCATTCGACCAGACTCTGGTCTGACTCGAATACGTATAAGCTGTAATATAAAGGGCACTATCTAGATATTCCATAAATGTAAACCTCTATGTCTCAATCCACAATGTACATCAGTATACAAGAAAGAGCTATATGTGCTAAGGTCGGCCGCCCAATAACACACTAACTCGAATAGACTCGAGAAGAAGTATGAGTCTACAAAACTAGGCTACAACAGCAGATGAATAATCAATGTAAATAACCATAATGCCGGTAGATATAATGTGAGTACCTGGTACCATGCTCGCAAGATATGCTACTCCATCAGTATCTCCAAGTGCTCCGTAATCGTCTATGCTGCAAAACTGGGAGGTAACCAGGTCCTCAGAGGGACGTAACAAGGTACATAAATATAGCATGCCAAGTAAACAGAAAGTACAAGTGCACGACAGGGTACTCTATCATAACCAACTAGTGTGACACAGTTTAAAGACAATGTTCGACGCGTGGGCTGTCCAAAGTAAAACCGTAGCTCCGGACACGGAAACACACGGCACGTACTGCAGCTCCGGGCAAAGAGTCACACGGGTGAAACAGTTACACTAGATACAGGTATCACTAGAAAATACTACAAATATATAAGCGCGTGCAGAGTAGCCCAAACGTCTAGTAACTGTCTTCCCTTTACCAAGCGGTCAACGATTGTGCGTTGAACCTGAACCTCTAACTACAGTCTCAACACCTGGAAATAACTCAACAGACGCGACCCTAAGGTCGTCCCAGTCTCTGGTCATGATGTCAGTATCAGGATACAGGAATCTGGCACGAACACAGTGTATGAGTGTGTCCTGGGGTATCGATGTACTCTGGTACGTATATCGAGATACTACGAATCATCCAACAATCTTCCTAGGATGCTACGACGTACGTCTTCACCCGGTTGTGAACCGGACGCGAAGTACCGAACGTCAATATAACTACGTGCACAATGTACATACGAAACAATAAATATCTGTAAACTAAAATACAGGGTGGCAAGGTACACTTGCCTGCGTGCGGCTGCTGATGACGGGGATCGGGTACTGCATCCAAGTCCTCAGGTCCCGCAATACCTAGAGAAGAGATACAAATCTGAATTAATAATCTACTTAAGACCGACGGTGTGCTACACACAGCTACACTAGACTCAGTCTCAAACATTATCTAAACATTCCCCGTCCTCAATTCTTTGCCTCGTGCTCCGATATAATACCCATTCTGTAATAATTCACTTGTTCTCCTTTTTCATGTATATCATAACCTTAATCCATTTTCTACTTAAACCGTAAATGCTTGACTTAAATAATTATTTTTTTTCTCAACCTTTAAACATATTCAACCCTTCCCATTTCTCAACAAAACTACTACGCAATCATGTCCATCAATTTCCATCATTACTCATTATATGGCTATTGGTTAAATATTACACACTACTACACTATCAATCACCGGCTCTTCAATATTCATTGGTATTTCATCATCTTTATATTAAATTAAACTACTCGTCATCAATATATACATAATATGAAAATAAGGTGAGTATTAACTTAAGATCTCACACTTAACACTCAATGAACCTCAAACACATTTGCATTATTCCCACCCATAGAGACCATGTAGCATGTAACCAACCCTAACTTTCTTTCCTATAAACATGCATATCCAAAATACTACAACATATACCTCAATATAAACTAAGCCCTAGTTATTGATAACACCTAAACATATATAAGAAATCCCTATTTACAAATCATAGAGAAGTCTGGAATTAAAATGAAAGAGAGGAGGAGTCAACCTCGACGGTGTCGTCGGAGTACGTCCGACGAAGGTGGCCGAAGGTGGTGGTGACGGAGGTGGTAGTGTAGGCTGGTAGTGGTCGGATAGGGAGGAGTCCGGAGCGGGGGACGGCTCGGCCCAGCGCGGGGGTGGCTGTGCACCGGAGCGGGGTCGCCCGCGCGGAGAAGCTACACTATCAATCACCGGCTCTTCAATATTCATTGGTATTTCATCATCTTTATATTAAATTAAACTACTCGTCATCAATATATACATAATATGAAAATAAGGTGAGTATTAACTTAAGATCTCACACTTAACACTCAATGAACCTCAAACACATTTGCATTATTCCCACCCATAGAGACCATGTAGCATGTAACCAACCCTAACTTTCTTTCCTATAAACATGCATATCCAAAATACTACAACATATACCTCAATATAAACTAAGCCCTAGTTATTGATAACACCTAAACATATATAAGAAATCCCTATTTACAAATCATAGAGAAGTCTGGAATTAAAATGAAAGAGAGGAGGAGTCAACCTCGACGGTGTCGTCGGAGTACGTCCGACGAAGGTGGCCGAAGGTGGTGGTGACGGAGGTGGTAGTGTAGGCTGGTAGTGGTCGGATAGGGAGGAGTCCGGAGCGGGGGACGGCTCGGCCCAGCGCGGGGGTGGCTGTGCACCGGAGCGGGGTCGCCCGCGCGGAGAAGCTACACTATCAATCACCGGCTCTTCAATATTCATTGGTATTTCATCATCTTTATATTAAATTAAACTACTCGTCATCAATATATACATAATATGAAAATAAGGTGAGTATTAACTTAAGATCTCACACTTAACACTCAATGTACCTCAAACACATTTGCATTATTCCCACCCATAGAGACCATGTAGCATGTAACCAACCCTAACTTTCTTTCCTATAAACATGCATATCCAAAATACTACAACATATACCTCAATATAAACTAAGCCCTAGTTATTGATAACACCTAAACATATATAAGAAATCCCTATTTACAAATCATAGAGAAGTCTGGAATTAAAATGAAAGAGAGGAGGAGTCAACCTCGACGGTGTCGTCGGAGTACGTCCGACGAAGGTGGCCGAAGGTGGTGGTGACGGAGGTGGTAGTGTAGGCTGGTAGTGGTCGGATAGGGAGGAGTCCGGAGCGGGGGACGGCTCGGCCCAGCGCGGGGGTGGCTGTGCACCGGAGCGGGGTCGCCCGCGCGGAGAAGCGAAGGTCGGCGCCGGCGGGGGCGCACGGAGCTGGGGGTACGCTGCTGCGGGAAAACGTTCCACAACCGGCGGGATGCTTCAGCGGGGGAGGATCGACGTCCAGAGGCGGGGGATCTCTGGCCGGCGGCGGGGCGCACGCGAGCTGGGGGGAAAGGGCCGCTGCAGCGAGCTTCGCCTGAGGGGGACGCACAGCAGCGCGGGGGAGTGCTGCTGTAGTGGAGGGTGGCTGCGTCGGCGGCCGACGTGGCCGGAGGTCGGGGTCGGAGTCTCCGGTCAGGTGGGTTCAAATGGGAGGAGGAAGGAGGGAGGAAGAGAAGAATAATGAAGAATGAAGAATGAAGAAGAAGCTTTGCATGGGGAGTAATAAATGGAGGAGGAGAGAGAGTGGTGTTGGGATTAGGGCCGATGGAGTATTGAGGGTGGGGGGAGAAAATGTTACTTTATAGGGGGATGTGTAGGTTAGAATGTGTGGTGGTGATTCTCCTAGGAAAAATGAATGGTTGGGATTTAATATGAATAGGGGTGGGATTTCTTCATGAGGAAATTGGGTTTGGGACCCCATTTTGGGACCCTACAAATAATCATGACCAATGAGGTGTTGCCAACAATTCAATAATTGCAAATAAGCCCCCGTAAATTCAGAAATTTGCATGGACACATGAAATGACGCAAAAATTGCGGAGAAAAATATATTTAAAATTGTCATAGTGAGGGGTCGTTGCGCGTTAGGCACGGGTCAAATTTGAAGGGCATTGGGACTAATTTAATATTAAAATAGAATTTACAAGGTTGTTAAATCCCTGATTTAAGTAACGATAACGCGTCCTGCGAATTTAATTTAATTGGGGCCCGCGGGGTCAAAATCTGGAAACGGCGCAAAGGCCAAAAATGGTGGGGGCTTAGAGTCAGTCTTGGACCCTTTAGTTGGTCCGTCTCAACGGGTTAAGTTGGTACCCCAAAATCGAGGGTCAAGACACAGGTGTCCGACACGGAATAAAATACGGTATACGATTTTCGGAATGTTGCACAATTAATTTAGAGCGCACGAAAGTTGATTTTAACAGTCAGAAAAGTTCAGTGCCTAATTTGGCGAGTTGAGTCGAGTGTTCAATATTTGTACGAAATTTATGGGCTGAAAATGGGCTCCGAATAATTAGACAAAGATAGGGTGTGCCAATGTTTAAATTAATTGGATTAAAACTCTAGGTAAATATACTCTACTCTAAACCTCAATATTTTCTATAAAAATTTTCCTGGCCCACTCTAACTATCTATAGAATAAATTGAGGGGGTTTACATTCTTCCCAACTTAGAAAAATTTTGTCCCCGAAATTAAAAGTAAAGCACGATAATATCTAACAGAATTTAAAACAACTAGTAATTAAATTGCCGTACGTAAATTCGTACCTTGCTCCTCAAATAAGTACGGGAATCGCTGCCGAATAGAATCCTCGCGCTCCCAAGTAGACTCGCCTGGGGAATGGTGCTTCCATGCCACTCTGACCAGTCGAATCGTCTGTCCTCTCAAAGTTTTCTCGCTGCGATCGAGGATCTCAACTGGCTGCTCTACGTAAGACAGACTAGGCCCGACTGTAATCTCCGAATGATCAAGCACGTGGCTAGGGTCTGCGACATATCTCCTCAACTGTGATACGTAAAATACGTCATGTACTCCCTCTAATGATGGAGGTAATGCAAGACGGTAAGCCACTTCACCAACTCGTTCTAGAATGTCAAAAGGTCCGATATACCTCGGGCTCAGCTTGCCTCTGCCTCCGAATCTGATGGTACCACGTGTGGGCGATATCCTCAAAAATACGTGGTCACCCTCCTTGAATTCCAATGGTTTGCGGTGCGCATCTGCCCAGTGTTTCTGTCTGTCCTGTGCTGCGCACAGGTGGCTCTGAATCTGCTTGACCTTCTCTAATGTCTGTGTCACCAATTCCGGACCAAGTATCTGACGCTCTCCCACGTCACTCCAACAAACTGGTGACCTACATTTCCTGTCGTACAGTACCTCGTAAGGTGCCATCTGTATGCTGGCCTGGTAACTGTTATTGTAGGAGAATTCCACCAAGTGTAGATGGTCCTCCCATGATCCTCCAAAATCAATCATGCATGCTCTCAACATATCCTCTAATATCTGTATCGTGCGCTCTGACTGTCCGTCAGTCTGTGGATGATACGCAGTGCTGAACTTGAGACGAGTTCCTAGGCTCTCCTGCACCAAAAATGTGACGTGAATCTGGAATCATGATCCGATACGATGCTGACAGACACTCCATGTAATCGTACTATCTGCCTCATATACATGTCAGCTAGTATCTCTGTGGATTGCCCAACTCTGAAGGGCAAGAAATGTGCAGACTTGGTGAGTCTGTCTACGACAACCCAAACTGCATCCTTTCCGCTAGGGCTTCGCGGAAATCCTGTGACGAAGTCCATGGTAATGTTTTTCCACTCCCACTCGGGAATGGGGAGTGGCTGCAATAATCCTGCAGTCCTCTGATGTTCAGCCTTGACTTGCTGACAAACTAAATACTTTGCCACAAATCTTGCAATTTTCCTCTTCATCCCATGCCACCAGAAATGCTGTCTCAAGTCTCGGTACATCTTCGTACCCCCGGGATGAATAGAATAAATCGAGCTATGAGCCTCGGTCATCAACTCTTGGCGTATCTCGCCACTCGGAACTTATAGGCGATCTCCGCACCTCAGCGTTCCGTCTTCATGAATCCTGAGTCCCGTCTGCAGGCCGGCTTCTGTTCTCTCTCGCAAATGCCAAAATCTCGCATCTGTAGGCAATGCTGCCTGGATTCTCTCAATCAAAGTAGACTGAACCTCAAGACTGGCCATCTGTCCATCCATGCCTGGTAGTATGATCTCTATTCCAAGCTCCTGGAGATCCTCTAGCAACTGTCGTTGTGCCGTCAAAAAGTATGCCATGGGCTTCCTGCTTAAGGCATCTGCTACGACGTTCGCCTTGCCAGGGTGGTACTGTAGCTCAATGTCATAATCTGTCATCAGCTCTAGCCAACGTCTCTGCCTCATATTGAGCTCCTTCTGCGTGTAGACGTACTTCAGGCTTTTATGATCTGTATAAATCTCAACACGCTCACCGTAAAGGTAATGTCTCCATAGCTTTAGTGCAAATATCACCGCAACTAGCTCCAAGTCGTGCGTCGGATAGTTCTTCTCATGAACTCTCAACTGTCTCGATGCGTAGGCTATCACCTTGCCGTGTTGCATCAGTACACATCCCAATCCGCTCCCTGACGCATCACTGTACACTACAAATCCTCCTAATCCGGAAGGTAGTGTCAAAATCGGGGCTGATGTCAGACGCTTATTCAGCTCATCGAAAGCCGCCTGACACTCGTCGGTCCAGATAAACTCTTCGCCCTTACGCGTCAGTCGCGTCATAGGCGCAGCTATCCTCGAAAAGTTTTCCACGAACCTCCGGTAATATTCGGCAAGTCCAAGGAAACTCCTAACCTCCGTAATTGATGTAGGGGTAGGCCAGGTCTCTACTGCAGCTATCTTCTCTGGATCAACTGATAGTCCATCTCCGGTGATTATGTGTCCCAAAAATGGTACTCTATCCAAGCAGAACTCACATTTGCTGAGTTTGGCGTACAACCTCTCATGTCTCAGTGTCTCCAACACAATCCTGAGATGTCTCTCATGCTCCTCCTGGCTCTTGGAATATATCAGGATATCGTCTATAAATACCACCCCTAACTTATCTAAGTACTAGTGGAAAACATTGTTCATCAAACACATGAATACTGCTGGCGCGTTGGTTAAACCAAACGGCATGACTAAAAACTCATAGTGGCCATACTTCGTCCGAAAGGCCGTCTTCTGGATGTCCTCTCTCCGTACCCTGTTCTGATGATAACTGGATCTGAGATCGATCTTTAAAATACATATGCGCCACCTAGCTGATTCAAATTAATCTTCGATGCGCGTCAAGGGTACTGGCTTTTCATCGCTACGGCTTTTAATGCTCTATAATCGTTATACAACTTACCGTCCCGTCCTTCTTTGGTACAATAAGATGGTTGCTTCTCATGGAAAAAAATACTAGCCCGACCGAAACCCTTGTCTAAGAGGTCCTCTATTATGGACTTTCAACTCAACCAAACTCTGTCGGTGCTAGTCCGAAAATGGGAAAATAATTGGCTCCGCTCTTGGAGTCAATTCTATAGCAAATTCTATCTCTCTGTCAGGTGGCAGCCTAAAAGATTCTCTGGAAACACATCCTCAAACTCTGGTATAATGCGGGATACACTGGTTCCCCTCCTGCAATGTGTGTCTCTATGGTAGAGGGGCACCATGCTCCCGGGCTCCCTGAAGTATCTCAAACTCAGGGTAATCTGGTAGTCAAAAAATATAATTGTAACTACGTCGACAATCTAGTGTCGCGTGGTATTGGCTCAAACAACTCATGCTAGGACGGTGTCATCGTCCAGACTTAACCTCAAAATAACTCCTCCTGTTTTGTTTACCACACTAATCCTTTAAAAGAAAACTTTCTCCCTTGCCTAAAGTATAATTTCTCTTCTCCTCAAATTTTTCTTAAAATTTTTATTCCTCGAGTTTCTTCCTTTCGTTATTTATCTCTCCAAGTCGCATAGTACAATAATGGTATCACTCAAGTACATACTAGAATTTCTGGAATCCGATCATTATCTTCCAAGTGAGATCGTAAAATTTTCATCTCCTCTAGCTCATAATCCTCGTTCCTGGTATTGTTATCGTATACAACCACTAGTTCCCATCATCAGGCTTTGGATTCCTATAAATCATTCTAGGTCATGATCAACAGTCCTTTTGGCTCTTAGTACTTCCAAGATCACTGCTACCTCAAGCACGGGTAGGGTACTACTGGGTCCAACTCTCTTGCCAACCTTCTACACTAGTTCTAGAATCCAAAGAACCCATCAATCTACCCTGATAAGGTAACAATCTTTTCCGAGAAAGGTATACGAATTCTGTCTTCTGCCGTCTGATCTTCAATCTTCTTCTGGAGGGAATTCATCAGTCACAAGCATTCGTCTCCCCGAACAATAGGGGACGAGAAACAAGGATAGCGATATTGACGAAGATTGAACGAATGCAAATTGGAAGTCCAAGGGCGATAATCACATACAAAGAGATTTTAAAATCGATTATGGATTGAGATCCTATTCAACAATCATAATATCTTTTTTTAATTTGCAGGCTCGCTTGGCACCGTCAGGTGACCAAGACGATTTAAATCGTACCTGCATGGGCCACCACAAAAACATGTCACGCCCCAGTCCCAAAATACGTAGGACCAGGAATACGTGACACGCCAGCTACGCATTTGACCAGACTCTGGTCTGACTCGAATACGTATAAGCTGTAATATAAAGGGCACTATCTAGATATTCCATAAATATAAACCTCTATGTCTCAATCCACAATGTACATCAGTATACAAGAAAGAGCTATATGTGCTAAGGTCGGCCGCCCAATAACACACTAACTCGAATAGACTCGAGAAGAAGTATGAGTCTACAAAACTAGGCTACAACAGCAGATGAATAATCAATATAAATAACCATAATGCCGGTAGATATAATGTGAGTACCTGGTACCATGCTCGTAAGATATGCTACTCCATCAGTATCTCCAAGTGCTCCGTAATCGTCTATGCTGCAAAACTGGCAGGTAACCAGGTCCTCAGAGGGACGTAACAAGGTACAGAAATATAGCATGCCAAGTAAACAGAAAGTACAAGTGCACGACAGGGTACTCTATCATAACCAACTAGTGTGACACAGTTTAAAGACAATGTTCGACGCGTGGGCTGTCCAAAGTAAAACCGTAGCTCCGGACACGGAAACACACGGCACGTACCGCAGCTCTGGGCAAAGAGTCACACGGGTAAAACAGTTACACTAGATACAGGTATCACTAGAAAATACTACAAATATATAAGCGCGTGCAGAGTAGCCCAAACGTCTAGTAACTGTCTTCCCCTTCCCAAGCGGTCAACGATTGTGCGTTGAACCTGAACCTCTAACTACAGTCTCAACACATGGAAATAACTCAACAGACGTGACCCTAAGGTCGTCCCAGTCTCTGGTCATGATGTCAGTATCAGGATACAGGAATCTGGCACGAACACAGTGTATGAGTGTGTCCTGGGGTATCGATGTACTCTGGTACATATATCGAGATACTACGAATCATCCAACAATCTTCCTAGGATGCTACGACGTACGTCTTCACCCGGTTGTGAACCGGACGCAAAGTACCGAACGTCAATATAACTACGTGCACAATGTACATACAAAATAATAAATATCTGTAAACTAAAATACAGGGTGGCAAGGTACACTTGCCTGCGTACGGCTGCTGATGACGGGGATCGGGTACTGCATCCAAGTCCTCAGGTCCCGCAATACCTAGAGAAGAGATACAAATCTGAATTAATAATCTACTTAAGATCGACCGTGTGCTACACACAGCTATACTAGACTCAGTCTCAAATATTATCTAAACATTCCCCGTCCTCAATTCTTTGCCTCGTACTCCGATATAATACCCATTCTGTAATAATTCACTTGTTCTCCTTTTTCATGTATATCATAACCTTAATCCATTTTTTACTTAAACCGTAAATGCTTGATTTAAATAATTATTTTTTTCTCAACCTTTAAACATATTCAACCCTTCCCATTTCTCAACAAAACTACTACGCAATCATGTCCATCAATTTCCATCATTACTCATTATATGGCTATTGGTTAAATATTACATACTACTACACTATCAATCACCGGCTCTTCAATATTCATTGGTATTTCATAATTTTTATATTAAATTAAACTACTCATCATCAATATATACATAATATGAAAATAAGGTGAGTATTAACTTAAGATCTCACACTTAACACTCAATGAACCTCAAACACATTTGCATTATTCCCACCCATAGAGACCATGTAGCATGTAACCAACCCTAACTTTCTTTCATACAAACATGCATATCCAAAACACTACAACATATACCTCAATATAAACTAAGCCCTAGTTATTGATAACACCTAAACATATATAAGAAATCCCTATTTACAAATCATAGAGAAGTCTGGAATTAAAATGAAAGAGAGGAGGAGTCGACCTCGACGGTGTCGTCGGAGTACGTCCGACGAAGGTGGCCGAAGGAGGTGGTGACGGAGGTGGTAGTGTAGGCTGGTAGTGGTCGGATAGGGAGGAGTCCGGAACGGGGGACGGCTCGGCCCAGCGCGGGGGTGGCTGTGCACCGGAGCGGGGTCACCCGCGCGAAGAAGCGAAGGTCGGCGCCGGCGGGGGGCGCACGGAGCTGGGGGTACGCTGCTGCGTGGAAACGTTCCGCAACCGGCGGGATGCTTCAGCGGGGGAGGATCGACGTCCAGAGGCGGGGGATCTCAGGCCGGCGGCGGGGCGCACGCGAGTTGGGGGGAAAGGGCCGCTGCAGCGAGCTTCGCCGGAGGGGGACGCACAGCAGCGCGGGGGAGTGCTGCTGCAGTGGAGGGTGGCTGCATCGGCGGCCGACGTGGCCGGAGGTCTGGGTCGGAGTCTCCGGTCAGGTGGGTTCAAATGGGAGGAGGAAGGAGGGAGGAAGAGAAGAATAATGAAGAATGAAGAATGAAGAAGAAGCTTTGCATGGGGAGTAATAAATGGAGGAGGAGAGAGAGTGGTGTTGGGATTAGGGCCGGTGGAGTGTTGAGGGTGGGGGGAGAAAATATTACTTTATAGGGGGATGCGTAGGTTAGAATGTGTGGTGGTGATTCTCCTAGGAAAAATGAATGGTTGGGATTTAATATGAAAAGGGGTGGGATTTCTTCATGAGGGAATTGGGTTTGGGACCCCATTTTGGGACCCTACAAATAATCATGACCAATGAGGTGTTGCCAACAATTCAATAATTGCAAATAAGCCCCCGTAAATTCGAGAATTTGCATGGACACATGAAATAACGCAAAAATTACGGAAAAAAATATATTTAAAATTGTCATAGTGAGGGGGCGTTGCGCGTTAGGCGCGGGTCAAATTTGAAGGGCATTGGGATTAATTTAATATTAAAATAGAATTTACAAGGTTGTTAATGTAACACCCCATTCCGCTTAAGCGGACTGCCGACTCAATCGGCAATAGTGCAACTGTCCCGACCCGCTTTGCCTCGACCAAGAAGCAAAGGATATCCAGACTTGTCCCTACAGGAATCCGGCTTGGACTTTCAGAGGCTCGCTCAGACGTATCGCTCTACCAAGGCGAATCATCGCTAAGGTGGGTGGCTACGGTGAACTTGTCTTTGCTTAGCCAGCACACATAAAATCTGGAATATTCATGCTAGTCGCTAGGTGAATCACTCCTGCATGCTAATAAATGCAACGCACCTAGCTAAGGGAATAATCCCAACTTGTATTGCTTGCTAGAACATGGAAAAGAAAATACTCCTTATATTCAGACCCTCGCATGCTAAGTCCCTTAACGGTTTCAACTCTCGGCTTACCTTCGGGTCCGAGCAACGTGCCTACTTATATTCCTTAGAAACGTATGCTTGTCTGCTTTCGAACGTCTAGCGTTATTGTGTTGTGCATGCATTCTTGTTTAGCCAGAAGACTATCAAATAGTCCTTCTGTGCATTTGAACCTGCAAGTATCCGGGACCGTTAGGTCACCCAAGGCAAATCCCCGAACCAGGGGAATGCATTAAGCAAGAATGGATATTTGAATGTGAATCACGCTTGAATAATAATCATGCCATGTTTGGATCTGAACGAGGATTGTGTTTGTACTGTTCGAATCCCAGCTCGTGGAGCAATGTGCTCGTTCAGAATAAGTTTGTGTGTTCCATGATTATCATGTCAAAGCTTTGGATTTGGATAGACCCTGACCTGCATGTCGCGGACAACCTGTGTACAAGGATTTTTGGCTTCCGCGGACGGTCACCGGGGCACTGGGACCGATCCGATCCGGGTGGAAGAGTTTGTATGGTCGTTAGTCACGGACGGAGTGTTATGTAGCGGGGCTCGCCACCTGCGTTGCTATCGCTCTTAGTCCCGAGACCATAACCCGTCCATAATGGCTATGCCAGCGACTTTCGTCATATAGATAAGTCATCCTCGCTTAGCGGCTATCCGCGTGCGAGTCATTGCATAGCATCAATGAACTGAACACCTGAACGATCTGAACATAACGATCCTCATGTTTGCATATGCTATGCTTCCTGAATGTTTATACTTACCGTGCTTAAATTAATCATGTTTGCCTTGGACAGGGAAGGAGAAATGGTAAGTTGGTAAGTCTCGCCGTGTTTCCTCAAACATCGTACGACGCACTGCCCGACACGTTAAGCTATTCAATGTTTGCATGAAACTGATCCTAAGGCAACTAGAAAGACAACTAAATAGTTGTGCACGGAACCTGTATTACGTGTTTGGATTTGTCGAGCGGGCGAGTAGCTTCCCTACCAGTGCATTCAATATACTGATAATCCACCAGTTTGATATGCAGGGTACGGGAGAACCTCGTTCGGTGCGGACGCCTCCAACGTGCGTGCTAAGGCGTGGACATCACTTCGAAGCAACGGTGCGTCCGGGACTGAAGCACATATACAAGACATAAGTTGTGAACATCACCTGAACATCGACTCTACAATCATTCCACAATTGTAGCCACTTGGCACGCTTTTACTGTTTCAGAGAGAGGCTTGAGCGACTTGTAATCTCGGCTATACGCCGCCTGCAACACTTGTTTATATCAATAAAGAGATTACTTTACTTGTTTCAATGCTTTCGCTATATTTGTCGACTCAGTGAACCTGTTACCGATCGCCTATGCGTTCATGACTCCGCTGCACTCGGATAATCTGTGCGACTCTGTGGCTTAGAACTCTTGCCGCCAGCCAATGAACCATGGCCTTGCACGGGCGTGGATCACGCTCGTGCGGCATCACGCCCGGATGGGTTAAGCGATCGTTCCGCAGGAGCGCTGGCGAGGGTGATTTCCGCCTAGCGGGAACGGCCGACTGCCTGCGGGAGATCGGGGCATGACATGTTGGTATCAGAGCCTGGCTTCTACGCCTTTGGACTTCGATTCGATATCTCTGTTTCGAAAGCTCGTTCGTGGGTTATGTGCGCGCTCTCTCTCAATGCCTTGATGGGATGTTCCAACAATAAGTCTAAATACTTTCAAAATGCATTTTGATTGATATGATTGCTTGTCTGGTTGTATGCTGCGAGTGGCCTTTGAGCCAACCTGTGCAAACCCTTGAGAGTATCGCTAGTAGCTTGTCCGATTTTCACTAACCCTAAGTTTGGTTGAATGCATCTATTCGAGGGACGCCATGAACTAGTGCACCATCCAAGACTTAAGAAAAGGTGAAACTCGAGTGCTGAGACTTCGCTATCACTAAGCTGGTTGACGTGTTCACACTAGAAATGCATGTCGAAGGTGCGCACGATCCAGTCTAAGCGATATGCTGATTTCGACGCTTGTGCAAGTGAAGATCCAAATAAACAAGTACAAACGACTTGTCTAGGATTGCCTCAACCCTAAATTACTGCTTGCCCTTAGTAAGTCTCGAGGACGAGACTTTTTCTAAGTTGGGTAGGATGTAACACCCCGTTCCGCTTAAGCGGACTGCCGACTCAATCGGCAATAGTGCAACTGTCCCGACCCGCTTTGCCTCGACCAAGAAGCAAAGGATATCCAGACTTGTCCCTACAGGAATCCGGCTTGGACTTTCAGAGGCTCGCTCAGACGTATCGCTCTACCAAGGCGAATCATCGCTAAGGTGGGTGGCTACGGTGAACTTGTCTTTGCTTAGCCAGCACACATAAAATCTGGAATATTCATGCTAGTCGCTAGGTGAATCACCCCTGCATGCTAATAAATCCAACGCACCTAGCTAAGGGAATAATCCCAACTTGTATTGCTTGCTAGAACATGGAAAAGGAAATACTGCTTATATTCAGACCCTCGCATGCTAAGTCCCTTAACGGTTTCAATTCTCGGCTTACCTTCGGGTCCGAGCAACGTGCCTACTTATATTCCTTAGAAACGTATGCTTGTCTGCTTTCGAACGTCTAGCGTTATTGTGTTGTGCATGCATTCTTGTTTAGCCAGAAGACTATCAAATAGTCCTTCTGTGCATTTGAACCTGCAAGTATCCGGGACCGTTAGGTCACCCAAGGCAAATCCCCGAACCAGGGGAATGCATTAAGCAAGAATGGATATTTGAATGTGAATCACGCTTGAATGATAATCATGCCATGTTTGGATCTGAACGAGGATTGTGTTTGTACTGTTCGAATCCCAGCTCGTGGAGCAATGTGCTCGTTCAGAATAAGTTTGTGTGTTCCATGATTATCATGTCAAAGCTTTGGATTTGGATAGACCCTGACCTGCATGTCGCGGACAACCTGTGCACAAGGATTTTTGGCTTTCGCGGACGGTCACCGGGGCACTGGGACCGATCCGATCCGGGCGGAAGAGTTTGTATGGTCGTTAGTCACGGACGGAGTGTTATGTAGCGGGGCTCGCCACCTGCGTTGCTATCGCTCTTAGTCCCGAGACCATAACCCATCCATAATGGCTATGCCAGTGACTTTCGTCATATAGATAAGTCATCCTCGCTTAGCGGCTATCCGCGTGCGAGTCATTACATAACATCAATGAACTGAACACCTGAACGATCTGAACATAACGATCCTCATGTTTGCATATGCTATACTTACCGTGCTTAAATTAATCATGTTTACCTTGGACAGGGAAGGAGAAATGGTAAGTTGGTAAGTCTCGCCGTGTTTCCTCAAATATCGCACGGCGCACTGCCCGACACGTTAAGCTATTCAATGTTTGCATGAAACTGATCCTAAGGCAACTAGAAAGACAACTAAATAGTTGTGCACGGAACCTGTATTACGTGTTTGGATTTGTCGAGCGGGCGAGTAGCTTCCCCACCAGTGCATTCAATGTACTGATAATCCACCAGTTTGATATGCAGGGTGCGGGAGAACCTCGTTCGGTGCGGACGCCTCCAACGTGCGTGCTAAGGCGTGGACATCACTCCGAAGCAACGGTGCGTCCGGGACTGAAGCACATATACAAGACATAAGTTGTGAACATCACCTGAACATCGACTCTACAATCATTCCACAATTGTAGCCACTTGGCACACTTTTACTGTTTCAGAGAGAGGCTTGAGCGACTTGTAATCTCGGCTATACGCCGCCTGCAACACTTGTTCATATCAATAAAGAGATTACTTTACTTGTTTCAATGCTTCCGCTATATTTGTCGACTCAGTGAACCTGTTACCGATCGCCTATGCGTTCATGACTCTGCTGCACTCGGACAATCTGTGCGACTCTGTGGCTTAGAACTCTTGCCGCCAGCCAATGAACCATGACCTTGCACGGGCGTGGATCACGCTCGTGCGGCATCACGCCCGGATGGGTTAAGCGATCGTTCCGCGGGAGCGCTGGCGAGGGTGATTCCCGCCTAGCGGGAATGGCCGACTGCCTGCGGGAGATCGGGGCGTGACAGTTAAATCCCTGATTTAAGTAACGATAATGTGTCCCGCAAATTTAATTTAATTGGGGCCCGCGGGGTCAAAATCTGGAAACGGCGCAAAGGCCAAAAATGGTGGGGGCTTAGAGTCGGTCTTGGACCCTTTAGTTGGTCCGGCTCAACGGGTTAAGTTGGTACCCCAAAATCGAGGGTAACGACACAGGTGTCCGACACGGAATAAAATACGGTTTACGATTTTCGGAATATTGCGCAATTAATTTAGAGCGCACGAAAGTTGATTTTAACAGTCAAAAAAGTCCAGTGCCTAATTTGGTGAGTTGAGTCGAGTGTTCAATATTTGTACGAAATTTATGGGCTGAAAATGGGCTCCGAATAATTAGACAAAGATAGGGTGTGCCAATGTTTAAATTAATTGGATTAAAACTCCAGGTAAATATACTCTACTCTAAACCTCAATATTTTCTATAAAAATTTTCCTGGCCCACTCTAACTATCTACAGAATAAATTGAGGGGGTTTACAATGGTGGAGATGGTGGTGTAGTAGATGCTGGTGGAATATGTAGAGGATCCTCGTGAGGCAGCAATGGAGGCATCATAGAAGGAACTCTACCAGGAGAGGGAAACAAAGGAGTAGGACCAATGGTAACACTTGACGACGGAGCTGGAGGGTACAAAAAATGGACATCCAATGGTGGGACAGTAAAATAAGGAGAGTCCTCTAGAAATGTGACATAGCAAGATATACGAAGACAATGGGCCAAGGGATCATAACAATGGTATCCCTTGTGTTCGGAACTACAACCGAGTAAGACATACTCGGCTGATCGGGCTATCAATATCATGCGTTCTGTCTCAGAAAGAAGAACAAAACAAGTACACCCAAAAGTGCGAAGCATACTGTAATCAGGCGGACATGAAGAAAGACTGTCATGAGGTGTTCGACTAGACAAAACAGAAGAAAGTATAATATTGATAAGATTGACAGAGGTAAGAATGGCCTCTGCCCAGAACGTTTGTGGAACATAAGAAGATAATAAGAGAGCACGGGCAGTTTCAAGAATATAACGATGTTTGTGCTCAGCTATCCCATTCTATTCATGAGTGTAAGGGCAGGACTGCTGAAAAATAGTGCCATGAGATTGCAAGATAGATCTCATGGTAGTGGAGAGATACTCACGAGCACAATCAGAACAAAAAGTTTTAATCCTAGCATTGAATTGAGTATAAATTATGGTAGTAAATATCCTATAAATGGTAGGAAGATCCGAACGGTGACGCATGAGATAGACCCAAGTATAATGAGTATAATCATCAATAAAGCTAACATAGTAGAGAAAACCTGTTATAGATGGGATATGAGCAAGTCCCCATATGTCATAGTGGATTAATTCAAAAGCGCTAGTAGATTTTGATAAACTCTTAGAAAAAGATAGGGCTATATGTTTTGCCAACTTACAGCTTGTACATACGGATAGAGGAGAGAAAGAACGACATTCAAGCTCTCAACTATGGAATAAAGTCTTTAGACGGGGCTCTGAAATATGACCTATGCGTTTGTGCCATAAGTCGACGACAGACATGACTATGACAAAATAACTAGAACTCAAAAGGTTGAGTTGATATAAGATGATGAAACTCTAAGTGGTACAACTGCCCCTGCCTACGAGCATGACTAATCGTTTGGCCCGTACGAGGATCCTTCACAGAACATGTAAGAGAATCAAAAGAAATAATAAGTCGACTCTCATAAAAGCAACTGACTGATATAAGGTGTAAAGTAAGATGAGGAACATGTAAGATAAAAGGAAGACTCAAAGTGTCAAAAATAATGGAGCCAGATTGAGTATTGACCAACTGAGAACCATCAACCTTGTGTAAAGAGAGAAAGTGAGATGGTAAAGATGTAATACTAGATAAGAGACTAAGGTCAGAAGTCTTATGATGAGAAGTACCAGAGTCTAATATCCATGAAGTAGAGGTACCAGTAGAGATAGATGTAGCGGAGCCACCAAAGACAGGTTGGCGCTGGAGTCAGAGCTGGACCTGGAGCTCTAACTGAGTAAGGCGGTGCTGAATATCTGTCGATGCCTGTGTAATATCAACAATGTCAGCTTGAGGCACTGGAGAGCAATTTGAGGAAGAATCTTTTGTCTTTATTCTCTTAAAAAATTGAGTCCTTAAATGTGGATGAAGCATAAAATAATTATCTATTGGATGACCAGCCTTATGG
The DNA here is from genome assembly GCA_036927795.1 of Iris macrosiphon. Taxonomy (NCBI): domain Eukaryota; kingdom Viridiplantae; phylum Streptophyta; class Magnoliopsida; order Asparagales; family Iridaceae; genus Iris; species Iris macrosiphon. The sequence goes on from JAYESA010000009.1 coordinate 155,040,698, forward strand.
CAGTGAGAACAAATCATACCAGACCGTTGACGAGCATAGCAGGTAATAGCATAATTATCATGCTTTCTGTAATAGGTACATAGAGGACGTATTTTTTTGATTTTTTTATTCAAACTCTGAATAAGAATAATAGTAAGAAGAAGAAGAAGAAGAAGAAGAAGAAGAAGAAGAATAAGAAGAATTGGTACTCATTACAACCGCCTGACTTGGGCTAGGCCTTTTTTTAAATTAACTTTTCCAAGTCTCCTTGTGAACCAACAACTAGATTTCCAACTTTACTTTTGTAGCAAAGTTGGCATACAAAGTTTTGGCCCTTATAAGTCAAAAATTGAAAATCGAAAAGATAAGGAAAGTCAAAGTCGACATACCAACAATTTTAATTTTACTTTTGTAGCAAAGTTAGTGGGGCTTGGATAGAGTAGAAGCATGTTCCTCAACTAAATGGAACAATGCGCAGTAGCGGGCAATCTTGCGACCGACATATTTGATGAATATTAGTACAGGAGCATCGAATTTGTAGAGAAGAGACGACAACAGAGGCACTTGCTGATAAGCGAAATTCAATGATTCGACTCTGATATTTTGGATGGTTCTAGGACTAAAAAAATTCTAGGCTCTGATACCATAAAACAAATCAAAAATATTAATTTTATTATTGGATGATGTAAAAAGACTATACAACTACGAATATATATAGAGAGAATGTATCCATATCCGGATAGAAGTAGGAGAAGAGATATAATCCGGATAGAAGTAGAAGAAGAGATATGTATCCGGATTGAAGTAGAGGAAGAGATATGTATCCATATAGGAAAAAAAATCTATTATTAAATCTAACTAATATCTAATCCTAAACCTATTTATTTACACTCCTGGAGCGCCTTGTTTTCACTGCCCCCTCCTGTACAAATGAAAAAAAGTCAGTGGAGAGAATCTTGCAAAGAGAATCTACAAACATAGGATACAACATTAATACCGGTGAAGCGGATGCCGTCGAATGTCCCTTCTCCCCTTCGGTAGGCTAAGGAGTGGGCCTCACTACTCTTGTCATCTTCGAGACAACGACTTTCTTTGCCCACATGAGGTCTGGCGAGCTCATCCCTGTCGGGGCTCTCCGCTTCAAAGGGGCAATATACGGGTCCATTGATGGGTCTTCATCTTGGAAGGCTGCTTAGCACTCCACAACCTCGTCAGCCCCAGAAGGAAGATATGCTCGAGCCTTCATGATAACGTTATTTGACATGTCCAGCTTGGTTCCAATAATAAAGCTATACTCCCGGTTATAGCCCGGGGATAAATTATTGATCGAACAATAAAACTTGGCAATATCATACAAGATGTACATTTTGGGTTGCCGCGTAGGTGCTCTTAAGCGCGCCCGGGTGCATTTGTCATACCCCAGTCCCAAAATATATGGGACCAGACACATGGCATTTGTCAGCTGGTACGACTCTGTAGGACTCTCTTTTATGAGTTAAATAAGGGATTCACGATCTTCTCTAGAAAGACTCTTACTAATAAAAATAGGCTTGGGAGAGGATTCGTCGTCCAAGTCAATTTGCACTACTTATCTTCGGTGGAAGGTTCTCGTTGCTCGAAATGCAGCTCCCACTGAGATTCTAACTGCTGAGCCCAAGGCTCAACTTCGAAGAATTCCAGCATTTGATTATCATCCTTAAATTGATCTACTGATGTCATGTTGATAGATGATGTTTGCTTGAATACTTCTTCGATGCTTATGTGGGATTCCAGGAAGAAGATTCTAAGGAATGATAATGCATCTCGACCTCTACTTCTAATCCCTCGGGAGTTGTTGGAGGTGTAACGTATCCTAGACCATGACCGGTCCATGGTAATATATTTCAGGCTTGCTGGGGAGGGGAAGTGATGTAGTGGCAAGGGTCGTCCTTTGCCGTAGTTAAGGCCCTTGTCACTTTTCAGGTCATATCACATCTTCTGGATAATGCGCTTGTTTTGCGAGCTGTAGCAGTAAAGCTGCATTCTATCTTTATCGGGTTCTGGTTCTTCTGTGAGGTAGTCTCGGCGTCCTTCTGCCCTTCTGAAGATGATGACTTTTTAACCCCTATTCCTTGATAAAATATGAAGTAGGTGTCTTGATATGGAAGAATTTGGTTTACTGCGCAAGTGGTAGTCACTTATGTGTGCAGTTGTAAACCAAGACCATACTCTAAGAAGTACATGATACTTAAATGTGCAATATCAAAGTAATTCAAAGATAGCCCTTTATTAAGAAAATACGGTATTTCCTCATCCGGGATTACATCGTCAATTGACGGGCATTAGTGCGAGCAGCAACATAGTCTTCAAGCTCGTCTCCCACGACATCCACTACTAGTGCTGGCGGTACTATTGGAGCCTTTTTGTGGAGCTTAACCATTTGGGGCTCGGAGGTACTCACAATAGCTTAATTCTTCCTCGACGGTCGGCCAGGTCTTCGAAGGTGAACTACCAGAGGTTCTGGCATCTTCTTATGAAGTTTAACTACGAGGGGAGCAGTTGTGTTAGGGGCACGTCCTTTGAGGCGGACCCTTAGCGGTTCATTGGGTACTACATCCATTTTAGCTTCGTCATCAGTGTCATTATCGGCTTCCTCATGATGGGTCCGTTTGTACAAGACCGAGTCAGAGTAGTAAGCCTCGATCTCTTTGAAATGATCTATATCAGCATATTCCGTCCTGAAGACTCCTTTTTCGTAAACATATTTCAGGCATTGATGCTGAGTTGACAGGACGATCATGTATTCGTGTATCCAGGGACTCACCAGCAAGATGTTGTATGATACATCTACATCAATAACATAGCAAGTCACCTCCGTTGAAACTTCAGGCGAATCTTGCCCAGAGGGTAGCTCCTTCCTGCATTATCGTTTTGTTGGTAGCAGCCAACCGATGCATTAGAATTCCTAATATCTGGAGTAGGCTTCTTGGGATAATGCTGAGAAAAGATCCCGAGTCGATGTGCATTCGGTCTACCTTGATGGCTCCAATGTACCCTGTATAGTACATGGGCTGATTGTGCCTGTTATTTTTTGAAAGCATGTCTTATTGTGTGAACATGATATTTGGAATTCTTTCCACAATATTGTGGCCATAGGGACACGCGGCAGGGTCCTCGGCCGACTTTATTATATGGGACAAGTAGGAATCGACGTACTGTAATGCTTCACTGAAAGCATCTCGGGTCTCTTTGGAGAGACGAAGGAGCTCGAAGAGCGACAACCTTGCTGGTGTATTGGTACGTTGTGCCAGTATAACAAAGTTTTAGGGCTTTTCTAGCCCTTGTGCTGAATCTTTTCTCAGAGACTTGTCAAAGCGAGTCTTTTTTTGTTTCTACTTGTCTGCCGTTGGAAGTTGAGATAGACCTACTTCATATACTACTGGAGCAGCTGGTATGGCAGTCGAGGGTTTAGCATCTTCCTTGGGAACCAATTCATAATTGCGCAAGTAGGTCTGGCTTGACCTAGTCACTCCTGCCTAGGCTTCATCAGTTGATGGAGAGACCATGTGATAGGATTTGGACCACCTCCCTTTAGACTTGGCAGTAGAAGATAGTATCGGTTGCGTCAGTTCTTGAGCGAGGTCTGGGTGAACCCACATAACTTTTCCTCGTGGTGTCGTGAGTGGCACCAGCCGAATTGCTTGGTCGCGAGCTGGCAGGAGGTTGAAGACCTCCGTTGTTGCCCTAGGGATTGTGACAACACCATCTTGGTCTTCCGTCACTAGGAAGTCACCGAACTGGAGGGACATCATGTTTGCAGTAACCATCTTGTCCTCAAAATCAAGGCTGGGGGCCTTTGCATCGATCAACTACTGGATTCATCTTTTCAACACGTAGCAGTCTCATGTTGGATAGTGGACGTATCAATGGTAAAGGAAATACTTTGGGTAATCAACTTTGCCTAACTCATCAGGGCGTTTAATCTTAGGTAGTCTGAGTTTATCGCCTTTCATCAACACGTTAAAGATCTCGACGACATCATCGTCATCGAAGGAGTAGGTCTACTTTGGCTTTGGTGCTTCTATCGGCTTCCGAATAGATGTCAACAAGCCTTTGGACACGTTGACGGAAAGGGCTTGCTTCCCTTTACCGTCACGGTCGTTGTTGGTATTGCTGAATGGACACTTTTCCCTGTCATCAGCGCTGGGGATTTGTATACCTAATAGGCGGGCTTCCCTCGCATTCTTCTCAGTGGTGTCAACACTTACGATGAACGTCTTCCACATCTCAAACTGATCAGTGCCTGTCTAAAGTTTTACAGCCGGTAGTAGGTTCTTTCTGCAAGTGTCTATCAGGACGATGTCAGGAGTATCGGGAGGTAGCCTCAATACTGCCTGTTGGAAGTGCTCTATATAGTCCCGTGCAGACTCATTTTCCTTTTGAGTGATATCCATAAGGGAAGATATAGTCATGTCCATTCCTCCGTCATAGAACCAGGAGAGGAAGAGGCGTCGAAGATCACTAAAAGACGAGATGCATTTGTTCGAGAGGCTACAAGTCCATTCGTAAGTGACCTCGGTCAATGCTCTAAAATATATCTATACATCACTAAAATAGAGTAAGATACATTCCATCAACACGTGGAGTGCATCGCACCCGTATCATACTCAATCTATGATACACTTGTGATACAGCCCTGACACATCACCAAATGTATCATGAAGAATACGAGCAAGTCTAAAATTATAATTACAAGAAATATAAAGTGCTAGCTACTCACCTACGTTCTTGTGTCAAAATATGACAAGTGTAAACCCCCGTATCAAAGGAAAAACTGCCAAATTAACCCGTATAACTAAATTGCCATGATACGACTTACATGTATCCAATTATGGATACAACACTATTCTCACACAACCAAACATATATCAATTTGGTCTACTTGACCTATTGACAAACACATGGTGCACCAATATAGGATTTCCTCCAAATTGGGCACAAAATACACTATAACTTCCAAAATATGGGTGCCTAGTAGTCAATTCTTCTTCCTATAGGTAACCCTAGTCAATAGATTGGTTCTTAATGATTAAACTATAAATTTAGAGTCTAATTAGAAGTGGAAAACTAAATTTACCTATTGGGAGATGGATTCCTAATGACAGTCTCCAATGAACACCAAATATTCTCAACTTTTGCAAACTCCTTCAAATCATAGCTCATTGCCTTCTCCTTGCTCTTAGAGTCTCCAATGGTGAATTAGGGGTGAATTATGATGAGATTTGTTACATATTTGATGTAGGTTTGGTGGAGGGAAGATAGAATTTGGGGAAGAACACTAGATCTAGAAATTTTGGAATGACAAGAGGGAGGGGAGAGAGAGCACACTTTCCTTAAGTGGCCGGACCCTCTATCTTGCCCTCCAAGCAATTATGAAATGACACTAATATCCCTTGGGGCTTGTCATGAAGAAAAGGGTTAAGGTGGAAGCTTCTATTCCTAATGGTTGATTAATTAAACCTCGTAACTTAATGAAATAAACTAATTATTGGGCTTAAGTCTAGTCTAACTAATGTTGGTCCATGATAACTCTAGTTGGGTCCAATTAGGTTCACTAACAACTAATCTAACTAGTGGCTAACAACTAACCATTAACTAATTGTAATATATATAACATATACAACCATACCAATTATTGGAATAAATCAAAAAAATACTAGTTTTGTAAAATAAATATATCACCAAAATAATAATTTTGAAATACCAATATTTACAATATTAACAAGAATAAGAAAAGACAAAAATACCCCTCCGGGAAAGTGGTAGTGACAACTCTACCCCCTTGGAAAAATTCGTCCTCGAAATTTAAGGCCTCGCTCCTCTCTCTGGCTAATCATCACCATTTCATAAAAAATTTACTACGATTAAAGCCCCAACAATTATAGTCCAAAATAGTCCTATCATATAACACACTATCCTGCAATTCTACTGAAGAAACAACCAGATATAATCTCTAACTATCATGAATTACAATCTTAATCTGGGTCACCTGCTAACTATACCTTAGCTAAATTATTTAACTTCATGGGTTACTACGTCCAATACTAATGGTATACTATGGTTCTAAGCCATGGGCATACTTATCTCACTGGCACACACTACCCAAAATACTATACTACACCTCTAGGAAACTATCTTGTCTCGGTTCTTGCAATCATCTAAACTACTTAACTATCATTCTTGCAAATGAACACTTGTGTACCCTACTGGCACACCCTTACCGATCTAGAATACTCTCAATAGGATGCCTACCCAAGTCTTGACACCAATTATATAAGACACTAGCTCTTATTTGGCACTTAGATGATACTCTCATACTAGGTTACTCATGCCTCTCCTCTATACTTAGTACACTATCCACTAAAAATGCTTGTACTTAAACCTCCATAATATTTGAGGTACTCTAAATCTTGCCACTAGGGTACTCTTCCTATCCTGATACTTGGTGTAAACTCATACTCTAACACCTTTTAATCACTTTAGGGTTCTCATCTATATTTACTATCACAATACATACACAATACCTCCTAACCATTACGATACCAAGATATCTCACTGGTATCCTTATATCCATCATACTATTTTCTGATACATACTACTTCTATACCCCAACACTAGCAAGTTACTATGAATACTAAACTGACTTCTATATAGGTTACCCTTCTTACTCTCTGCCTGGAACACTTGTACTCTTACTCTCAACTACCCCTTCACCTATATTAACTGATACACCCATCTAATACTATTATACAAGATATTTACTGATACTAGCATATAACTCAACTAATCCCTGATATACCCTGGATACTATTACTCTCTAGGCACTCTTGATATAGAATACTAGCTTTCTAACTATATATAACAATTGTACTTAATGTTCTAGGACACTAACTTCTTAGTACTCACAACAGTTCATCACACACACACACTACTGCCACTCTTGCCACTAGCTTACTTACTAGATCACCCCATCATACTCCATAACTGTCCTTGACTTATGTACTTACTATTCTGCTACCTGCTTATCACTAACCTGCCCCACTGGCATACTATTGGCACCTCTGATACTAAACATCTACTTCATAATACTTATGGACTGGCACTCCACTTCACCACTCATGCTTCCTCACATATCCCTATTAACTGTTCAACACTCCTAAATACTAGATGATACACCAACACTAGACACATACATGTGCACTCATATCTACTCACACCAATGCACAACTTCCATAAGTAACACAAGTCCTACTACCTAGAAAAATACATTCTAGCACTGACACACTCACCTATACACCTCACTAGTTCAACTTCTATTCCTACGGAAGCACAATAATCATCAAAAGTACGGGAAGTGAACCCAGCTGCATTATCAAGTCGAATCGTTCTAACATGTTGGTCAGGAAAAAGAGTCTGAAGCTTAATCAACTGAGAAAGTAGCTTGAAGAAGGACAAATTTCTAGATGAGAGTAAGAAAATATTTGACCATCGACTAGAAGCATCTATTAGAACCATAAAATACCTGAAAGGTCCGCTAGCAGGATCAATTGGTCCGTAAATATCACCTTGTATTTTCTTAAGGAATGGTGGTGATTCAGAAGCTATTTTGAGAATTGAAGGTCTTGTAATGAGTTTACCCTGTGAACAAGCTACACACAAATGTTCAGTAAAAAAAGAAAGACTTTAGCATGATAAATTATGCCCATTTGTATTGTTGATGACATTTCTCAACATAGTCGATCCTGGATGACCCAATCTGTCATGCCAAATGATTAGATTCTTTGGATCCTTTAGCCTTTTGCTATTGATGGGGGTGAGATTCTACTACCTTCATAGTAGTTTGATATAGCCCTGAGGAGATTAACTTGCACTTTTCTAATGTGAGCTTATTGCTTCCAATATTAGAGGTGATACAAAGATACTCTTTGCTATCATCATTCATGGTTTCAACATGAAACCCGTTCATTCGAATATCTCTAAATTTGAGTAGATTTATATTAGATCTACTAGAGAATAATGTATTTCGAATGACTAAGTGTGTTTTATTTAGCAATACAACATCGGCCTTACCATAACCTTCTTTAATCTGTACGGGTCCAGCAATGGTGGTCATCTTGGCAGTATATGAGGCATATATTGTGAAAACTTCATAGTTTTCAATATAGTGTGAGTTGTTGCACTATCTATCAAGCATATGCCATCATCATTATACATACCTTTCAAAAGCAAAAAATTAATAATATATTAATATGCTACTAAATGGTTAAACTTAGCATATTGCCAATTATTACAACTTGATCTAAATCTAAATGAAACTGCCTCAAAGAAAGTAAACTATCTAGACTATTGATCATATAATGACTAATTTATTCAAAGTGTAAAGTAAATAAACTTAGATAAGAATACAATAACTATTCATTGACATCGCCTATCATGGCGTTGAACTAGTCTTCTGAAATTGCATTTTCATCCTTATCTTGGAAGAAATCATTAAAATCCATGTGTGTTGTACCCTCCATGAGATTAGTCTCAACACCCTATGAGGCTTCATACTCGTCCAGTTTCTTTTGTGAGGTACGATATTTTCGTATCCAATGACCAACTCTTCCACAACGTTTGCAAATATCAGTTGGAGCAGCTAGATAGGGAATTTGGGCATTATTTCTTCAAAGATTAAATCTTTTATTTTTTAACTGTGTATCATTATTTGGACCCATATTGTAGCAATTTCTTTGGCTTCCACGGCGTCCATGCCCTCTACCTCTGTGATTTCCTCAACCCATAATATTGGTCAGATTTTTTCGAGCACTAGTCGCATTCACTTCAGCTTAAATTGGTGCAGACTCAGTTGGTCTAGTAGTGTAGTTTTTGATTAATAACTCATTATTTTTCTTAACCACGAGTAAGACAACAACGAGTTCGGAATACTTCTTAAAAAATTTCTCCCTATACGTCTGTTGTAGGGTCATATTAGTCGCATAAAATATGGTGAATATTTTCTCTAGCATGGAATGCTCTGTCACTTCTTCACCATATAACTTCAATTATGAAATAATTCTGAACATAGCTGAATTATTGGCTACAACTGTCTTATAATCTTGGAAACGTAGATTGAGCCATTCATGGAGTGCACCTGGTAGTATGACCATTTTTTGGTGATCATATCTCTCAGCTAGAGAATTCTATAGCACCAAGGGGTCCTTGACTGTTAAGTACTCAGCCTTGAGATCATCATGAATATGATGTCTTAGGAAAATTAAAGCCTTCGCTTTATCTCGTGCAGATATTGGCTTATCAGCCACAATTGCGTCACCTAAGCTTTTGGCTTGAAGGTGCAATTCAGTATCCAATCTCCAGTTGAGAAAATTTTGGCCTTCTAAGTTTAGAGACTTAAAATCATGCTTTGTGAGGCTCGACATATTGCTGTATAAGATCAATAATAACAAGTTAACATAAGAACTTGGTAAATCACCAAATAATTCATGTTCATGGTGTATGCTTCAAACAATGATGTTTTCGAAGTCTATTTATACCAACCAAATCTTGTTCATGGTATGATTCGAACAATGATGTTCCAGAAGTCATATGTAAATACCAAACACTAGATGTTCATGGTATGCTTCGAACAATGATTATGTTCACAAAGTCTTTCAAAAATACCACATATGGTATGCTTCGAACAATGGCGTTCCAGAAGTCTTATATATATAGACCAAATAATTAATGTTCATGGTCATCAGATCTCTGATGGTTTTGATCTAAATTTATTAACATATATAAAAGAAATAAATAAATAAAGAATAACTCCAGCGTTCTCTTCGAGAGATCTATATGCGATTAACGTCGGAGTGCTATCAGAGTTAACTAAAAGAAGTGAGATGAATGGATAAAAATTATTCTTTTTGCCCTAGCAGTATTCCAAGAGATGTATAAACATTAACATCAGGCTGCGCCTAGGGTATGCATATGCAGAAAAAAATAAACATAAATAACCATACCTATTATCGAAGTGGAGAATCCGCAAATGACGGCTTCACTGAGATGCTCTCGCTTATTTTATCCCGTTAGAGCTTTGTGCTGATAATGTGTTTGAATAAACATAGAAGAAGAAAGAAAAAAAATAGGAGAGAAGATCTCTTATTGGTGTAATCCCAAAGAGAGAGTCAAAGGCCTTATTTATACAACCCAATGAAGTTGTAATACTAATCTTTAACCAATGTGAGACTAAATACAAAATGGAAATCCAATCCTTTAGTAACCCACGTTATAACAATAATAATAAATTTTATATTAATTTATTTATAAATAAAATAAATATCAAAAATATTATCAATATTACATCAAAAATATTAATTTAAATAAATTTGACTGAGGATCTCAATCAAAGATTTGAGAATCCAATTATTTTTGTTGTTAGAATTATTTTTATTAGATTAGATAGGACTTAGATTGGACTACAGTTGGAATAGATTGAGAGATCCTTATCCAACAAATAGAAGGGAGGGTATAAATAGAGCATAAGGCCGACCATTGTCTACATTACTAGAAATAATTTTCCCCAGTATGGAAACCACCACCATTAGCAATAGCAGCAATGCAGTCCTTCTCCTTGTTCTCCTCATGTCGATGGCGATGGTGATGTCCTCCTCCTCTTCCGAGCCCGTCGTCGGCATCCACCGCAGAGGAGGAGGGGATTGGCAGCTCGTCCACGGGAGCATCGGCATCTCGGCTATGCACATGCAACTCCTCCCGGGAGATAGCATGCTCGTCTTCGACCGAACGGACGCAGGCCGGTCCAACCTGTCCCTCCCTGAGGGCAGCAGCTGCCCCCTGAAGCCCGACTGCAGCGCCCACTCCCTCCTCTTGGACCTCCACACCTCCTCCCTCCGCCCCCTCACCCTCCGCACCGACACCTGGTGCTCCTCCGGCACCCTCCTCCCCAATGGCACCTTCCTCCAGACAGGCGGCTACAAGGACGGCGATCGCGCCATCCGCTCCCTCGACACCCTAGGCGGCAGTGGCACGACCGCCAATGCCAACGCCAACGCCAACGCCAACGCCAACGCCAACGCCAACGCCAACGCCAATGCCAATGCCAATGCCGACTGGTTCGAGTTCCCCAACTTCCTCTCCGTGCGCCGCTGGTACGCCTCCAACCAGATCCTCCCCGACGGGGACGTCATCATCGTAGGCGGCCGCCGCCAGTTCTCCTTCGAGTTCTTCCCCAAGAAGCAGCAGCAGCCCTACAACTTACCCTTCCTGATGCAGACGAGCGACGGGCCCCGCATCGAGAACAACCTCTACCCCTTCCTCCACCTCCTTCCCGACGGCTCCCTCTTCGTCTTCGCCAATACCCGATCCGTCATCCTCGATCCGATCCGCAACGTCATTGTCAAGACCCTCCCGCCAATTCCAGATTCAATTCCCAGGAGCTATCCAAGTACCGGGTCCTCGGTGCTGCTACCGCTGCACCCGCAGCATCCCGACCCGCTGACGACCCGGGCAGAGGTGCTGGTCTGCGGCGCTGCGCCGTCCGGCTCCTATGAGGCTGCCAATACCAGGAAGGTCTTCTTACCAGCTGCAAAGACCTGCGGGCGGATCACCGTCACCGACCCGAACCCAGCTTGGGCCATGGAGACGATGCGGATGCCGCGGGTGATGGGTGATATGGTGCTGCTTCCGACAGGAGACGTGCTGATTGTGAACGGTGCCGGGTCCGGCACTGCCGCGTGGGAGCTGGCGGAGAACCCGGTGTACACGCCAGTCATGTACTCCCCCAAGTCCCCTGCCGGGTCGCGATTCCAGGTCCTCAACCCGTCCCAGATCCCCCAGCTGTACCACTCCTCGGCGATCCTCGACATCTTTGGGCGGGTCCTGGTGGCAGGAAGTAACCCACACCGCACCTACGACTTCTCCAAAATGACCAACTACCCAACGGAGCTGAGCATGGAGGCGTTCCACCCACCGTACCTGGACTCCACCTTGAGCGGGCTACGGCCAAGGATCGAAAGCGGGTGGGGCGCAGTTGGCTACGGGGAGAGGATCTCCGTGACGTTCTCGGTGACCGGGTTCCTCCGGTGGCCGGGGCCGGAGGTGGAGGTGGTGGCGATCGCGCCCTCGTTCCAGACGCACTCGGTGGGGATGAACCAACGGATGGTGGTGCTGACAATGGAGGGGACAAGGCCAGCGGGGCCCTTCATGTACGAGGCAGACATCCTCGCACCGCCGACGCCACAGATCGCACCGCCCGGATACTATCTTTTGTTTGTGGTTCATGCCGGAGTGCCCAGCAGCCAGGGAGTATGGGTCAGATTTCACTGAGATAGAGATATGCTTTTGTTGTCTCAAAGTTTTGTGAGTTTGCACAAGAAAGAGTAAACAAAGTTTTGTAGAAGAATAGTGAATTATGTACATTCAAACTAAGATGAGATGAGATAGAGATAGAGATGTGCTTTTGTTGTTTATGCGTCAAAGTTTTGCACAAGAAACAAAGGACTACTGAATTGTATCCCTATAAAAGTCCTATCAAGATTCAACTGATATCCAAATTATGTATGTTCATTCAAACTGAAATATAAGAAAGAGCAGCATACATATGATTCTTTTGAACATGAATTTCTCAAGGTTGATGAGACCCATGTCTATATATGCCTATCATTATCGATCAAATTAAAGTTTGACAATCTGTTGTCTTCAGTAATAATGTGTATTAGTAAGTGTACTGTATGTAGCATTCTGCAACAAATTTTTTGGGGCTCTTCCTAAGGGTCAATAACTGATGTTGTAGAGAAATATAGAGGAAAAATCATTCGTGCCCACCAAACAAAGGGGGTTCACCAAGATAAATTTCTAACACATATCCAGATTGCCTTCTTCAGTGCTTCCTTCGTTCCCTTGGCAAAGTTGATGGAAAATATAGTACCAATTACAAACTTCAGTCCCTTTTGTTTTAGAACCATAGTATCAATTACAAACTTCGTAGATAGATAGAAAGTAACCACAAGAAATCACCCATCATAATTGATGGAAAATATAGACCTTAAAATTGCTGAACTCATTTTTTAGCATTTAAGCGCAATATAGATCTTCAACAATATGAGATTTAAGAGCCTTTCTGCTACTAATAATTTGAAGACAAAGAACTAAAAGAAGATTGACACCAAATGGATTTTTAAACCAGCACCAAAAGCTTATAAATTCACCTTCCCAATGAATGCAATAAACAAAACCTACAAAATACAAGAAAATGGACAAAAATATAAAGAAGAACCAACAATAACATTTGTTTACCGTTCCTGGAGTAATACCCCCATTTTCTTCATCATCAACTATCATATTGTACCGTATCCTACAGGTAACATGACAACAAACTATAATAGTTCTGCACCTTGCTATATTTGGAACTTAAATTGATAACACGTCTTTTACATTGAAACAAGGCTCCATAATCTCAAGTTTTGCAACATTATTTGCGGCACAACCCTTAAGATTATTATTCAAATAAACCATGGGTGTCTTCCCAATGAGCTGTAGCAAAAGCAAGGTCATTAGCAACGCAAACACCACAAAGTATGATATGTGTGTCCCTCAAGGGAAATCGAACCTGGCAGAGACGTGCACGCATAATAATTTGACATCACCTATTCCACCAAAAGATATAGATCATGATAACCACTACTAGAAGAACCAAGACAGATCCAAAACATAAGGATATATGGTACTGACTTCCTCACTAAACAAATCCTGATCTATATTATCATAAGATTGATACAAGTTATACACTGGGCTATGTGTGGCTCAATCGGCTATGTGTGGCTCACACCTGGGCTTATTTATTATAGCTATCAACCATTTCTCATCTGCCCTGTACCCAAGCAGAACCTTAAACATACTCAATACTTACTAGTTGAATATTCTTATGTTGGTAGAGTAGTAAACATAATATCAGATGAGTTGCTTTTATCACCATAGCAATCATTTGAGTAGTCTAAATATAATATATATATATATATAACATGAGTCATGTACATGCATGTGGACTAATAGAAATTAAGTGTACTAGTGCACATGGCATGTAGGAGGCTATTTCTATTTGTCCACATGTGCATGACTCGTGTAGGAATATGAGCCAAACTATTGAGGTACAGAACTGTCAATCGCCGAAACTCTTTCATAATCTCAGCAACCACTCCGAGCCTATCATCATCGATCAAATTACAGTTTGACAATTTGTTGTCTTTAGTAATGTGTATTAGTAAGTGTACTGTATGTAACATTCTACAAGAAATTTTTTGGGGCTCTTCCTAATAGTCAATAACTACTGTTGTAGAGAAATATAGAGGAAAAATCATTCGTGCCTACCAAACCAAGGGGGTTCACCAAGATAAATTTCCACCACAGAGCCATATTGCCTTCTTCAGCCTTTAAAACTGCTTCCTTCGTTCCCTTGGCAAAGTTGGTGGAAAATATAGTATCAATTACAATGACCTAGATCGATGCCACATAAAACATTGATTAAGAAGAAATGAGCCAAATTGGTCAGTCTATCCACAATGACCCAGATCGCATCATTCCTCTGTTGAGTCTTTGGTAAGTCCACTATAAAATCTATAGAAATATCCTTCCATTTCCATTATGGAATGACGAGGTTCTGTAACTCTCCTTTGGGCCTCCGGTGTTCTGCTTTAACGCGTTGACAAGCCAAACATTGTAACACAAACAATGCCACATCCATCTTCATCTCATGCCACCAAAATATTGTGCGCAAATCCTTGTACATCTTGGTACTTTCCGGATCCAAGGAGTACTTAGCATAATGAGCCTCAGTTAGTATTTTCTTTCTGAGTTCATCATCCTTAGGTATGCACAGTCTTCCTTTAGCCCACAATGTTCCATCTTCATGTTTCGTGAAATCGGTTGCCTTCCCTTCTGAAATCAACTCACGTATCTTCTGCATGAATAAGTCATCCTTTTGCGCGGACTTAAATCTTTTCTCGTAAGCTCGGCTCTAGCTGCAATTGAGCCAACTGCGCTCCCTGAGTACGAACTCTTTATTCGATACCCATCTCTTCCAATTCTTGAAGTAACCTACTCGATACAGTTAATGATCCAATAAATTTTTGACTTAATGCGTCAGCCACAACGTTTCTTTTCCTTTATATATAAGCTATTGACAAGTCATAATCCTTTATCAGTTCCAACTAACGTTGTTGCCTCAAATTTAATTTCTCTTGGGTGAATATATACTTAAGGCTCTTGTGATCCTTAGAGATCTCGCAGGACACTTTATAGAGATAGTGTCGCTACAATTTTAATACGAACACAATTGCCACAAGTTCCAAGTCATGTGTCGGATAATTTCTTTCGTGCTGCTTAAGTTGTCTCGAGGCAAAAGAGATCACTTTTTCATGCTACATAAGAACACATCCCAATCCGAGCATTGATGCATTATCGTATATCTGGAATTCCTTAGGTCCATTTGGAAGAGTAAGAATTGGTGCCGAGTTGAGACGTTGCTTTAGTTCTTGGAAACTGATCTCATAGTCATCTGTCAATTTGAATACTACTCCCTTCTAGGTGAGACGAGTTAGAGGAGACGCAAACTTTGCAAAGTTCTTTATAAATCTCCGATAGTAGCCAGCCAAGCTAAGGAAACTCCGGATCTCACCAGCCGATGTGGGTTGTTTCCAGTCCACTACCACCTCAATCTTCTTTGGGTCAACTGATACACCATCTGCTGAAATAACATGTCCAAGGAAAGATATGCTACTCATCCAAAATTCACACTTGCTTAACTTCGCATACAACTGATGTTCGCGAAGTGTTTGCAGTACAAAATTTAATTGTTCGGTCTGGGTTTCTTATCTCTCGAGTAAATCAGAATATCAACGATGAACACGACTATGAACTTGTCTAAGAAGGGTCGAAACACTCTATTCATCATATCCATGAAGGTCGTTGGACCATTGATCAAACCAAAAGATGTAACCAAAAACTCGTAGTGTCTGTATCTCTTCTAGAAATACGTCGGGAAATTCTGCCATGACTTCGGTTTGACCCAAGTCTGCGCCCTTCATCCGAGTGTCTCGAACAGAAGCAAGATACCCTACATACCCTGAATATAGCAATGCCTTACCATCACTGCCGATACCACCATTACCGCCATAGATGCCGAGTCACACGAATAAGTAAACTCTGTCTCGCCAGGAATATGAAACACCACTCTCTTTTTTGCACAGTCGATTATCGTATTGCAAGTCCCGAGCCAATCCATGCCTATGATAATGTCATAATCTTTGGTATCTAGAACTATTGCGTCCAAAGGTACATTTCTTCCTCCAATGCAAATATAATCGTCCATGCAAATCAAACTAGCAGGAAAGTCTACTCCAGAGTGCTAACACAAAGATTCATTTCTAGCAGAGTCTTACAAAATTTATGTTCATCAACGAATTCAGATGATATAAAACTATAGGTATCCCCTGAATCAAAAAGTACTCGAGCAGGTGTTCCTCTGTAAAGCAGTATACCTATTATGACATTATCAGAGGCAAGCACTTTCTCTTGAGTCCGTGCATACACTCTACCTTGTGCTCCCAGTCGAGGATTTTGGGCATTCATAGATGCCGCCTGAGTTACTCATGGCGCTTGATCACGATTATGATTAAAATACTGATCTCGGGGAAGATTATGATTTCGCCCCCCACTGTTGCACCACGTAGCCTTGTGATCTAGGCTACCACATTTAAAATATCTTGCACGACACTCCTCCTGACGATGTCCAACTCGCTTGCATTTATTGCAATAACGTCTCTGATAAGGTCCTCGGTTATCATTAGTATTCTGACGCTTCCGCTTGGAAGCATCAGATTCAGTTGCAACCATGGGTCGTTTATAGTTCTTACCACGACCGTTTTGTGTCGCCCCTCGAGGATGAATTTTGTTTATCTCGAGAGCCGCTTCATAAGCCTCTCTATAGGTTGTAACATCCGACTGAGCACATGACGCTGCAAGCCTATATTCATGTCCTCAATAAACCATAGCCGTTTTACTTCATTGATTAGTATCATGTATCTAGCAAATTTGACTTTCTTCAAGAATTGTGCCTTATAGTCATCGACCGACCGATTGCCTTATTCAAGCGTTACGATTTCTTTCTCTTTCTTTTAACGGATAGCTGGTGGGATGAATTGGGTGATAAAAGCTTGTTTGAATGTATCCCAAGATATTTTGTCTTCTTGGTAAGCACCGTAAAGTGCCTGTCACTTGGACTCCCACCAGTCCTCTGCCTTAAGATGAAGTTAAACAGTAGCACAGTCTACTCTTTTACTGCCCTGAATATCCAACATACGAAAGCATCCCTCAGAAAACTTATCACTTTCTCAGGTATTGCCCTGCCATTGAATTCAGCTAGATTGTAGCTCTTAAGTTCAGAAAACATGAAAGCTGACTTCTTCTTTATAGGGTGTTCAGTTTCCTCCACCTCTGTCACCACTGTCACTCGAGTTGTAGCCACTGCGATCACATTATGGTTATTTGTCAGAGTAGTGACCAATTGAGTCAAGTTATTAACTTGTTGCTATTGCACATCAATTTGCGCCTGAAACTAGGTCGTCAGTTGCACTTGCAGTTCACGATGATGTGCCTCAATCATCTAGTGATGTGTATCGCTCTGCTTCTTCTACGCCTCTAACATTTTCATCATCTTTTCCATTAGGTCTGGCGACGATGTCGCCTTAGAGCTATTCCCCTTAGTCATCTGCAATAGAAAAAACTTCCATTATCACTTATAAAATATTTATGGGCTTACTTTATGGAATATTATTTCATGCAGCGCTATCGTAAAGCAATTCATCTAAGAAAATTGTTTTGAAAACTTCCAATTAAAAACCAATTTCAAAATCTGAGAAAATTTTAACCATGCTCTGATACCAAGTACCAACTTGTCATACCCTAGTTCCGTGGAACCGATCATCCTCGCTGGGCATGATGTCGTACAAGTCTGAAGTTACACTTGTACTAGGCAAGAACGTGCACTTGTGATAAATCTTTTGAAAATAACTTAGCAACATAGCAACAGAATATTAAATACACAGTATAGGAAGAAAATAGCACTTTATTGATTTTTATTGTAAATAACTACAACTTTCTCGGTACTGAAATAAAAATGCTTGTACGACTTACATAGCTTTGCGAAAAGTAAAACACTGATAGGCTGTCATGAAATAATGTTCCATTCCATAAATTATGCCACTTTATTACAACTTGAACTAGGAAACAACAACTTAAAATCTTGAAATACTTTGAAAATAAGAAGAAGTTTTGAAAAGACTGCAGCAAAAGCTTTATCTTCCTTGAGCGTCCGTGGAGTCTCGAACTCCTGGGTTGCCCACAGAGACGTGGGTCAGTACTTAACATGTACTGGTGAGAAGAACTAGCCCACTAACCTAAACCAATACTTCTGAATTATATGACAAGCATTTTAAATAGGCAACAGTAAATAGTGAAACATGCAATTTATTGACATATGTAATCTTACCACGCCGATGGACGTTCTTGTATAATTTATAGGATAGTACTTACCACCCCTGCACAAGACATTTGTTAGCATAAAATCTTTCTCATTCTGTCATTTGTGGTATAGCACCACGATGGACATGCCGTATAGGATTTGATGAACGTCCGAAGCACCATTCAAGCAGGTATAAAGCCTCAATGAATGTTCTGCTTATACCCTGCGCTACCAAAGCGCTCACTATTTACTCCGGGCCGAACGGTCCCCAGTGCTTTAGGTTCCATTCAAGGAAATTTACTAAAACTTGTGCACTAGTTGTCCATGACCATACAATGTATCTATGACTCTATAATAAGCATAAATTGCAGTAAGGTATTGAAGTAATTAGAGCAACATGTACAATCATTTATTCTCGTTTCAACATACTTATTCAGTGTCTCGATTGGTAGTCTGTAGACTCCAATTTACCACTATCTCGTGGCACCAAACCATGATATGATAATTGTATTCTTTCCTGTGTTATGTAAATGTAACTCCTACAACATTCCTCTTATCAATGCAACTCATTGATTTACAGTAGTGGTATTAACTTGTCGCATCATTGGCTTTATCGATCATTAGACTTAGCAAGCTTAACAGGAGAACTTGATTATTTTTGGCATGAAAGAGTAGGGAAGAAGGGACATATCTGCTCACCAATTAGAGAATGCTGAGAGAAGGGAATGCTTAAACGATCTGGCTTCAATTATGCATCTAGTTGCATTGGCACCAACATCGGATCAGAATTCCATATTTATCTTCATTTCTCTCAGAGTTCTCAAGAATGAATGCAAGAGATCGATGAAAACGGGCAACAAACACAATCATTAAAAACCATCACGAAAATGCATTCATCAAAATCAAGCAATGAAAATCCAACCAAAAATCCAATAAAAACTTTTGGACTCATTCCAACAGAAGTCGATCAATTAGTTGGAAAGGTTCATTGCATTCGTCCGTGATCGATTATGCAAAGTTTCCCCAATACTCAATTACGACTGAGTCAATCGAGCCACAAGCATCACGTAGTGAACCGCTAGGAGCGGGGTACAACAACATTCTCTGCGCAAGAGATATTTTAGCTGAATATCATTCTGCGTATAAGAATATTCTGGGACAAAGGACCATTCTGCGCACAAGAGTCTTTCTTAGATGAGTACAAGATTATGTGCTTAAAATACTCTGGATGAGCACTCTTCTGCACGCAAAACTCTCTGGATGAGCACTCTTCCATGAGCAAGACACTTTATGACTGAGAACCCTTTTGTGCACAAGAAACTCTCAAGGAGTTCACTCCACGTGGCTACTCGCCATTAATGCAGCCACAAAAATAGTAGCCGTGTGGCAGCACATTAATGAAGATCTTTAATATAGTGATAGAGGGAGTGGTCGCATGTCATTCAGGCATAGGCGATGGTCTTCTGCGATTGTGCACTTTAATCGAGGGAAATGCACCCAAAAATTCATGATATTCTCCTCGTCTACTATGTTGACAGCTTCATTTTTTTTACTAGTAGCCACGTTGAATTTTTGATGAAGTGGGAAGTTTCGACGAGGAAGGAAATTTTGGCATGGCCAAAAATCTTTATGAAGAGGCCAGCTTTGGTCTCTTTTGGCAAATAGGCACTTTAGTTTTAAAGATGTCACTGGACTTAATCTTTTTGGCGAATCTAGATCATTTTAGTGAAGCTGGGTTTTTCTGTACAAAGGCCAACTTTTTGCACATTTGGCTACTTTTTGGCTCTTATGACAAGTCTATTTTTTTTGAGGTTCTACAATTATATTGTGTATCAATTTGCTTGCATATCATATCGTGTATGATACAGTAACTCTAGGATTTTACATCTATAGTTATAAATCCATATAGGACAATTTAATTTTTTTTGTTTCTTAACGTGATCAAGTTCCAAAATCTATATTCTTAAGTATACATTATATTATTCAACTAAAAATAATCGATACCAACTATCAACCTATATATCGTATTAGATCAATACATAATGCCTATGTTATTTGACTTTAATGATTCAATATGAACTGCTTCGCTAATTGTTATACTCTATTTGAATAAGTTCAACCGCTAGAAAGAAGAGGCAGGGGGAAGTCTAAGGGTGACAAAGGACGAAGCATGGATATTGAAATATATGAAGGAAGGTAAACCAATTCCACAACTTCAAACCATTTAAACTTTATGCGTGTGTCTAGTCTGTTTGTCAGGTTTAGTTGAATACCGGGTACTTACCGGGTTATGATACAGGTTACTCTAAATAGGTTGTACTATAAAGTATTCGTAGTTTAAAATGAGAAGCAACAAATTTAGAATCTATGATGATACTGAGAGGCAATTAAATTGTATACCTACATTCTTTTGAATGTTGGAATGCTGTAAACAAAGTTCAAACAGAATGCCCTGTCAATAAAGTTTTTCCACCCATCACAGCTTGATTACATAAAATTATCTATCATATTATATCGATTCTATGATCGATGAGGTATATGAGTGACGTATCCGTGTATTGGGACATCGTGTTCTTTGTTCCCTTTTTCGAACAGCAATTAATAGGTCCTAAAAATCAAGGTCCTAAAATAATCAGAGAAATTAAGGTCCTAAATTAATCAGAAAAACTAAGGTCCTAAAATAACCAGAAAAAGCAAGGCATCAGAAAAATCATAGAACTAAGTTGCAACACATGATATGTAGAATAACATTAAATATGATTTGTTTATATATATCTATTTTTGATGGAAAAAATTGCACAAGAGTTAGATGTCATAATGAATGAAACATAACCATTCAGAATGTCACTGAGAATCAGCATGATAATGCACCCTAAGAATTTTGCCTGATATTCAAACTATGAATCTGTAGCCATTTTAGAAAAAAATAGGTAGGCCATACTATGACAGAAAAATCTTGACAACAGAAAAAGGAAAAAGAGCACATACAATATTCACAAATAAGTTAGATTACTTTCAAAAAAGCTCTAGAATATAAACATGACAACGACACATGGGCACGGATACGACACACTTCGGACACGGTCATGGACAATAGGACAATAGGACAGTTGAATAGGTCCTAAAAACTAAGGTAGGACAGTAGGATAGCTGATTGGTCCTAAAAACTAAGGTATGGTATCGGAAGCCATAGACATGGAAATAACAATCAGATTGCATCAAAACTAGCAATCAAATTGAAATATTGACGCCAAGGTTTATAAACCCGTTTTGTTTACCAGCTCAAGTCCTGTCCTAGAGTGTTAGCTTAGAATGTCTTGGGTTTTAGTATGATAGAGAACACAAACTCAATCGGCTATGTGTGGCTCACACCTGGGCTTGTTTATTGTAGCTACCAACCATTTCTCATCTACCCTGCACCCAACCGGAACCTTAAACATACTCAATACTCACTAGTTGAATAATCTTATGTTGGTAGAGCAGTAAACATAGTATCAGATAAGTTACTTTTATCACCATAGCAGTCATTTGAGTAGTCTGAAACGGTATCGGAAGCCATAGGACATGGGTACCATAGCAGTCATTTTAGTAGTCTGAAACGGTATCGAAAGCCATAGGACATAGGCACCATAGCAGTCATTTGAGTAGCCTGAACCGGTATCGGAAGCCATAGTTCATAGGCACCATAGCAGTCATTTGAGTAGCCTGAACCGGTATCGTAAGCCATAGGACATGGGCACCATAGCACTAAGTTGCAGCACATGATATTTAGAATAACATTAAATATGATTTGTTTATATATCTATTTTTGATGGAAAAATCTGCACTATTAGCAGTCATAATGAATGATACATAACCATTCAGAATGTCACTGAGAATCTGCATGATAATGCACTCTAAGAATTTTGCCTGGTATTCAAACTATGAATCTGTAGCTATTTTAGAAAAGGAATAGGTAGACCATACTATGACAGAAAAAGCTTGACAACAAAAAAAGGAAAAATATCACATACAATAATGTTCACAAATAAGTCAGATTACTTTCTAAAAAACTCTAGTATATAAACCTGACAACGACATGCTGTTTGGGGACCAACTTGTCCAGCTTCATCTGCGCAGACCACTTGACCACCCCGCTCTTGTGTCTCCCACTATTCCTTGTCAACTGGTGCCTGAGCAATCACATCTAGAAGTGTTTCTCCCTGTTGAAGAGGAGCCAAAATCATCCACAAAGGCTTTCATCTGTATATCTGGACCTGATGGTTCTAATTTTGTCTTTCTGAAAGAGAACGAAGAGTTCTGGTTGCTTCTTCTTGGATGATCTGCATGAGTGTCAAAGATCATAGACGGAATCAAACTTCTATAGATGCGTACTGAGCAAGATAAACTTCCATCCACTTAAAACAATCTTGTGAATGATTTGTGAACATTTTGGGAATGGACCATACCATAGATAAACTCCACTACAGGAATGACCAGGATAACGTAAAACTCTCACATTCTCGTGAATTTTAAGTAGTCTTTGTTTACTTTAAATGATGTTAATGCACGTTTTCATCCATTATGCAGTTATGATTATATCACTCTTTCCAGTTCGTTCCTTCTCCATAGCTTGCTTATTGCGCCCCTCCACTAGAACAAGTTGCACAATACCAACCTGAGAATCAAAATAGTGGCCAGAGCTCTCAAGGAACGCATCAATGTGCTTGGTCAGTCACCGCTGCTTCATGCTGTCCGAACGTCATCGGTGTAGTTCCTGTGAGCATGAGTTTTTCCCCTCATTCTGTATGCAAACATGTAAGCCATATCGTAGCCAACGGCCCTTACAAGACTTAGAGTGTCAGCATGCTCCTCCTCCATCGATCTCGCCATAGAAACCTGCACCAAGTAAAGAACAGAATGTATCGAACTCTCTTAAAAGAAGTGAATTGGATATATTGCAATAATTGATATATCGATAGTAACTGATAATAACTTGTTCTACCCCAAATTATGTCTGTTAAAGGAAAAGATCCCACCAAATCTGCAAATTGATTTCGTCAATTAGCTTCCATTTATTTGTATTGATTTAGTCATTTATTGTCAATTATCTACCTTTCCATTTATTGTCAATTAGCTAGCTTTCCATTTATTTGTGCTTGATCTTAGGCTAAAGATGTGGATCTAAGATGCAGGAGCTGTGTATAAATGTGTAACCTCATTATGTGAATATCAAAAAAACAATTTCATCACCATTTCGTTTCTCTTTGTGGTATCACAGCCATATCTTGAAACACAAACACCTTATACACAACCAAAATGTCTATGGCAGGCGACAAAGATCAGAAGCTTGTGGAGCATGGCAAGACTTTGATCTCTCCGAAGTTTCCAAATCCATGGAAAAATTCCAATCATCCATTATTTCTCCATCATTCGAACCAGCCTGGCGCAGTCCTTGTATCACAGCCTTTGGTGAAAGACAACTATAAAGCATGGGTTCAATCCATGAGCATGGCTTTAATGATCAAGAATAAGAAAGGATTTGTTGATAGATCCATTCAGAGACCAACTAATGACAAGTTTGAACAACATCAGTAATGGGATCGCTGCAACACACTTATCAAGACATGGTTATTGGGATCAATGTCAAAAGAGATCTCAGGCAGTGTGATTCACTGCAAAAATGACAGTATGTGGCTTGATTTATAAGAGCAGTTTTCTCATGTGAATATTGTTCAACTGTTTCATATAGAGACTGAGATTTGTGGCTGCAAACAAGGCAACAAATCTGTGACTTCATTCTTTACCAAAATCTGTTTGTAGTTGTGAGGCAACCAAAGAAATCAAGGCTTCACATGAAGCTCACCATCTGTAGCGATACATAATTTGACCCACTAGCCGTCTGTAGCGAGTAGGATCTGTGAGAGGCTCACCATCTGTGGGACAAAGCTTCACATGAAGCTCTAAAGGAGGATCAACGTACGACTATCCGATAGACCAGCAGACGAAATAATATCCGAAGTCTATTTCTGCTGAGAAACTATTATCCCTCTCTTGTCTTGTACAATCTCGAGTCAAAAAAAAAATCGCAGATTGCCAAGGTCTTTCATCTAAAACTGTTAATGAAGGTACCTCTGAGTAGCTGTAATCTCTGCTGAAGCATCGCCAGTCAAAATCATGTCATCCACATATAATAAAAGAAGAACTTGCCCCTGCGGTGACGACCACACAAACAAAGATTGATCATGAGAACACTGTTGAAAACCTGCCTCACATATAGTATTTCGAAAATACTCAAACAAAGCTCAGGGAGCTTGCTTGAGAGCATAGATAGCACGACGAAGGCGACAAATATGTCTCGGCAGAGTAGAAAGTCCTGGAGGGGGCTCCATATAGACAACCTCGGATAAAGAATCATGAAGAAAAGGATTCTTCACATCCATCTGATAGAGTGGCCATTGACGAGCGACAACCAACATCTAGTAATGTACGAACTGTGGTCATCTGAGCAACAGGTGCAAAGGTCTCATCATAGTTAATCCTATGCTCCTGTGTAAAACCCCGGACAACAAGGCGAGCCTTGTATCGCTCAATGGATCCATCAGGTTGATACTTGACCTTGAAGACCCACTTGCCACTAACAGGCTGTATCCCATATGGTAGTGGAACAACATCCCAAGTACCTGTCTGCTAAAATGCTCGAAACTCCTCTAACATGGCCTCCTGCCACTTAGGGTACTGAACAACCTCTTGATAAGAAGTGGGCTCTCGTGTAGTATAAATAGTAGTAAGAAAAGAATAAAACTATGGATAATATGAGGCTAATGTAGCAAAAACAAACTTGTCCGGTGGACCGAAACAATCGGGAGTAAAACGTGCTGGAGTTCGATGAGTACGTTGTTACTGGCGGAGAGGTGGTGGTGGCGGCGTAGATGGTGGAGATGGTGGTGTAGTAGATGCTGGGAGAATATGTAGAGGATCCTCGTGAGGCAGCAATGGAGGCATCGTAGAAGGAGCTGTACCAGGAGAGGGAAACAAAGGAGTAGGACCAATGGTAACACTTGACGACGGAGCTGGAGGGTACAAAAAATGGACATCCAATGGTGGGATAGTAAAATAAGGAGAGTCCTCTAGAAATGTGACATAGCAAGATATACGAAGACAATGGGCCAAGGGATCATAACAACGGTATCCCTTGTGCTCGGAACTACAACCGAGTAAGACATACTCGACTGATCGGGCTGTCAACATCATGCGTTTTGTCTCAGAAAGAAGAAAAAACAAGTACACCCAAAAGTGCGAAGCATACTGTAATCAGGCGAACATGAAGAAAGACTGTCATGAGGTGTTCGACTAGACAAAATAGAAGAAAGTATAATATTGATAAGATTGACAGAGGTAAGAATGGCCTCTGCCCAGAACGTTTGTGGAACATAAGAAGATAATAAGAGAGCACGAGCAGTTTCAAGAATATGACGATGTTTGCGCTCGGCTACCCCATTCTATTAATGATTGTAAGGGCAGGACTGCTGAAAAACGGTGCCATGAGATTGCAAGATAGATCTCATGGTAGTGGAGAGATACTCACGAGCACAATCAGAATAAAAAGTTTTAATCCTAGCATTGAATTGAGTATAAATTATGGTAGTAAATGTCCTATAAATGGTAGGAAGATCCGAACAGTGACGCATGAGATAGACCCAAGTATAATGAGTATAATCATCAATAAAGCTAACATAGTAGAGAAAACCTATTATAGATGGGATATGAGCAAGTCCCCATATGTCATAGTGGACTAATTCAAAAGTGCTAGTAGATTTTGATAAACTCTTAGGAAAAGATAGGGCTATATATTTTGCCAACTTACAGCCTGTACATACGGATAGAGGAGAGAAAGAACGACATTCAAGCTCTCAACTATGGAATAAAGTCTTTAGACGGGGCTCTGAAATATGACCTATGCGTTTGTGCCATAAGTCGACGGCAGACATGACTATGACAAAATAACTAGAACTCAAAAGGTTGAGTTGATAGAAGATGATGAAACTCTAAGTGGTACAACTTCCCCTGCCTACGAGCATGACTAATCGTTTGGCCCGTACGAGGATCCTTCACAGAACATGTAAGAGAATCAAAAGAAATAATAAGTCAACTCTCATAAAAGCAACTGACTAATATAAGTTGTAAAGTAAGATGAGGAACATGTAAGATAAAAGGAAGACTCAAAGTGTCAAAAATAATGGAGCCAGATTGAGTATTGACCAACTGAGAACCATCAACCTTGTGTAAAGAGAGAAAGTGAGATGGTAAAGATGTAATACTAGATAAGAGACTAAAGTCAGAAGTCTTATGATGAGAAGTACCAGAGTCTAATATCCATGAAGTAGAGGTACCAGTAGAGACAGATGTAGAGGAGCCACCAAAGACAGGTTGGCGCTGGAGTCAGAGCTGGACCTGGAGCTCTAACTGAGTAAGGCGGTGCTGAATATCTGTCGATGCCTGTGTAATATCAACAATGTCAGTTTGAGGCACTGGAGAGCAATTTGAGGAAGAATCTTTTGTCTTTATTCGCTTAAAAAATTGAGTCCTTAAATGTGGATGAAGCATAAAATAATTATCCATTGGATGACCGGCCTTATGACAGTGAGAACAAATCATACCAGACCGTTGACGAGCATAGCAGGTGATAGCATATTGATCATGCTTTCTGTAATAGGTACATAGAGGACGTATTTTTTTGATTTTTTATTCAAACTCTGAATAAGAAGAAGAAGAAGAAGAAGAAGAAGAAGAAGAATTGGTACTCATTACAACCGCCTGACTTGGGCTAGGCCTTTTTTTAAATTAACTTTTCCAAGTCTCCTTGTGAACCAACAACTAGATTTCCAACTTTACTTTTGTAGCAAAGTTGATAACTTTACTTTTGTAGCAAAGTTGGCATACCAAGTTTTGGCCCTTATAAGTCAAAAATTGAAAATCGAAAAGATAAGGAAAGTCAAAGTCGACATACCAATAATTTTTATTTTACTTTTGTAGCAAAGTTAGTGGGGCACTGATAGAGTAGAAGCATGTTCCTCAACTAAATGGAACAATGCGCAGTAGCGGGCAATCTTGCGACCGACATATTTGATGAATATTAGTACATGAGCATCGAATTTGTAGAGAAGAGACGACAACAGAGGCACTTGCTGATAAGCGACCTTTAATGATTCGACTATGATATTTTGGATGTTCTAGGACTAAAAAAATTCTAGGCTCTGATACCATGAAACAAATCAAAAATATTAATTTTATTATTGGATGATGTAAAAAGACTATACAACTACGAATATATATAGAGAGAATGTATCCATATCCGGATAGAAGTAGGAGAAGAGATATGATCCGGATAGAAGTAGAAGAAGAGATATGTATCCGGATTGAAGTTGAGGAAGAGATATGTATCCATATAGGAAAAAATCTATTATTAAATCTAACTAATATCTAATCCTAAACCTATTTATTTACACTCCTGGAGCGCCTTGTTTTCACTGCCCCCTCATGTACAAATGAAAAGAAAGTCAGTGGAGAGAATCTTGCAAAGAGAATCTACAAACATAGGATACAACATTAATACCGGTGAAGCAGATGCCGTCGAATGTCCCTTCTCCCCTTCGGTAGGCTAAGGAGTGGGCCTCACTACTCTTGTCATCTTCGAGACAACGACTTTCTTTGCCCACATAAGGTCTGGCGAGCTCATCCCTGTCGGGGCTCTCCGCTTCAAACGGGCAATATACGGGTCCATTGATGGGTCTTCATCTTGGAAGGCTGCTAAGCATTCCACAACCTCGTCAGCCCCAGAAGGAAGATATGCTCGAGCCTTCATGATAACGTTATTTGACATGTCCAGCTTGGTTTCGACAATAAAGCTACACTCCTGGTTATAGCCCAGGGATAAATTATTGATCGAACAATAAAACTTGGCAACATCATACAAGATATGCATTTTGGGTTGCCGCGTAGGTGCTCTGAAGCGCGCCCGGGTGCATTTATCATACCCCAGTCCCAAAATATATGGGACCAGACACGTGGCAATGGTCAGCTGGTACGACTCTATAGGGCTCTCTTTTATGAGTTAAATAAGGGATTCATGATCTTCTCTAGAAAGACTCTTATTAATAAAAATAGGCTTGGGAGAGGATTCGTCGTCTAAGTCAATTTGCACTACTTATCTTCGGTGGAAGGTTCTTGTTGCTCGAAATGCAGCTCCCACTGAGATTCTAACTGCTGAGCCCAAGGCTCAACTTCGAAGAATTCCAGCATTTGATTATCATCCTTAAATTGATCTACTGATGTCATGTTGATAGATGATGTTTGCTTGAATACTTCTCCGATGCTTACGTGGGATTCCAGGAAGAAGATTCTAAGGAATGATAATGCATCTCGACCTCTACTTCTGATACCTCGGGAGTTGTTGGAGGTGTAACGTATCCTAGACCATGTCCGGTCCATGGTAATTTATTTCAGGCATTCTAGGGAGGGGAAGTGATGTAGTGGCAAGGGTCTCCCTTTGCCGTAGTTAAGGCCCTTGTCACTTTTCAGGTCATATCACATCTTCTGGATAATGCGCTTGATTTGCGAGCTGTAGCAGTAAAGCTGCATTCTATCTTTATCGGGTTCTGGTTCTTCGGTGAGGTAGTCACGGCGTCCTTCTGCCCTCCTGAAGATGATGACTTTTTTACCCCTATTCCTTGCTAAAATATGAAGTAGGTATCTTGATATGGAAGAATTTGGTTTACTGCGCAAGTGGTAGTCACTTATGTGTGCAGTTGTAAACCAAGACCATACTCTAAGAAGTACATGATACTTAAATGTGCAATATCAAAGTAATTCAAAGATAGCCCTTTATTAAAAAAATACGGTATTTCTTCATCCGGGATTACATCGTCAATTGACGGGCATCAGTGCGAGCAGCAACATAGTCTTCAAGCTCATCTCCCACGACATCCACTACTAGTGCTGGCGGTACTATTGGAGCCTTTTTGTGGAGCTTAACCATCAGGGGCTCGGAGGTACTCACAATAGCTTAATTCTTCCTCGACGGTCATCCTAGTCTTCGAAGGTGAGCTACCAGAGGTTCTGGCATCTTCTTATAAAGTTTAACTACGAGGGGAGCAGTTGTGTTAGGGGCACGTCCTTTGAGGTGGACCCTTAGCGGTTTATTGGGTACTACATCCATTTTAGCTTCGTCATCAGTGTCATTATCGGCTTCCTCATGATTGGTCCGTTTGTATAAGACTGAGTCGGAGTAGTAAGCCTCGATCTCTTTGAAACGATCTACATCAGCGTATTCCGTCCTGACGACTCCTTCTTCGTCGACATATTTCAGGCATTGATGCTGAGTTGACAGGACGATCATGTATTCGTGTATCCAGGGACGCACCAGCAAGACATTGTATGATACATCTACGTCAATAACATAGCAAGTCACCTCCATTGAAACTTCAGGCGAATCTTGCCCAGAGGGTAGCTCCTTCCTGCATTATCGTTTTGTTGGTAGCAGCCAACCGATGCATTATAATTCCCAATATCTGGAGTAGGCTTCTTGGGATAATGCTGAGGGAAGATCCCGAGTCGATGTGCATTCGGTCTACCTTGATGGCTCTAATGTACCCTGTATAGTACAGGGACTGATTGTGCCAATTATTTTTTGAGCATGTCTTATTATGTGAACATGATATTTGGAATTCTTTCTATAATGTTGTGGCCATAGGGACACGCGGCAGGGTCCTCGACCGGCTTTATTATATGGGACAAGTAGGAATCGACGTACTGTAATGCTTCACTAAAAACATCTCGGGTCTCTTTGGAGAGACGAAGGAGCTCGAAGAGCGACAACCTTGCTGGTGTATTGGCACGATGTGCCAGTATAACAAAGTTGTAGGGCTTTTCTAGCCCTTGTGCTGAATCTTTTCTCAGAGACTTGTCAAAGCGAGTCTCTTTTTGTTTCTACTTGTCTGCAGTTGGAAGTTGATACAGACCTACTTCAGATACTACTGGAGCAGCCGGTATGGCCGTCGAGGGTTTAGAATCTTCCTTGGGAACCAATTCATAATTGCGCAAGTAGGTTTGGCCTGACCTAGTCACTCCTGCCTAGGCTTCATCAGTTGATGGAGAGACCATGTGATAGGATTTGGACCACCTCCCTTTAGACTTGGCAGTAGAAGATAGTATCGGTTGCGTCAGTTCTTGAGCGAGGTCTGGGTGAACCCACATAACTTTACCTCGTGGTGTCGTGAGTGGCACCAGCCGAGTAGCTTGGTCGCGAGCTGGCAGGAGGTTGAAGACCTCCGTTGTTGCCCTAGGGATTGTGACAACACCATCTTGGTCTTCCGTCACTAGGAAGTCACCGAACTGGAGGGACATCATGTTTGCAGTAACCATCTTGTCCTCAAAATCAAGGCTGAGGGCTTTTGCATCGATCAACTACTGGATTCTTCTTTTCAACACGTAGCAGTCTCATGTTGGATAGTGGACGTATCGATGGTAAAGGAAATACTTTGGGTAATCAACTTTGCCTAACTCATCAGGGCGTTTAATCTCAGGTAGTCTGAGTTTATCGCCTTTCATCAACACGTTAAAGATCTCGACGACATCATCGTCATCGAAGGAGTAGGTCTACTTTGGCTTTGGTGCTTCTATCGGCTTCGGAATAGATGTCAACAAGCCTTTGGACACGTTGACGGAAAGGGCTTGCTTCCCTTTACCGTCACGGCCGTTGTTGGTATTGCTGAACGGACACTTTTACCTGTCATCAGCGTTGGGGATTTGTATACCTAATAGGCGGGCTTCCTTCACATTCTTCTCAGTGGTGTCAACGCTTATGATGAACGTCTTCCATACCTCAAACTGATCGGTGCCTGTCTAAAGTTTTACAGCCGGTAGTAGGTTCTTTCTGCAGGTGTCTATCAGGACAATCTCAGGAGTATCGGGAGGTAGCCTCAATGCTGCCTGTTGGAAGTGATCTATATAGTCCCGTGCAGACTCATTTTCCTTTTGAGTGATGTCCATAAGGGAAGATATAGTCATGTCCATTCCTCTGTCATAGAACCGGGAGAGGAAGAGGCATCGAAGATCACTGAAAGATGAGATACAGTTGTTCGAGAGGCTACAAGTCCATTCGTAAGTGACCTCGGTCAATTCTCTAAAATATATATATATATCACTAAAATAGAGTAAGATACATTCCATCAAACACGTGGAGTGCATCGTTGTCACGACCCGCATCCGAAAATTCGGGTACGAGTGCGTGGGTACGTCCAGCCTACGCCGCAGAATCGGCGGTAGTACGCTGTCTAGGTCAAATCCAAATTTACTAACTAGCTCATTCACAAATAACATAGGCGAGATAATAATGAGAATTGAAACTTAAGATTACAACTGAAAAGAAATGTGACAACAGATTCAAATGTTTTAGTACAGCAATTCAGAATGAAATCGGGGACAAACCCGATTAATTAAGATAAGAATATAAATGAAAGATAGCTACTACTAGCTACTCTGCAGCAGGGGTCTCCTGGGGGGGAACCTGCTCTGCAACTGTATCACCTGCTGCCTCATAGGGGCCATAATAGGTAGGGGCAAGGTTCTCATCATCGCCTAAAGCAACGGATCCAGTCAGGAAAGGAGCAAAGTACACAATGCACAACAAGATTTAAACTAAATATTTGTGACAGGTAGAAAATAACTGACTAAACATCAAGTTGAGAATATGCATAGTAATTAGTGAAATTAACTGAGAATTATGCTATAAATCAGGACTAGAAAAATATGATTAATTTGCTATAAACCAGAAATGAGTAAAACAGGAATAAAATGTGATAGGAGCTGTAGCTGCAACAAGACAACAAGAACTGCAACACGACAAGAATTAAGTGCGTGAACTTGTGTATTTAGAATACATAGTTGGCATGTAGGGGTTTATAAGGCTAATCCGGCCATCATAAACGGCTATTAAACAGAAATAATCGAGATTCGGCTGAGGGTACAGTCGCGTACCAACAGCTATTAAACACGATAAGGGGGAAGGGTAAACTACATGCCTTCTAGTATTCTCCCACCCGACATGAAAAACAAGACAGGAACTACAATATTCAAGACATAAATCCCAGTATTCTAACACTACGTGAAATCATCAAGATCAGGGAAATTAATTATCACAATATAAAGATTTAAAACTTGAAGTGCAGGTACTTGCCTGTTGTTTGGATCTGATTAATTTGGCTCTTGGGGAAAAATTCCAGAGATGAGTCCAAAAGCTGAAATAGACATTACCATCATGCTCAGAAGATGTCAAATAGCTAAAAATGCCTGCCCTTGGGTCCAATTTGGAGACAAGGGCAAAAACGGTAATTTCGGGTCAAAACGGGGTCCGCCGGTGGGCCCGCTTTGCACCGAAAAAACGTGTCCGGGTCAAAGGTCTCCAAATTCACCAAACTTAGTATCAACAGGTCAGGAACGCTGATACGAACCCAACGGAACTTCCAGATTTGGATTCCGATGAGCCGAACACAAAATCGCCCGTCGAGCGGGGCCTGTGGGGCCCATGACACGCAATTTCGTCAACGTTCTCAGAATCGAACCAATCTTGACCCACAGGACCAGCATATCGCTACGAGTCCGATGGCGCAAGTTTTGTCTCGATCCGACGTGTGTGCACGAAGTTAGGGTGAATTGCAGAAAAGGCGGATACGGGACGATGTCCGCGGATACGCGTTGATTCCGGTGTGCACGCACACCCGAATCAGCTTCCACGAAATCTCATACGTCCGTATCAACGATGCGCACGTATCTGTGAAGACCGCACGCGACCAAGTCGTCCCGTTTGGCGGGGCGCACACAGTTTCGGGGTGAAACAGGGTCTGATTTTTCCTGTTTTTGGATCGCAGGGTGCGATCACCACAGGACGCGATGCCCCAAACAGTTTGTCCGGACACCGAGAGGGTCATACAGGCTTCACAACGCAATTTGCGGAATCGAAAACAGAGCTACGAGCAAAAAGATACACGCACCTGAAGGGGATCCGAAAATCGGGTCTTCACCGTGTCCGCGTCGTGTCCGACACGGAATTTGGGAAAAATTAGGGTTAGGGTTTGGGGGCTGCTGGCCGACGGCGGGGACGGCGGAGACGGCGGCTAGGCCTCGCCGGAGGGAGGCGGTTCGGCCGGAGGCGGTCGAGGGCGGTGCGGCGGCGAGCTGGGGGCGGCCGGAGCTGCTGCCGTTGCGGCCTGCTGCTACTGCTGGTAGAGAAGAAGAGGGAGGCGGAGGGGGAAGCTGCGGGCGGCGGCGATGTCTTCGGCGGTGGAGGGCGGCGCAGCCTAGGGCGGAGCCAGGGGGAGAGGGCAGCGGCGGAGTGGCGGCTATGGCGGTGGAGGTCGATCGGGGGGGGGGGGGGTTTATAAAGGGAGAGCGGGCGGCAGCGTGGGCCGAGGGAGGCGGCGGGCAGCGCGCGGCGGGGGCGCGTGGCCGTGGCAGCGCGGAGGGCGGCCGGCGGGTCCGGCGGAAGACGCGGGGCCGGAGCGGATCACGCGGGGGGGGGGGGGGGGCTGGGTCACGGGTCGGGCGGGTCGGGTTCAGGCGGACCCGACCCGACCCGTTAGGGTTTAGGCTGGGCTGCGGCCCAACGGGCCAGAGTGCGGGCTGGGCTGGAATTAAAAGAAAAAAAAGTAATAATAATAATAATACTAATAATAAATAGTTAATTAAATAAATAAATAGTTTAAATAGTTTTTAGGTATTTAAAAATATGCCCGGGGTCCAATAAATTCTAGAAAAATTACCCTAAGTCTAGTTTTCCACTTTACACCCAAAAATATTATTTCCATAATATTTTAATATTATTTATTAATAATTAAAAATTATTTAATAATTGAAAACCCTGATTTTAATTTCAGAAAATTCCCAAAAAATTCCAGAAAATTGTGAAAAATCCTAATTTTAATATTTTTTTAAAAATCAGGGACTTACAATCGTACCCGTATCATACTCAATCTATGATACGCTTGTGATACAGCCCCGACACTTCACCAAATGTATCATAAAGAATACGAGCAAGTCTAAAATTATAATTACAAGAAATATAAAGTGCTATCTACTCACTTACGTTCTCATGTCAAAATATGACATGTGTAAACCCCCGTGACAAAGAAAAAACTGCCAAATCAACCCGTATAACTAAATTGCCATGATACGGCTTACATGTATCCAATTATGGATACAACACTATTCTCACACAACCAAACACATATCAATTTGGTCTACTTGACCTATTGACAAACACATGGTGCACCAATCTAGGATTTCCTCCAAATTGGGCACAAAATACACTATAACTTTCAAAATATGGGTGCCTAGTAGTCAATTATTCTTCCTATAGGTAACCCTAGTCAATAGGTTGGTTCCTAATGATTAAACTACAAATTTAGAGTCTAATTAGAAGTGGAAAACTAAATTGTACCTATTGGGAGATGGATTCCTAATGATAGTCTCCAATGAACACCAAATAGTCTCAACTTTTGCAAACTCCTTCAAATCATAGCTCATTGCCTTCTCCTTGCTCTTAGAGTCTCCAATGGTGAAGTAGGGGTGAATTATGATAAGATTTGGTACATATTTGTTGTAGTTTTGGTGGAGGGAAGATAGAATTTGGGAAAGAACACTAGATCTAGAAATTTTGGAATGACAAGAGGGAGGGGAGAGAGAGCAAACTTTCCATAAGTGGCCGGACCCTCTATCTTGCCCTCCAAGCAATTATGAAATGACACTAATATCCCTTGGGGCTTTTCATGAAGAAAAGGGTTAAGGTGGAAGCTTCTATTCCTAATGGTTGATTAATTAAACCTCGTAACTTAATGAAATAAACTAATTATTAGGCTTAAGTCTAGTCTAACTAATGTTGGTCCATGATAACTCTAGTTGGGTCCAATTAGGTTCACTGACAACTAATCTAACTAGTGGCTAACAACTAATCATTAACTAATTGTAATATATATAACATATACAACAATACCAATTATTGGAATAAATCAAAAAATACTAGTTTTGTAAAATAAATATATCACCAAAATAATAATTTTGAAATACCAATATTCATAATATTAACAAGAATAGGAAAAAAAAAAAGGAGAAATATATTTTTAATAATTTCTAACTATCATGAATATAATCTCTAACTATCATGTATTACAATCTTCATCTGGGTCACCTGCTGTAAAACCCCTATCCTAGAAAACCGTATATACCCTTTTAATTGTTAATTATTAATTTAATTATAGTAATTAGTGGCTAATTAGGAGAAATATATTTTTAATAATTTTTATTTTAGGTGTTGGCGCACTTAGAGGATTTATTGGACCATCAGAATTTTTTTGGAATTTATTTCATGTAGGAGACCCCTTGAGCAGTTGCTAGCTTAATAGTGTGCATTATTATAATCTAGAATTTTTCTATGAGTATATATATATATATATATATATATATATATATATATATATATATTTAATTGGAAAAATAATACTAAAAAGAAAAGAAAAGAAAAGAAAAAGAAAATAATAATAATAAACTAATAACAATCCCTTACTCCACCAACCATTCCAACAAATTCCATTCCATTAGCAACTACCATCCGCTTGCTGCTTGTAGCAACAAGCCGTGGAGCCACCCAAGCAACCCGCCAAGTAGCAAATGCAGCAAAGCCCAGATAATCCCCCCCCCCCGCGGCTAGTTAACCCAAACCAACCCCTCCTCTCTCTTCCTTTCACACACACACACACACACACACACACACACACATATATATATATATATATATATATATATATATATATATATATATATATATATATATATATATATATATATATATATATATATATATATCTCAACCCTAAACCTAATCATCCAGACCCTTCCTCTTCCCATCTAGACCTAGAGAGCGCCGCCACTGCAGCCGGAGAACCCCGCCACTGCAGCCGGAGAACCCCGCCAGGCCGTCCAAACAAATCTCGACGACCGCGACCCCGCGACCCCGCGCACTGCAGATTTCCACAACGAGGTACCTGTGTTCCGGAGTTGTTTCCCGTAAACTCGCTCAACCAAACGCAACCCCGTCTTCACCGATATGCTCACCCCTTAACCCTCTTCCATATCTGTGTGTTATTAGACCTCGAACAACACAAAACCGTAGGCAAAAATAGCGCCAAAGTTGGCAGAAACAGACCGAATTCTGGGATCGCAGAAAACTGCGATGACCACCCATATTTCAGAGTTCGTATCTCCCACCACAGAGATCCAAATTCGATAATTCTTTTTGGTATGCGTAGACCACTTGACCTAGTTTAATTTTTGTTAAATAACCCTAGATTATTAACTGCTGTAGACAGAATTAAATTTGTTGGAAAACTCCACGAATCTACTTTTTCCAGATTTCCAAAAGTTGTGAAACGGTGCGCACCCCGCCAAACGGGACCGCCCCGTCGTGTACCAAGTGTACCGAATGGTGCGCGCAACGTAACCAGACACGTAAAAATTCATGGAAACTGATTCGGACGCGTGTGCGCGCCGGAATCAGCCCGTATCCGCGGACACACTCCGTATCGAAACTTTTGTGGAAGTCATGCGCATTTTGTGCACGGTCTTCGGATTGCGACAAAACTTACGCCACTGGACTCGTGGTAACGCACTGGTCCTGTGACCCAATTTTTACGCAATTCTGAGATAGTTGACCAAGTCACCAATTGGTGGGTCCCACAGTTGACTTTTTGGACGAAATTATGTTCGGCCCATCGGAATCTATATTTGGATATACCGTTGGGTCCGTATTGACATTTAGAGTTATTTAACCTATAATTTATCCCATTTAGAGACTGTTACCCTTGGCACGCTTTTCGGTACAAAGTGGGCCACGCGTGGATCCTACTTTTATCCGAAATTACCGTTTTGCACTTGTGTCCAAATTGGATGAAAGGGAAGTACTTTTTAGCTATTTTGCTCATTCCAAAAATGTTGGTGATGTCTATTTCAGCATCCGGAGACGTTTGTTCGGAGGCCATTAGTTCCAGATCCCGTGTCCTTGACATTGGACGCTTACACTTTACAGATTTTTTGCCAGGCAAGTATACCTTGCCATTGTACTGTATTTACATTTCATATGAGGCATGCATGTTTATTTCTGTTTATTTTAGTTCATTTATTTTAACTGCTATATAAATTGCGCGTCCAAGGAAACTTGGGTGCAACGACGCTGTCGTCGTACTATGTTTTTATTTATGTATATGCATTGGACCTACTTTATGAGACTACCCCATCTTCATGAGGCATTTATGTTTCATTGGCCATGACACTATTCTTACACGAGTGTGAGTCACATGTAGGACACGGACTTGCGTACTCGGCTGGCCACTGGTACGTATAGGTCGTGGACTGATAGGGATAACTGCTAATAGAAACTTTGCATGCTAGTAGACCTGGCAGTTATTAGATGTTTATCGTGTCATGGACATGACATGCTTAGAGCATTGGGTGGGGAGAACAACAAGTACCGTATTTGAGCTCCTTTGCACTTTTTTCTGTGCGCCCAGATTCTCCGCTGGAGATACGGGTGGTGATCACCACTATATATTATATTATTATCAAGCGGGCCTCCGGCATTCGAAAGACGACATGCCTTTTTAGGTCCCTGGATCTCCAAAAGAGAACCATGCCAAATCCCAGTTTTCAGCCAGATAGCTCACTTGTAGGAAAATGTGTTCTTAACTGCATTCACTTAGACGGTTATTTAGACCCAGATTGTAGCAATTTCTTTGGCTTCCACGACGTCCATGCCCTCTACCTCTGTGATTTCCTCAACCCATAATATTGGTCAAATTTTTTTGAGCACTAGTCGCATTCACTTCAGCTTAAATTGGTGCAGACCCAGTTGATTTACTAGTGTAATTTTTTATTAATAACTCATTATTTTTCTTAACCACGAGTAAGACAGCAACGAGTTCGGAATACTTCTTAAAATTTTTCTCCCTATACGTCTGTTGTAGGGTCATATTAGTCACATAAAATATGGTGAATATTTTCTCTAGCATGGAATGCTCTGTCATTTCTTCACCACATAACTTCAATTGTGAAATATTCCTGAACATAGCTGAATTATAGGCTACAACTGTCTTATAATCTTGGAAACGTAGATTGAGCCATTCATGGAGTGCACCTGGTAGTATGACCATTTTTTGGTGATTATATCTCTCAGCTAGAGAATTCTATAGCACCAAGGGGTCCTTGACTGTTAAGTACTCAGTCTTGAGATCATCATGAATATGATGTCTTAGGAAAATTAAAGTATTCGCTTTATCTCGTGCAGATATTGGCTTATCAGCCACAATTGCGTCACCTAAGCTTTTGGCTTGAAGGTGCAATTCAGTATCCAATCTCCAGTTGAGAAAATTCTGGCCTTCTAAGTTTAGAGACTTGAAATCATGCTTTGTGAGGCTCGACATATTGCTGTATAAGATCAATAATAACAAGTTAACATAAGAATTTGGTAAATCACCAAATAATTTTTGTTCATGGTGTATGCTTCAAACAATCATGTTTCAGAAGTCTAATTATACCAAACAAATCTTGTTCATGGTATGATTCGAATAATGATGTTCCAGAAGACGTATGTAAATACCAAACACTAGATGTTCATAGTATGCTTCGAACAATGATTATGTTCACAAAGTCTTTCAAAAATACCACATATGGTATGCTTCGAACAATGGCGTTCCAGAAGTTTTATATATATAGACCAAACAATTAATGTTCATGGTCATCAGATCTCTGATGGTTTTGATCTGAATTTATTTATATAAAAGAAATAAATAAATAAAGAATAACTCCAGCGTTCTCTTCGAGAGATATATATGCGATTAACATCGGAGTGCTATCAGAGTTAACTAAACGAAGTGAGATAAATGGATAAAAATTATT
Source organism: Iris macrosiphon (assembly GCA_036927795.1). Lineage (NCBI taxonomy): Eukaryota > Viridiplantae > Streptophyta > Magnoliopsida > Asparagales > Iridaceae > Iris > Iris macrosiphon. The sequence continues at coordinate 155,080,206 of JAYESA010000009.1, forward strand.
CTTTTTGCCCTAGAGGTATTCCAAGAGATGTATAAACATCAACATCAGGCTGCGCCTAGGGTATGCATATGCAGAAAAAAAAACATAAATAACCATACCTATTATCGAAGTGGAGAATCCGCAAATGACGGCTTCACTGAGATGCTCTCGCTTATTTTATCCCGTTAGAGCTTTGTGCTGATAATGTGTTTGAATAAACATAAAAGAAGAAAGAAGAAAATAGGAAAGAAGATCTCTTATTGGTGTAATCCCAAAGAGAGAGTCAAAGGCCTTATTTATACAACCCAATAAAGTTGTAATACTAATCTGTAACCAATGTGAGACTAAATACAAAGTGGGAATCCAACCCTTTAGTAACCCACGTTATAACAATAATAATAAATTTTATATTGATTTATTTATAAATAAAATAAATATCAAAAATATTATCAATATTACATCAAAAATATTAATTTAAATAAATTTGACTGAGGATCTCAATCTCCAATCTCCAATCTTATAATGGGACTTGGAATCGGCTCAAATTTGAGTCGTCCAAGCCGTATGTAAATAGTCAACCAATTTTTTTTAAACTTACGAAGATAAATAAAAACTATTTTTAATATATTTTTTATACTAGTAAATTATTTAAATATTTAAATAAATTTATATTAATATCAGAAAAAAATTATTACTATAACTTAAATGCATTCGTTAATGAGTATATGTTATTTAGAATATATTTAATTGATATTTAAACTATTTTTAACATATTTTTTTTTTATGAAATATGGTATAATATATAAAAATTTAATATATTTGTTGACTTTAAATTTGACAAATAGATAATGTTTTATCAAATTTTTATACAAAAAAATGAAGAAATAGATAATATTAAATCTATTATCATCCAAAATGTAGTACTTTTTTATATTATTTACTTGATTTCCTTTTTAAACAAAATAAATTATGTATATGGATAATGACAAGTTATCTATAATATTATCTATGTTATTTAAAGCAAATAAATTTTGAATAGTTATAATAACTAGTAAATGCACGTGTGTTCCATGTAAAATAATTTTTTTTAATATTATTATACAATAGTTTAAATATATTTTAAACACGTGTTTCATATAAAATAATTTTTTTTAATATTATTATAAAATAGTTTAAATATATTTTAAATATAATTTACTACGGATATATTTCTACTTTTTATTAAAAGTCTTGAAAATGCTAGCCATCTAAGTTGTACCAATATCCTCACGTAATAAAAGATTAAATAAATTTTAACTAATTGTTTAACTACATAATATTATATAATTATAATTAAACACCTCTTCTCGCTCATGTGATTAAGGTGGGAGTCGCTCTTCTTGATTGGTCAAGTTAGATTTTCCTTGATGTTATTTATAACAAATTAATTCTTTTCAATAATTTTTTTACGTAATATTAATTTTTTTAATAGAGTTTATGGATATATTTGGAATTTAGTTTTGAAAACTGAGATTGAAAATCTATAACTTTGTTATTAATACATGTTCGTTGAGAATTGGAAGTGTCCCAGTGACCAGATTATGCAGCACAAAAGTTTGTATTAAGGTTTTTTTTTAATCTCTTAAGCCCCTGATTTTGTAGATATTTGGGTTCATAAACGAAAATAAAAGAAGAGGGACGAAAGAGTAAATAATTAATTTAAGGAATATGATAATTGTCTGGATGTTGGACAGTCCAAGGATAATTACCTAGATTCTGTTGGGTTATATATAATGGTGAAATGCTTCAAATATCCTACATTGACGATTATTTGCATGCAACAATATTAACCAATTGGTCTCCAATAAGTCCAGTAGGAATCTATATTTGTTGGAAATTTTTGGAATTGAAGCTCTTATTAAAAAGTCTCTTGTTATGAGTGCGAGAGCGCTTGTAGATTATATATTATATATCTTTCATAATATAATGTGGCTTAAAAATTGCTCAAAAGTAAGCCGTCTAAGTCGTATGTATATATATCGTCAATTAATTATTTTAAAAAAATTAATATTACATAATAAAAATTTATTGAAAACATTTAAATATCTTATAAGTAAACACAGATTCAAACTCAACCAACCTGGGAGAATACCTCCTAACTTAACCACATGAGCTACAAAGAGATTTTGTTTATAATTAAATATTATTACATAGCTAACCGTTTTTAAGACTCTTTATAAAAAGTAGAAATATATACATAACTAACTATAATAAAAATATAATCAAATATGTAACAAATTCTAATTAAAACATAAATATATATAATAAATTTTAAATTAAATATATATAAATATTATATAATTTTATATTAATATTAGAAGGAAAAAATTATTTTACGTGCAAGGCACGTGAATTTACTAGTATAACTTAAATGCATTCATTAATGAGTATATGCTAATTAGAATATATTCAATTGATATTTAATCTATTTTTAAACTATTTTTTTATGAAATAAGATATAATATATACAATATTTTTTTACTTTAAATTTGACAAATAGATAATTTTTTATCAAATTTGTATACAAAAAAAAAATTAACAAATAGATAATATTAAATATATTATCATCCAAAATATAGTGCTTTTTTATATTATTTACTTGATTTCTTTTTAAACACAATAAATTATGTGCATGGATAATGACAAGTTATCTATAAAATTATCTATGTCATTTAAAGCAAATAAATTTTGAATAGTTATAATAACTAGTAAATGCACGTACCTTGCACATAAAATAAATTTTTTAAATATTATTATAAAATAGTTTAAATATATTTTAATTATAATTTATTATGGATATATTTCTACTTTTTATAAAAAGTTTTGAAAAGACTAACCGTTTTGGAGCCTCATTATAGGAGTAGAGATAGAGATAAAGTTTATATTAATTTATTTATAAATAAGATAGATATAAAAAAATATTACTAATATTATATCCAAAATATTAATTTCTAAAATATTAATTTAAATAAATTTTACTGAGGATGTCAATCTCAATAAAAGATTTGAATTTTTTTTTTTTGCTTGAGATATCTGTATGTCTACCCATTACGTTATATTACTTAGAGTTTTCTTTCCAAATATGGATGTAGTCCTAGTGGTTCTCAAATATATAGGACTAGGAAGTAGGAAGAGATTGTTAGAATATTTGCTTTGTTTGTTAGAATTTTTTTTATTAGATTAGATAGGACTAGAGGGTATAAATAGTACATAACGAACATTGTCTACATTACTTTATATTACTAGAGTTTCCTAATATGGAAACTACCACCACTATTATATAGTTAATTGTTTGTTAGTATATATGATAATAATAATAATAATAATAATAATAATAATAATAATAATATCTAACCCTCTAGATTGGATTGGATTGGATTGAGGATCTCAATCAAAGATTTGAGAATCCAATTATTTTTGTTGTTAGAATTATTTTTATTAGATTAGATAGGACTTAGATAGGACTATAGTTGGAATAGATTGAGAGATCCTTATCCAACAAATAGAAGGGAGGGTATAAATAGAGAAGGGAGGGTATAAAAAAATATTACTAGAAATAATTTTCCCCAGTATGGAAACCACCACCATTAGCAATAGCAGCAATGCAGTCCTTCTCCTTGTTCTCCTCATGTCGATGGCGATGGTGATGTCCTCCTCCTCTTCCGAGACAATCCACCGCAGAGGAGGAGGGGATTGGCAGCTCGTCCACGGGAGCATCGGCATCTCGGCTATGCACATGCAACTCCTTCCGGGAGATAGCGTGCTCGTCTTCGACCGAACGGACGCAGGCCGGTCCAACCTGTCCCTCCCCGAGGGCAGCAGCTGCCCCCTGAAGCCCGACTGCAGCGCCCACTCCCTCCTCTTGGACCTCCACACCTCCTCCCTCCGCCCCCTCACACTCCGCACCGACACCTGGTGCTCCTCCGGCACCCTCCTCCCCAATGGCACCTTCCTCCAGACAGGCGGCTACAAGGACGGCGATCGCGCCATCCGCTCCCTCAACACCCTAGGCGGCAGTGGCACGACCGCCAACGACAACGCCAACGCCAATGCCAATGCCAATGCCGACTGGTTCGAGTTCCCAACCTTCCTCTCCGTGCGCCGCTGGTACGCCTCCAACCAGATCCTCCCCGACGGGGACGTCATCATCGTGGGCGGCCGCCGCCAGTTCTCCTTCGAGTTCTTCCCCAAGAAGCAGCAGCAGCCCTACAACTTACCCTTCATGATGCAGACGAGCGACGAGCCCCGCATCGAGAACAACCTCTACCCCTTCCTCCACCTCCTCCCTGACGGCTCCCTCTTCGTCTTCGCCAATACCCAATCCGTTATCCTCGATCCGATCCGCAACGTCATTGTCAAGACCCTCCCGCCAATTCCAGATTCAATTCCCAGGAGCTATCCAAGTACCGGGTCCTCGGTGCTGCTACCGCTGCACCCGCAGCATCCCGACCCGCTGACGACCCGGGCAGAGGTGCTGGTCTGCGGCGGTGCGCCGTCCGGCTCCTATGAGGCGGCCAATACCAGGAAGGTCTTCTTACCCGCTGCAAAGACCTGCGGGCGGATCACCGTCACCGACCCGAACCCAGCTTGGGCCATGGAGACGATGCCGATGCCGCGGGTGATGGGTGATATGGTGCTGCTTCTGACAGGAGACGTGCTGATTGTGAACGGTGCCGGGTCCGGCACTGCCGCGTGGGAGCTGGCGGAGAACCCGGTGTACACGCCAGTCATGTACTCCCCCAAGTCCCCTGCCGGGTCGCGATTCCAGGTCCTCAACCCATCCCAGATCCCCCGGCTGTACCACTCCTCGGCGATCCTCGACATCTTCGGGCGGGTCCTGGTGGCAGGAAGTAACCCGCACCGCACCTACGACTTCTCCAAAATGACCAACTACCCAACAGAGCTGAGCATGGAGGCGTTCCACCCACCGTACCTGGACTCCGCCTTGAGCGGGCTACGGCCAAGGATCGAAAGTGGGTGGGGCGCAGTTGGCTACGGGGAGAGGATCTCCGTGACGTTCTCGGTGACCGGGTTCCTCCGGTGGCCGGGGCCGGAGGTGGAGGTGGTGGCGATCGCGCCCTCGTTCCAGACGCACTCGGTGGGGATGAACCAACGGATGGTGGTGCTGACAATGGAGGGGACAAGGCCAGCGGGGCCTTTCATGTACGAGGCAGACATCCTCGCACCGCCGACGCCACAGATCGCACCGCCCGGATACTATCTCTTGTTTGTGGTTTATGCCGGAGTGCCCAGCAGCCAGGGAGTATGGGTCAGATTTTACTGAGATGAGATATGCTTTTGTTGTCTCAAAGTTTTGTGAGTTTGCACAAGAAAGAGTAAACAAAGTTTTGTAGAAGAATAGTGAATTATGTACATTCAAACTAAGATGAGATGAGATAGAGATAGAGATGTGCTTTTGTTGTTTATGCGTCAAAGTTTTGCACAAGAAACAAAGGACTACTGAATTGTATCCCTATAAAAGTCCTATCGAGATTCAACTGATATCCAAATTATGTATGTTCATTCAAACTGAAATATAAGAAAGAGCAGCATACATATGATTCTTTTGAACATGAATTTCTCAAGGTTGATGAGACCCATGTCTATATATGCCTATCATTATCGATCAAATTAAAGTTTGACAATTTGTTGTCTTCAGTAATAATGTGTATTAGTAAGTGTACTGTATGTAGCATTCTGCAACAAATTTTTTGGGGCTCTTCCTAAGGGTCAATAACTGATGTTGTAGAGAAATATAGAGGAAAAATCATTCGTGCCCACCAAACAAAGGGGGTTCACCAAGATAAATTTCCAACACATATCCAGATTGCCTTCTTCAGTGCTTCCTTCGTTCCCTTGGCAAAGTTGATGGAAAATATAGTATCAATTACAAACTTCAGTCCCTTTTTGTTTCAGAACCATAGTATCAATTACAAACTTCGTTGATAGATAGAAAATAACCACAAGAAATCACCCATCATAATTGATGGAAAATATAGACCTTAAAATTGCTGAACTCATTTCTTTAGCATTTAAGCGCAATATAGATCTTCAACAATATGAGATTTAAGAGCCTTTCTGCTACTAATAATTTGAAGACAAAGAACTAAAAGAAGATTGACACCAAATGGATTTTTAAACCAGCACCAAAAGCTTATAAATTCACCTTCCCAATGAATGCAATAAACAAAACCTACAAAATACAAGAAAATGGACAAAAATATAAAGAAGAACCAACAATAACATTTGTTTACCGTTCCTGGAGTAATACCCCCATTTTCTTCATCATCAACTATCATATTGTACCGTATCCTACAGGTAACATGACAACAAACTATAATAGTTCTGCACCTTGCTATATTTGGAACTTAAATTGACAACACGTCTTTTACATTGAAACAAGGCTCCATAATCTCAAGTTTTGCAACATTATTTGCGGCACAACCCTTAAGATTATTATTCAAATAAACCATGGGTGTCTTCCTAATGAGCTGTAGCAAAAGCAAGGTCATTAGCAATGCAAACACCACAAAGTATGATCTATGTGTCCCTCAAGGGAAATCTAACCTGGCAGAGACGTGCACGTATAATAATTTGACATCACCTATTCCACCAAAAGATATAGATCATGATAACAACTACTTGAAGAACCAAGACATATCCAAAACATAAGGATATATGGTACTGACTTCCTTACTAAACAAATCCTGATCTATATTATCATAAGATTGATACAAGTTATACACTGGTTCCATGTCCCAAGAATAGTTCCCTTACAAATCTCAAGAAGGAGCCCTTACAAATCTCAAGAAGGAGCAACACAAGATCACAAAACTCCAGCCCTAACCAGACTATCACCAAGCAAGCTGTTGTCCACCATCCAATGATGATGATCTCCCAGGCAAAGTTAATGGAACCACGATCAGAACCTCCTTTTGACTTGAAGAGTAAGTCTTACGAACGAGCACATATCTTCTCAAAGATTTGTGGACTTTTCTTCAATCTCCTCAATGAGCACTATTAGATGACAGCCCCTTAGAGCTAAGAAAACCTAACTTAACCCCTAAGCCAGCCAACATCGGTCCTGACCATCCAGATTAGATCCAACGGTCCATATTTGTGCTGAAAGTCCCATACTGTACAAATTCATACATGGATGGTATATTGGCAGTACACATAAAATACTCTTTTGATGGGCGACATTTGTCACGTCCTAGTTCCGCAGAACCGGTCGTCCTCGCTGGGCATGAAGCTGTACAGGTTTGGGGTTGCACTTGTACTAGGCAATAATGTGCACTTGTGTCAAATCTTTTGAAAATAACTCAGCAACACAGCAACAGAATATTGAAAACACAATATAGGAAGAAAATAGCTCTTTATTGATTTTATTGTAACTAAGTACAACTTTCCCAGTACTGAAATAAAAATGCCTGTACGGCTTACATAGCTTTACGAAAAGTAAAACCATGATAGGCTATCATGAAATAATGTTCAATTCCATACATTATGTCCCTTTATTATAACTTGAAGTAGGAAACAACAACTTGAAAACTTGAAATACTTTGACAATAGGAAGAATCTTTGAAAAGACTGCAACAAAAGCTTTATTTCCCTTGAGCACCCGGGAATAAGAATATTCTGGGTATAAGAATATTCTGGAACTAAGAACTATTCTTTGCACAAGAGACTTTCTTAGATGAGCACAAGATTATGTGCTCAAAATACTCTGGATGAGCACTCTTCTTTACGTAAAAGACTCTGGATGAGCACTCTTCTATGCACAAGACACTTTATGACTGAGAACCCTTCTGTGCACAAGAATCTCTCAAGGAGTTCACTCCACGTGGCTAGTAATGCAGCCACAAAAATAGCAGCTGCGTGGCAGCACATCAATGAAGATCATTAATATGGTGATAGAGGGAGCGGTCACATGTCATTCAGGCATAGGCGATGGTCTTCTGCGACTGTGCACTTTAATCGAGGGAAGTGCACCAAAAAATTCATAATATTCTTCTTGTCTACTGTGTTGACAGTTTCATTTTTGTCACTAGTAGCCACGTGGAAGTTTTTGACGAAGTGGTAAGTTTCGACGAGGAAGGAAATTTTGGCAACGTAGAAAATTTTGGTAAGGCCAAAAATCTCTACCAAGAGGCCAGCTTTGGTCTCTTTTGGCAAATAGGCACTCTATTTTTAAATATGTCACCGGGCTTATCTTTTTGGAGAATCTAGATCATTTTAGTGAAGCTGGATTTTTTTGCACAGAGGCCAACTTTTTTCACATTTGGCTGTTTTTTGGCTCTTATGCCAAGTCTATTTTTTGAGGTTTTACAATTATATCGTGTATTAATTTGCATGCTATCATATCGTGTATGACATAATAACTCTAGGATTTTACATCTATAGTTATAAATCCATATAGGACAAATTTTTTTTTGGGGTATCTTAACAGGATCAAGTTCTAGAATCTATATTATTAAGTATACATTATATTATTCAACTAAAAATAATCGATACCAACTATCAACCTATATATCTTATTTGATCAATAGGTAATGCTTATGTTATTTGACTTTAACGATTCAATATGTACTGCTTTGCTTATTGTTCTACTTTATTTGAATAGGTTCAACCACTGGAAAGAAAAGGGGCAGGGGAAAGGCTAAGGGTGACAAAGGACAAGGCATGGCTATTGAAATATACGAAGGAAGGTAAACCAGTTCCACAACTTCAAACCATTTAAACTTTATGTGTTTGTCTAGTTTGTTTGTCAGTTTTAGTTGAATACCTGGTAGTTATGAGGTTATGATACATGTTACTCCATATGGTTGCACTATAAAGTATTCATAAGTTTAAAATGAGAAGCAACAAATTTAGATTTTATGATGATACTGAGAGGCAGTTAAATTGTATACCTACATTCTTTTGAATGTTGGAATGTTGTAAACAAATTTCAAACATAATTCCCTGTCCATAAAGTTTTTCCACAGAACACAGCTTGTGTCGTGGTTCCCCTCACCTATTATATTGGTTCTGTGATCGATGAGGTATATGAGTGACGAATCCATGTATTAGGACATCGTGCAACGTGTTCCCATTTCGAACAACAATTGATAGGTCCTAAAATAATCAAAAAAACTAAGGTATCAGAAAAATCATAGCTCCAAGTTGCAGCACATGATATATAGAATAACATTAAATATGATTTGTTTATATATCTATTCTTGATGGAAAATTTTGCACTATTAGCAAACATAATCAATGATACATAACCATTCAGAACTGAGAATGTTCATGATAATGCACTCTAAGAATTTTGACTGGTATTCAAACTATGAATATGTAGCTATTTTAGAAAAGGAATAGGTAGGCCATACTATGACAAAAAAAGCTTGAAAATAGAAAAAGTAAAAAAAAAAGTCATATAAAATGTTCACAAATAAGTCAGATTACTTTCAAAAAATCTCTAGAATATAAACCTGACAACGACACATGGTTATGGATACGACACACTTCGGACACGCTCATGGATAATAGGAAAGTAGGACAGCTGAATAGGTCCTTAAAACAAAGGTATGATAGTAGGATAGCTAATTATTCCTAAAAACTAAGGTATGGTATCGGAAGCCAAAGACATGGAGATGGCAATCAGATTGAATCACAACTAGCAATCAGATTGAAATATTGACACCAAGGTTTATAAACCCGTTTTGTTTACCAGCTCAAGTCCTGTCCTAGAGTGTTAGCTTAGAATGTCTTGGGTTTTAGTATGATAGAGAACACAAACTCAATCGGCCATGTGTGGCTCACACCTGGGCTTATTTATTATAGCTATCAACCATTTCTCATCTTTCCTGTACCCAAGCAGAACCTTAAACATACTCAATACTTACTAGTTGAATATTCTTATGTTGGTAGAGCAGTAAACATAATATCAGATGAGTTACTTTTATCACCATAGCAGTCATTTGAGTAATATATATATATATATATATATATATATATATATATATATATATAACATGAGTCATGTACATGCATATGGACTAATAGAAATTAAGTGTACTAGTGCACATGGCATGTATGAGTCCATTTCTATTGGTCCACATGTACATGACTCGTGTAGAAATATGAGCCAAACTATTGAGGTGCAGAACTGTCAATCGCTCAAACTCCTTCATAATCTCAGGAACCACTCCGAGCCTATCATTATCGATCAAATTACAGTTTGACAATTTGTTGTCTTCAGTAATGTGTATTAGTAAGTGTACTGTATGTAACATTCTACAAGAAAATTTTTGGGGCTCTTCCTAAGGATTAATAACTGTTGTTGTAGAGAAATATAAAGAAAAAATCATTCGTGTCCACCAAACCATGGGGGTTTACAAAGATAAATTTTCACCACAGAGCCAGATTGCCTTCTTCAGCCTTTAAAACTGCTTCCTTCGTTCCCTTGGCAAAGTTGATGGAAAATATAGTATCAATTACAATGACCCAGATCGATGCCACATAAAACTTTGATTGAGAAGAAATGAGCCGAATTGGTCAGTCTATCCATAATGACCCAGATCGCATCATTCCTCCGTTGAGTCTTCGGTAAGTCCACTATAAAATCTACGAAAATATCCTTCCACTTTCATTATGGAATGGCGAGGTTCTGTAACTCTCCTCTGGGCTGTTCTGCTTTAACGCATTGACAAGCCAACAATTGTAACACAAACAATGCCACATCCATCTTCATGTCATGCTACCAAAATATTGTGCTTAAATCCTTGTACATCTTGGTACTTTCCGGATCCAAGGAGTACTTAGCATAATGTGCCTCAGTCGGTATTTTTTTCTGAGTTCATCATCCTTAGGTACGCACAGTCTTCCTTTAGCCCACAATGTTCCATCTTCATGTTTCGCAAAATCGGTTGCCTTCCCTGCTAAAATCAACTCACGTATCTTCTGCATGAATAAGTCATCCTTTTGCGCGAACTTAAATCTTTTCTCGTAAGCTCGGCTCTAGCTGCAATTGAGCCAACTGCGCTCCCTGAGTATTAACTCTTTATTCGATACCCATCTTTTCTAATTCTCGAAGTAGCCTACTCGATACAGTTAATGATCCAATAAATTTTTGACTCAATGCGTCAGCCACAACGTTCCTTTTCCCTTGTATATAAGCTATTGACAAGTCATAATCCTTTATTAGTTCCAACTAACGTTGTTGCCTCAAATTTAATTTCTTTTGGGTGAATATATACTTAAGGCTCTTGTGATCCTTAGAGATCTCGTAGGACACTCTATAGAGATAGTGTCGCTACAATTTTAATGTGAACACAATTGCCACAAGTTCCAAGTCATATGTCGGATAATTTTTTTATGCTGCTTAAGTTGTCTCGAGACGAAAGAGATCACTTTTCCATGCTGCATAAGAACACATCACAATCCGAGCCTTGATGCATCGTCGTATATCTGGAATTCCTTAGGTCCATCTGGAAGAGTAAGAATTGGTGCCGAGATGAGACGTTGCTTCAGTTCTTGGAAACTGATCTCATAGTCATCTGTCTATTTGAATACTACTCACTTCTAGGTGAGGCGAGTTAGAGGCGACGCAAACTTTGCAAAGTTCTTTATAAATCTTCGATAGTAGCCAGCCAAGCTAAGGAAACTCCAGATCTCACCAGCCGATGTGGGTTATTTCCAGTCCACTACCACCTCAATCTTCTTTGGGTCAACTGATACACCATATGCTGAAATAATATGTCCAAGGAAAGATATGCTACTCATCCAAAACTCACACTTGCTTAACTTCACATACAACTGATGTTCGCGAAGTGTTTGCAGTACGATCTTTAATTGTTCGGTCTGGGTTTCCTTATCTCTCGAGTAAATCAGAATATCATCGATGAACACGACTATGAACTTGTCTAAGAAGGGTCAAAACACTCTGTTCATCATATCCATGAAGGCCGTTGGAGCATTGGTCAAACCAAAAGATGTAACCAAAAACTCGTAGTGTCCGTATCTCTTCTGAAAATACGTCAGAGAATCCTGCCACGACTTCGGTTTGACCCAAGTCTGTGCCCTTCATCCGAGTGTCCCGAACAGAAGCAAGATACCCTACATACCTTGAATATAGCAATCCCTTACCATCACTATCGATACCACCATTACCGCCATAGATGCTGAGTCACATGAATAAGTAAACTCTGTCTCACCAGGAATGCGAAACACCACTCTCTTTTTCGCACAGTCGATTATCTTATTGCAAGTCCCGAGCCAATCCATGCCCATGATAATGTCATAATCTTTGGTATCTAGAACTATTGCGTCCAAAGGTACATTTCTTCCCCCAATGCAAATATAACTGTCCATGCAAATCAAACTAGCAGGCAAGTCTACTCCAGTCGGAGTGCTAACACAAAGATTCATATCTAGCAGAGTCATACAAAATTTATGTTCATCAACAAATTCAGATGATATAAACCTATAGGTATCCCCTGAATCAAAAATTACTCGAGCAGGTGTTCCTCTGTAAAGCAGTATACCTATTATGACAGTGTCAGAGGCAAGCACTTTCTCTTGAGTCCGTGCATACACTCTACCCTGTGCTCCAGTCGAGGATTTTGGGCATTCATAGATGCCGCCTGAGTTACTCATGGCGCTTGATCACGATTCTGATTAAAATACTGATCTCGGGGAATTATGATTTTGCCCCCCCCCCCACTGTTGCACCACGCAGCCTTGTGATCTAGACTACCACATTTAAAACATCTTGCACGACACTCCTCCTGACGATGTCCAACCCGCTTGCACTTATTGCAATAAGGTCTATAATAAGGTCCTCAGTTGTCATTAGTATTCTGACGCTTGGAAGCATCAGATTCAGTTGCAACCATGGGTCATTTATAGTTCTTACCACGACCGTTCTGTGTCGCCCCTCGAGGATGATTTTTTTTATCTTGAGAGCCGCTTCATAAGCCTCTCTGTAGGTTGTACACATTCGACTGAGCATATTCATGTCCTCAATAAACCATAGTCGTTTCACTTCGTTGTTTAGTATCATGTATCTAGCAAAATTGGCTTTCTTCATGAACTGTGCCTTATAGTCATCGACCGACAGATTGCCCTATTCAAGCATTACGATTTCTTTCTCTTTCTTTTAACGGATAGCTGATGGGATGAATTGGGTGATAAAAGCTTGTTTGAATGTATCCCAAGAGATTTTGTCTTATTGGTTAGCACCGTAAACTACCTGTCAATTGGACTCCCACCAGTCCTCTGCCTTAAGATAAAGTTGAACAGTAGCACAATCTACTCTTTTACTGCCCTGAATATCCAACATACGAAAGCATCCCTCAGAAAACTTATCACTTCCTCAGGTATTGCCCTGCCATTGAATTCAGGTAGATTATAGCTCTTAAGTTCAGAAAACTTGAAAGCTGACTTCTTCTTTATAGGATGTTCAGTTTCCTCCACCTCTGTCACCACTGTCACTTGAGTTATAGCCACTGCGGTCACATTATGGTTATTTGTCAGAGTAGTGACCAATTTAGTCAAGTTATTAACTTGTTGCTATTGCACATCAATTTGCGCCTGAAACTAGGTCGTTAGTTGCACTTGCAGTTCACGATGATGTGCCTCAATCATCTAGTGATATGTATCGCTCTGCTTCTTCTGTGCCTCTAACATTTTCATCATCTTTTCCGTTAGGTCTGGCGACGATGTCGCCTTAGAGCTATCCTCCTTAGTCATCTGCAATAGAAAAAACTTCCATTAGCACTTATAAAATATTTATGGGCTTACTGTATGGAATATTATTTCATGCAGCGCTATCGTAAAGAAATTCATCTGAGAAAATTATTTTGAAAACTTCTAATTTAAAACTAATTTCAAAATCCGAGAAAATTTTAACCATGCTCTGATACCAACTTGTCATGCCCTAGTTCCGTAGAATCGATCATCCTCGCTGGGCATAATGCCGTACAAGTCTGGAGTTGCACTTGTACTAGGCAAGAACGTAAACTTGTGATAAATCTTTTGAAAATAACTTAGCAACATAGCAGCAGAATATTGAATACACAGTATAGGAAAAAAATATCACTTTATTGATTTTATTGTAAAGAACTACAACTTTCTCGGTACTGAAATAAAAATGCTTGTACGACTTACATAACTTTACGAAAAGTAAAACACTGATAGGCTGTCATGAAATAATGTTCCATTCCATATATTATGCCACTTTATTACAACTTGAACTAGGAAACAACAACTTGAAATCTTGAAATACTTTGAAAATAAGAAGAAGTTTTGAAAAGACTGCAGCAAAAGCTTTATCTTTCTTGGGCGTCCGCGGAGTCTCAAACACCTGGATTGCCCAAAGAGACGTGGGTCAGTACTTAACATGTACTGGTGAGAAGAACTAGCCCACTCACCTAAACTAACACTTCTGAATTATATGACAAGCATTTTAAATAGGCAACAGTAAACAGTGAAACATGCAATTTATTAACATATGTAATCATACCACGCCGATGGACGTTCTTATATAATTTATTGGATAGTACTTACCACCCCTGCACAAGATATTTGTTAGCATAAAATCTTTCTCATTTGTTCATTTGCGCTATAACACCACGATGGACATGCCGTATAGGATTTTACAAACGTCCGAAGCATCATTCAAGCAGGTATAAAGCCTCAATGAATGTTTTGCTTATACCCTGCGCTACCAAAGCACTCACTATTTACTCTGGGCCGAACGGTCCCCAGTGCCCTAGGTTCCGTTCAAGAAAATTTACTAAAACTTGTGCACTAGTTGTCCATGACCATACAATGCATCTATGACTCTATAATAAGCATAAATTGCAGTAAGGTATTGAAGTAATTAGAGCAACATGTACAATCATTTATTCTCGTTTCAACATACTTATTCAGTGTCTTGATTGGTAGTCTGCAGACTCCAATTTACCACTATCTCGTGGCACCAAACCATGATATGATAATTGTATTCTTTCTTTCGTTATGTAAATGTAACTCCTACAACATTTCTCTTATTAATGCAACTCATTGATTTACAGTAGTGGTATTAACTTGTCGCATCATTGGCTTTATCGATCATTAGACTTAGCAAGCTTATTAAGAGAACTTGATTATTTTTGGCATGAAAGAGTAGGGAAGAAGGGGCATATCCGCTCACCAATTAGAGAATGCCGAGACAAGGGAATGCTTAAACGATCTGGCTCCAGTTATGCATCTACCTGCATTGGCACCAACATCAGATCTGAATTCCATCTTTATCTTCATTTCTCTCAGAGTTCTCAAGAATGAATGCAAGAGATCGATAAAAACGGGCAACAAACTCAATCATCAAAAGCCACCACGAAAATGCATCCATCAAAATCAAGCAACAAAAATCCAACCAAAAATCCAATGAAAACTTTTGGACTTATTCCAACAGAAGCCGATTCATTAGTTGGAAAGGTTCATTGCATTCGTCCGTGATCGATTATGCCGAAAAGTTTCCCCAATACTCAATTCCGACTGAGTCAATCGAGCTACAAGCATCACGTAGTGAACCGCTAGGAGCGGGGCACAACAACATTCTCCGTGCAAGAGACTTTTTAGCTGAATATCATTCTGCGTATAAGAATATTCTGGTACTAAGAACCATTCTGCGCACAAGAGTCTTTCTTAGATGAGTACAAGATTATGTGCTTAAAATACTCTGGATGAGCACTCTTCTGCACGTAAAACTCTCTGGATGAGCACTCTTCCATGCGCAAGACACTTTATGACTGAGAACCCTTTTGTGCACAAGAAACTCTCAAGGAGTTCACTCCACGTGGCTACTCACTATTAATGCAGCCACAAAAATAGTAGCCGTGTGGCAGCACATTAATGAAGATCTTTAATATGGTGATAGAGGGAGTGGTCGCATGTCATTCAGGCATAGGCGATGGTCTTCTGCGATTGTGCACTTTAATCGAGGGAAGTGCACCAAAAAATTCATGATATTTTCCTCGTCTACTATGTTGACAGCTTCATTTTTTTCACTAGTAGCCACGTTGAATTTTTGATGAAGTGGAAAGTTTCGACGAGGAAGGAAATTTTGGCAAGGCCAAAAATCTCTATGAAGAGGCCAGCTTTGGTCTCTTTTGGCCAATAGGCACTTTATTTTTAAATATGTCACTGGACTTAATCTTTTTGGCGAATCTAGATCATTTTAGTGAAGCTGGGTTTTTCTGTACAGAGGCCAACTTTTCACACATTTGGCTGCTTTTTGGCTCTTATGACAAGTCTATTTTTTTGAGGTTCTACAATTATATTGTGTATCAATTTGCTTGCATATCATATCGTGTATGATACAGTAACTCTAGGATTTTACATCTATAGTTATAAATCCATATAGGACAATTTAATTTTTTTTGTATCTTAACGTGATCAAGTTCCAAAATCTATATTCTTAAGTATACATTATATTATTCAACTAAAAATAATCGATACCAACTATCAACCTATATATCGTATTAGATCAATACGTAATGCCTATGTTATTTGACTTTAATGATTCAATATGAACCGCTTCGCTAATTGTTATACTCTATTTGAATAAGTTCAACCGCTGGAAAGAAGAGGCAGGGGAAAGTCTAAGGGTGACAAAGGACGAGGCATGGATATTGAAATATATGAAGGAAGGTAAACCAATTCCACAACTTCAAACCATTTAAACTTTATGCGTGTGTCTAGTCTGTTTGTCAGTTTTAGTTGAATACCGGGTACTTACCGGGTTATGATACAGGTTACTCCAAATAGGTTGTACTATAAAGTATTTGTAGTTTAAAATGAGAAGCAACAAATTTAGAATCTATGATGATACTGAGAGGCAATTAAATTGTATACCTACATTCTTTTGAATGTTGGAATGCTGTAAACAAAGTTCAAACAGAATGCCCTGTCCATAAAGTTTTTCCACCCATCACAGCTTGTGTCGTGGTTTCCCTCAGCTTTAGTATGATTACATAAAATTATCTATCATATTATATTGATTCTAAGATCGATGAGGTATATGAGTGACGAATCCGTGTATTGGGACATCGTGTTCTTTGTTCCCTTTTTCGAACAACAATTAATAGGACCTAAAAATCAAGGTCCTAAAATAATCAGAGAAATTAAGGTCCTAAAATAATCAGAAAAACTAAGGTCCTAAAATAACCAGAAAAAGCAAGGCATAAGAAAAATCATAGAACTAAGTTGCAACACATGATATGTAGAATAGCATTAAATATGATTTGTTTATATATCTATTTTTGATGGAAAAAATTGCACAAGAGTTAGATGTCATAATGAATGAAACATAACCATTCAGAATGTCACTGAGAATCAGCATGATAATGCACCCTAAGAATTTTGCCTTGATATTCAAACTATGAATCTGTAGCCATTTTAGAAAAGAAATAGGTAGGCCATACTATGACAGAAAAATCTTGACAACAGAAAAAGGAAAAAGTGCACATACAATGTTCACAAATAAGTTAGATTACTTTCAAAAAAGATCTAGAATATAAACATGACAACGACACATGGGCACGGATACGACACACTTCAGACACGGTCATGGACAATAGGACAATGGGACAGTTGAATAGGTCCTAAAAACTAAGGTAGGATAGTAGGGCAGCTGATTGGTCCTAAAAACTAAGGTATGGTATCGGAAGCCATAGACATGGAAATAACAATCAGATTGCATCAAAACTAGCAATCAAATTGAAATATTGACGCCAAGGTTTATAAACCCGTTTTGTTTACCAGCTCAAGTCCTGTCCTAGAGCGTTAGCTTAGAATGTCTTGGGTTTTAGTATGATAGAGAACACAAACTCAATCGGCTATGTATGGCTCACACCTGGGCTTGTTTATTGTAGCTACCAACCATTTCTCATCTGCCCTGCACCCAACCGAAACCTTAAACATACTCAATACTCACTAGTTGAATAATCTTATGTTGGTAGAGCAGTAAACATAGTATCAGATAAGTTACTTTTATCACCATAGCAGTCATTTGAGTAGTCTGAAACGGTATCGGAAGCCATAGGACATGGGTACCATAGCAGTCATTTGAGTAGTCTGAAACGGTATCGGAAGCCATAGGACATAGGCACCATAGCAGTCATTTGAGTAGCCTGAACCGGTATCGGAAGCCATAGGACATGGGCACCATAGCACTAAGTTGCAGCACATGATATTTAGAATAACATTAAATATGATTTGTTTATATATCTATTTTTGATGGAAAAATCTGCACTATTAGCAGTCATAATGAATGATACATAACCATTCAGAATGTCACTGAGAATCTGCATGATAATGCACTCTAAGAATTTTGCTTGGTATTCAAACTATGAATCTGTAGCTATTTTAGAAAAGGAATAGGTAGACCATACTATGACAGAAAAAGCTTGACAACAAAAAAAGGAAAAATATCACATACAATAATGTTCACAAATAAGTCAGATTACTTTCTAAAAAACTCTAGTATATAAACCTGACAACGACATGCTGTTCGGGGACCAACTTGTGTCTCCCACTATTCCTTGTCAACTGGTGCCTGAGCAATCACATCTAGAAGTGTTTCTCCCTGTCGAAGAGGAGCCAAAATCATCCACAAAGGCTTTCATCTGTATATCTGGACCTGATGGTTCTAATTTTGTCTTTCTGAAAGAGAACGAAGAGTTCTGGTTGCTTCTTCTTGGATGATCTGCATGAGTGTCAAAGATCATAGACGGAATCAAACTTCTATAGATGCGTACTGAGCAAGATAAACTTCCATCCACTTAAAACAATCTTGTGAATGATTTGTGAACATTTTGGGAATGGACCATACCATAGATAAACTCCACTACAGGAATGACCAGGATAACGTAAAACTCTCACATTCTCATGAATGTTAAGTAGTCTTTGTTTACTTTAAATGATGTTAATGCACGTTTTCATCCATTATGCAGTTATGATTATATCACTCTTTCCAGTTCGTTCCTTCTCCATGCTGTTATGATTAAATGATGTTAATGCCCCTCCACTAGAACAAGTTGCCCAATACCAACCTGAGAATCAAAATAGTGGCCAGAGCTCTCAAGGAACGCATCAATGTGCTTGGTCAGTCACCGCTGCTTCATGCTGTCCGAACGTCATCGGTGTAGTTCCTGTGAGCATGAGTTTTTCCCCTCATTCTGTATGCAAACATGTAAGCCATATCATATCCAACGGCCCTTACAAGACTTAGAGTGTCAGCATGCTCCTCCTCCATCAATCTCGCCATAGAAACCTGCACCAAGTAAAGAACAGAATGTATCGAACTCTCTTAAAAGAAGTGAATTGGATATATTGCAATAATTGATATATCGATAGTAACTGATAAGAACTTGTTCTACCCCAAATCATGTCTGTTAAAGGAAAAGATCCCACCAAATCTGCAAATTGATTTCGTCAATTACCTTCCATTTATTTGTATTGATTTAGTCATTTATTGTCAATTATCTACCTTTCCATTTATTGTCAATTAGCTAGCTTTCCATTTATTTGTGCTTGATCTTAGGCTAAAGATGTGGATCTAAGACGTAGGAGCTGTGTATAAATGTGTAACCTCATTATGTAAATATCAAAAAAACAATTTCTTCACCATTTTGTTTCTCTTTGTGGTATCACAGCCATATCGTGAAACACAAACACCTTATACACAACCAAAATATCTATGGCAGGCGACAAAGATCAGAAGCTTGTGGAGCATGGCAAGACTTTGATCTCTCCGAAGTCTCCAAATCCATGGAAAAATTCCAATCATCCATTATTTCTCCATCATTCGGACCAGCCTGGCGCAGTCCTTGTATCACAGCCTTTGGTGAAAGACAACTATAAAACATGGGTTCAATCCATGAGCATGGCTTTAATTGTCATGACCCAATTCCGTAGAATCAAATGAGGCGTCCCCCGAACCGTGACGGCCGTGCGGGCCTGGGGTTGCGCCCGCAGAAGGCTTTAATGATTTGCATAACAAGCACATATTCAGAGTACGCAGATAAATTGAAACACAGATTTGAAACATGGAAAAGTTCTCTTTATTGATAATGAACGTCTATTACAAACTCTTGAACGAGTTAAGCTAATATGCCGAACGACTTACAAAAGAGATGACTCAAAATGAGATAGCAGTCCTGTACATTACATCCCTTTATAAACTAAAAATGATAAAGACCTCCAGGCTGGAGGATAGCTTTGCTACGGAGCTGCATTTGTGTATGAAGAGTTGCAGCTTCGGACTTCAAAAGGCTTCAGGGGCGCGGTGAAGGTGCGCCAACAGGTGGACTGGATCGGGAAGACGACTTCGGCTCCTCGCTCGGTTCGCCTTGGTGCGGAGAACCTGTTTCAACGAGGGTCAGCATATCGAAATATGCTGGTGAAGGCGAGCTAGCCGAACTATACCAATCAACACGTTGTTTTAATGAAACATGCATATTTGTGAGTTCTATCTTGCCTTAGTTCATTTACAAGTAAGCAGCATATAGAATTTACTGAAATAAACGTGCCACCGTTCGGTAGATTTTACCTGCCCGTCTGAATTACCTGCACAATACTTACCATGCCTTCCCTGCCACGAAGACACAAGTTAGTATGCAACAGGTTTAAATATACACGATGATCACTGGCATGATTGCCATAATGGACTAGTCCGGGACAAGGATAGCATGCAACGATAGTACACGAGGCATTGCAAGCCATCTTGTCCCGTACACGATGACTATACACGAGTTCCGCCCGGATCGGATCGGTGCCAGTGCCCCAGCGACCGTCCGCAGAACTATACCTTGTGCACAAGTTGTCCATGATCGAACACGATTAACAAGTTAACAATTCATGCAGTTGAGGCAACACGATTGCTAGAACACGAGTGCAAGAACACGAGTGCACGACAAGCAGTAATGCATGATTCATTTAGCATAGCCTTCCTGAACAATTATGCACAATACAAGGTGTGTGTCATACTTAGCATAATTCATAGAACATTTGCACGAACAAGCATACGATAAGGCAACAGTTCACAGGTTTGATTGACAAGCATAATAACCAAATCTATTGTCTTTTATCTTGGTTTCTTTTATTATTATTTGGTATCGTTTGATCGAGGCAAAGGAGTGAAGCTTGGAAGCAGGGCTAGCTAATCGGGTTGGTAGCCACTCACTTAGATTTAGGAAGGGAGAAGGAAAGAGGCGCTTCACGACTCCGCTCGCAAGCCGCCTACTGCTCGTTCACCTGCACACGAACAACTCGATTAATACTTCTTCCTCTCTTTCCAATCTCGGAATAGAAATGCAGTTCAATGAACGAAAACAATGAAAACCATCGAAACCGTTCAAGAAAAACAAGCAAATCCCAAAACCAACTCAAAGCACGAAAGCAACAAGCGACATCGAAAATCGAGGCAATAAAAGATAGCAGCGGAGAGGTCCCTCCTGACTCTGCCGCTAAGCCGATCCTTGGGGCGCAGTCCACTGAATATGGGAATCGATTCCGAAGAAACAAATCCATAACGAGGACGAGTTCTTAATTCAATCTATCCCGATCGAACGATACCGTCTTGTATTTCTTAGCCGCGATCTCCGCACCGGGAGAACGGGGCGCTACATTAATGATCAAGAATAAGAAAGGATTTGTTGATAGATCCATTCAGAGACCAACTAATGACAAGTTTGAACAACATCAGTAATGGGATCGCTGCAACACACTTATCAAGACATGGTTATTGGGATCAATGTCAAAAGAGATCTCAGGCAGTGTGATTCACTTCAAAAATGACAGTATGTGGCTTGATTTATAAGAGCAGTTTTCTCATGTGAATATTGTTCAACTGTTTCATATAGAGACTGAGATTTGTGGCTGCAAACAAGGCAACAAATCTGTGACTTCATTCTTTACCAAAATCTGTTTGTAGTTGTGAGGCAACCAAAGAAATCAAGGCTTCACATGAAGCTCACCATCTATAGCGATACATAATTTGACCCACTAGCCGTCTGTAGCGAGTAGGATCTGTGAGAGGCTCACCATCTGTGGGACAAAGCTTCACATGAAGCTCTAAAGGAGGATCAACGTACGACTATTCGATAGACCAGCAGACGAAATAATATTCGAAGTGTATTTCTGCTGAGAAACTATTATCCCTTTCTTGTCTTGTACAATCTCGAGTCAAAAAAAAAATCGCAGATTGCCAAGGTCTTTCATCTAAAACTGTTAATGAAGGTACCTCTGAGTAGCTGTAATCTCTGCTGAAGCATCGCCAGTCAAAATCATGTCATCCACATATAATAAAAGAAGAACTTGCCCCTGCGGTGACGACCACACAAACAAAGATTGATCATGAGAACACTGTTGAAAACCTGCCTCACATATAGTACTTCGAAAATACTCAAACAAAGCTCAGGGAGCTTGCTTGAGAGCATAGATAGCACGACGAAGGCGACAAATATGTCTCGGCAGAGTAGAAAGTCCTGGAGGGGGCTCCATATAGACAACCTCGGATAAAGAATCATGAAGAAAAGGATTCTTCACATCCATCTGATAGAGTGGCCATTGACGAGCGACAGCCAACATCTAGTAATGTACGAACTGTGGTCATCTGAGTAACAGGTGCAAAGGTCTCATCATAGTTAATCCTATGCTCCTGTGTAAAACCCCGGATAACAAGGCGAGCCTTGTGTCGCTCAATGGATCCATCAGGTTGATACTTGACCTTGAAGACCCACTTGCCACTAACAGGCTGTATCCCATATGGTAGTGGAACAACATCCCAAGTACCTGTCTGGTAAAATACTCGAAACTCCTCTAACATGGCCTCCTGCCACTTAGGGTACTGAACAACCTCTTGATAAGAAGTGGGCTCTCGTGTAGTATAAATAGTAGTAAGAAAAGAATAAAACTATGGATAATATGAGGCTAATGTAGCAAAAACAAACTTGTCCGGTGGACCGAAACAATCGGGAGTAAAACGTGCTGGAGTTCGATGAGTACGTTGTGACTGGCGGAGAGGTGGTGGTGGCGGCGTAGATGGTGGAGATGGTGGTGTAGTAGATGCTGGGAGAATATGTAGAGGATCCTCGTGAGGCAGCAATGGAGGCATCGTAGAAGGAGCTGTACCAGGAGAGGGAAACAAAGGAGTAGGACCAATGGTAACACTTGACGACGGAGCTGGAGGGTACAAAAAATGGACATCCAATGGTGGGATAGTAAAATAAGGAGAGTCCTCTAGAAATGTGACATAGCAAGATATACGAAGACAATGGGCCAAGGGATCATAACAACGGTATCCCTTGTGCTCGGAACTACAACCGAGTAAGACATACTCGACTGATCGGGCTGTCAATATCATGCGTTTTGTCTCAGAAAGAAGAAAAAACAAGTACACCCAAAAGTGCGAAGCATACTGTAATCAGGCGAACATGAAGAAAGACTGTCATGAGGTGTTCGACTAGACAAAATAGAAGAAAGTATAATATTGATAAGATTGACAGAGGTAAGAATGGCCTCTGCCCAGAACGTTTGTGGAACATAAGAAGATAATAAGAGAGCACGAGCAGTTTCAAGAATATGACGATGTTTGCGCTCGGTTACCCCATTCTATTCATGATTGTAAGGGCAGGACTGCTGAAAAACGGTGCCATGAGATTGCAAGATAGATCTCATGGTAGTGGAGAGATACTCACGAGCACAATCAGAATAAAAAGTTTTAATCCTAGCATTGAATTGAGTATAAATTATGGTAGTAAATGTCCTATAAATGGTAGGAAGATCCGAACGGTGACGCATGAGATAGACCCAAGTATAATGAGTATAATCATCAATAAAGCTAACATAGTAGAGAAAACCTATTATAGATGGGATATGAGCAAGTCCCCATATGTCATAGTGGACTAATTCAAAAGCGCTAGTAGATTTTGATAAACTCTTAGGAAAAGATAGGGCTATATATTTTGCCAACTTACAGCCTGTACATACGGATAGAGGAGAGAAAGAACGACATTCAAGCTCTCAACTATGGAATAAAGTCTTTAGATGGGGCTCTGAAATATGACCTATGCGTTTGTGCCATAAGTCGACGGCAGACATGACTATGACAAAATAACTAGAACTCAAAAGGTTGAGTTGATAGAAGATGATGAAACTCTAAGTGGTACAACTGCCCCTGCCTACGAGCATGACTAATCGTTTGGCCCGTACGAGGATCCTTCACAGAACATGTAAGAGAATCAAAAGAAATAATAAGTCAACTATCATAAAAGCAACTGACTGATATAAGTTGTAAAGTAAGATGAGGAACATGTAAGATAAAAGGAAGACTCAAAGTGTCAAAAATAATGGAGCCAGATTGAGTATTGACCAACTGAGAACCATCAACCTTGTGTAAAGAGAGAAAGTGAGATGGTAAAGATGTAATACTAGATAAGAGACTAAGGTCAGAAGTCTTATGATGAGAAGTACCAGAGTCTAATATCCATGAAGTAGAGGTACCAGTAGAGACAGATGTAGAGGAGCCACCAAAGACAGGTTGGCGCTGGAGTCAGAGCTGGACCTGGAGCTCTAACTGAGTAAGGCGGTGCTGAATATCTGTCGATGCTTGTGTAATATCAACAATGTCAGTTTGAGGCACTGGAGAGCAATTTGAGGAAGAATCTTTTGTCTTTATTCGCTTAAAAAATTGAGTCCTTAAATGTGGATGAAGCATAAAATAATTATCCATTGGATGACCGGCCTTATGACAGTGAGAACAAATTATACCAGACCGTTGACGAGCATAGCAGGTGATAGCATAATGATCATGCTTTCTGTAATAGGTACATAGAGGACGTATTTTTTTGATTTTTTATTCAAACTCTGAATAAGAATAAGAAGAAGAAGAAGAAGAATAAGAAGAAGAATTGGTACTCATTACAACCGCCTGACTTGGGCTAGGCCTTTTTTAAAATTAACTTTTCCAAGTCTCCTTGTGAACCAACAACTAGATTTCCAACTTTACTTTTGTAGCAAAGTTGATAACTTTACTTTTGTAGCAAAGTTGGCATACCAAATTTTGGCCCTTATAAGTCAAAAATTGAAAATCGAAAAGATAAGGAAAGTCAAAGTCGACATACCAACAATTTTTATTTTACTTTTGTAGCAAAGTTAGTGGGGCACTGATAGAGTAGAAGCATGTTCCTCAACTAAATGGAACAATGCGCAGTAGCGGGCAATCTTGCGACCGACATATTTGATGAATATTAGTACATGAGCATCGAATTTGTAGAGAAGAGACGACAACAGAGGCACTTGCTGATAAGCGACCTTCAATGATTCGACTCTGATATTTTGGATGTTCTAGGACTAAAAAAATTCTAGGCTCGGATACCATGAAACAAATCAAAAATATTAATTTTATTATTGGATGATGTAAAAAGACTATACAACTACGAATATATATAGAGAGAATGTATCCATATCCGGATAGAAGTAGGAGAAGAGATATGATCCGGATAGAAGTAGAAGAAGAGATATGTATCCGGATTGAAGTTGAGGAAGAGATATGTATCCATATAGGAAAAAATCTATTATTAAATCTAACTAATATCTAATCCTAAACCTATTTATTTACACTCCTGGAGCGCCTTGTTTTCACTGCCCCCTCCTGTACAAATGAAAAAAAAGTCAGTGGAGAGAATCTTGCAAAGAGAATCTACAAACATAGGATACAACATTAATACCGGTGAAGCAGATGCCGTCGAATGTCCCTTCTCCCCTTCCGTAGGCTAAGGAGTGGGCCTCACTACTCTTGTCATCTTCGAGACAACGACTTTCTTTGCCCGCATGAGGTCTGGCGAGCTCATCCCTGTCGGGGCTCTCCGCTTCAAAGGGGCAATATACGGGTCCATTGATGGGTCTTCATCTTAGAAGGCTGCTAAGCATTCCACAACCTCGTCAGCCCCAGAAGGAAGATATGCTCGAGCCTTCATGATAACGTTATTTGACATGTCCAGCTTGGTTTCGACAATAAAGCTACACTCCTGGTTATAGCCCAGGGATAAATTATTGATCGAACAATAAAACTTGGCAACATCATACAAGATGTGCATTTTGGGTTGCCGCGTAGGTGCTCTGAAGCGCGCCCGGGTGCATTTATCATACCCCAGTCCCAAAATATATGGGACCAGACACGTGGCAATGGTCAGCTGGTACGACTCTATAGGGCTCTTTTTTATGAGTTAAATAAGGGATTCATGATCTTCTCTAGAAAGACTCTTATTAATAAAAATTGGCTTGGGAGAGGATTCGTCGTCTAAGTCAATTTGCACTACTTATCTTCGGTGGAAGGTTCTCGTTGCTTGAAATGCAGCTCCCACTGAGATTCTAACTGCTGAGCCCAAGGCTCAACTTCGAAGAATTCCAGCATTTGATTATCATCCTTAAATTGATCTACTGATGTCATGTTGATAGATGATGTTTGCTTGAATACTTCTCCGATGCTTACGTGGGATTCCAGGAAGAAGATTCTAAGGAATGATAATGCATCTCGACCTCTACTTCTGATACCTCGGGAGTTGTTGGAGGTGTAACGTATCCTAGACCATGTCCGGTCCATGGTAATTTATTTCAGGCATTCTAGGGAGGGGAAGTGATGTAGTGGCAAGGGTCTCCCTTTGCCGTAGTTAAGGCCCTTGTCACTTTTCAGGTCATATCACATCTTCTGGATAATGCGCTTGATTTGCGAGCTGTAGCAGTAAAGCTGCATTCTATCTTTATCGGGTTCTGGTTCTTCGGTGAGGTAGTCACGGCGTCCTTCTGCCCTCCTGAAGATGATGACTTTTTTTACCCCTATTCCTTGCTAAAATATGAAGTAGGTGTCTTGATATGGAAGAATTTGGTTTACTGCGCAAGTGGTAGTCACTTATGTGTGCAGTTGTAAACCAAGACCATACTCTAAGAAGTACATGATACTTAAATGTGCAATATCAAAGTAATTCAAAGATAGCCCTTTATTAAAAAAATACGGTATTTTTTCATCCGGGATTACATCGTCAATTGACGGGCATCAGTGCGAGCAGCAACATAGTCTTCAAGCTCCTCTCCCACGACATCCACTACTAGTACTGGCGGTACTATTGGAGCCTTTTTGTGGAGCTTAACCATCAGGGGCTCGGAGGTACTCATAATAGCTTAATTCTTCCTCGACGGTCATCCTAGTCTTCGAAGGTGAACTACCAGAGGTTCTGGCATCTTCTTATGAAGTTTAACTACAAGGGGAGCAGTTGTGTTAGGGGCACGTCCTTTGAGGCGGACCCTTAGCGGTTCATTGGGTACTACATCCATTTTAGCTTCGTCATCAGTGTCATTATCGGCTTCCTCATGATTGGTCCGTTTGTATAAGACTGAGTCGGAGTAGTAAGCCTCGATCTCTTTGAAACGATCTACATCAGCGTATTCCGTCCTGACGACTCCTTCTTCGTCGACATATTTCAGGCATTGATGCTGAGTTGACAGGACGATCATGTATTCGTGTATCCAGGGACACACCAGCAAGACATTGTATGATACATCTACGTCAATAACATAGCAAGTCACCTCCATTGAAACTTCAGGCAAATCTTGCCCAGAGGGTAGCTCCTTCCTGCATTATCGTTTTGTTGGTAGCAGCCAACCGATGCATTATAATTCCCAATATCTGGAGTAGGCTTCTTTGGATAATGCTGAGGGAAGATCCTGAGTCGATGTGCATTCGGTCTACCTTGATGGCTCTAATGTACCCTGTATAGTACAGGGACTGATTGTGCCAATTATTTTTTGAGCATGTCTTATTATGTGAACATGATATTTGGAATTCTTTCCACAATGTTGTGGCCATAGGGACACGCGGCAGGGTCCTCGACCGTCTTTATTATATGGGACAAGTAGGAATCGACGTACTGTAATGCTTCACTAAAAACATCTCGGGTCTCTTTGGAGAGACGAAGGAGCTCGAAGAGCGACAACCTTGCTGGTGTATTGGCACGATGTGCCAGTATAACAAAGTTGTAGGGCTTTTCTAGCCCTTGTGCTGAATCTTTTCTCAGAGACTTGTCAAAACGAGTCTCTTTTTGTTTCTACTTGTCTGCGATTGGAAGTTGAGACAGACCTACTTCAGATACTACTGGAGCAGCCGGTATGGCCGTCGAGGGTTTAGAATCTTCCTTGGGAACCAATTCATAATTGCGCAAGTAGGTTTGGCCTGACCTAGTCACTCCTGCCTAGGCTTCATCAGTTGATGGAGAGACCATGTGATAGGATTTGGACCACCTCCTTTTAGACTTGGCAGTAGAAGATAGTATCGGTTGCGTCAGTTCTTGAGCGAGGTCTGGGTGAACCCACATAACTTTACCTCGTGGTGTCGTGAGTGGCACCAGCCGAGTAGCTTGGTCGCGAGCTGGCAGGAGGTTGAAGACCTCCGTTGTTGCCCTAGGGATTGTGACAACACCATCTTGGTCTTCCGTCACTAGGAAGTCACCGAACTGGAGGGCATCATGTTTGCAGTAACCGTCTTGTCCTCAAAATCAAGGCTGAGGGCTTTTGCATCGATCAACTACTGGATTCTTCTTTTCAACACGTAGCAGTCTCATGTTGGATAGTGGACGTATCGATGGTAAAGGAAATACTTTGGGTAATCAACTTTGCCTAACTCATCAGGGCGTTTAATCTCAGGTAGTCTGAGTTTATCGCCTTTCATCAACACGTTAAAGATCTCGACGACATCATCGTCATCGAAGGAGTAGGTCTACTTTGGCTTTGGTGCTTCTATCGGCTTCGGAATAGATGTCAACAAGCCTTTGGACACGTTGACGGAAAGGGCTTGCTTCCCTTTACCGTCACGGCCGTTGTTGGTATTGCTGAACGGACACTTTTACCTGTCATCAGCGTTGGGGATTTGTATACCTAATAGGCGGGCTTCCTTCACATTCTTCTCAGTGGTGTCAACGCTTATGATGAACGTCTTCCATACCTCAAACTGATCGGTGCCTGTCTAAAGTTTTACAGCCGGTAGTAGGTTCTTTCTGCAGGTGTCTATCAGGACAATCTCAGGAGTATCGGGAGGTAGCCTCAATGCTGCCTGTTGGAAGTGATCTATATAGTCCCGTGCAGACTCATTATCCTTTTGAGTGATGTCCATAAGGGAAGATATAGTCATGTCCATTCCTCTGTCATAGAACCGGGAGAGGAAGAGGCATCGAAGATCACTGAAAGATGAGATACAGTTGTTCGAGAGGCTACAAGTCCATTCGTAAGTGACCTTCGATGACGTCCAGCCTACACCGCAGAATCGGCGGTAGTACGCTGTCTAGGTCAAATCCAAATTTACTAACTAGCTCATTCACAAATAACATAGGCGAGATAATAATGAGAATTGAAACTTAAGATTACAACTGAAACGAAATGTGACAACAGATTCAAATGTTTTAGTACAGCAATTCAGAATGAAATCGGGGACAAACCCGATTAATTAAGATAAGAATATAAATGAAAGATAGCTACTACTAGCTACTCTGCAGCAGGGGTCTCCTGGGGAGGAACCTGCTCTACAACTGTATCACCTGCTGCCTCATAGGGGCCATAATAGGTAGGGACAAGGTTCTCATCATCGCCTAAAGCAACGGATCCAGTCAGAAAAGGAGCAAAGTACACAATGCACAACAAGATTTAAACTAAATATTTGTGACAGGTAGAAAATAACTGACTAAACATCAAGTTGAGAATATGCATAGTAATTAGTGAAATTAACTGAGAATTATGCTATAAATCAGGACTAGAAAAATATGATTAATTTGTTATAAACCAGAAATGAGTAAAACAGGAATAAAATGTGACAGGAGCTGTAGCTGCAACAAGACAACAAGAACTGCAACATGACAAGAATTAAGTGCGTGAACTTGTGTATTTAGAATACATAGTTGGCATGTAGGGGTTTATAAGGCTAATTCAGCCGTCATAAACGGCTATTAAACAGGAATAATCGAGATCCGGCTGAGGGTACAGTCGCGTACCAACAGCTATTAAACACGACAAGGGGGAAGGATAAACTACATGCCTTCTAGTATTCTCCCACCCGACATGAAAAATAAGACAGGAACTACAATATTCAAGACATAAATCCCAGTATTCTAACACTACGTGAAATCATCAAGATCAGGGAAATTAATTATCACAATATAAAGATTTAAAACTTGAAGTGCAGGTACTTGCCTGTTGTTTGGATCTGATTAATTTGGCTCTTGGGGAAAAATTCCAGAGATGAATCCAAAAGCTGAAATAAACATTACCATCATGCTCAGAAGATGTCAAATAGCTAAAAATGCCTGTCCTTGGGTCCAATTTGGAGACAAGGGCAAAAACGGTAATTTCGGGTCAAAACGGGGTCCGCCGGTGGGCCCGCTTTCCACCGAAAAAACGTGTCCGGGTCAAAGGTCTCCAAATTCACCAAACTTAGTGTCAACAGGTCAGGAACGCTGATACGAACCCAACGGAACTTCCAGATTTGGATTCCGATGAGCCGAACACAAAATCGCTCGTCGAGCGGGGCCTGTAGGGCCCACGACACGCGATTTCGTCAACGTTCTCAGAATCGAACCAAACTTGACCCACAGGACCAGCGTATCGCTACGAGTCCGATGGCGCAAGTTTTGTCTCGATCCGACGTGTGTGCACGAAGTTAGGGTAAATTACAGAAAAGGCGAATACGGGGCGATGTCCGCGGATACGCGTTGATTCCGGTGTGCACGCACACCCGAATCAGCTTCCACGAAATCTCACACGTCCGTATCGACGATGCGCACGTATCTGTGAAGACCGCACGCGACCAAGTCATCCCGTTTGGCGGGGCGCACTCAGTTCCGGGGTGAAACAGGGTCTGGTTTTTCCTGTTTTTGGATCGCGGGGTGCGATCACCACAGGACGCGATGCCCCGAACAGTTTGTTCGGACACCGAGAGGGTCATACAGGCTACACAACGCAATTTACGGAATCAAAAACAGAGCTACGAGCAAAAAGATACACGCACCTGAAGGGGATCCGAAAATCGGGTCTTCACCGTGTCCGTGTCGTGTCCGACACAGAATTTGGGAAAAATTAGGGTTAGGGTTTGGGGGCTGCTGGCCGACGGCGGGGACGGCGGAGACGGCGGCTAGGCCTCGCCGGAGGGAGGCGGTTCGGCCGGAGGCGGTCGAGGGCGGTGCGGCGGCGAGCTGGGGGCGGCCGGAGCTGCTGCCGTTGCGGCCTGCTGCTACTGCCGGTGGAGAAGAAGAGGGAGGCGGAGGGGGAAGCTGCGGGCGACGGCGATGTCGTCGGCGGTGGAGGGCGGCGCAGCCTAGGGCGGAGCCAGGGGGAGAGGGCGGCGGCGGAGTGGCGGCTATGGAGGTGGAGGTCGATCGGGGGGGTTTATAAAGGGAGAGCGGGCGACAGCGTGGGCCGAGGGAGGCGGCGGGCAGCGCGGGGCGGGGGCGCATGGCCGTGGCAGCGCGGAGGGCGGCCGTCGGGTCCGACGGAAGACGCGGGGCCGGAGCGGGTCACGCGGGGGGGGGGGGGGGGCTGGGTCACGGGTCGGGCGGGTCGGGTTCAGGCGGACCCGACCCGACCCGTTAGGGTTTGGGCTGGGCTGCGGCCCAACGGGCCAGAGTGCGGGCTGGGCTGGAATTAAAAGAAAAAAAAAGTAATAATAATAATAATACTAATAATAAATAGTTAATTAAATAAATAAATAGTTTAAATAGTTTTTAGGTATTTAAAAATATGCCCGGGGTCCAATAAATTCCAGAAAAATTACCCTAAGTCTAGTTTTCCACTTTACACCCAAAAATATTATTTCCATAATATTTTAATATTGTTTATTAACAATTAAAAATTATTTAATAATTGAAAACCCTGATTTTAATTTCAGAAAATTCCCAGAAAATTCCAGAAAATTGTGAAAAATCCTAATTTTAATATTTTTTTAAAAATCAGGGGCTTACAATCTACCCAACTTATAAAATTTTGTCCTCGAAATTTAAATTATGGCAGGGTTCTCTCTGTCCAAACTCACTTGATTACAGTCTAACGGGTTTCTCTCAGGTGGATATTGCGGTCGCTACCCAACTTAGAATTCTACCCATATATCCTCTAAGGCTGTACAACTAGTAAAGCTAGATCCCAACTTAATAAATTATGGTATTGAATCTAAATACAAGTACACTACCTATGGTATTCCCTTAGTCAGAGAGGTTATCATCAATTCGACCGTCTGAGGGGTACATCTAGCACTCCAAATCAAACTTATACCAAACACAGGACTTTGTCTTTACGAAATAAGGGAAGACGAGGCTCAATAACAAAGATTTTAAGGGCGAGGTGGTAGAACAGAGGTATAGGGATCAAGGCGTTTAAGGAATTCTAATGGGAATTGTCAAGCGGTTTATGGATTGAGATTCTATTCTGGTAATCATTTTATTCGCATGCTCGTATTAGTACAGTTATGTAACTGATACGATATGCTCGGACGTATTTAGGGGCAAGCATACTAGTCAACTATATATCTCAATCCACATAAAGTAGTCGTGCGAAGTGCGAATCAAAATGCACTAAGGTTGATCAGACCGTAGTACACTGATTCTGAGTAGACACTTGTATTAGTGGGGTTGATCAGGCCTCAATAATACAGGTGTCATGAACAAGCCTGATAAAGAGTAAGCTTGCAAAACTAGGCTATAAAATAGCAGCATCAGTTGAGTTCAGCAAAATTAAGTGCGCTAGATGATGATGAAAAGAGGTACAAATTTATTGAAGTTCACAAGACACAAAATAAGCACAATAGCAAAAGCCTCCAAAAATCTCTACATTTATCAAATTTAAAAGCATACTAGGATATTTAGCAAGTTCAAAAATTACTAGGTTGGGGCTGAGGTCACGAACCAACAGGCACGAAAACAATACTAGGAAAAAGGTATCTATGAATCACTTACGCGCATTAGCTGCTTCCAAAGTCTGCGCGTTCTCCACGGTCATCACGTAAGCTTGTCCGCATCCTGGAGCAGTGGGGCAGTCCCTCACTTGATGTTCTGTTGATCCACAATATAGACAGGCACCCAGTCTCTTCCTACAAACTTGCCAGGTGTGACCTTATTTTTGGCAAAAGTTACAAGCAGCAGCTTGTTGGTTCTGTCCTTGAGCCTGGTGTTAGGGTGCTGGAGCTCGAGGGAGAGGACGCTGAGTTTGCTGCGGGGCCCTCTGTTGTTGTTGTTGTTGAAAAGGGCGTTTGTTGGGTCCCGCATTTCCGGTATCTCTTTCTCGCTTTAGCTTATGCCCCATGTCTCTCTCAACGCCTTGTGCCACGCTCAAGATTTCCTCATAGGTGCGAGCTCGGCTGGTGGTGACAGCAAGGCGAATATCTGGAGACAG
The DNA here is from genome assembly GCA_036927795.1 of Iris macrosiphon. NCBI lineage: Eukaryota > Viridiplantae > Streptophyta > Magnoliopsida > Asparagales > Iridaceae > Iris > Iris macrosiphon. The sequence goes on from JAYESA010000009.1 coordinate 155,113,674, forward strand.
CCCCTTCTTGAATCTACGGGCTCTGTCCTCCGGGGTACGAACCATGTACTCCGTAAAGTGGCTTAACCTGCTAAATTCAGTAGTATACTCATCAACAGTCAGGTTACCTTGTTCCAGTCTCTCGAATTGGCTTTCGAGAGCTTCCCGAGCCACTTCGGGGTAAAATTTCTCCTTGAATAGCCTCTTAAAATCTTCCCAGGTGAGGTCAGGAGCAGATAGTTGGGGTTCATCTCTGATCCAGGTCCGAGCTATGTCGAACAGTTGCAGGCTTGCGGACTCCACTTTGAGATCATCAGGAACCCGAGCAGTCTTCAGGAGTCTCTTGACATTCTCTATCCACTCATCGGCATAGAGAATGCCCTCAGTTCCGTAGAATTCCAGGGGTCTAAGGTTCTTAAAGTCCTTGGCACTTCCTGGCCTCTTTTGTGGTGACTCCCGGGTCCGAAGAGCTTCTGAAAGGCTGGTCCGTAGCAGGAAAGTTTGTTCCTTCTGGGATTCCACTAGTCCCTGGACCACTCCAAGTAGATGTGCCCCATCCAGAGTAACTGCTGGAATAGATGGAGGCGGCGGTAGTGCAAGAGTCTCGGGCACATTCTGCTCAGCTGGTTCTGATGTGCCTCCTACTGTATTCCTGGTCTGGACCATTCTGAAAGATTAAGGGATAGGAAGATCAGAATAGAATACTTGGAAATCAAAGGCGATAGGAAAATTGAGCAGAAATGATATCAAGATTTGAAATAAGGACCATATACTGTGAATGAGCTTTTCCTAGAATCCTCAATCTTATTCCATACCCTGTCCTAGGGTATTACCCTATTAAGGATAGGACCTGCATGGACCACCATAAAAATATGTCACGACCCGCACCCGAAAAATCGGGCACGAGTGCGTGGGTACGTCCAGCCTACGCCGCAGAATCGGCGGTAGTACGCTGTCTAGGTCAAATCCAAATTTACTAACTAGCTCATTCACAAATAACATAGGCGAGATAATAATGAGAATTGAAACTTAAGATTGCAACTGAAAAGAAATGTGACAACAGATTCAAATGTTTTAGTACAGCAATTCAGAATGAAATCGGGGACAAACCCGATTAATTAAGATAAGAATATAAATGAAAGATAGCTACTACTAGCTACTCTGCAGCAGGGGTCTCCTGGGGGGGAACCTGCTCTGCAACTGTATCACCTGCTGCCTCATAGGGGCCATAATAGGTAGGGGCAAGGTTCTCATCATCGCCTAAAGAAACGGATCCAGTCAGGAAAGGAGCAAAGTACACAATGCACAACAAGATTTAAACTAAATATTTGTGACAGGTAGAAAATAACTGACTAAACATCAAGTTGAGAATATGCATAGTAATTAGTGAAATTAACTGAGAATTATGCTATAAATTAGGACTAGAAAAATATAATTAATTTGCTATAAACCAGAAATGAGTAAAACAGGAATAAAATATGACAGGAGCTGTAGCTGCAACAAGACAACAAGAACTACAACACGACAAGAATTAAGTGCGTGAACTTGTGTATTTAGAATACATAGTTGGCATGTAGGGGTTTATAAGGCTAATATGGCCGTCATAAACGGCTATTAAACAGGAATAATCAAGATTCGGCTGAGGGTACAGTCGCGTACCAACAGCTATTAAACACGACAAGGGGGAAGGGTAAACTACATGCCTTCTAGTATTCTCCCACCCGACATGAAAAACAAGATAGGAACTACAATATTCAAGACAAAAATCCCAGTATTCTAACACTACGTGAAATCATCAAGATCAGGGAAATTAATTATCATAATATAAAGATTTAAAACTTGAAGTGTAGGTACTTGCTTGTTGTTTGGATCTGATTAATTTGGCTCTTGGGGAAAAATTCTAGAGATGAGTCCAAAAGCTGAAATAGACATTACCATCATGCTCAAAAGATGTCAAATAGCTAAAAATGCCTGTCCTTGGGTCCAATTTGGAGACAAGGGCAAAAACGATAATTTTGGGTCAAAACGGGGTCCGCCGGTGGGCCCACTTTGCACCGAAAAAATGTGTCCGGGTCAAAGGTCTCCAAATTCACCAAACTTAGTGTCAACAGGTCAGGAATGCTGATACAAACCCAATGGAACTTCCAGATTTGGATTCCGATGAGCCGAACACAAAATCGCCCGTCGAGCGGGGCCTGTGGGGCCCACGACACGCGATTTCGTCAACGTTCTCAGAATCGAACCAAACTTGACCCACAGGACCAGCGTATTGCTACGAGTCCAATGGCAAAAGTTTTGTCTCGATCCGATGTGTGTACACGAAATTAGGGTAAATTACAGAAAAGGCGGATACGGGGCGATGTCCGCGGATACGTGTCGATTCCGGTGTGCACGCACACCCGAATCAGCTTCCACGAAATCTCACACATCCGTATCGACGATGCGCACGTATCTGTGAAGACCGCACGCGACTAAGTCATCCCGTTTGGCGGAGCGCACTCAGTTTCGGGGTGAAACAGGGTCCGGTTTTTCCTATTTTTGGATCGCGGGGTGCGATCACCACAGGACGCGATGCCCCGAACAGTTTGTTCGGACACCGAGAGGGTCATACAGGCTTCATAACACAATTTGTGGAATCGAAAACAGAGCTACGAGCAAAAAGATACACGCACCTGAAGGGGATCCGAAAATCGGGTCTTCACCGTGTCCGTGTCGTGTCCGACACGAAATTTAGGAAAAATTAGGGTTAGGGTTTGGGGGCTGCTGGCCGACGGCGGGGACGGCGGAGACGGAGGCTAGGCCTCGCCGGAGGGAGGCGGTTCGGCCGGAGGCGGTCGAGGGCGGTGCGGCGGCGAGCTGGGGGCGGCCGGAGCTGCTGCCGTTGCGGCCTGCTGCTACTGCCGGTGGAGAAGAAGAGGGAGGCGGAGGGGGAAGCTGCGGGCGGCGGCGATGTCGTCGGCGGTGGAGGGCGGCGCAGCCTAGGGCGGAGCCAGGGGGAGAGGGCGGCGGCGGAGTGGCGGCTATGGCGGTGGAGGTCGATCGGGGGGGGTTTATAAAGGGAGAGCGGGCGGCAGCGTGGGCCGAGGGAGGCGGCGGGCAGCGCGGGGCGGGGGCGCGTGGCCGCGGCAGCGAGGAGGGCGGCCGGCGGGTCCGACGGAATACGCGGGGCCGGGTCACGGGTCGGGCGGGTCGGGTTTAGGCGGACCCGACCCGACCCGTTAGGGTTTGGGCTGGGCTGCGGCCCAACGGGCCAGAGTGCGGGCTGGGCTGGAATTAAAAGAAAAAAAAGTAATAATAATAATAATACTAATAATAAATAGTTAATTAAATAAATAAATAGTTTAAATAGTTTTTAGGTATTTAAAAATATGCCCGGGGTCCAATAAATTCCAAAAAAATTACCCTAAGTCTAGTTTTCCACTTTACACCCAAAAATATTATTTCCATAATATTTTAATATTGTTTATTAACAAATTATTTAATAATTGAAAACCCTAATTTTAATTTTAGAAAATTCCCAAAAAATTCCAGAAAATTGTGAAAAATCCTAATTTTAATATTTTTTAAAAATCAGGGGCTTACAATCGTACCCGTATCATACTCAATCTATGATACGCTTGTGATACAGCCCCGACACATCACCAAATGTATCACAAAGAATACGAGCAAGTCTAAAATTATAATTACAAGAAATATAAAGTGCTATCTACTCACTTACGTTCTCATGTCAAAATATGACATGTGTAAACCCCCGTGACAAAGAAAAAACTGCCAAATCAACCCGTATAACTAAATTGCCATGATACGGCTTACATGTATCTAATTATGGATACAACACTATTCTCACACAACCAAACACATATCAATTTGGTCTACTTGACCTATTGACAAACACATGGTGCACCAATCTAGGATTTCCTCCAAATTGGGCACAAAATACACTATAACTTTCAAAATATGGGTGCCTAGTAGTCAATTATTCTTCCTATAGGTAACCCTAGTCAATAAGTTGGTTTCTAATGATTAAACTACAAATTTAGAGTCTAATTAGAAGTGGAAAACTAAATTGTACCTATTGGAAGATGGATTCCTAATGATAGTCTCCAATGAACACCAAATAGTCTCAACTTTTGCAAACTCCTTCAAATCATAGCTCATTGCCTTTTCCTAGCTCTTAGAGTCTCCAATGGTGAAGTAGGGGTGAATTATGATAAGATTTGGTACATATTTGTTGTAGTTTTGGTGGAGGGAAGATAGAATTTGGGAAAGAACACTAGATCTAGAAATTTTGGAATGACAAGAGGGAGGGGAGAGAGAGCAAACTTTCCTTAAGTGGCCGGACCCTCTATCTTGCCCTCCAAGCAATTATAAAATGACACTAATATCCCTTGGGGCTTTTCATGAAGAAAAGGGTTAAGGTGGAAGCTTCTATTCCTAATGGTTGATTAATTAAACCTCGTAACTTAATGAAATAAACTAATTATTGGGCTTAAGTCTAGTCTAACTAATGTTGGTCCATGATAACTCTAGTTGGGTCCAATTAGGTTCACTGACAACTAATCTAACTAGTGGCTAACAACTAATCATTAACTAATTGTAATATATATAACATATACAACAATACCAATTATTGGAATAAATCAAAAAATACTAGTTTTGTAAAATAAATATATCACCAAAATAATAATTTTGAAATACCAATATTCATAATATTAACAAGAATAGGAAAAGAAAAAATAGGAGAAATATATTTTTAATAATTTCTAACTATCATGAATATAATCTCTAACTATCATGTATTACAATCTTCATCTGGGTCACCTGCTGTAAAACCCCTATCCTAGAAAACCGTATATACCCTTTTAATTGTTAATTATTAATTTAATTATAGTAATTAGTGGCTAATTAGGAGAAATATATTTTTTAATAATTTTTATTTTAGGTGTTGGCGCACTTAGAGGATTTATTGGACCATCAGAAATTTTTTGGAATTTATTTCATGTAGGAGACCCCTTGAGCAGTTGCTAGCTTAATAGTTTGCATTATTATAATCTAGAATTTTTCTATGAGTATATATATATAATTGGAAAAATAATACTAAAAAGAAAAGAAAAGAAAAGGAAAAGAAAATAATAATAATAAACTAATAACAATCCCTTACTCCATCAACCATTCCAACAAATTCCATTCCATTAGCAACTACCATCCGCTTGCTGCTTGTAGCAACAAGCCGTGGAGCCACCCAAGCAACCCGCCAAGTAGCAAATGCAGCAAAGCCCAGATAATCCCCCCCCCCCCCCCCGCGGCTAGTTAACCCAAACCAACCCCTCCTCTCTCTTCCTTTCATACACACACATATATATATATATATATATATATATATATATATATATATATATATATATATATCAACCCTAAACCTAATCATCCAGACCCTTCCTCTTCCCATCTAGACCTAGAGAGCGCCGCCACCGCAGCCGGAGAACCCCGCCAGGCCGTCCAAACAAATCTCGACGACCGCGACCCCGCGACCCCGCGCACTGCAGATTTCCACAATGAGGTACCTGTGTTCCGGAGTTATTTCCCGTAAACTCGCTCAACCAAACGTCACCCCGTCTTCACCGATATGCTCACCCCTTAAATCTCTTTCATATCTGTGTGTTATTAGACCTCGAACAACACAAAACCATAGGCAAAAATAGTGCCAAAGTTGGCAGAAACAGACCGAATTCTGGGATCGCAGAAAACTGCGGTGACCACCCATGTTTCAGAGTTCGTATCTCCCACCACAGAGATTCGAATTCGATAATTCTTTTTGGTATGCATAGACCACTTGACCTAGTTTAATTTTTGTTAAATAACCCTAGATTATTAACTGCTGTAGACAGAATTAAATTCGTTGGAAAACTCCACGAATCTACTTTTTCCAGATTTCCAAAAGTTGTGAAACGATGCGCACCCCGCCAAACGGGACCGCCCCGTCGTGTACCAAGTGTACCGAATGGTGCGCGCAACGTAACCATACACGTAAAAATTCATGGAAACTGATTCGGACGCGTGTGCGTGCCGGAATCAGCCCGTATCCGCGGACACACCCCGTGTCGAAACTTTTGTGGAAGTCATGCGCATTTTGTGCACGCTCTTCGGATTGCGACAAAACTTACGCCACTGGACTCATGGTAACGCACTGGTCCTGTGACCCAATTTTTACGCAATTCTGAAACAGTTGACCAAGTCGCCAATTGGTGGGTCCCACAGTTGACTTTTTGGACGAAATTATGTTCGGCCCATCGGAATCCACATTTGGATATACCGTTGGGTCCGTATTGACATTTAGAGTTATTTAACCTATAATTTGTCCCATTTAGAGACTGTTACCCTTGGCACGCTTTTCGGTACAAAGTGGGCCACACGTGGATCCTACTTTTATCCGAAATTACCGTTTTGCACTTGTGTCCAAATTGGATGAAAGGGAAGTACTTTTTAGCTATTTTGCTCATTTCGAAAATGTTGGTGATGTCTATTTCAGCATCCGGAGACGTTTGTTCGGAGGCCATTAGTTCCAGATCCCGTGTCCTTGACATTGGACGCTTACACTTTACAGATTTTTTGCCAGGCAAGTATACCTTGCCATTGTACTGTATTTACATTCCATATGAGGCATGCATATTTATTTCTGTTTATTTTAGTTCATTTATTTTAACTGCTATATAAATTGCGCGTCCAAGGAAACTTGGGTGCAACGACGCTGTCGTCGTACTATATTTTTATTTATGTATATGCATTGGACCTACTTTATGAGACTACCGCATCTTCATGAGACATTTATGTTTCATTGGCCATGACACTATTCTTACACGAGTGTGAGTCACATATAGGACATGGACTTGCGTACTCGGCTGGCCACTAGTACGTATAGGTCATGGACGGATAGGGATAACTGCCAATAGAAACTTTGCATGCTAGTAGACCTGGCAGTTATTAGATGTTTATCGTGTCATGGACATGACATGCTTAGAGCATTGGGTGGAAGAACAACAAGTACCGTATTTGAGCTCCTTTGCACTTTTTTCTGTGTGCCCAGATTCTCCGCTGGAGATACGGGTGGTGATCACCACTATATATTATATTATTATCAAGCGGGCCTCCGGCGTTCCAAAGACGACATGCCTTTTTAGGCCCCTGGATCTCCAAAAGAGAACCATGCCAAATCCCAGTTTTCAGCCAGATAGCTCACTTGTAGGAAAATGTGTTCTTAACTGCATTCACTTAGACGGTTATTTGGACCCAGATTGTAGCAATTTCTTTGGCTTCCACGACGTCCATGCCCTCTACCTCTGTGATTTCCTCAACCCATAATATTGGTCAAATTTTTTCGAGCACTAGTCGCATTCACTTCAGCTTAAATTGGTGCAGACCCAGTTGATTTACTAGTGTAATTTTTGATTAATAACTCATTATTTTTCTTAACCACGAGTAAGACAGCAACGAGTTCGGAATACTTCTTAAAAATTTTCTCCCTATACGTCTGTTGTAGGGTCATATTAGTCACATAAAATATGGTGAATATTTTCTCTAGCATGGAATGCTCTGTCATTTCTTCACCACATAACTTCAATTGTGAAATAATCCTGAACATAGCTGAATTATAGGCTACAACTGTCTTATAATCTTGGAAACGTAGATTGAGCCATTCATGGAGTGCACCTGGTAGTATGACCATTTTTTGGTGATTATATCTCTCAGCTAGAGAATTCTATAGCACCAAGGGGTCCTTGACTGTTAAGTACTCAGTCTTGAGATCATCATGAATATGATCTTAGGAAAATTAAAGTATTCGCTTTATCTCGTGCAGATATTGGCTTATCAGCAACAATTGCGTCACCTAAGCTTTTGGCTTGAAGGTGCAATTCAGTATCCAATCTCCAGTTGAGAAAATTCTGGCCTTCTAAGTTTAGAGACTTGAAATCATGCTTTGTGAGGCTCGACATATTGCTGTATAAGATCAATAATAACAAGTTAACATAAGAATTTGGTAAATCACCAAATAATTCATGTTCATGGTGTATGCTTCAAACAATCATGTTTCAGAAGTCTATTTATACCAAACAAATCTTGTTCATGGTATGATTCGAATAATGATGTTCCAGAAGACGTATGTAAATACCAAACACTAGATGTTCATGGTATGCTTCGAACAATGATTATGTTCACAAAGTCTTTCAAAAATACCACATATGGTATGCTTCGAACAATGGCGTTCCAGAAGTCTTATATATATAGACCAAACAATTAATGTTCATGGTCATCAGATCTCTGATGGTTTTGATCTAAATTTATTTATATAAAAGAAAGAAATAAATAAAGAATAACTCCAGCGTTCTCTTCGAGAGATCTATATGCGATTAACATCGGAGTGCTATCAGAGTTAACTAAACGAAGTGAGATAAATGGATAAAAATTATTCTTTTTGCCCTAGCGGTATTCCAAGAGATGTATAAACATCAACATCAGGCTGCGCCTAGGGTAGGCATATGCAGAAAAAAAAACATAAATAACCATACCTATTATCGAAGTGGAGAATCCGCAAATGACGGCTTCACTGAGATGCTCTCGCTTATTTTATCCCGTTAGAGCTTTGTGCTGATAATGTGTTTGAATAAACATAAAAGAAGAAAGAAGAAAATAGGAAAGAAGATTTCTTATTGGTGTAATCCCAAAGAGAGAGTCAAAGGCCTTATTTATACAACCCAATAAAGTTGTAATACTAATCTGTAACCAATGTGAGACTAAATACAAAGTGGGAATCCAACCCTTTAGTAACCCACGTTATAACAATAATAATAAATTTTATATTGATTTATTTATAAATAAAATAAATATCAAAAATATTATCAATATTACATCAAAAATATTAATTTAAATAAATTTGACTGAGGATCTCAATCTCCAATCTCCAATCTTATAATGGGACTTGGAATCGGCTCAAATTTGAGTCGTCCAAGCCGTATGTAAATAGTCAACCAATTTTTTTTAAACTTACGAAGATAAATAAAAACTATTTTTAATATATTTTTTATACTAGTAAATTATTTAAATATTTAAATAAATTTATATTAATATCAGAAAAAAATTATTAGTATAACTTAAATGCATTCGTTAATGATTATATGTTATTTAGAATATATTTAATTGATATTTAAACTATTTTTAACATATTTTTTTTTATGAAATATGGTATAATATATACAAATTTAATATATTTGTTGACTTTAAATTTGACAAATAGATAATGTTTTATCAAATTTTTATACAAAAAAATGAACAAATAGATAATATTAAATCTATTATCATCCAAAATGTAGTACTTTTTTATATTATTTACTTGATTTCCTTTTTAAACAAAATAAATTATGTATATGGATAATGACAAGTTATCTATAATATTATCTATGTTATTTAAAGCATAATTACCTAGATTCTGTTGGGTTATGATAATTGTCTGGATGATGGACAGTCCAAGGATAATTACCTAGATTCTGTTGGGTTATATATAATGGTGAAATGCTTCAAATATCCTACATTGACGATTATTTGCATGCAACAATATTAACCAATTGGTCTCCAATAAGTCCAGTAGGAATCTATATTTGTTGGAAATTTTTGGAATTGAAGCTCTTATTAAAAAGTCTCTTGTTATGAGTGCGAGAGCGCTTGTAGATTATATATTATATATCTTTCATAATATAATGTGGCTTAAAAATTGCTCAAAAGTAAGCCGTCTAAGTCGTATGTACATATATCGTCAATTAATTATTTTAAAAAAATTAATATTACATAATAAAAATTTATTGAAAACATTTAAATATCTTATAAGTAAACACAGATTCGAACTCAACCAACCTGGGAGAATACCTCCTAACTTAACCACATGAGCTACAAAGAGATTTTGTTTATAATTAAATATTATTACATAGCTAACCGTTTTTAAGACTCTTTATAAAAAGTAGAAATATATACATAACTAATTATAATAAAAATATAATCAAATATGTAACAAATTCTAATTAAAACATAAATATATATATAATAAATTTTAAATTAAATATATATAAATATTATATAATTTTATATTAATATTAGAAGGAAAAAATTATTTTACGTGCAAGGCACGTGAATTTACTAGTATAACTTAAATGCATTCATTAATGAGTATATGCTAATTAGAATATATTCAGTTGATATTTAATCTATTTTTAAACTATTTTTTTATGAAATAAGATATAATATATACAATATTTTTTTACTTTAAATTTGACAAATAGATAATTTTTTATCAAATTTGTATACAAAAAAAAATCAACAAATAGATAATATTAAATATATTATCATCCAAAATATAGTGCTTTTTTATATTATTTACTTGATTTCTTTTTAAACACAATAAATTATGTGCATGGATAATGACAAGTTATCTATAAAATTATCTATGTCATTTAAAGCAAATAAATTTTGAATAGTTATAATAACTAGTAAATGCACGTACCTTGCACATAAAATAAATTTGAGGAGGAGGGGATTGGCAGCTCGTCCACGGGAGCATCGGCATCTCGGCTATGCACATGCAACTCCTCCCGGGAGATTGCGTGCTCGTCTTCAACCGAACGGACGCAGGCCGGTCCAACCTGTCCCTCCCCGAGGGCAGCAGCTGCCCCCTGAAGCCCGACTGCAGCGCCCACTCCCTCCTCTTGGACCTCCACACCTCCTCCCTCCGCCCCCTCACCCTCCGCACCGACACCTGGTGCTCCTCCGGCACCCTCCTCCCCAATGGCACCTTCCTCCAGACAGGCGGCTACAAGGACGGCGATCGCGCCATCCGCTCCCTCGACACCCTAGGCGGCAGTGGCACGACCGCCAACGACAACGCCAACGCCAATGCCAATGCCAATGCCAACTGGTTCGAGTTCCCAACCTTCCTCTCCGTGCGCCGCTGGTACGCCTCCAACCAGATCCTCCCCGACGGGGACGTCATCATCGTGGGCGGCCGCCGCCAGTTCTCCTTCGAGTTCTTCCCCAAGAAGCAGCAGCAGCCCTACAACTTACCCTTCCTGATGCAGACGAGCGACGAGCCCCGCATCGAGAACAACCTCTACCCCTTCCTCCACCTCCTCCCTGACGGCTCCCTCTTCGTCTTCGCCAATACCCGATCCGTCATCCTCGATCCGATCCACAACGTCATTGTCAAGACCCTCCCGCCAATTCCAGATTTAATTACCGGGTCCTCGGTGCTGCTACCGCTGCACCCGCAGCATCCTGACCCGCTGACGACCCGGGCAGAGGTGCTGGTCTACGGCGGTGCGCCGTCCGGCTCCTATGAGGCGGCCAATACCAGGAAGGTCTTCTTACCCGCTGCAAAGACCTGCGGGCGGATCACCGTCACCGACCCGAACCCAGCTTGGGCCATGGAGACGATGCCGATGCCGCGGGTGATGGGTGATATGGTGCTGCTTCCGACAGGAGACATGCTGATTGTGAACGGTGCCGGGTCCGGCACTGCCGCGTGGGAGCTGGCGGAGAACCCGGTGTACATGCCAGTCATGTACTCCCCCAAGTCCCCTGCTGGGTCGCGATTCCAGGTCCTCAACCCGTCCCAGATCCCCTGGCTGTACCACTCCTCGGCGATCCTCGACATCTTCGGGCGGGTCCTGGTGGCAGGAAGTAACCCGCACCGCACCTACGACTTCTCCAAAATGACCAACTACCCAACGGAGCTGAGCATGGAGGCGTTCCACCCACCGTACCTGGACTCCGCCTTGAGCGGGCTACGGCCAAGGATCGAAAGCGGGTGGGGCGCAGTTGGCTACGGGGAGAGGATCTCCGTGACGTTCTCGGTGACCGGGTTCCTCCGGTGGCCGGGGCCGGAGGTGGAGGTGGTGGCGATCGCGCCCTCGTTCCAGACGCACTCGGTGGGGATGAACCAACGGATGATGGTGCTGACAATGGAGGGGACAAGGCCAGCGGGGCCCTTCATGTACGAGGCAGACATCCTCGCACCGCCGACGCCACAGATCGCACCGCCCGGATACTATCTCTTGTTTGTGGTTCATGCCGGAGTGCCCAGCAACCAGGGAGTATGGGTCAGATTTCACTGAGATGAGATATGCTTTTGTTGTCTCAAAGTTTTGTGAGTTTGCACAAGAAAGAGTAAACAAAGTTTTGTAGAAGAATAGTGAATTATGTACATTCAAACTAAGATGAGATGAGATAGAGATAGAGATGTGCTTTTGTTGTTTATGCGTCAAAGTTTTGCACAAGAAACAAAGGACTACTGAATTGTATCCCTATAAAAGTCCTATCGAGATTCAACTGATATCCAAATTATGTATGTTCATTCAAACTAAAATATAAGAAAGAGCAGCATACATATGATTCTTTTGAACATGAATTTCTCAAGGTTGATGAGACCCATGTCTATATATGCCTATCATTATCGATCAAATTAAAGTTTGACAATCTGTTGTCTTCAGTAATAATGTGTATTAGTAAGTGTACTGTATGTAGCATTCTGCAACAAATTTTTTGGGGCTCTTCCTAAGGGTCAATAACTGATGTTGTAGAGAAATATAGAGGAAAAATCATTCGTGCCCACCAAACAAAGGGGGTTCACCAAGATAAATTTCCAACACATATCCAGATTGCCTTCTTCAGTGCTTCCTTCGTTCCCTTGGCAAAGTTGATGAAAAATATAGTATCAATTACAAACTTCAGTCCCTTTTTGTTTCAGAACCATAGTATCAATTACAAACTTCGTAGATAGATAGAAAGTAACCACAAGAAATCACCCATCATAATTGATGGAAAATATAGACCTTAAAATTGCTGAACTCATTTCTTTAGCATTTAAGCGCAAAATAGATCTTCAACAATATGAGATTTAAGAGCCTTTCTGCTACTAATAATTTGAAGACAAAGAACTAAAAGAAGATTGACACCAAATGGATTTTTAAACCAGCACCAAAAGCTTATAAATTCACCTTCCCAATGAATGCAATAAACAAAACCTACAAAATACAAGAAAATGGACAAAAATATAAAGAAGAACCAACAATAACATTTGTTTACCGTTCCTGGAGTAATACCCCCATTTTCTTCATCATCAACTATCATATTGTACCGTATCCTACAGGTAACATGACAACAAACTATAATAGTTCTGCACCTTGCTATATTTGGAACTTAAATTGACAACACGTCTTTTACATTGAAACAAGGCTCCATAATCTCAAGTTTTGCAACATTATTTGCGGCACAACCCTTAAGATTATTATTCAAATAAACCATGGGTGTCTTCCTAATGAGCTGTAGCAAAAGCAAGGTCATTAGCAATGCAAACACCACAAAGTATGATCTATGTGTCCCTCAAGGGAAATCTAACCTGGCAGAGACGTGCACGTATAATAATTTGACATCACCTATTCCACCAAAAGATATAGATCATGATAACAACAACTTGAAGAACCAAGACATATCCAAAACATAAGGATATATGGTACTGACTTCCTTACTAAACAAATCCTGATCTATATTATCATAAGATTGATACAAGTTATACACTGGTTCCATGTCCCAAGAATAGTTCCCTTACAAATCTCAAGAAGGAGCCCTTACAAATCTCAAGAAGGAGCAACACAAGATCACAAAACTCCAGCCCTAACCAGACTATCACCAAGCAAGCTGTTGTCCACCATCCAATGATGATGATCTCCCAGGCAAAGTTAATGGAACCACGATCAGAACCTCCTTTTGACTTGAAGAGTAAGTCTTACGAACGAGCACATATCTTCTCAAAGATTTGTGGACTTTTCTTCAATCTCCTCAATGAGCACTATTAGATGACAGCCCCTTAGAGCTAAGAAAACCTAACTTAACCCCTAAGCCAGCCAACATCGGTCCTGACCATCCAGATTAGATCCAACGGTCCATATTTGTGCTGAAAGTCCCGTACTGTACAAATTCATACATGGATGGTATATTGGCAGTACACATAAAATACTCTTTTGATGGGCGACATTTGTTACGCCCTAGTTCCGCAGAACCGGTCGTCCTCGCTGGGCATGATGCTGTACAGGTTTGGGGTTGCACTTGTACTAGGCAATAACGTGCACTTGTGTCAAATCTTTTGAAAATAACTCAGCAACACAGCAGCAGAATATTGAAAACACAATATAGGAAGAAAATAGCTCTTTATTGATTTTATTGTAACTAAGTACAACTTTCCCAGTACTGAAATAAAAATGCCTGTACGGCTTACATAGCTTTACGAAAAGTAAAACCATGATAGGCTATCATGAAATAATGTTCAATTCTATACATTATGTCCCTTTATTATAACTTGAAGTAGGAAACAACAACTTGAAAACTTGAAATACTTTGACAATAGGAAGAATCTTTGAAAAGACTGCAACAAAAGCTTTATTTCCCTTGAGCACCCGGGAATAAGAATATTCTGGGTATAAGAATATTCTGGAACTAAGAACTATTCTTTGCATAAGAGACTTTCTTAGATGAGCACAAGATTATGTGCTCAAAATACTCTGGATGAGCACTCTTCTTTACGTAAAAGACTCTGGATGAGCACTCTTCTATGCAGAAGACACTTTATGACTGAGAACCCTTCTGTGCACAAGAATCTCTCAAGGAGTTCACTCCACGTGGCTAGTAATGCAGCCACAAAAATAGCAGCTGCGTGGCAGCACATCAATGAAGATCATTAATATGGTGATAGAGGGAGCGGTCACATGTCATTCAGGCATAGGCGATGGTCTTCTGCGACTGTGCACTTTAATCGAGGGAAGTGCACCAAAAAATTCATGATATTCTTCTTGTCTACTGTGTTGACAGTTTCATTTTTGTCACTAGTAGCCACGTGGAAGTTTTTGACGAAGTGGTAAGTTTCGACGAGGAAGGAAATTTTGGCAACGTAGAAAATTTTGGTAAGGCCAAAAATCTCTACCAAGAGGCCAGCTTTGGTCTCTTTTGGCAAATAGGCACTCTATTTTTAGATATGTCACCGGGCTTATCTTTTTGGAGAATCTAGATCATTTTAGTGAAGCTGGATTTTTTTGCACAGAGGCCAACTTTTTTCACATTTGGCTGTTTTTTGGCTCTTATGCCAAGTCTATTTTTTGAGGTTTTACAATTATATCGTGTATTAATTTGCATGCTATCATATCGTGTATGACATAATAACTCTAGGATTTTACATCTATAGTTATAAATCCATATAGGACAAATTTTTTTTTGGGGTATCTTAATAGGATCAAGTTCTAGAATCTATATTATTAAGTATACATTATATTATTCAACTAAAAATAATCGATACCAACTATCAACCTATATATCTTATTTGATCAATAGGTAATGCCTATGTTATTTGACTTTAACGATTCAATATGTACTGCTTTGCTTATTGTTCTACTTTATTTGAATAGGTTCAACCACTGGAAAGAAAAGGGGCAGGGGAAAGGCTAAGGGTGACAAAGGACAAGGCATGGCTATTGAAATATACGAAGGAAGGTAAACCAGTTCCACAACTTCAAACCATTTAAACTTTATGTGTTTGTCTAGTTTGTTTGTCAGTTTTAGTTGAATACCTGGTAGTTATGAGGTTATGATACATGTTACTCCATATGGTTGCACTATAAAGTATTCATAAGTTTAAAATGAGAAGCAACAAATTTAGATTTTATGATGATACTGAGAGGCAGTTAAATTGTATACCTACATTCTTTTGAATGTTGGAATGTTGTAAACAAATTTCAAACATAATTCCCTGTCCATAATGTTTTTCCACCGAACACAGCATGTGTCGTGGTTCCCCTCACCTATTATATTGGTTCTGTGATCGATGAGGTATATGAGTGACGAATCCATGTATTAGGACATCGTGCAACGTGTTCCCATTTTGAACAACAATTGATAGGTCCTAAAATAATAATAAAAAACTAAGGTATCAGAAAAATGAAGGAACTAAAATAACCAGAAAAAGTAAGGTATCAGAAAAATAATAGCTCTAAGTTGCAGCACATGATATATAGAATAACATTAAATATGATTTGTTTATATATCTATTCTTGATGGAAAATTTTGCACTATTAGCAAACATAATCAATGATACATAACCATTCAGAACTGAGAATGTTCATGATAATGCACTCTAAGAATTTTGACTGGTATTCAAACTATGAATATGTAGCTATTTTAGAAAAGGAATAGGTAGGCCATACTATGACAAAAAAAAGCTTGAAAATAGAAAAAGTAAAAAAAAAGTCATATAAAATGTTCACAAATAAGTCAGATTACTTTCAAAAAATCTCTAGAATATAAACCTGACAACGACACATGGTTATGGATACGACACACTTCGGACACGCTCATGGATAATAGGAAAGTAGGATAGCTGAATAGGTCCTTAAAACAAAGGTATGATAGTAGGATAGCTAATTATTCCTAAAAACTAAGGTATGGTATCGGAAGCCAAAGACATGGAGATGGCAATCAGATTGAATCACAACTAGCAATCAGATTGAAATATTGACACCAAGGTTTATAAACCCGTTTTGTTTACCAGCTCAAGTCCTGTCCTAGAGTGTTAGCTTAGAATGTCTTGGGTTTTAGTATGATAGAGAACACAAACTCAATCGGCCATGTGTGGCTCACACCTGGGCTTATTTATTATAGCTATCAACCATTTCTCATCTTTCCTGTACCCAAGCAGAACCTTAAACATACTCAATACTTACTAGTTGAATATTCTTATGTTGGTAGAGCAGTAAACATAATATCAGATGAGTTACTTTTATCACCATAGCAGTCATTTGAGTAATATATATATATATATATATATATATATATATATATATATATATATATATATATATATATATATATATATATATAACATGAGTCATGTACATGCATATGGACTAATAGAAATTAAGTGTACTAGTGCACATGGCATGTAGGAGTCCATTTCTATTGGTCCACATGTACATGACTCGTGTAGAAATATGAGCCAAACTATTAAGGTGCAGAACTGTCAATCGCTCAAACTCCTTCATAATCTCAGGAACCACTCCGAGCCTATCATTATCGATCAAATTACAGTTTGACAATTTGTTGTCTTCAGTAATGTGTATTAGTAAGTGTACTGTATGTAACATTCTACAAGAAAATTTTTGGGGCTCTTCCTAAGGATTAATAACTGTTGTTGTAGAGAAATATAAAGGAAAAATCATTCGTGTCCACCAAACCATGGGGGTTTACCAAGATAAATTTCCACCACAGAGCCAGATTGCCTTCTTCAGCCTTTAAAACTGCTTCCTTCGTTCCCTTGGCAAAGTTGATGGAAAATATAGTATCAATTACAATGACCCAGATCGATGCCACATAAAACTTTGATTGAGAAGAAATGAGCCGAATTGGTCAGTCTATCCATAATGACCCAGATCGCATCATTCCTCCGTTGAGTCTTCGGTAAGTCCACTATAAAATCTACGGAAATATCCTTCCACTTCCATTATGGAATGGCGAGGTTCTGTAACTCTCCTCTGGGCCTCTAGTGTTCTGCTTTAACGCATTGACAAGCCAACAATTGTAACACAAACAATGCCACATCCATCTTCATGTCATGCTACCAAAATATTGTGCTTAAATCCTTGTACATCTTGGTACTTTCCGGATCCAAGGAGTACTTAGCATAATGTGCCTCAGTCGATATTTTTTTTCTGAGTTCATCATCCTTAGGTACGCACAGTCTTCCTTTAGCCCACAATGTTCCATCTTCATGTTTCGCAAAATCGGTTGCCTTCCCTGCTAAAATCAACTCACGTATCTTCTGCATGAATAAGTCATCCTTTTGCGCGAACTTAAATCTTTTCTCGTAAGCTCGGCTCTAGCTGCAATTGAGCCAACTGCGCTCCCTGAGTATTAACTCTTTATTCGATACCCATCTCTTCCAATTCTCGAAGTAGCCTACTCGATACAGTTAATGATCCAATAAATTTTTGACTCAATGCGTCAGCCACAACGTTCCTTTTCCCTTGTATATAAGCTATTGACAAGTCATAATCCTTTATTAGTTCCAACTAACGTTGTTGCCTCAAATTTAATTTCTTTTGGGTGAATATATACTTAAGGCTCTTGTGATCCTTAGAGATCTCGCAGGACACTCTATAGAGATAGTGTCGCTACAATTTTAATGTGAACACAATTGCCACAAGTTCCAAGTCATATGTCGGATAATTTTTTTCATGCTGCTTAAGTTGTCTCGAGGCGAAAGAGATCACTTTTCCATGCTGCATAAGAACACATCACAATCCGAGCCTTGATGCATCGTCGTATATCTGGAATTCCTTAGGTCCATCTGGAAGAGTAAGAATTGGTGCCGAGATGAGACGTTGCTTCAGTTCTTGGAAACTGATCTCATAGTCATCTGTCTATTTGAATACTACTCACTTCTAGGTGAGGCGAGTTAGAGGCAACGCAAACTTTGCAAAGTTCTTTATAAATCTTCGATAGTAGCCAGCCAAGCTAAGGAAACTCCGGATCTCACCAGCCGATGTGGGTTATTTCCAGTCCACTACCACCTCAATCTTCTTTGGGTCAACTGATACACCATATGCTGAAATAATATGTCCAAGGAAAGATATGCTACTCATCCAAAACTCACACTTGCTTAACTTCACATACAACTGATGTTCGCGAAGTGTTTGCAGTACGATCTTTAATTGTTCGGTCTGGGTTTCCTTATCTCTCGAGTAAATCAGAATATCATCGATGAACACGACTATGAACTTGTCTAAGAAGGGTCAAAACACTCTGTTCATCATATCCATGAAGGCCGTTGGAGCATTGGTCAAACCAAAAGATGTAACCAAAAACTCGTAGTGTCCGTATCTCTTCTGAAAATACGTCAGAGAATCCTGCCACGACTTCTGTTTGACCCAAGTCTGCGCCCTTCATCCGAGTGTCCCGAACAGAAGCAAGATACCCTACATACCTTGAATATAGCAATCCCTTACCATCACTATCGATACCACCATTACCGCCATAGATGCTGAGTCACATGAATAAGTAAACTCCGTCTCACCAGGAATGCGAAACACCACTCTCTTTTTTGCACAGTCGATTATCTTATTGCAAGTCCCGAGCCAATCCATGCCCATGATAATGTCATAATCTTTGGTATCTAGAACTATTGCGTCCAAAGGTATATTTCTTCCCCCAATGCAAATATAACTGTCCATGCAAATCAAACTAGCAGGCAAGTCTACTCCAGTCGGAGTGCTAACACAAAGATTCATATCTAGCAGAGTCATACAAAATTTATGTTCATCAACAAATTCAGATGATATAAACCTATAGGTATCCCCTGAATCAAAAATTACTCGAGCAGGTGTTCCTCTGTAAAGCAGTATACCTATTATGACAGTGTCAGAGGCAAGCACTTTCTCTTGAGTCCGTGCATACACTCTACCCTGTGCTCCAGTCGAGGATTTTGGGCATTCATAGATGCCGCCTGAGTTACTCATGGCGCTTGATCACGATTCTGATTAAAATACTGATCTCGGGGAATTATGATTTTGCCCCCCCCCCCACTGTTGCACCACGCAGCCTTGTGATCTAGACTACCACATTTAAAACATCTTGCACGACACTCCTCCTGACGATGTCCAACCCGCTTGCACTTATTGCAATAAGGTCTATAATAAGGTCCTCAGTTGTCATTAGTATTCTGACGCTTGGAAGCATCAGATTCAGTTGCAACCATGGGTCATTTATAGTTCTTACCACGACCGTTCTGTGTCGCCCCTCGAGGATGATTTGTTTTTATCTTGAGAGCCGCTTCATAAGCCTCTCTGTAGGTTGTACACATTCGACTGAGCATATTCATGTCCTCAATAAACCATAGTCGTTTCACTTCGTTGTTTAGTATCATGTATCTAGCGAATTTGGCTTTCTTCATGAACTGTGCCTTATAGTCATCGACCGACAGATTGCCCTATTCAAGCATTACGATTTCTTTCTCTTTCTTTTAACGGATAGCTGATGGGATGAATTGGGTGATAAAAGCTTGTTTGAATGTATCCCAAGAGATTTTGTCTTATTGGTTAGCACCGTAAACTACCTGTCAATTGGACTCCCACCAGTCCTCTGCCTTAAGATAAAGTTGAACAGTAGCACAATCTACTCTTTTACTGCCCTGAATATCCAACATACGAAAGCATCCCTCAAAAAACTTATCACTTCCTCAGGTATTGCCCTACCATTGAATTCAGGTAGATTATAGCTCTTAAGTTCAGAAAACTTGAAAGCTGACTTCTTCTTTATAGGATGTTCATTCCTCCACCTCTGTCACCACTGTCACTCGAGTTGTAGCCACTGCGGTCACATTATGGTTATTTGTCAGAGTAGTGACCAATTTAGTCAAGTTATTAACTTGTTACTATTGCACATCAATTTGCGCCTGAAACTAGGTCGTTAGTTGCACTTGCAGTTCACGATGATGTGCCTCAATCATCTAGTGATATGTATCGCTCTGCTTCTTCTGTGCCTCTAACATTTTCATCATCTTTTCCGTTAGGTCTGGCGACGATGTCGCCTTAGAGCTATCCCCCTTAGTCATCTGCAATAGAAAAAACTTCCATTAGCACTTATAAAATATTTATGGGCTTACTGTATGGAATATTATTTCATGCAGCGCTATCGTAAAGAAATTCATCTGAGAAAATTATTTTGAAAACTTCTAATTTAAAACTAATTTCAAAATCCGAGAAAATTTTAACCATGCTCTGATACCAACTTGTCATGCCCTAGTTCCGTAGAATCGATCATCCTCGCTGGGCATGATGCCGTACAAGTCTGGAGTTGCACTTGTACTAGGCAAGAACGTAAACTTGTGATAAATCTTTTGAAAATAACTTAGCAACATAGCAGCAGAATATTGAATACACAGTATAGGAAGAAAATATCACTTTATTGATTTTATTGTAAAGAACTACAACTTTCTCGGTACTGAAATAAAAATGCTTGTACGACTTACATGACTTTGCGAAAAGTAAAACACTGATAGGCTGTCATGAAATAATGTTCCATTCCATATATTATGCCACTTTATTACAACTTGAACTAGGAAACAACAACTTGAAATCTTGAAATACTTTGAAAATAAGAAGAAGTTTTGAAAAGACTGCAGCAAAAGCTTTATCTTTCTTGGGCGTCCGCGGAGTCTCAAACACCTGGATTGCCCAAAGAGACGTGGGTCAGTACTTAACATGTACTGGTGAGAAGAACTAGCCCACTCACCTAAACCAACACTTCTGAATTATATGACAAGCATTTTAAATAGGCAACAGTAAACAGTGAAACATGCAATTTATTAACATATGTAATCATACCACGCCGATGGACGTTCTTATATAATTTATTGGATAGTACTTACCACCCCTGCACAAGATATTTGTTAGCATAAAATCTTTCTCATTTGTTCATTTGCGCTATAACACCACGATGGACATGCCGTATAGGATTTTACAAACGTCCGAAGCACCATTCAAGCAGGTATAAAGCCTCAATGAATGTTTTGCTTATACCCTGCGCTACCAAAGCGCTCACTATTTACTCTGGGCCAAACGGTCCCCAGTGCCCTAGGTTCCGTTCAAGGAAATTTACTAAAACTTGTGCACTAGTTGTCCATGACCATACAATGCATCTATGACTCTATAATAAGCATAAATTGCAGTAAGGTATTGAAGTAATTAGAGCAACATGTACAATCATTTATTCTCGTTTCAACATACTTATTCAGTGTCTTGATTGGTAGTCTGCAGACTCCAATTTACCACTATCTCGTGGCACCAAACCATGATATGATAATTGTATTCTTTCTTTCGTTATGGATATTGAAATATATGAAGGAAGGTAAACCAATTCCACAACTTCAAACCATTTAAACTTTATGCGTGTGTCTAGTCTGTTTGTCCGTTTTAGTTGAATACCGAGTACTTACCGGGTTATGATACAGGTTACTCCAAATAGGTTGTACTATAAAGTATTTGTAGTTTAAAATGAGAAGCAACAAATTTAGAATCTATGATGATACTGAGAGGCAATTAAATTGTATACCTACATTCTTTTGAATGTTGGAATGCTGTAAACAAAGTTCAAACAGAATGCCCTGTCCATAAAGTTTTTCCACCCATCACAGCTTGTGTCGTGGTTTCCCTCAGCTTTAGTATGATTACATAAAATTATCTATCATATTATATTGATTCTATGATCGATGAGGTATATGAGTGACGAATCCGTGTATGGGGACATCGTGTTCTTTGTTCCCTTTTTCGAACAACAATTAATAGGTCCTAAAAATCAAGGTCCTAAAATAATAAGAGAAATTAAGGTCCTAAAATAATCAGAAAAACTAAGGTCCTAAAATAACCAGAAAAAGCAAGGCATCAGAAAAATCATAGAACTAAGTTGCAACACATGATATGTAGAATGGCATTAAATATGATTTGTTTATATATCTATTTTTGATGGAAAAAATTGCACAAGAGTTAGATGTCATAATGAATGAAACATAACCATTCAGAATGTCACTGAGAATCAGCATGATAATGCACCCTAAGAATTTTGCCAGATATTCAAACTATGAATCTGTAGCCATTTTAGAAAAGAAATAGGTAGGCCATACTATGACAGAAAAATCTTGACAACAGAAAAAGGAAAAAGAGCACATACAATGTTCACAAATAAGTTAGATTACTTTCAAAAAAGCTCTAGAATAT
This sequence comes from Iris macrosiphon, assembly GCA_036927795.1. Taxonomy (NCBI): domain Eukaryota; kingdom Viridiplantae; phylum Streptophyta; class Magnoliopsida; order Asparagales; family Iridaceae; genus Iris; species Iris macrosiphon. The sequence goes on from JAYESA010000009.1 coordinate 155,136,500, forward strand.
AAACATGACAACGACAAATGGGCACGGATACGACACACTTCGGACACAGTCATGGACAATAGGACAATAGGACAGTTGAATAGGTCCTAAAAACTAAGGTAGGACAGTAGGATAGCTGATTGGTCCTAAAAACTAAGGTATGGTATCGGAAGCCATAGACATGGAAATAACAATCAGATTGCATCAAAACTAGCAATCAAATTGAAATATTGACGCCAAGGTTTATAAACCCGTTTTGTTTACCAGCTCAAGTCCTGTCCTAGAGTGTTAGCTTAGAATGTCTTGGGTTTTAGTATGATAGAGAACACAAACTCAATCGGCTATGTGTGGCTCACACCTGGGCTTGTTTATTGTAGCTACCAACCATTTCTCATCTACCCTGCACCCAACCGGAACCTTAAACATACTCAATACTCACTAGTTGAATAATCTTATGTTGGTAGAGCAGTAAACATAGTATCAGATAAGTTACTTTTATCACCATAGCAGTCATTTGAGTAGTCTGAAACGGTATCGGAAGCCATAGGACATGGGTACCATAGCAGTCATTTTAGTAGTCTGAAACGGTATCGAAAGCCATAGGACATAGGCACCATAGCAGTCATTTGAGTAGCCTGAACCGGTATCGGAAGCCATAGTTCATAGGCACCATAGCAGTCATTTGAGTAGCCTGAACCGGTATCGTAAGCCATAGGACATGGGCACCATAGCACTAAGTTGCAGCACATGATATTTAGAATAACATTAAATATGATTTGTTTATATATCTATTTTTGATGGAAAAATCTGCACTATTAGCAGTCATAATGAATGATACATAACCATTCAGAATGTCACTGAGAATCTGCATGATAATGCACTCTAAGAATTTTGCCTGGTATTCAAACTATGAATCTGTAGCTATTTTAGAAAAGGAATAGGTAGACCATACTATGACAGAAAAAGCTTGACAACAAAAAAAGGAAAAATATCACATACAATAATGTTCACAAATAAGTCAGATTACTTTCTAAAAAACTCTAGTATATAAACCTGACAACGACATGCTGTTTGGGGACCAACTTGTCCAGCTTCATCTGCGCAGACCACTTGACCACCCCGCTCTTGTGTCTCCCACTATTCCTTGTCAACTGGTGCCTGAGCAATCACATCTAGAAGTGTTTCTCCCTGTTGAAGAGGAGCCAAAATCATCCACAAAGGCTTTCATCTGTATATCTGGACCTGATGGTTCTAATTTTGTCTTTCTGAAAGAGAACGAAGAGTTCTGGTTGCTTCTTCTTGGATGATCTGCATGAGTGTCAAAGATCATAGACGGAATCAAACTTCTATAGATGCGTACTGAGCAAGATAAACTTCCATCCACTTAAAACAATCTTGTGAATGATTTGTGAACATTTTGGGAATGGACCATACCATAGATAAACTCCACTACAGGAATGACCAGGATAACGTAAAACTCTCACATTCTCGTGAATTTTAAGTAGTCTTTGTTTACTTTAAATGATGTTAATGCACGTTTTCATCCATTATGCAGTTATGATTATATCACTCTTTCCAGTTCGTTCCTTCTCCATAGCTTGCTTATTGCGCCCCTCCACTAGAACAAGTTGCACAATACCAACCTGAGAATCAAAATAGTGGCCAGAGCTCTCAAGGAACGCATCAATGTGCTTGGTCAGTCACCGCTGCTTCATGCTGTCCGAACGTCATCGGTGTAGTTCCTGTGAGCATGAGTTTTTCCCCTCATTCTGTATGCAAACATGTAAGCCATATCGTAGCCAACGGCCCTTACAAGACTTAGAGTGTCAGCATGCTCCTCCTCCATCGATCTCGCCATAGAAACCTGCACCAAGTAAAGAACAGAATGTATCGAACTCTCTTAAAAGAAGTGAATTGGATATATTGCAATAATTGATATATCGATAGTAACTGATAATAACTTGTTCTACCCCAAATTATGTCTGTTAAAGGAAAAGATCCCACCAAATCTGCAAATTGATTTCGTCAATTAGCTTCCATTTATTTGTATTGATTTAGTCATTTATTGTCAATTATCTACCTTTCCATTTATTGTCAATTAGCTAGCTTTCCATTTATTTGTGCTTGATCTTAGGCTAAAGATGTGGATCTAAGATGCAGGAGCTGTGTATAAATGTGTAACCTCATTATGTGAATATCAAAAAAACAATTTCATCACCATTTCGTTTCTCTTTGTGGTATCACAGCCATATCTTGAAACACAAACACCTTATACACAACCAAAATGTCTATGGCAGGCGACAAAGATCAGAAGCTTGTGGAGCCTTTGGTGAAAGACAACTATAAAGCATGGGTTCAATCCATGAGCATGGCTTTAATGATCAAGAATAAGAAAGGATTTGTTGATAGATCCATTCAGAGGCCAACTAACGACAAGTTTGAACAACATCAGTAATGGGATCGCTGCAACACACTTATCAAGACATGGTTATTGGGATCAATGTCAAAAGAGATCTCAGGCAGTGTGATTCACTGCAAAAATGATCAGTATGTGGCTTGATTTATAAGAGCAGTTTTCTCATGTGAATATTGTTCAACTGTTTCATATAGAGACTGAGATTTGTGGCTGCAAACAAGGCAACAAATCTGTGACTTCATTCTTTACCAAAATCTGTTTGTAGTTGTGAGGCAACCAAAGAAATCAAGGCTTCACATGAAGCTCACCATCTGTAGCGATACACAATTTGACCCACTAGCCGTCTGTAGCGAGTAGGATCTGTGAGAGGCTCACCATCTGTAGGACAAAGCTTCACATGAAGCTCTAAAGGAGGATCAACGTGCGACTATCCGATAGACCAGCAGACGAAATAATCTCCGAAGTGTATTTCTGCTGAGAAACTAGTATCCCTCTCTTGTCTTGTACAATCTTGAGTCCAAAAAAATCGCAGATTGCCAAGGTCTTTCATCTAAAACTGTTGATGAAGGTACCTCTGAGTAGCTGCAATCTCTGCTGAAGCATCGCCAGTCCAAATCATGTCATCCACATATAATAAAAGAAGAACTTGCCCCTGCGGTGACGACCACACAAACAAAGATTGATCATGAGAACACTGTTGAAAACTTGCCTCACATATAGCACTTCGAAAATACTCAAACAAAGCTCAGGGAGCTTGCTTGAGACCATAGATAGCACGACGAAGGCGACAAATATGTCTCGGCAGAGTAGAAAGTCCTGGAGGGGGCTCCATATAGACAACCTCGGATAAAGAATCATGAAGAAAAGGATTCTTCACATCCATCTGATAGAGTGGCCACTGACGAGCGACAGCCAACAGCTAGTAATGTACGAACTGTGGTCATCTGAGCAACAGGTGCAAAGGTCTCATCATAGTTAATCCTATGCTCCTGTGTAAAACCCCGGACAACAAGGCGAGCCTTGTGTCGCTCAATGGATCCATCAGTTTGATACTTGACCTTGAAGACCCACTTGCCACTAACAGGCTGTATCCCATATGGTAGTGGAACAACATCCCAAGTACCTGTCTGCTAAAATGCTCGAAACTCCTCTAACATGGCCTCCTGCCACTTAGGGTACTGAACAACCTCTTGATAAGAAGTGGGCTCTCGTGTAGTATGAATAGTAGTAAGAAAAGAATAAAACTATGGATAATATGAGGCTAATGTAGCAAAAACAAACTTGTCCGGTGGACCGAAACAATCGGGAGTAAAACGTGCTGGAGTTCGATGAGTACGTTATGACTGGCGGAGAGGTGGTGGTGGCGGCGTAGATGGTGGTGTAGTAGATGCTGGGGGAATATATAGAGGATCCTCGTGAGGCAGCAATGGAGGCATCATAGAAGGAGCTGTACCAGGAGAGGAAAACAAAGGAGTAGGACCAATGGTAACACTTGACGACGGAGCTGGAGGGTACAAAAAATGGACATCCAATGGTGGGATAGTAAAATAAGGAGAGTCCTCTAGAAATATGACATAGCAAGATATACGAAGACAATGGGCCAAGGGATCATAACAACGGTATCCCTTGTGCTCGGAACTACAACCGAGTAAGACATACTCGGCTGATCGGGCTGTCAACATCATGCGTTCTGTCTCAGAAAGAAGAACAAAACAAGTACACCCAAAAGTGCGAAGCATACTGTAATCAGGCGGACATGAAGAAAGACTGTCATGAGGTGTTCGACTAGACAAAACAGAAGAAAGTATAATATTGATAAGATTGACAGAGGTAAGAATGGCCTCTGCCCAGAACGTTTGTGGAACATAAGAAGATAATAAGAGAGCACGAGCAGTTTCAAGAATATGACGATGTTTGCGCTCGGCTACCCCATTCTATTCATGATTGTAAGGGCAGGACTGCTGAAAAATGGTACCATAAGATTGCAAGATAGATCTCATGGTAGTGGAGAGATACTCACGAGCACAATCAGAACAAAAAGTTTTAATCCTAGCATTGAATTGAGTATAAATTATGGTAGTAAATATCCTATAAATGGTAGGAAGATCCGAACGGTAACGCATGAGATAGACCCAAGTATAATGAGTATAATCATCAATAAAGCTAACATAGTAGAGAAACCCTGTTATAGATGGCATATGAGCAAGTCCCCATATGTCATAGTTGACTAATTCAAAAGCGCTAGTAGATTTTGATAAACTCTTAGGAAAAGATAGGGATATATGTTTTTCCAACTTACAACCTGTACATACGGATAGAGGAGAGAAAGAACGACATTCAAGCTCTCAACTATGGAATAAAGTCTTTAGACGGGGCTCTGAAATATGACCTATGCGTTTGTGCCATAAGTCGACGGCAGACGTGACGATGACAAAATAACTAGAACTCAAAAGGTTGAGTTGATATAAGATGATGAAACTCTAAGTGGTACAACTGCCCCTGCCTACGAGCATGACCAATCGTTTGGCCCGTACGAGGATCCTTCACAGAACATGTAAGAGAATCAAAAGAAATAATAAGTCGACTCTCATAAAAGCAACTGACTGATATAAGGTGTAAAGTAAGATGAGGAACATGTAAGATAAAAGGAAGACTCAAAGTGTCAAAAATAATGGAGCCAGATTGAGTATTGACCAACTGAGAACCATCAACCTTGTGTAAAGAGAGAAAGTGAGATGGTAAAGATGTAATACTAGATAAGAGACTAAGGTCAGAAGTCTTATGATGAAAAGTACCAGAGTCTAATATCCATGAAGTAGACATACCAGTAAAGACAGATGTAGAGGAGCCACCAAAGACAGGTTGGCGCTGGAGTCAGAGCTGGACCTGGAGCTCTAACTGAGTAAGGCGGTGCTGAATATCTGTCGATGCCTGTGTAATATCAACAATGTCATCTTGAGGCACTGGAGAGCAATTTGAGGAAGAATATTTTGTCTTTATTCGCTTAAAAAATTGAGTCCTTAAATGTGGATGAAGCATAAAATAATTATCTATTGGATGACTGGCCTTATGGCAGTGAGAACAAATCATACCAGACCATTGACGAGCATAGCAGGTGATAGCATAATGATCATGCTTTCTGTAATAGGTACATAGAGGACGTATTTTTTTGATTTTTTATTCAAACTCTGAATAAGAATAATAATAAGAAGAATAAGAAGAAGAAGAAGAAGAAGAAGAATAAGAAGAAGAATTGGTACTCATTACAACCGCCTGACCTGGGCTAGGCCTTTTTTTAAATTAACTTTTCCAAGTCTCCTTGTGAACCAACAACTAGATTTCCAATTTTATAGCAAAGTTGATAACTTTACTTTTGTAGCAAAGTTGGCATACCAAGTTTTGGCCCTTATAAGTCAAAAATTGAAAATCGAAAAGATAAGGAAAGTCAAAGTCGACATACCAACAATTTTAATTTTACTTTTGTAGCAAATTTAGTGGGGCTTGGATAGAGTAGAAGCATGTTCTTCAACTAAATGGAACAATGCGTAGTAGCGGGCAATCTTGCGACCGACATATTTGATGAATATTAGTCATGAGCATCGAATTTGTAGAGAAGAGACGACAACAGAGGCACTTGCTGATAAGCGACCTTCAATGATTCGACTCTGATATTTTGGATGGTTCTAGGACTAAAAAAATTCTAGGCTCTGATACCATGAAACAAATCAAAAATATTAATTTTATTATTGGATGATGTAAAAAGACTATACAACTACGAATATATATAGAGAGAATGTATCAATATCCGGATAGAAGTAGGAGAAAAGATATGATCCGGATAGAAGTAGAAGAAGAGATATGTATCCGGATTGAAGTAGAGAAAGAGATATGTATCCATATAGGAAAAAAATTATTATTAAATCTAACTAATATCTAATCCTAAACCTATTTATTTACACTCCTGGAGCGCCTTGTTTTCACTGCCCCTTCCTGTACAAATAAAAAAAAAAGTCAGTGGAGAGAATCTTGCAAAGAGAATCTACAAACATAGGATACAACATTAATACCTGTGAAGCGGATGCCGTTGAATGTCCCTTCTCCCCTTCGGTAGGCTAAGGAGTGGGCCTCACTACTCTTGTCATCTTCGAGACAACGACTTTCTTTGCACACATGAGGTCTGGCGAGCTCATCCCTGTCGGGGCTCTTCGCTTCAAAGGGTCAATATACGGGTCCATTGATGGGTCTTCATCTTGGAAGGCTGCTGAGCACTCCACAACCTCATCAGCCCCAGAACGAAGATATGCTCGAGCCTTCATGATAATGTTATTTGACATGTCCAGCTTGGTTCCGACAATAAAGCTACACTCCCGGTTATAACCCGGGGATAAATTATTGATCGAACAATAAAACTTGGCAACATCATACAAGATGTGCATTTTGGGTTGCCGCGTAGGTGCTCTAAAGCGCGCCCGTGTGCATTTGTCATATCCCAGTCCCAAAATATATGGGACCAGACATGTAGCAATGGTCAGCTGGTACGACTCTGTAGGGCTCTCTTTTATGAGTTAAATAAGGGATTCACGATCTTCTCTAGAAAGACTCTTACTAATAAAAATAGGCTTGGGAGAGGATTCGTCGTCCAAGTCAATTTGCACTACTTATCTTCGGTGGAAGGTTCTCGTTGCTCGAAATGCAGCTCCCACTGAGATTCTAACTGCTGAGCCCAAGGCTCAACTTCGAAGAATTCCATCATTTGATTATCATCCTTAAATTGATCTACTAATGTCATGTTGATAGATGATGTTTGCTTGAATACTTCTCCGATGCTTATGTAGGATTCCAGGAAGAAGATTCTAAGGAATGATAATGCATCTCGACCTCTATTTCTGATCCCTCGGGAGTTGTTGGAGGTGTAACGTATCCTAGACCATGACCGGTCCATGGTAATATATTTCAGGCTTGCTGGGGAGGGGAAGTGATGTAGTGGCAAGGGTCGCCCTTTGCCGTAGTTAAGGCCCTTGTCACTTTTCAGGTCATATCACATCTTCTGGATAATGCGCTTGATTTGCGAGCTGTAGCAGTAAAGCTGCATTCTATCTTTATCGGGTTCTGGTTCTTCTGTGACGTAGTCTCGGCGTCCTTCTGCCCTCCTGAAGATGATGACTTTTTTACCCCTATTCCTTGCTAAAATATGAAGTAGGTGTCTTGATATGGAAGAATTTGGTTTACTGCGCAAGTGGTATGCACTTATGTGTGCAGTTGTAAACCAAGACCATACTCTAAGAAGTACATGATACTTAAATGTGCAATATCAAAGTAATTCAAAGATAGCCCTTTATTAAGAAAATATGGTATTTTCTCATCCGGGATTACATCGTCAATTGACGGGCATCAGTGCGAGCAACAACATAGTCTTCAAGCTCGTCTCCCACGACATCCACTACTAGTGCTGGCGGTACTATTGGAGCCTTTTTGTGGAGCTTAACCATTAGGGGCTCGGAGGTACTCACAATAGCTTAATTCTTCCTCGACGGTCGGCCTGTTCGAAGGTGAACTACCAGAGGTTCTGGCATCTTCTTATGAAGTTTAACTATGAGGGGAGCAGTTGTGTTAGGGGCACGTCCTTTGAGGCAGACCCTTAGCGGTTCAGTGGGTACTACATCCATTTTAGCTTCGTCATCAGTGTCATTATCGGCTTCCTCATGATGGGTCCGTTTGTACAAGACCGAGTCAGAGTAGTAAGCCTCGATCTCTTTGAAACGATCTACATCGGCGTATTCCGTCCTGACGACTCCTTCTTCGTCGACATATTTTAGGCATTGATGCTGAGTTGACAGGACGATCATGTATTCGTGTATCCAGTGATGCACCAGCAAGACGTTGTATGATACATCTACGTCAATAACATAGCAAGTCACCTCCGTTGAAACTTCAGGCGAATCTTGCCCAGAGGGTAGCTCCTTCCTGCATTATCGTTTTGTTGGTAGTAGCCAACCGATGCATTAGAATTCCCAATATCTGGAGTAGGCTTCTTGGGATAATGCTGAGGAAAGATCCCGAGTCGATATGCATTCGGTCTACCTTGATGGCTCCAATGTACCCTGTATAGTACAGGGGCTGATTGTACCTGTTATTTTTTGAAAGTATGTCTTATTGTGTGAACATGATATTTGGAATTCTTTCCACAACGTTGTGGCCATAGGGACACGCGGCAGGGTCCTCGGCCGGCTTTATTATATGGGACAAGTAGGAATCGACGTACTGTAATGCTTCACTGAAAGCATCTCGGGTCTCTTTGGAGAGACGAAGGAGCTCGAAGAGCGACAACCTTGCTGGTGTATTGGCACGTTGTGCCAGTATAACAAAGTTGTAGGGCTTTTCTAGCCCTTGTGCTGAATCTTTTCTCAGAGACTTGTCAAAGCGAGTCTCTTTTTGTTTCTACTTGTCTGCCGTTGGAAGTTGAGATAGACCTACTTTAGATACTACTGGAGCAGCCGGTATGGCCGTCGAGGGTTTAGCATCTTCCTTGGGAACCAATTCATAATTGTGCAAGTAGGTCTGGCCTGACCTAGTCACTCCTGCCTAGGCTTCATCAGTTGATGGAGAGACCATGTGATAGGATTTGGACAACCTCCCTTTAGACTTGGCAGTAGAAGATAGTATCGGTTGCGTCAGTTCTTGAGCGAGGTCTGGGTGAACCCACATAACTTTACCTTGTGGTGTCATGAGTGGCACCAGCCGAGTTGCTTGGTCGCGAGCTGGCAGGAGGTTGAAGACCTCCGTTGTTGCCCTAGGGATTGTGACAACACCATCTTGGTCTTCCGTCACTAGGAAATTACCGAACTGGAGGGACATCATGTTTGCAGTAACCGTCTTGTCCTCAAAATCAAGGCTGAGGGCTTTTGCATCGATCAACTACTGGATTCATCTTTTCAACACGTAGCAGTCTCATGTTGGATAGTGGACGTATCGATGGTAAAAGAAATACTTTGGGTAATCAACTTTGCCTAACTCATCAGGGCGTTTAATCTCAGGTAGTCTGAGTTTATCGCCTTTCATTAACACGTTAAAGATCTTGACGACATCATCGTCATCGAAGGAGTAGGTCTACTTTGGCATTGGTGCTTCTATCGGCTTCCGAATAGATGTCAATAAGCCTTTGGACACGTTGACGGAAAGGGCTTGCTTCCCTTTACCGTCACGGCTGTTGTTGGTATTGCTGAACGGACACTTTTCCCTGTCATCAGTGCTGGGGATTTGTATACCTAATAGGCGGGCTTCCTTCGCATTCTTCTCAGTGGTGTCAACGCTTATGATGAACGTCTTCCACACCTCAAACTGATCAGTGCCTGTCTAAAGTTTTACAGCCGGTAGTAGGTTCTTTCTGCAGGTGTCTATCAGGACGATCTCAGGAGTACCGGGAGGTAGCCTCAATGCTGCCTATTGGAAGTGCTCTATATAGTCCCGTGCAGACTCATTTTCCTTTTGAGTGATGTCCATAAGGGAAGATATAGTCATGTCCATTCCTCCGTCATAGAACCGGGAGAGGAAGAGGCGTCGAAGATCACTGAAAGACGAGATACAGTTGTTCGAAAGGCTACAAGTCCATTCGTAAGTGACCTCGGTCAATGCTCTAAAATATATCTATACATCACTAAAATAGAGTAAGATACATTCCATCAAACACGTGGAGTGCATCGCACCCGTATCATACTCAATCTATGATACGCTTGTGATACAGCCCCGACACATCACCAAATGTATCATGAAGAATACGAGCAAGTCTAAAATTATAATTATAAGAAATATAAAGTGCTAGCTACTCACCTACGTTCTCGTGTAAAAATATGACATGTGTAAACCCCCGTGTCAAAGGAAAAATCGCCAAATCAACCTGTATAACTAAATTGCCATGATACGGCTTACATGTATCCAATTATGGATACAACACTATTCTCACACAACCAAACACATATCAATTTGGTCTACTTGACCTATTGACAAACACATGGTGCACCAATCTAGGATTTCCTCCAAATTGGGTACAAAATACACTATAACTTCCAAAATATGGGTGCCTAGTAGTCAATTCTTCTTCCTATAGGTAACTCTAGTCAATAGGTTGGTTCCTAATGATTAAACTACAAATTTAGAGTCTAATTAGAAGTGGAAAATTAAATTGTACCTATTGGGAGATGGATTCCTAATGATAGTCTCCAATGAACACAAAATAGTCTCAACTTTTGCAAACTCCTTCAAATCATAGCTCATTGCCTTCTCCTTGCTCTTAGAGTCTCCAATGGTGAAGCATGGGTGAATTTTGATGAGATTTGGTACATATTTGATGTAGGTTTGGTGGAGGGAAGATATAATTTGGGGAAGAACACTAGATCTAGAAATTTTAGAATGACAAGAGGGAGGGGAGAGAGAGCACACTTTCCTTAAGTGGCCGGACCCTCTATCTTGCCCTCCAAGCAATTATGAAATGACACTAATATCCCTTGGGGCTTGTCATGAAGAAAAGGGTTAAGGTGGAAGCTTCTATTCCTAATGGTTGATTAATTAAACCTCGTAACTTAATGAAATAAACTAATTATTGGGCTTAAGTCTAGTCTAACTAATGTTGGTCCATGATAACTCTAGTTGGGTCCAATTAGGTTCACTAACAAGTAATCTAACTAGTGGCTAACAACTAACCATTAACTAATTGTAATATATATAACATATACAATCATACCAATTATTGGAATAAATCAAAAAATACTAGTTTTGTAAAATAAATATATCACCAAAATAATAATTTTAAAATACCAATATTCACAATATTAACAAGAATAGGAAAAGACAAAAATACCCCTCCGGGAAAGTGGTAGTGACAACTCTATCCCCTTGGAAAAATTCATCCTCGAAATTTAAGGCCTCGCTCCTCTCTCTGGCTAATCATCACAATTTCATAAAAATTTTACTACGATCAAACCCCCAACAATTATAGTCCAAAATAGTCCTTTCATATAACACACTATCCTGCAATTCTACTGAAGAAACAACCAGATATAATCTCTAACTATCATGAATTACAATCTTAATCTGGGTCACCTACTAACTATACCTTAGCTAAATTATTTAACTTCATGGGTTACTACGTCCAATACTAATGGTATACTATGGTTCTAAGCCATGGGCATACTTATCTCACTGGCACACACTACCCAAAATACTATACTACACCTCTAGGATACTATCTTGTCTCGGTTTTTGCAATCACCTAAACTACTTAACTATCATTCTTGCAAATGAACACTTGTGTACCCTACTGGCACACCCTTACCGATCTAGAATACTCTCAATAGGATGCCTACCCAAGTCTTGACACCAATTATATAAGGCACTAGCTCTTATTTGGCACTTAGATAATACTCTCATACTAGGTTACTCATGTCTCTCCTCTATACTTAGTACACTACCCACTAAAAATGCTTGTACTTAAACCTCCATAATATTTGAGGTACTCTAAATCTTGCCACTAGGGTACTCTTCCTATCCTGATACTTGGTGTAAACTCATACTCTAACACCTATTAATCACTCTAGGGTTCTCATCTATATTTACTATCACAATACATACACAAGACCTCCTAACTATTACGATACCAAGAGATCTCACTGGTATCCTTATATCCATCATACTATTTTCTGATACATACTACTTCTATACCCCAATACTAGCAAGTTACTATGAATACTAAATTGACTTCTATATAGGTTACCCTTCTTACTCTCTGCCTAGAACATTTGTACTCTTACTCTCAACTACCCCTTCACCTATATTAACTGATACACCCATCTAATACTATTATACAAGATATTTACTGATACTAGCATATAACTCAACTAATCCCTGATATACCCTGGATACTATTACTCTCTAGGCACTCTTGATATAGAACACTAGCTTCCTAACTATACATAACATATGTACTTAATGTTCTAGGACACTAACTTCTTAATACTCACAACAGTTTATCACACACACACTACTGCCACTCTTGCCACTAGCTTACTTACTAGATTACCCCATCATACTCCATAACTGTCCTTGACTTATGCACTTACTATTCTGCTACCTGCTTATCACTAACCTGCCCCACTGGCATACTATTGGCACCTCTGATACTAAACCTCTACTTCATAATACTTATGGACTGGCACTCCACTTCACCACTCATGCTTCCTCACATATCCCTATTAACAGTTCAACACTATCTATCAAGCATATTCCATCAAGCATATTCCATCATCATTATAGTGTGTGAGGCATATATTGTGAAAACTTTATAGTTTTCAATATAGTGTGAGTTGTTGCACTATCTATCAAGCATATTCCATCATCATTATACATACCTTTCAAAAGCAAAAAATTAATAATATATTAATATGCTACTAAATGGTTAAACTTGGCATATTGCCAATTATTACAACTTGATCTAAATCTAAATGAAACTACCTCAAAGAAAGTAAACTATCTAGACTATTGATCATATAATGACCAATTTATTTAAAGTGGAAAGTAAATAAACTTAGATAAGAATACAATAACTATTCATTGACATCGCCTATCATGACGTTGAACTAGTCTTCTGAAATTGCATTTTCATCCTTATCTTGGAAGAAATTATTAAAATCTATGTGTGTTGTACCCTCCATAAGATTAGTCTCAACACCCTATGAGGCTTCATACTCGTCCAATTTCTTTTGTGAGGTACGATATTTTCGTATCCAATGACCAACTCTTCCACAACGTTTGCAAATATCAGTTGGAGCAGCTGGATAGGGAATTTGGGCATTATTTCTTCGAAGATTAAATCTTTTATTTTTGAACTATGTATCATTATTTGGACCCAGATTGTAGCAATTTCTTTGGCTTCCACGGCGTCCATGCCCTCTACCTCTGTGATTTCCTCAACCCTTAATATTGGTCAAATTTTTTCGAGCACTAGTCGCATTCACTTCAGCTTAAATTGGTGCAGACCCAGTTGGTCTACTAGTATAGTTTTTGATTAATAACTCATTATTTTTCTTAACCACGAGTAAGACAGCAGCGAGTTCGGAATACTTCTTAAAAATTTCTCCCTATACGTCTGTTGTAGGGTCATATTAGTCGCATAAAATATGGTGAATATTTTCTCTAGCATGGAATGCTCTATCACTTCTTCACCACATAACTTCAATTGTGAAATAATCCTGAATATAGCTGAATTATAGGCTACAACTGTCTTATAATCTTGGAAACGTAGATTGAGCCATTCATGGAGTGCACCTGGTAGTATGACCATTTTTTGGTGATCATATCGCTCAGCTAGAGAATTCTATAGCACCAAGGGGTCCTTGACTGTTAAGTACTCAGCCTTGAGATCATCATGAATATGATATCTTAGGAAAATTAAAGCCTTCACTTTATCTCGTGCAGATATTGGCTTATCAGCCATAATTGCGTCACATAAGCTTTTGGCTTGAAGGTACAATTCAGTATCCAATCTCCAGTTAAGAAAATTCTGGCCTTCTAAGTTTAGAGACTTGAAATCATGCTTTGTGAGGTTCGACATATTGCTGTATAAGATCAATAATAACAAGTTAACATAAGAACTTGGTAAATCACCAAATAATTCATGTTCATGGTGTATGCTTCAAACAATGATGTTTCAGAAGTCTATTTATACCAAACAAATCTTGTTCATGGTATGATTCGAACAATGATGTTCCAGAAGTCGTATGTAAATACCAAACACTAGATGTTCATGGTATGCTTCGAACAATCATTATGTTCACAAAGTCTTTCAAAAATACCACATATGGTATGCTTCGAACAATAGCGTTCCAGAAGTCTTATATATATAGACCAAACAATTAATGTTCATGGTCATCAGATCTCTGATGGTTTTGATCTAAATTTATTAACATATATAAAAGAAATAAATAAATAAAGAATAACTCCAGCGTTCTCTTCGAGAGATCTATATGCGATTAACATCGGAGTGCTATAAGAGTTAACTAAAAGAAGTGAGATGAATGGATAAAAATTATTCTTTTTGCCCTAGCGGTATTCCAAGAGATGTATAAACATCAACATCAGGCTGCGCCTAGGGTATGCATATGCAGAAAAAATAAACATAAATAACCATACCTATTATCGAAGTGGAGAATCCGCAAATGACGGCTTCACTGAGATGCTCTTGCTTATTTTATCCTGTTAGAGCTTTGTGCTGATAATGTGTTTGAATAAACATATAAGAAGAAAGAAGAAAATAGGAGAGAAGATCTCTTATTGGTGTAATCCCAAAGAGAGAGTCAAATGACTTATTTATACAACCCAATGAAGTTGTAATACTAATCTTTAACCAATGTGAGACTAAATACAAAGTGGGAATCCAACCCTTTAGTAACCCACGTTATAACAATAATAATAAATTTTATATTGATTTATTTATAAATAAAATAAATATAAAAAATATTATCAATATTACATCAAAAATATTAATTTAAATAAATTTGACTGAGGATCTCAATCTCCAATCTCCAATCTTATAATGGGACTTGGAATCGGCTCAAATTTGAGTCGCCCAAGCCGTATGTAAATAGTCAACCAATTTTTTTAAACTTACGAAGATAAATAAAAACTATTTTTAATATATTATTTATACTAGTAAATTATTTAAATAATTTTATATTAATATCAGAAAAAAAAATATTAGTATAACTTAAATGCATTCGTTAATGAGTATATGTTAATTAGAATATATTCAATTGATATTTAAACTATTTTTAACATATTTTATTTTTTTATGAAATATGATATAATATATTCAAATTTAATATATTTGTTGACTTTAAATTTGACAAATAGATAATGTTTTATCAAATTTTTATACAAAAAAATGAACAAATAGATAATATTAAATCTATTATCATCCAAAATGTAGTAGTTTTTTATATTATTTACTTGATTTCCTTTTTAAACAAAATAAATTATGTATATGGATAATGACAAGTTATCTATAATATTATCTATGTTATTTAAAGCAAATAAATTTTGAATAGTTATAATAACTAGTAAATGCACGTGCGTTCCATGTAAAATAAATTTTTTTAATATTATTATACAATAGTTTAAATATATTTTAAACACGTGTTCCATATAAAATAAATTTTTTTAATATTATTATAAAATAGTTTAAATATATTTTAAATTTAATTTATTATGGATATATTTCTACTTTTTATTAAAAGTCTTGAAAAGGCTAGCCATCTAAGTTGTACCTATATCCTCACGTAATAAAAGATTAAATAAATTTTAACTAATTGTTTAACTACATAATATTATATAATTATAATTAAACACCTCTTCTCGCTCATGTGATTAAGGTGGGAGTCGCTCTTCTTGATTGGTCAAGTTAGATTTTCCTTGATGTTATTTATAACAAATTAATTCTTTTCAATAATTTTTTTACTTAATATTAATTTTTTTAATAGAGTCTATGGATATATTTGGAATTTAGTTTTGAAAACTGTGATTGAAAATCTATAACTTTGTTATTAATACATGTTCGTTAAGAATTGGAAGTGTCCCAGTGACCAGATTATGCAGCACAAAAGTTTGTATTAAGGTTTTTTTTTTAATCTCTTAAGCCCCTGATTTTGTAGATATTTGGGTTCATAAACGAAAATAAAAGAAGAGGGACGAAAGAGTAAATAATTAATTTAAGGAATATGATAATTGTCTGTATGTTGGACAGTCCAAGGATAAATACCTAGATTCGGTTGGGTTATATATAATGGTGAAATGCTTCAAATATCCTACATTGTCGATTATTTGCATGCAACAATATTAACCAATTGGTCTCCAATAAGTCCAGTAGGAATCTATATTTGTTGGAAATTTTTGGAATTGAAGCTCTTATTAAAAAGTCTCTTGTTATGAGTGCGAGAGCGCTTGTAGATTATATATTATATATCTTTCATAATATAATGTAGCTTCAAAATTGCTCAAAAGTAAGCCGTCTAAGTCGTATGTATATATATCGTCAATTAATTATTAAAAAAATTAATATTACATAATAAAAATTTATTGAAAATATTTAAATATCTTATAAGTAAACACAGATTCAAACTCAACCAACCTGGGAGAATACCTCCTAACTTAACCACATGAGCTACAAAGAAATTTTGTTTACAATTAAATATTATTACATAGCTAACCGTTTTTAAGACTCTTTATAAAAAGTAGAAATATATACAAAATTAATTATAATAAAAATATAATCAAATATGTAACAAATTCTAATTAAAACATAAATATATATATAATAAATTTTAAATTAAATATATTTAAATATTATATAATTTTATATTAATATTAGAAGGAAATAATTATTTTACGTGCAAGGCACGTGAATTTACTAGTATAACTTAAATGCATCCATTAATGAGGATATGCTAATTAGAATATATTCAATTGATATTTAAACTATTTTTAAACTATTTTTTTATGAAATAAGATATAATATATACAATATTTTTTTACTTTAAATTTGACAAATAGATAATTTTTTATCAAATTTGTATACAAAAAAAAATCAACAAATAGATAATATTAAATATATTATCATCCAAAATATAGTGCTTTTTTATATTATTTACTTGATTTCTTTTTAAACAAAATAAATTATGTGCATGGATAATGACAAGTTATCTATAAAATTATCTATGTCATTTAAAGCAAATAAATTTTGAATAGTTATAATAACTAGTAAATGCACGTACATTGCACATAAAATAATTTTTTTAAATATTATTATAAAATAGTTTAAATATATTTTAATTATAATTTATTATGGATATATTTCTACTTTTTATAAAAAATTTTGAAAAGACTAACCGTTTTGGAGCCTCATTATAGGAGTAGAGATAGAGATAAAGTTTATATTAATTTATTTATAAATAAGATTGATATAAAAAAATATTACTAATATTATATCCAAAATATTAATTTCCAAAATATTAATTTAAATAAATTTTACTGAGGATATCAATCTCAATAAAAGATTTGAAATTTTATTTTATTTTATTTTATTTTATTTTGCTTGAGATATCTGTATGTATCCAGTAGAAGGATATAAATATGGCCATTGTCTACCCATTACGTTATATTACTAGAGTTTTCTTTCCAAATATGGATGTAGTCCTAGTGGTTCTCAAATATATAGGACTAGGAAGTAGGAAGAGATTGTTAGAATATTTGCTTTGTTTGTTAGAATTTTTTTTATTAGATTAGATAGGACTAGAGGGTATAAATAGTACATAACGAACATTGTCAACATTACTTTATATTACTAGAGTTTCCTAATATGGAAACTACCACCACCATTATATAGTTAATTGTTTGTTAGTATATATAATAATAATAATAATAATAATAATAATAATAATAATAATAATATCTAACCCTCTAGATTGGATTGGATTGAGGATCTCAATCAAAGATTTGAGAATCCAATTATTTTTGTTGTTAGAATTATTTTTATTAGATTAGATAGGACTTAGATAGGACTATAGTTGGAATAGATTGAGAGATCCTTATCCAACAAATAGAAGGGAGGGTATAAATAGAGCATAAGGCCGACCATTGTCTACATTACTAGAAATAATTTTCCCCAGTATGGAAACCACCACCATTAGCAATAGCAGCAATGCAGTCCTTCTCCTTGTTCTCCTCATGTCGATGGCGATGGTGATGTCCTCCTCCTCTTCCGAGCCCGTCGTCGGCATCCACCGCAGAGGAGGAGGGGATTGGCAGCTCGTCCACGGGAGCATCGGCATCTCGGCTATGCACATGCAACTCCTCCCGGGAGATAGCGTGCTCGTCTTCGACCGAACGGACGCAGGCCGGTCCAACCTGTCCCTCCCGGAGGGCAGCAGCTGCACCCTGAAGCCCGACTGCAGCGCCCACTCCCTCCTCTTGGACCTCCACACCTCCTCCCTCCGCCCCCTCACCCTCCGCACCGACACCTGGTGCTCCTCCGGCACCCTCCTCCCCAATGGCACCTTCCTCCAGACAGGCGGCTACAAGGACGGCGATCGCGCCATCCGCTCCCTCGACACCCTAGGCGGCAGTGGCACGACCGCCAATGCCAACGCCAACGCCAATGCCAATGCCAATGCCAATGCCAATGCCGACTGGTTCGAGTTCCCCAACTTCCTCTCCGTGCGCCGCTGGTACGCCTCCAACCAGATCCTCCCCGACGGGGACGTCATCATCGTGGGCGGCCGCCGCCAGTTCTCCTTCGAGTTCTTCCCCAAGAAGCAGCAGCAGCCCTACAACTTACCCTTCCTGATGCAGACGAGCGACGGGCCCCGCATTGAGAACAACCTATACCCCTTCCTCCACCTCCTCCCCGACGGCTCCCTCTTCGTCTTCGCCAATACCCGATCCGTCATCCTCGATCCGATCCGCAAAGTCATTGTCAAGACCCTCCCGCCAATTCCAGATTCAATTCCCAGGAGCTATCCAAGTACCGGGTCCTCGGTGCTGCTACCGCTGCACCCGCAGCATCCCGACCCGCTGACGACCCGGGCAGAGGTGCTGGTCTGCGACGGTGCACCGTCCGGCTCCTATGAGGCGGCCAATACCAGGAAGGTCTTCTTACCCGCTGCAAAGACCTGCGGGCGGATCACCGTCACCGACCCGAACCCAGCTTGGGCCATGGAGACGATGCCGATGCCGCGGGTGATGGGTGATATGGTGCTGCTTCCGACAGGAGACGTGCTGATTGTGAACGGTGCCGGGTCCGGCACTGCCGCGTGGGAGCTGGCGGAGAACCCGGTGTACACGCCAGTCATGTACTCCCCCAAGTCCCCTGCCGGGTCGCGATTCCAGGTCCTCAACCCGTCCCAGATCCCCCGGCTGTACCACTCCTCGGCGATCCTCGACATCTTCGGGTGGGTCCTGGTGGCAGGAAGTAACCCGCACCGCACCTACGACTTCTCCAAAATGACCAACTACCCAACGGAGCTGAGCATGGAGGCGTTCCACCCACCGTACCTGGACTCCGCCTTGAGCGGGCTACGGCCAAGGATCGAAAGCGGGTGGGGCACAGTTGGCTACGGGGAGAGGATCTCCGTGACGTTCTCGGTGACCGGGTTCCTCCGGTGGCCGGGGCCGGAGGTGGAGGTGGTGGCGATCGCGCCCTCGTTCCAGACGCACTCGGTGGGGATGAACCAACGGATGGTGGTGCTGACAATGAAGGGGACAAGGCCAGCGGGGCCCTTCATGTACGAGGCAGACATCCTCGCACCGCCGACGCCACAGATCGCACCGCCCGGATACTATCTCTTGTTTGTGGTTCATGCCGGAGTGCCCAGCAGCCAGGGAGTATGGGTCAGATTTTACTGAGATGAGATATGCTTTTGTTGTCTCAAAGTTTTGTGAGTTTGCACAAGAAAGAGTAAACAAAGTTTTGTAGAAGAATAGTGAATTATGTACATTCAAACTAAGATGAGATGAGATAGAGATAGAGATGTGCTTTTGTTGTTTATGCGTCAAAGTTTTGCACAAGAAACAAAGGACTACTGAATTGTATCCCTATAAAAGTCCTATCGAGATTCAACTGATATCCAAATTATGTATGTTCATTCAAACTGAAATATAAGAAAGAGCAGCATACATATGATTCTTTTGAACATGAATTTCTCAAGGTTGATGAGACCCATGTCTATATATGCCTATCATTATCGATCAAATTAAAGTTTGACAATCTGTTGTCTTCAGTAATAATGTGTATTAGTAAGTGTACTGTATGTAGCATTCTGCAACAAATTTTTTGGGGCTCTTCCTAAGGGTCAATAACTGATGTTGTAGAGAAATATAGAGGAAAAATCATTCGTGCCCACCAAACAAAGGGGGTTCACCAAGATAAATTTCCAACACATATCCAGATTGCCTTCTTCAGTGCTTCCTTCGTTCCCTTGGCAAAGTTGATGGAAAATATAGTACTAATTACAAACTTCAGTCCCTTTTGTTTCAGAACCATAGTATCAATTACAAACTTCGTAGATAGATAGAAAGTAACCACAAGAAATCACCCATCATAATTGATGGAAAATATAGACCTTAAAATTGCTGAACTCATTTTTTTAGCATTTAAGCGCAATATAGATCTTCAACAATATGAGATTTAAGAGCCTTTCTGCTACTAATAATTTGAAGACAAAGAACTAAAGGAAGATTGACACCAAATGGATTTTTAAACCAGCACCAAAAGCTTATAAATTCACCTTCCCAATGAATGCAATAAACAAAACCTACAAAATACAAGAAAATGGACAAAAATATAAAGAAGAACCAACAATAACATTTGTTTACCGTTCCTGGAGTAATACCCCCATTTTCTTCATCATCAACTATCATATTGTACCGTATCCTACAAGTAACATGACAACAAACTATAATAGTTCTGCACCTTGCTATATTTGGAACTTAAATTGACAACACGTCTTTTACATTGAAACAAGGCTCCATAATCTCAAGTTTTGCAACATTATTTGCGGCACAACCCTTAAGATTATTATTCAAATAAACCATGGGTGTCTTCCTAATGAGTTGTAGCAAAAGCAAGGTCATTAGCAATGCAAACACCACAAAGTATGATCTATGTGTCCCTCAAGGGAAATCTAACCTGGCAGAGACGTGCACGTATAATAATTTGACATCACCTATTCAACCAAAAGATATAGATCATGATAACAACAACTTGAAGAACCAAGACATATCCAAAACATAAGGATATATGGTACTGACTTCCTTACTAAACAAATCCTGATCTATATTATCATAAGATTGATACAAGTTATACACTGGTTCCATGTCCCAAGAATAGTTCCCTTACAAATCTCAAGAAGGAGCCCTTACAAATCTCAAGAAGGAGCAACACAAGATCACAAAACTCCAGCCCTAACCAGACTATCACCAAGCAAGCTGTTGTCCACCATCCAATGATGATGATCTCCCAGGCAAAGTTAATGGAACCACGATCAGAACCTCCTTTTGACTTGAAGAGTAAGTCTTACGAACGAGCACATATCTTCTCAAAGATTTGTGGACTTTTCTTCAATCTCCTCAATGAGCACTATTAGATGATAGCCCCTTAGAGCTAAGAAAACCTAACTTAACCCCTAAGCCAGCCAATATCGGTCCTGACCATCCAGATTAGATCCAACGGTCCATATTTGTGCTGAAAGTCCCGTACTGTACAAATTCATACATGGATGGTATATTGGCAGTACACATAAAACACTCTTTTAATGGGCGACATTTGTCACGCCCTAGTTCCGCAGAACCGGTCGTCCTCGCTGGGCATGATGCTGTACAGGTTTGGGGTTGCACTTGTACTAGGCAATAACGTGCACTTGTGTCAAATCTTTTGAAAATAACTCAGCAACACAGCAGCAGAATATTGAATACACAATATAGGAAGAAAATAGCTCTTTATTGATTTTATTGTAACTAAGTACAACTTTCACAGTACTGAAATAAAAATGCCTGTACGGCTTACATAGCTTTACGAAAAGTAAAACCATGATAGGCTATCATGAAATAATGTTCAATTCCATACATTATGTCCCTTTATTATAACTTGAAGTAGGAAACAACAACTTGAAAACTTGAAATACTTTGACAATAGGAAGAATCTTTGAAAAGACTACAACAAAAGCTTTATTTCCCTTGAGCACCCGAGAATAAGAATATTCTGGGTATTAGAATATTCTGGAACTAAGAACTATTCTTTGCACAAGAGACTTTCTTAGATGAGCACAAGATTATGTGCTCAAAATACTCTGGATGAGCACTTTTCTTTACGTAAAAGACTCTGGATGAGCACTCTTCTATGCACAAGACACTTTATGACTGAGAATCCTTCTGTGCACAAGAATCTCTCAAGGAGTTCACTCCACGTGGCTAGTAATGCAGCCACAAAAATAGCAGCTGCGTGGCAGCACATCAATGAAGATCATTAATATGGTGATAGAGGGAGCGGTCACATGTCATTCAGGCATAGGCGATGGTCTTCTACGACTGTGCACTTTAATCGAGGGAAGTGCACCAAAAAATTCATGATATTCTTCTTGTCTACTGTGTTGACAGTTTCATTTTTGTCACTAGTAGCCACGTGGAAGTTTTTGACGAAGTGGTAAGTTTCGACGAGGAAGGAAATTTTGGCAACGTAGAAAATTTTGGTAAGGCCAAAAATCTCTACCAAGAGGCCATCTTTGGTCACTTTTGGCAAATAGGCACTCTATTTTTAAATATGTCACCTGGCTTATCTTTTTGGAGAATCTAGATCATTTTAGTGAAGCTAGATTTTTTTGCACAGAGGCCAACTTTTTTCACATTTGGCTGTTTTTTGGCTCTTATGCCAAGTCTATTTTTTGAGGTTTTACAATTATATCGTGTATTAATTTGCATGCTATCATATCGTGTATGACATAATAACTCTAGGATTTTACATCTATAGTTATAAATCCATATAGGACAAATTTTTTTTTGGGGTATCTTAACAGGATCAAGTTCTAGAATCTATATTATTAAGTATACATTATATTATTCAACTAAAAATAATCGATACCAACTATCAACCTATATATATTATTTGATCAATAGGTAATGCCTATGTTATTTGACTTTAACGATTCAATATGTACTGCTTTGCTTATTGTTCTACTTTATTTGAATAGGTTCAACCACTGGAAAGAAAAGGGGCAGGGGAAAGGCAAAGGGTGACAAAGGACAAGGCATGGCTATTGAAATATACAAAGGAAGGTAAACCAGTTCCACAACTTCAAACCATTTAAACTTTATGTGTTTGTCTAGTTTGTTTGTCAGTTTTAGTTGAATACCTGGTAGTTATGAGGTTATGATACATGTTACCCCATATGGTTGCACTATAAAGTATTCATAAGTTTAAAATGAGAAGCAACAAATTTAGATTTTATGATGATACTGAGAGGCAGTTAAATTGTATACCTACATTCTTTTGAATGTTGGAACGTTGTAAACAAATTTCAAACATAATTCCCTGTCCATAAAGTTTTTCCACCGAACACAGCTTGTGTCGTGGTTCCCCTCACCTATTATATTGGTTCTGTGATCGATGAGGTATATGAGTGATGAATCCATGTATTAGGACATCGTGCAACGTGTTCCCATTTCGAACAACAATTGATAGGTCCTAAAATAATCAAAAAAACTAAGGTATCAGAAAAATGAAGGAACTAAAATAACCAGAAAAAGTAAGGTATCAGAAAAATCATAGCTCTAAGTTGCAGCACATGATATATAGAATAACATTAAATATGATTTTTTTATATATCTATTCTTGATGGAAAATTTTGCACTATTAGCAAACATAATCAATGATACATAACCATTCAGAACTGAGAATGTTCATGATAATGCACTCTAAGAATTTTGACTGGTATTCAAACTATGAATATGTAGCTATTTTAGAAAAGGAATAGGTAGGCCATACTATGACAAAAAAAAGCTTGAAAATAGAAAAAGTAAAAAAAAAAGTCATATAAAATGTTCACAAATAAGTCAGATTACTTTCAAAAAATCTCTAGAATATAAACCTGACAACGACACATGGTTATGGATACGACACACTTCGGACACGCTCATGGATAATAGGAAAGTAGGACAGCTGAATAGGTCCTTAAAACAAAGGTATGATAGTAGGATAGCTAATTATTCCTAAAAACTAAGGTATGGTATCGGAAGCCAAAGACATGGAGATGGCAATCAGATTGAATCACAACTAGCAATCAGATTGAAATATTGACACCAAGGTTTATAAACCCGTTTTGTTTACCAGCTCAAGTCCTGTCCTAGAGTGTTAGCTTAGAATGTCTTGGGTTTTAGTATGATAGAGAACACAAACTCAATCGGCCATGTGTGGCTCACACCTGGGCTTATTTATTATAGCTATCTACCATTTCTCATCTTTCCTGTACCCAAGCAGAACCTTAAACATACTCAATACTTACTAGTTGAATATTCTTATGTTGGTAGAGCAGTAAACATAATATCAGATGAGTTACTTTTATCACCATAGCAGTCATTTGAGTAATATATATATATATATATATATATATATATATATATATATATATATATATATATATATATATATATATATATATAACATGAGTCATGTACATGCATATGGACTAATAGAAATTAAGTGTACTAGTGCACATGGCATGTAGGAGTCCATTTCTATTGGTCCACATGTACATGACTCGTATAGAAATATGAGCCAAACTATTGAGGTGCAGAACTGTCAATCGCTCAAACTCCTTCATAATCTCAGGAACCACTCCGAGCCTATCATTATCGATCAAATTACAGTTTGACAATTTGTTGTCTTCAGTAATGTGTATTAGTAAGTGTACTGTATGTAACATTCTACAAGAAAATTTTTGGGGCTCTTCCTAAGGATTAATAACTGTTGTTGTAGAGAAATATAAAGGAAAAATCATTCGTGTCCACCAAACCATAGGGGTTTACCAAGATAAATTTCCACCAGAGCCAGATTGCCTTCTTCAGCCTTTAAAACTGCTTCCTTCGTTCCCTTGGCAAAGTTGATGGAAAATATAGTATCAATTACAATGACCCAGATCGATGCCACATAAAACTTTGATTGAGAAGAAATGAGCCAAATTGGTCAGTCTATCCATAATGACCCAGATTGCATCATTCCTCCGTTGAGTCTTCGGTAAGTCCACTATAAAATCTACGGAAATATCCTTCCACTTCCATTATGGAATGGCGAGGTTCTGTAACTCTCCTCTGGGCCTCTAGTGTTCTGCTTTAACTCATTGACAAGCCAACAATTGTAACACAAACAATGCCACATCCATCTTCATGTCATGCTACCAAAATATTGTGCTTAAATCCTTGTACATCTTGGTACTTTCCGGATCCAAGGAGTACTTAGCATAATGTGCCTCAGTCGGTATTTTTTTTCTGAGTTCATCATCCTTAGGTACGCACAGTCTTCCTTTAGCCCACAATGTTCCATCTTCATGTTTCGCAAAATCGGTTGCCTTCCCTGCTAAAATCAACTCTCGTATCTTCTGCATGAATAAGTCATCCTTTTGCGCGAACTTAAATCTTTTCTCGTAAGCTCGGCTCTAGCTGCAATTGAGCCAACTGCGCTCCCTGAGTATTAACTCTTTATTCGATACCCATCTCTTCCAATTCTCGAAGTAGCCTACTCGATACAGTTAATGATCCAATAAATTTTTGACTCAATGCGTCAGCCACAACGTTCCTTTTCCCTTGTATATAAGCTATTGACAAGTCATAATCCTTTATTAGTTCCAACTAACGTTGTTGCCTCAAATTTAATTTCTTTTGGGTGAATATATACTTAAGGCTCTTGTGATCCTTAGAGATCTCGCAGGACACTCTATAGAGATAGTGTCGCTACAATTTTAATGTGAACACAATTGCCACAAGTTCCAAGTCATATGTCGGATAATTTTTTTCATGCTGCTTAAGTTGTCTCGAGGCGAAAGAGATCACTTTTCCATGCTGCATAAGAACACATCACAATCCGAGCCTTGATGCATCGTCGTATATCTGGAATTCCTTAGGTCCATCTGAAAGAGTAAGAATTGGTGCCGAGATGAGACGTTGCTTCAGTTCTTGGAAACTGATCTCATAGTCATCTGTCTATTTGAATACTACTCACTTTTAGGTTAGGCGAGTTATAGGCGACGCAAACTTTGCAAAGTTCTTTATAAATCTTCGATAGTAGCCAGCCAAGCTAAGGAAACTCCGGATCTCACCAGCCGATGTGGGTTATTTCCAGTCCACTACCACCTCAATCTTCTTTGGGTCAACTGATACACCATATGCTGAAATAATATGTCCAAGGAAAGATATGCTACTCATCCAAAACTCACACTTGCTTAACTTCGCATACAACTGATGTTCGCGAAGTGTTTGCAGTACGATCTTTAATTGTTCGGTCTGGGTTTCCTTATCTCTCGAGTAAATCAGAATATCATCGATGAACACGACTATGAACTTGTCTAAGAAGGGTCAAAACACTCTGTTCATCATATCCATGAAGGCCGTTGGAGCATTGGTCAAACCAAAAGATGTAACCAAAAACTCGTAGTGTCCGTATCTCTTCTGAAAATACGTCAGAGAATCCTGCCACAACTTCGGTTTGACCCAAGTCTGCGCCCTTCATCCGAGTGTCCCGAACAGAAGCAAGATACCCTACATACCTTGAATATAGCAATCCCTTACCATCACTATCGATACCACCATTACCGCCATAGATGCTGAGTCACATGAATAAGTAAACTCCGTCTCACCAGGAATGCGAAACACCACTCTCTTTTTTGCACAGTCGATTATCTTATTGCAAGTCCCGAGCCAATCCATGCCCATGATAATGTCATAATCTTTGGTATCTAGAACTATTGCGTCCAAAGGTATATTTCTTCCCCCAATGCAAATATAACTGTCCATGCAAATCAAACTAGCAGGCAAGTCTACCCCAGTCGGAGTGCTAACACAAAGATTCATATCTAGCAGAGTCATACAAAATTTATGTTCATCAACAAATTCAGATGATATAAACCTATAGGTATCCCCTGAATCAAAAATTACTCGAGCAGGTGTTCCTCTGTAAAGCAGTATACCTATTATGACAGTGTCAGAGGCAAGCACTTTCTCTTGAGTCCGTGCATACACTCTACCCTGTGCTCCAGTCAAGGATTTTGGGCGTTCATAGATGTCGCCTGAGTTACTCATGGCGCTTGATCACGATTCTGATTAAAATACTGATCTCGGGGAATTATGATTTCGCCCTCCCCCCACTGTTGTACCACGCAGCCTTGTGATCTAGACTACCACATTTAAAACATCTTGCACGACACTCCTCCTGACGATGTCCAACCCGCTTGCACTTATTGCAATAAGGTCTATAATAAGGTCCTCGGTTGTCATTAGTATTCTGACGCTTGGAAGCATCAGATTCAGTTGCAACCATGGGTCATTTATAGTTCTTACCACGACCGTTCTGTGTCGCCCCTCGAGGATGATTTTTTTTTATCTTGAGAGCCGCTTCATAAGCCTCTCTGTAGGTTGTACACATTCGACTGAGCATATTCATGTCCTGAATAAACCATAGCCGTTTCACTTCGTTGTTTAGTATCATGTATCTAGCGAATTTGGCTTTCTTCATGAACTGTGCCTTATAGTCATCGACCGACAGATTGCCCTATTCAAGCATTACGATTTATTTCTCTTTCTTTTAACGGATAGCTGATGGGATGAATTGGGTGATAAAAGCTTGTTTGAATGTATCCCAAGAGATTTTTTCTTATTGGTTAGCACCGTAAACTACCTGTCAATGGACTCCCACCAGTCCTCTGCCTTAAGATGAAGTTGAACAGTAGCACAATCTACTCTTTTACTGCCCTGAATATCCAACATACGAAAGCATCCCTCAGAAAACTTATCACTTCCTCAGGTGTTGCCCTACCATTGAATTCAGGTAGATTATAGCTCTTAAGTTCAGAAAACTTGAAAGCTGACTTCTTCTTTATAGGATGTTCAGTTTCCTCCACCTCTGTCACCACTGTCACTCGAGTTGTAGCCACTGCGGTCACATTATGGTTATTTTTCAGAGTAGTGACCAATTTAGTCAAGTTATTAACTTGTTGCTATTGCACATCAATTTGCGCCTGAAACTAGGTCGTTAGTTGCACTTGCAGTTCACGATGATGTGCCTCAATCATCTAGTGATATGTATCGCTCTGCTTCTTCTGTGCCTCTAACATTTTCATCATCTTTTCCGTTAGGTCTGGCGACGATGTCGCCTTAGAGCTATCCCCCTTAGTCATCTGCAATAGAAAAAACTTCAATTAGCACTTATAAAATATTTATGGGCTTACTGTATGGAATATTATTTCATGCAGCGCTATCGTAAAGAAATTCATCTGAGAAAATTATTTTGAAAACTTCTAATTTAAAACCAATTTCAAAATCCGAGAAAATTTTAACCATGCTCTGATACCAACTTGTCATGCCCTAGTTCCGTAGAATCGATCATCCTCGCTGGGCATGATGTCGTACAAGTCTGGAGTTGCACTTGTACTAGGCAAGAACGTAAACTTGTGATAAATCTTTCGAAAATAACTTAGCAACATAGCAGCAGAATATTGAATACACAGTATAGGAAGAAAATATCACTTTATTGATTTTATTGTAAAGAACTACAACTTTCTCGGTACTGAAATAAAAATTCTTGTACGACTTACATAACTTTGCGAAAAGTAAAACACTGATAGGCTGTCATGAAATAATGTTCCATTCCATATATTATGCCACTTTATTACAACTTGAACTAGGAAACAACAACTTGAAATCTTGAAATACTTTGAAAATAAGAAGAAGTTTTGAAAAGACTACAGCAAAAGCTTTATCTTTCTTGGGCGTCCGCGGAGTCTCAAACACCTGGATTGCCCAAAGAGACGTGGGTCAGTACTTAACATGTACTGGTGAGAAGAACTAGCCCACTCACCTAAACCAACACTTCTGAATTATATGACAAGCATTTTAAATAAGCAACAGTAAACAGTGAAACATGCAATTTATTAACATATGTAATCATACCACGCCGATGGACGTTCTTATATAATTTATTGGATAGTACTTACCACCCCTGCATAAGATATTTGTTAGCATAAAATCTTTCTCATTTGTTTATTTGCGGTATAACACCACGATGGACATGCCGTATAGGATTTTACAAACGTTCGAAGCACCATTCAAGCAGGTATAAAGCCTCAATGAATGTTTTGCTTATACCCTGCGCTACCAAAGCGCTCACTATTTACTCTGGGCCGAACGGTCCCCAGTGCCCTAGGTTCCGTTCAAGGAAATTTACTAAAACTTGTGCACTAGTTGTCCATGACCATACAATGCATCTATGACTCTATAATAAGCATAAATTGCAGTAAGGTATTTAAGTAATTAGAGCAACATGTACAATCATTTATTCTCGTTTCAACATACTTATTTAGTGTCTTGATTGGTAGTCTGCAGACTCCAATTTACCACTATCTCGTGGCACCAAACCATGATATGATAATTGTATTCTTTCTTTCGTTATGTAAATGTTACTCCTACAACATTTCTCTTATTAATGCAACTCATTGATTTACAGTAGTGGTATTAACTTGTCGCATCATTGGCTTTATCGATCATTAGACTTAGCAAGCTTATTAAGAGAACTTGATTATTTTTGGCATGAAAGAGTAGGGAAGAAGGGGCATATCCGCTCACCAATTAGAGAATGCCGAGAGAAGGGAATGCTTAAACGATCTGGCTCCAGTTATGCATCTACCTGCATTGGCACCAACATCAGATCTGAATTCCATCTTTATCTTCATTTCTCTCAGAGTTCTCAAGAATGAATACAAGAGATCGATAAAAACGGGCAACAAACTCAATCATCAAAAGCCACCACGAAAATGCATCCATCAAAATCAAGCAACAAAAATCCAACCAAAAATCCAATGAAAACTTTTGGACTTATTCCAACAGAAGCCGATTCATTAGTTGGAAAGGTTCATTGCATTCGTCCGTGATCGATTATGCCGAAAAGTTTTCCCAATACTCAATTCCGACTGAGTCAATCGAGCTACAAGCATCACGTAGTGAACCGCTAGGAGCGGGGCACAACAACATTCTCCGTGCAAGAGACTTTTTAGCTGAATATCATTCTGCATATAAGAATATTCTGGTACTAAGAACCATTCTGCGCACAAGAGTCTTTCTTAGATGAGTACAAGATTATGTGCTTAAAATACTCTGGATGAGCACTCTTCTGCACGTAAAACTCTCTAGATGAGCACTCTTCCATGCGCAAGACACTTTATGACTGAGAACCCTTTTGTGCACAAGAAACTCTCAAGGAGTTTACTCCACGTGGCTACTCGCCATTAATGCAGCCACAAAAATAGTAGCCGTGTGGCAGCACA
Source organism: Iris macrosiphon (assembly GCA_036927795.1). Taxonomy (NCBI): domain Eukaryota; kingdom Viridiplantae; phylum Streptophyta; class Magnoliopsida; order Asparagales; family Iridaceae; genus Iris; species Iris macrosiphon. The sequence continues at coordinate 155,167,013 of JAYESA010000009.1, forward strand.
TTAATGAAGATCTTTAATATGGTGATAGAGGGAGTGGTCGCATGTCATTCAGGCATAGGCGATGGTCTTCTGCGATTGTGCACTTTAATCGAGGGAAGTGCACCAAAAAATTCATGATATTCTCCTCGTCAACTATGTTGACAGCTTCATTTTTTTCACTAGTAGCCACGTTGAATTTTTGATGAAGTGGAAAGTTTCGACGAGGAAGGAAATTTTGGCAAGGCCAAAAATCTCTATGAAGAGGCCAGCTTTGGTCTCTTTTGGCAAATAGGCACTTTATTTTTAAATATGTCACTGGACTTAATCTTTTTGGCGAATCTAGATCATTTTAGTGAAGCTGGGTTTTTCTGTACAGAGGCCAACTTTTTGCACATTTGGCTGCTTTTTGGCTCTTATGACAAGTCTATTTTTTTGAGGTTCTACAATTATATTGTGTATCAATTTGCTTGCACATCATATCGTGTATGATACAGTAACTCTAGGATTTTACATCTATAGTTATAAATCCATATAGGACAATTTAATTTTTTTTGTATCTTAACGTGATCAAGTTCCAAAATCTATATTCTTAAGTATACATTATATTATTCAACTAAAAATAATCGATACCAACTATCAACCTATATATCGTATTAGATCAATACGTAATGCCTATGTTATTTGACTTTAATGATTCAATATGAACCGCTTCGCTAATTGTTATACTCTATTTGAATAAGTTCAACCGCTGGAAAGAAGAGGCAGGGGAAAGTCTAAGGGTGACAAAGGACGAGGCATGGATATTGAAATATATGAAGGAAGGTAAACCAATTCCACAACTTCAAACCATTTAAACTTTATGCGTGTGTCTAGTCTGTTTGTCAGTTTTAGTTGAATACCGGGTACTTACCGGGTTATGATACAGGTTACTCCAAATAGGTTGTACTATAAAGTATTTGTAGTTTAAAATGAGAAGCAACAAATTTAGAATCTATGATGATACTGAGAGGCAATTAAATTGTATACCTACATTCTTTTGAATGTTGGAATGCTGTAAACAAAGTTCAAACAGAATGCCCTGTCCATAAAGTTTTTCCACCCATCACAGCTTGTGTCGTGGTTTCCCTCAGCTTTAGTATGATTACATAAAATTATCTATCATATTATATTGATTCTATGATCGATGAGGTATATGAGTGACGAATCCGTGTATTGGGACATCGTGTTCTTTGTTCCCTTTTTCGAACAACAATTAATAGGTTCTAAAAATCAAGGTCCTAAAATAATAAGAGAAATTAAGGTCCTAAAATAATCAGAAAAACTAAGGTCCTAAAATAACCAGAAAAAGCAAGGCATCAGAAAAATCATAGAACTAAGTTGCAACACATGATATGTAGAATGGCATTAAATATGATTTGTTTATATATCTATTTTTGATGGAAAAAATTGCACAAGAGTTAGATGTCATAATGAATGAAACATAACCATTCAGAATGTCACTGAGAATCAGCATGATAATGCACCCTAAGAATTTTGCCTGATATTCAAACTATGAATCTGTAGCCATTTTAGAAAAAAATAGGTAGGCCATACTATGACAGAAAAATCTTGACAACAGAAAAAGGAAAAAGAGCACATACAATATTCACAAATAAGTTAGATTACTTTCAAAAAAGCTCTAGAATATAAACATGACAACGACACATGGGCACGGATACGACACACTTCGGACACGGTCATGGACAATAGGACAATAGGACAGTTGAATAGGTCCTAAAAACTAAGGTAGGACAGTAGGATAGCTGATTGGTCCTAAAAACTAAGGTATGGTATCGGAAGCCATAGACATGGAAATAACAATCAGATTGCATCAAAACTAGCAATCAAATTGAAATATTGACGCCAAGGTTTATAAACCCGTTTTGTTTACCAGCTCAAGTCCTGTCCTAGAGTGTTAGCTTAGAATGTCTTGGGTTTTAGTATGATAGAGAACACAAACTCAATCGGCTATGTGTGGCTCACACCTGGGCTTGTTTATTGTAGCTACCAACCATTTCTCATCTACCCTGCACCCAACCGGAACCTTAAACATACTCAATACTCACTAGTTGAATAATCTTATGTTGGTAGAGCAGTAAACATAGTATCAGATAAGTTACTTTTATCACCATAGCAGTCATTTGAGTAGTCTGAAACGGTATCGGAAGCCATAGGACATGGGTACCATAGCAGTCATTTTAGTAGTCTGAAACGGTATCGAAAGCCATAGGACATAGGCACCATAGCAGTCATTTGAGTAGCCTGAACCGGTATCGGAAGCCATAGTTCATAGGCACCATAGCAGTCATTTGAGTAGCCTGAACCGGTATCGTAAGCCATAGGACATGGGCACCATAGCACTAAGTTGCAGCACATGATATTTAGAATAACATTAAATATGATTTGTTTATATATCTATTTTTGATGGAAAAATCTGCACTATTAGCAGTCATAATGAATGATACATAACCATTCAGAATGTCACTGAGAATCTGCATGATAATGCACTCTAAGAATTTTGCCTGGTATTCAAACTATGAATCTGTAGCTATTTTAGAAAAGGAATAGGTAGACCATACTATGACAGAAAAAGCTTGACAACAAAAAAAGGAAAAATATCACATACAATAATGTTCACAAATAAGTCAGATTACTTTCTAAAAAACTCTAGTATATAAACCTGACAACGACATGCTGTTTGGGGACCAACTTGTCCAGCTTCATCTGCGCAGACCACTTGACCACCCCGCTCTTGTGTCTCCCACTATTCCTTGTCAACTGGTGCCTGAGCAATCACATCTAGAAGTGTTTCTCCCTGTTGAAGAGGAGCCAAAATCATCCACAAAGGCTTTCATCTGTATATCTGGACCTGATGGTTCTAATTTTGTCTTTCTGAAAGAGAACGAAGAGTTCTGGTTGCTTCTTCTTGGATGATCTGCATGAGTGTCAAAGATCATAGACGGAATCAAACTTCTATAGATGCGTACTGAGCAAGATAAACTTCCATCCACTTAAAACAATCTTGTGAATGATTTGTGAACATTTTGGGAATGGACCATACCATAGATAAACTCCACTACAGGAATGACCAGGATAACGTAAAACTCTCACATTCTCGTGAATTTTAAGTAGTCTTTGTTTACTTTAAATGATGTTAATGCACGTTTTCATCCATTATGCAGTTATGATTATATCACTCTTTCCAGTTCGTTCCTTCTCCATAGCTTGCTTATTGCGCCCCTCCACTAGAACAAGTTGCACAATACCAACCTGAGAATCAAAATAGTGGCCAGAGCTCTCAAGGAACGCATCAATGTGCTTGGTCAGTCACCGCTGCTTCATGCTGTCCGAACGTCATCGGTGTAGTTCCTGTGAGCATGAGTTTTTCCCCTCATTCTGTATGCAAACATGTAAGCCATATCGTAGCCAACGGCCCTTACAAGACTTAGAGTGTCAGCATGCTCCTCCTCCATCGATCTCGCCATAGAAACCTGCACCAAGTAAAGAACAGAATGTATCGAACTCTCTTAAAAGAAGTGAATTGGATATATTGCAATAATTGATATATCGATAGTAACTGATAATAACTTGTTCTACCCCAAATTATGTCTGTTAAAGGAAAAGATCCCACCAAATCTGCAAATTGATTTCGTCAATTAGCTTCCATTTATTTGTATTGATTTAGTCATTTATTGTCAATTATCTACCTTTCCATTTATTGTCAATTAGCTAGCTTTCCATTTATTTGTGCTTGATCTTAGGCTAAAGATGTGGATCTAAGATGCAGGAGCTGTGTATAAATGTGTAACCTCATTATGTGAATATCAAAAAAACAATTTCATCACCATTTCGTTTCTCTTTGTGGTATCACAGCCATATCTTGAAACACAAACACCTTATACACAACCAAAATGTCTATGGCAGGCGACAAAGATCAGAAGCTTGTGGAGCCTTTGGTGAAAGACAACTATAAAGCATGGGTTCAATCCATGAGCATGGCTTTAATGATCAAGAATAAGAAAGGATTTGTTGATAGATCCATTCAGAGGCCAACTAACGACAAGTTTGAACAACATCAGTAATGGGATCGCTGCAACACACTTATCAAGACATGGTTATTGGGATCAATGTCAAAAGAGATCTCAGGCAGTGTGATTCACTGCAAAAATGATCAGTATGTGGCTTGATTTATAAGAGCAGTTTTCTCATGTGAATATTGTTCAACTGTTTCATATAGAGACTGAGATTTGTGGCTGCAAACAAGGCAACAAATCTGTGACTTCATTCTTTACCAAAATCTGTTTGTAGTTGTGAGGCAACCAAAGAAATCAAGGCTTCACATGAAGCTCACCATCTGTAGCGATACACAATTTGACCCACTAGCCGTCTGTAGCGAGTAGGATCTGTGAGAGGCTCACCATCTGTGGGACAAAGCTTCACATGAAGCTCTAAAGGAGGATCAACGTGCGACTATCCGATAGACCAGCAGACGAAATAATCTCCGAAGTGTATTTCTGCTGAGAAACTAGTATCCCTCTCTTGTCTTGTACAATCTTGAGTCCAAAAAAATCGCAGATTGCCAAGGTCTTTCATCTAAAACTGTTGATGAAGGTACCTCTGAGTAGCTGCAATCTCTGCTGAAGCATCGCCAGTCCAAATCATGTCATCCACATATAATAAAAGAAGAACTTGCCCCTGCGGTGACGACCACACAAACAAAGATTGATCATGAGAACACTGTTGAAAACTTGCCTCACATATAGCACTTCGAAAATACTCAAACAAAGCTCAGGGAGCTTGCTTGAGACCATAGATAGCACGACGAAGGCGACAAATATGTCTCGGCAGAGTAGAAAGTCCTGGAGGGGGCTCCATATAGACAACCTCGGATAAAGAATCATGAAGAAAAGGATTCTTCACATCCATCTGATAGAGTGGCCACTGACGAGCGACAGCCAACAGCTAGTAATGTACGAACTGTGGTCATCTGAGCAACAGGTGCAAAGGTCTCATCATAGTTAATCCTATGCTCCTGTGTAAAACCCCGGACAACAAGGCGAGCCTTGTGTCGCTCAATGGATCCATCAGTTTGATACTTGACCTTGAAGACCCACTTGCCACTAACAGGCTGTATCCCATATGGTAGTGGAACAACATCCCAAGTACCTGTCTGCTAAAATGCTCGAAACTCCTCTAACATGGCCTCCTGCCACTTAGGGTACTGAACAACCTCTTGATAAGAAGTGGGCTCTCGTGTAGTATGAATAGTAGTAAGAAAAGAATAAAACTATGGATAATATGAGGCTAATGTAGCAAAAACAAACTTGTCCGGTGGACCGAAACAATCGGGAGTAAAACGTGCTGGAGTTCGATGAGTACGTTATGACTGGCGGAGAGGTGGTGGTGGCGGCGTAGATGGTGGTGTAGTAGATGCTGGGGGAATATGTAGAGGATCCTCGTGAGGCAGCAATGGAGGCATCATAGAAGGAGCTGTACCAGGAGAGGAAAACAAAGGAGTAGGACCAATGGTAACACTTGACGACGGAGCTGGAGGGTACAAAAAATGGACATCCAATGGTGGGATAGTAAAATAAGGAGAGTCCTCTAGAAATATGACATAGCAAGATATACGAAGACAATGGGCCAAGGGATCATAACAACGGTATCCCTTGTGCTCGGAACTACAACCGAGTAAGACATACTCGGCTGATCGGGCTGTCAACATCATGCGTTCTGTCTCAGAAAGAAGAACAAAACAAGTACACCCAAAAGTGCGAAGCATACTGTAATCAGGCGGACATGAAGAAAGACTGTCATGAGGTGTTCGACTAGACAAAACAGAAGAAAGTATAATATTGATAAGATTGACAGAGGTAAGAATGGCCTCTGCCCAGAACGTTTGTGGAACATAAGAAGATAATAAGAGAGCACGAGCAGTTTCAAGAATATGACGATGTTTGCGCTCGGCTACCCCATTCTATTCATGATTGTAAGGACAGGACTGCTGAAAAATGGTACCATAAGATTGCAAGATAGATCTCATGGTAGTGGAGAGATACTCACGAGCACAATCAGAATAAAAAGTTTTAATACTAGCATTGAATTGAGTATAAATTATGGTAGTAAATGTCCTATAAATGGTAGGAAGATCCGAACGGTGACGCATGAGATAGACCCAAGTATAATAAGTATAATCATCAATAAAGCTAACATAGTAGAGAAAATCTGTTATAGATGGGATATGAGCAAGTCCCCATATGTCATAGTGGACTAATTCAAAAGCGCTAGTAGATTTTGATAAACTCTTGGGAAAAGATAGGGCTATATGTTTTGCCAACTTACAGCCTGTAACGACATTCAAGCTCTCAACTATGGAATAAAGTCTTTAGACGGGGCTCTGAAATATGACCTATGCGTTTGTGCCATAAGTCGACTACAGACATGACTATGACAAAATAACTAGAACTCAAAAGGTTGAGTTGATAGAAGATGATGAAACTCTAAGTGGTACAACTGCCCCTGCCTACGAGCATGACTAATCGTTTGGCCCATACGAGGATCCTTCACAGAACATGTAAGAGAATCAAAAGAAATAATAAGTCGACTCTCATAAAAGCAACTGACTGATATAAGGTGTAAAGTAAGATGAGGAACATGTAAGATAAAAGGAAGACTCAAAGTGTCAAAAATAATGGAGCCAGATTGAGTATTGACCAACTGAGAACCATCAACCTTGTGTAAAGAGAGAAAGTGAGATGGTAAAGATGTAATACTAGATAAGAGACTAAGGTCAGAAGTCTTATGATGAGAAGTACCAGAGTTTAATATCCATGAAGTAGAGGTACTAGTTGAGACAGATGTAGAGGAGCCACCAAAGACAGGTTGGCGCTGGAGTCAGAGCTGGACCTGGAGCTCTAACTGAGTAAGGCGGTGCTGAATATCTGTCGATGCCTGTGTAATATCAACAATGTCAGTTTGAGGCACTGGAGAGCAATTTGAGGAAGAATCTTTTGTCTTTATTCGCTTAAAAAATTAAGTCCTTAAATGTGGAAGAAGCATAAAATAATTATCCATTGGATGACCGGCCTTATGACAGTGAGAACAAATCATACCAGACCGTTGACGAGCATAGCAGGTGATAGCATAATGATCATGCTTTCTGTAATAGGTACATAGAGGACGTATTTTTTTGATTTTTTATTCAAACTCTGAATAAGAATAATAAGAAGAAGAATAAGAATAGGAAGAAGAAGAAGAATAAGAAGAAGAATTGGTACTCATTACAACCGCCTGACTTAGGCTAGGCCTTTTTTTAAATTAACTTTTCCATGTCTCCTTGTGAACCAACAACTAGATTTCCAACTTTACTTTTGTAGCAAAGTTGATAACTTTACTTTTGTAGCAAAGTTGGCATACCAAGTTTTGGCCCTTATAAGTCAAAAATTGAAAATCAAAAAGATAAGGAAAGTCAAAGTCGACATACGAACAATTTTAATTTTACTTTTGTAGCAAAGTTAGTGGGGCACTGATAGAGTAGAAGCATGTTCCTCAACTAAATGGAACAATGCGCAGTAGCGGGCAATCTTGCGACCGACATATTTGATGAATATTAGTAAAGGAGCATCGAATTTGTAGAGAAGAGACGACAACAGAGGCACTTGCTGATAAGCGACCTTCAATGATTCGACTCTGATATTTTGGATGGTTCTAGGACTAAAAATATTCTAGGCTCTGATACCATAAAACAAATCAAAAATATTAATTTTATTATTGGATGATATAAAAAGACTATACAACTACGAATATATATAGAGAGAATGTATCCATATCCGGATAGAAGTAGGAGAAGAGATATGATCCGGATAGAAGTAGAAGAAGAGATATGTATCCGGATTGAAGTTGAGGAAGAGATATGTATCCATATAGGAAAAAAATCTATTATTAAATCTAACTAATATCTAATCCTAAACCTATTTATTTACACTCCTGGAGCGCCTTGTTTTCACTGCCCCCTCCTGTACAAATGAAAAGAAAGTCAGTGGAGAGAATCTTGCAAAGAGAATCTACAAACATAGGATACAACATTAATACCGGTGAAGCAGATGCCGTCGAATGTCCCTTCTCCCCTTCCGTAGGCTAAGGAGTGGGACTCACTACTCTTGTCATCTTTGAGACAACGACTTTCTTTGCCCACATGAGGTCTGGCGAGCTCATCCCTGTCGGGGCTCTCCGCTTCAAAGGGGCAATATACGGGTCCATTGATGGGTCTTCATCTTGGAAGGCTGCTGAGCATTCCACAACCTCGTCAGCCCCAGAAGGAAGATATGCTCGAGCCTTCATGATAACGTTATTTGACATGTCCAGCTTGGTTTTGACAATAAAGCTACACTCCTGGTTATAGCCCGGGGATAAATTATTGATCGAACAATAAAACTTGGCAACATCATACAAGATGTGCATTTTGGGTTGCCGCGTAGGTGCTCTGAAGCGCGCCCGGGTGCATTTGTCATACCCCAGTCCTAAAATATATGGGACCAGACACGTGGCAATGGTCAGCTGGTACGACTCTATAGGGCTCTCTTTTATGAGTTAAATAAGGGATTCATGATCTTCTCTAGAAAGTCTCTTATTAATAAAAATAGGCTTGGGAGAGGATTCGTCGTCCAAGTCAATTTGCACTACTTATCTTCGATGGAAGGTTCTCGTTGCTCAAAATGCAGCTCCCACTGAGATTCTAACTGCTGAGCCCAAGGCTCAACTTCGAAGAATTCCAGCATTTGATTATCATCCTTAAATTGATCTACTGATGTCATGTTGATAGATGATGTTTGCTTGAATAATTCTCCGATGCTTACGTGGGATTCCAGGAAGAAGATTCTAAGGAATGATAATGCATCTCGACCTCTACTTCTGATCCCTCGGGAGTTGTTGGAGGTGTAACGTATCCTAGACCATGACCGGTCCATGGTAATTTATTTCAGGCTTGCTAGGGAGGGGAAGTGATGTAGTGGCAAGGGTCTCCCTTTGCCGTAGTTAAGGCCCTTGTCACTTTTCAGGTCATATCACATCTTCTGGATAATGCGCTTGATTTGCGAGCTGTAGCAGTAAAGCTGCATTCTATCTTTATCGGGTTCTGGTTCTTTTGTGAGGTAGTCACGGCGTCCTTCTGCCCTCCTGAAGATGATGACTTTTTTACCCCTATTCCTTGCTAAAATATGAAGTAGGTGTCTTGATATGGAAGAATTTGGTTTACTGCGCAAGTGGTAGTCACTTATGTCTGCAGTTGTAAACCAAGACCATACTCTAAGAAGTACATGATACTTAAATGTGCAATATCAAAGTAATTCAAAGATAGCCCTTTATTAAAAAATACGGTATTTCTTCATCCGGGATTACATCGTCAATTGACGGGCATCAGTGCAAGCAGCAACATAGTCTTCAAGCTCATCTCCCACGACATCCACTACTAGTGCTGGCGGTACTATTGGAGCCTTTTTGTGGAGCTTAACCATCAGGGGCTCGGAGGTACTCACAATAGCTTAATTCTTCCTCGACGGTTGTCCTGGTCTTCGAAGGTGAACTACCAGAGGTTCTGGCATCTTCTTATAAAGTTTAACTACGAGGGGAGCAGTTGTGTTAGGGGCACGTCCTTTGAGGCGGACCCTTAGCGGTTCATTGGGTACTACATCCATTTTAGCTTCGTTATCATTGTCATTATTAGCTTCCTCATGATGGGTCCATTTGTATAAGACTGAGTCGGAGTAGTAAGCCTCGATCTCTTTGAAACGATCTACATCGGCGTATTCCGTCCTGACGACTCCTTCTTCGTCGACATATTTCAGGCATTGATGCTGAGTTGACAGGACGATCATGTATTCGTGTATCCAGGGACGCACCAGCAAGACGTTGTATGATACATCTACGTTAATAATATAGCAAGTCACCTCCATTGAAACTTCAGGCGAATCTTGCCCAGAGGGTAGCTCCTTCCTGCATTATCGTTTTGTTGGTAGCAGCCAACCGATGCATTATAATTCCCAATATCTGGAGTAGGCTTCTTGGGATAATGCTGAGGGAAGATCCCGAGTCGATGTGCATTCGGTCTACCTTGATGGCTCTAATGTACCCTGTATAGTACAGGGGCTGATTGTGCCAGTTATTTTTTAAAAGCATGTCTTATTGTGTGAACATGATATTTGGAATTCTTTCCACAATGTTGTGGCCATAGGGATACGCGGCAGGGTCCTCGACCGGCTTTATTATATGGGACAAGTAGGAATCGACGTACTGTAATGCTTTACTAAAAGCATCTCGGGTCTCTTTGGAGAGACGAAGGAGCTCGAAGAGCGACAACCTTGCTGGTGTATTGGCACGATGTGCCAGTATAACAAAGTTGTAGGGCTTTTCTAGCCCTTGTGCTGAATCTTTTCTCAGAGACTTGTCAAAGCGAGTCTCTTTTTGTTTCTACTTGTCTGCCGTTGGAAGTTGAGACAGACCTACTTCAGATACTACTGGAGCAGCCGGTATGGTCGTCGAGGGTTTAGAATCTTCCTTGGGAACCAATTCATAATTGCGCAAGTAGGTTTGGCCTGACCTAGTCACTCCTGCCTAGGCTTCATCAGTTGATGGAGAGACCATGTGATAGGATTTGGACCACCTTCCTTTAGACTTGGCAGTAGAAGATAGTATCGGTTACGTCAGTTCTTGAGCGAGGTCTGGGTGAACCCACATAACTTTACCTCGTGGTGTCGTGAGTGGCACCAGCAGAGTAGCTTGGTCGCGAGCTGGCAGGAGGTTGAAGACCTCCGTTGTTGCCCTAGGGATTGTGACAACACCATCTTTGTCTTCCGTCACTAGGAAGTCACCGAACTGGAGGGACATCATGTTTGCAGTAACCGTCTTGTCCTCAAAATTAAGGCTGAGGGCTTTTGCATTGATCAACTACTGGATTCATCTTTTCAACACGTAGCAGTCTCATGTTGGATAGTGGACGTATCGATGGTAAAGGAAATACTTTGGGTAATCAACTTTGCCTAACTCATCAGGGCGTTTAATCTCAGGTAGTCTGAGTTTATCGCCTTTCATCAACACGTTAAAGATCTCGATGACATCATCGTCATCGAAGGAGTAGGTCTACTTTGGCTTTGGTGCTTCTATCGGCTTCGGAATAGATGTCAACAAGCCTTTGGACACGTTGACGGAAAGGGCTTGCTTCCCTTTACCGTCACGGCCGTTGTTGGTATTGCTGAACGGACACTTTTCCCTGTCATCAGCGTTAGGGATTTGTATACCTAATAGGCGGGCTTCCTTCGCATTCTTCTCAGTGGTGTCAACGCTTATGATGAACGTCTTCCATACCTCAAACTGATCGGTGCCTGTCTAAAGTTTTACAGTCGGTAGTAGGTTCTTTCTGCATGTGTCTATCAGGACGATCTCAGGAGTATCGGGAGGTAGCCTCAATGCTGCCTGTTGGAAGTGCTCTATATAGTCCCGTGCAGACTCATTTTCCTTTTGAGTGATGTCCATAAGGGAAGATATAGTCATGTCCATTCCTCTGTCATAGAACCGGGAGAGGAAGAGGCATCGAAGATCACTGAAAGACGAGATATAGTTGTTCGAGAGGCTACAAGTCCATTCGTAGGTGACTTCGGTCAATTCTCTAAAATATATATATACATCACTAAAATAGAGTAAGATACATTCCATCAAACACGTGGAGTGCATCGTACCCGTATCATACTCAATCTATGATACGCTTGTGATACAGCCCCGATACATCACCAAATGTATCATAAAGAATATGAGCAAGTTTAAAATTATAATTACAAGAAATATAAAGTGTTATCTACTCACTTATGTTCTCATGTCAAAATATGACATGTGTAAACCCCCGTGTCAAAGGAAAAACTGCCAAATCAACCCGTATAACTAAATTGCCATGATACGGCTTACATGTATCCAATTATGGATACAACACTATTCTCACACAACCAAACACATATCAATTTGGTCTACTTGACCTATTGACAAACACATGGTGCACCAATCTAGGATTTCCTCCAAATTGGGCACAAAATACACTATAACTTTCAAAATATGGGTGCCTAGTAGTCAATTCTTCTTCCTATAGGTAACCCTAGTCAATAGGTTGGTTCCTAATGATTAAACTACAAATTTAGAGTCTAATTAGAAGTGAAAAACTAAATTATACCTCTTGGGAGATGGATTCCTAATGATAGTCTCCAATGAACATCAAATAGTCTCAACTTTTGCAAACACCTTCAAATCATAGCTCATTGCCTTCTCCTTTCTCTTAGAGTCTCCAATGGTGAAGTAGGGGTGAATTATGATAAAATTTGGTACATATTTGTTGTAGGTTTGGTGGAGGGAAGATAGAAGTTGGGAAAGAACACTAGATCTAGAAATTTTGGAATGACAAGAGGGAGGGGAGAGAGAGCAAACTTTCCTTAAGTGGCCGGACCCTCTATCTTGCCCTCTAAGCAATTATGAAATGACACTAATATCCCTTGGGGCTTGTCATGAAGAAAAGGGTTAAGGTGGAAGCTTCTATTCCTAATGGTTGATTAATTAAACCTCGTAACTTAATGAAATAAACTAATTATTGGGCTTAAGTCTAGTCTAACTAATGTTGGTCCATGATAACTCTAGTTGGGTCCAATTAGGTTCACTGAAAACTAATCTAACTAGTGGCTAACAACTAATCATTAACTAATTGTAATATATATAACATATACAACAATACCAATTATTGGAATAAATCAAAAAAATACTAGTTTTGTAAAATAAATATATCACCAAAATAATAATTTTGAAATACCAATATTCATAATATTAACAAGAATAGGAAAAGAAAAAAATAGGAGAAAAATATGTTTAATAATTTCTAACTATCATGAATATAATCTCTAACTATCATGAATTACAATCTTAATCTGGGTCACCTGCTGTAAAACCCCTATCCTAGAAAACCGTATATACCCTTTTAATTATTAATTATTAATTTAATTATAGTAATTAGTGGCTAATTAGGAGAAATATATTTTTAATAATTTTTATTTTAGGTGTTGGCGCACTTAGAGGATTTATTGGACCATTAGAAATTTTTTGGAATTTATTTCATGTAGGAGACCCCTTGAGCAGTTGCTAGCTTAATATTGTGCATTATTATAATCTAGAATTTTTCTATGAGTATATATATATATATATATATACATATATATATATTTAATTGGAAAAATAATACTAAAAAGAAAAGAAAAGAAAAGGAAAAGAAAATAATAATAATAAACTAATAACAATCCCTTACTCCACCAACCATTCCAACAAATTCCATTCCATTAGCAACTACCATCCGCTTGCTGCTTGTAGCAACTAGCCGTGGAGCCACCCAAGCAACCCGCCAAGTAGCAAATGCAGCAAAGCCCAGATAATCCCACCCCCCCCCCCCCCCCCGCGGCTAGTTAACCCAAACCAACCCCTCCTCTCTCTTCCTTTCACACACACACACACACACATATATATATATATATATATATATATATATATATATATATATATATATATATATATATATATTTCTCTAAACCCTAAACCTAATCATCCAGACCCTTCCTCTTCCCATCTAGACCTAGAGAGCGCCGCCACCGCAGCCGGAGAACCCCGCCAGGCCGTCCAAACAAATCCCGACGACCGCGACCCCGCGACCCCGCGCACTGCAGATTCCCACAACGAGGTACCTGTGTTCCGGAGTTGTTTTCCGTCGACTCGCTCAACCAAACGCCACCCCGTCTTCACCGATATGCTCACCCCTTAACCCTCTTCCATATCTGTGTGTTATTAGACCTCGAACAACACAAAACCATAGGCGAAAACAGCGCCAAAGTTGGCAGGAACAGACCGAATTCTGGGATCGCAGAAAACTGCGGTGACCACCCATGTTTCAGAGTTCGTATCTCCCACCACAGAGATCCGAATTCGATGATTCTTTTTGGTATACGTAGAATACTTGACCTAGTTTAATTTCTGTTAAATAACCCTAGATTATTAACTGTTGTAGACAGAATTAAATTCGTTGGAAAATCCCGTTAATCCACTTTTCCCAGATTTTCAAAAATTGTGAAACGGAGCGCGTTCCGCCAAATGGGACCGTCCTGTCGTGTACCAAGTGTACCGAACGGTGTGCGGAGCGTAACTGGACACGTAAAAATTCATGGAAACTGATTCGGACGCGTGTGCGCGTCGAAATCAGCCGTATCCGTGGACATACCCCGTGTCGTAACTTTTGTGGAAGTCGTGCGCATTTTGTGCATGCTATTCGGATTGCTACAAAACTTGCGCCACTGGACTCGTGATAATGTGCTGGTCCTGTGATCCAATTTTTACTCAATTCTGAGACAGTTGACCAAGTACAGCATTTGAGCTCCTTTGTACTTTTTTTTGTGCGCCCGGATTCTCCGCTGGAGATACGGGTGGTGATGACCACTATATATTATATTATTATCAGGCGGGCCTCCGGCGTTCGAAAGATGACATTCCTTTTTAGGCCCCTGGATCTCCAAAAGAGAACCATGCCAAATCCCAGTTTTCAGCCAGATAGCTCACTTGTGGGGAAAGGTGTTCTTAACTGCATTCACTTAGACGGTTAGGCGACCCCAATGGATGTTTATATTTCAGTACTTAATTTGCATGTTTATATGTATCTTGTTACGTCCCTTTGAGGATCTGGTACCTTTCCAGATATAGATGAGCAGGAGTATCCGCAGGAGTATGGACCTGGACCTGACGCTACCTATCAGTCTGAGGAGATCTTACCTTCGGATTATATGTAATCCATTGCAGCTGTTTAGTGATTCTAGTTGCTATTCCTTTTCGAGACATTTATTCTTATATTATAGTTTATTCTCTTCTCGCTTTAGTAGTTTATTATAGTCGATTTGCAGTGGATTTGTTTCCATCCGACTATCATACTTTGAGACTGTTTCTTTGATATTCAGTTATTGATTTCCATTTATCTATTATTTGTGCTGTGGATAAGATATAGATTTGCGTGTGACTTGTTGTGACAGTATATTACTACTGTGGATTGGATATTCATGTACAGCGTACGTGTGTATATGGTTTCCATATATTGGAGTTCGTATACATACGGCTGGCGTATTACGTATTCCTAGTCCTACGTATTTTGGGACTGGGGCTTGACATATTTTTAGTGGTGGCCCATGCAGGTCGAGAATATATTGTCTCGGTTACGTAACTGTACCGAACAAGCCTGCGTATAGGAATAGAGTATAAGGATCTCATCCACACTTGACTGAAATTCATCCTTCCTATTTAATACTTGTATCCTGTTTGATTCCTGTACTTTTTCTAATCGTTTCGTACATCACCTGCAGAGAGATGGATATGCAGAATGGATGTACTGCCGCCGATGGCGACACAACTTCTGGAGTCAATGGTCAGACTCAAGGAGGGACCCCAACGATTTTTAGGCTTCCGGGGCCAGATGGACAGACTCATACTCCAATTCCATCTGATCTTCCCGCTTTACCTATTGGGAACCTTCCAGCTTTCCCAGTACCGCAAGATGGCCAAGCACAGATGTTCCAATTCTTTTAGATGATGATACAGGAACAGAAGCAGCAGGCAGCCGAGCAGAGGCAAGAATTTTTGGCAGCACTAGAGAGGATGGCTGCACAGGCTACTGTACCAGCCTAAGCACTAGCTCCAGTACCTCGAGCTAGGGTTAGTTCAGTAAAGAATTTTATTCAGATGGGTCCGAGGCCGTACAAGGGCACTGAGAGCCCGGAGGAGACTACCAACTGGATCACTCACACGCAGAAGCTACTGGAGGCATCGCAGTTACCTATGGATGACGGGTGTACGAACGCTTCTAGATGGTAATGCTCATCACTGGTGGGAATCTATGGAGCGCCAGTTGGGTACATACCAGACTTGGGAGCAGTTCTTGGAGTGCTTCGAGAGAAAGTACTTTTTGGACACCGTCAGAGATGCACTGTACGATCAGTTTCTTCACTTGGAGCAGGGGAACCGAACAATGGACGAGTATGATGCCGAGTTTAGTCGACTCAGAAAATATGCCGCTGCTTTGATACCAGATGACTTGGCCAAGGCTAAGAGGTTTCATCGAGGACTGACCCAAGAGCTACAACATTACACAAGCTCGCAGTCCCGAGTCTCTTATGCTGAACTACTGACAGAAGCCAGATTGTAAGAAACCATTAGCAGAGGAAAAGGATGTTAGTTGAGGACACAACAAGGATCAACAAGGATACAGCAGGGACCAGCCAGGACACAACATGGAGGACCTACCAGACGTCCCTTGGCACAGCAGCATCAGCAACACCGAGCAACACCGTACCAGAATCTGGAGAAGCCCTATTACAGTTATTGTGGGAAACACGGACATATATCGAGAGATTGTCGGACTCGCTTGGGTCAGTGTATGAGGTGTGGCTTCGGAGAGCACCTGGCGAAAGACTGCCAAATGCAGCAGACACTTCCACCGCCAGTTCAGAGACTAGCGCTTCCAGAACCGAAGCCAACCCAATAGATGACCGGACCGGGAGCACCTCGACCCCCAGCAGCAGGAGGATTTCAGAGAGGACCACCGCTACCTACCTAGGAGGAGCAGTATATGAGGTTCGGACATGGACAGCCGCAGAGGAACGGGCGAGCTTTTGCATTAGAGGTAGATGACATGGATCATGAGGTGGATGTCATAGCAGGTATTACCTTTGCCTTTACTTTTCCTGCTGTGACATTATTTGATACGGGAGCCACCCACTCATTCATTTCATCTAGTTTTATTACCAAACACAACATTGCTTCTACACCATTATCTAGTTGTGTTAGAATTCTTACCGGAGGAGGAGTTGTACCAGTTAGCCGAGTTTATAGATCGGGTCCTATAGTGATACGTGGCAGAGAGATGAATGCCCAAATCTTAGTCCTTCATATGCCATATTTTGATATTGTGCTTGGAATGGACTGGATAAGCAAGTACCATGCTTTCTTCGATTTCTTTGGAGGAAGCATCCTTTTTAAGGTACCAGGCCAGCCTGAACTTGAGTTTGCACGCGGTTCTACAGAAATCCTTGATGGTATGCAGCTCGCAATGGACGATGTTATCTATCATCCTATTATTTTAGAATTTCTAGATGTCTTTCCAGAGGAATTGCCAGGACTACCCCCAGACAGAGACGTAGAGTTTTTAATTGAACTAGCACCCGGAGCAGCACCTATAGCATCGCATGTTTATAGACTGGCGAAGAAGGAGATGGATGAGCTAAAGGCACAGTTGAAAGAACTCGAAGAGAAAGGTTTTATCCGACCGAGTGCATCACCCTGGGGAGCACAAATGTTGTTTGTACCCAAGAAGGACGGATCAGTGCGTATGTGCATTGACTACAGTGCCTTGAATGCAGTGACTATGAAGAACAAATATCCATTGCCACGCGTTGATGGCCTATTTGATCAACTCAGTGGAGCTAAGGTATTCTCGAAGATAGATTTGAGATCGGGATATCACCAAGTGAAGGTACGGAAGCAGGACATTCCGAAGACCGCATTCAGAACAAGATATGGGCACTACGAGTTTTTGGTCATGCCATTCGAATTGACCAATGCTCCAGCAATCTTCATGGACTTGATGAATCGAGTCTTCCACCAGTACTTGGACCAGTTCGTGGTCGTCTTCATAGATGATATACTTGTCTATTCGAAGAGCCACGAGGAGCACGAGGAGCATCTGCGGATTATTCTAGAGACTTTGAGGAGAGAGCAGTTATATGCTAAGCTCAACAAATGTGAGTTCTTCTTGGACAGAGTCTTATTTCTTGGGCATGTTGTTACAGGAGATGGTATTTCTGTTGATCCAGAGAAGATCTCAGCAATTGAGACATGGCCTATTTCTAAATCAGCAGCAGAGGTGAGGAGTTTTCTTGGACTTGCGGGATATTATCGACGGTTCGTGGAAAACTTTTCGAGAATAGCGGCACCTATGACTCGTTTGACTTGTAAGGATCAAGAATTTATATGGACCGACGAGTGTCAAGCCGTCTTTGAAGAGTTGAAGAAGCGACTGACTACCGTACCAGTATTGATAATTCCGTCAGGATCAGGAGGTTATATGATCTACAGTGACGCATCAGGGAAAGGCTTGGGATGCGTATTGATGCAGCATGGCAAGGTGATTGCATATGCATCTAGGTAGTTACGAGTACATGAGAAGAATTATCCGACTCATGACTTGGAACTTGCAGCCGTTGTATTTGCTCTGAAGCTATGGAGACATTACTTATATGGGGAACGAGTGGAGATCTATACTGACCACAAAAGCCTCAAGTACGTCTTCACGCAGAAGGAATTAAATATGAGGCAACGTCGATGGCTCGAGTTGATGAAAGATTTCAAGTTGGAGCTACATTATCATCCAGGCAAGGCTAACGTGGTAGCAGACGCGTTAAGCCAGAAACCAGCAGCTTACTTCTTGACAGCACGGAGGGAACTATTGGAGGACTTGCAAGAGCTTGGCATTGAAGTGATATTACCCGGAGCAGATGAGACACTAGCCAACTTGCAAGTACAATCATCCTTGGTAGAGAGGATTAAGGCAGCTTTGCCTACTGACGCCAGATTCAGGAGACTGAAGGAAAGGACAGAGGCCGGAGAACAGACATGATTGCGCATTCATGAGGATGGGACATTACGATATGGTGATCGTCTTTATGTTCCAAATGGAGAGATTCGACAAGAGCTGATGGCAAAGGCTCATAGTTCGATTTATTCTATTCATCCTGGAGGCACCAAGATGTATCGTGACTTATGACAACACTTTTGGTGGCATGGAATAAAAAGAGAGATAGCTCGTTTTGTAGCTAAATATCTGGTATGTCAACAAGTGAAGAAGGAGCACCAGAGGACAACAGAATTATTGCAACCACTTATAATTCCAGAGTGGAAGTGGGAGCACATCACTATGGACTTCGTCACAGGCTTTCCCAAGAGTCCAAGTGGAAGAGATGCAGTGTGGATAATAGTGGACCGACTCACCAAGTCAGCCTATTTCATACCTTTTAGAGTGGGTCAGTCTACAGAAGCTTTAGCTTACTTATATATGAGACAGATTGTGAGATTGTATGGCATACCAGTCAGCATTGTATCGGACAGAGATTCGTGCTTTACATCGCACTTTTGGAGGAGCATGCAAGAGAGCCTTGGAACTCGTCTGAAGTTTAGTACATCTTACCACCCGCAGACAGATGGGCAGTCAGAGCGTACTATTCAGACCTTGGAGGATATGTTGAGGGCTTGCATGTTAAACTTTGGAGGATCATGGGAGGACCACCTACATCTTATGGAGTTTTCTTACAACAATAGCTATCAAGCGATTATTCAGATGGCTCCATTTGAAGCATTGTATGGAAGAAAATATAGGTCTCATGTGTGTTGGAGTAACGTGGGAGAACGTCAGATGCTGGGACCAGAGTTGGTGGTCAACACCGTAGAGACAGTCAAGAAGATTCAGGGACACTTGCGAGCAGCGCAAGACAGGCAGAAGCAGTGGGCAGACCTTCATCGTCGTCCCTTGGAGTTCAAATAGGATGATCATATCTTCTTGAGGATATCACCGACCAGAGGCACCATTCAATTCGAAGGGCGCGGCAAGTTGAGTCCAAGGTATATTGGACCATTTGACGTGCTCGAGAGAGTTGGAGAAGTGGCATATCGACTTGCGCTACCACCTTCACTTGAGGGAGTACATGACGTATTCCATGTGTTACAGCTCAAGCGATATATGGCAGACAGCAGTCATGTTCTCGACCACTCAGAGATTACCATTGGGCTGAGCTTGTCATACCAAGATCAACCCGTGGGAATCCTTGATCGTCGAGAGAAAGTGTTGTGGAACCAGTCTATCCCCTTGGTTCACTTAGCATTGAGGCATGGCGCGCCAGGAGAATCAACTTCGGAGCGCGAGGACGACATGTGCAAGCGTTTTCCGAACCTATTCGCAGACCAAGGTATGAATTTACATTGTTAATTTATATCTTATACCATCCTTACTATTCTACCGTGACTTAATTTTAATTTCGAGGACGAAATTTTTATAAGTTAGGTAGAATATAAAACCCCTATCGTAGAAAACCGTATATACCCTTTTAATTATTAATTATTAATTTAATTATATTAATTAGTGGCTAATTAGGAGAAATAGATTTTTAATAATTTTTATTTTAGGTGTTGGCGCACTTAGAGGATTAATAGGACCATCAGGAATTTTTCGAAATTTATTTCATGTAGGAGACCCCTTGAGCAGTTGCTAGCTTAATAGTGTGCATTATTATAATCTAGAATTTTTCTATGAGTATATATATATACATATATAAATATATATATATATATATATATATATATATATATATATATAATTGAAAAAAGAATACTAAAAAGAAAAGAAAAGAAAAGAAAAGGAAAAGAAAATAATAATAATAAACTAATAACAATCCCTTACTCCACCAACCATTCCAACAAATTCCATTCCATTAGCAACTACCAACCGCTTGCTGCTTGTAGCAACAAGCCGTGGAGCCACCCAAGCAACCCGCCAAGTAGCAAATGTAGCAAAGCCCAGAGAACCCCCACCCCACCCCGCGGCTAGTTAACCCAAACCAACCCCTCCCCTCCTCTCTCTTCCTTTCATATATATATATATATATATATATATATATATATATATATATATATATATATATATATATATCTAAACCCTAAACCTAATTATCCAGATCCTTCCTCTTTCCATCTAGACCTAGAGAGCGCCGCCACCGCAGCTGGAGAACCCCGCCAGGCCGTCCAAACAAATCTCGACGACCGCGACCCCGCGCACTGCAGATTCCCACAGCGAGGTACCTGTGTTCCGGAGTTATTTTCCGTCGACTCGCTCAATCAAACGCCACACCGTCTTCACCGGTATGCTCATCCCTTAACCCTCTTCCATATATGTGTGTTATTAGACCTCTAATAACACGAAACCATAGGCGAAAATAGCGCCAAAGTTGGCGGAAACAGACCGAATTCTGGGATCGTAGAAAACTGCGGTGACCACCCATGTTTCAGAGTTCGTATCTTCCACCACAGAGATCCGAATTCGATAATTATTTTTGGTATGCGTAGACCACTTGACCTAGTTTAATTTCTGTTAAATAATCCTAGATTATTAACTGTTGTAGATAGAATTAAATTCGTTGGAAAATCCCACGAATCCACTCTTCCCAGATTTCCAAAAGTTGTGAAACGGAGCGCACCCCGCCAAACGGGACTGCCCCGTCATGTACCAAGTGTACCGAATGGTGCGCGCAGCGTAACCGGACACGTAAAAATTTATGGAAACTGATTCGGACGCGTGTGCGCGCCGAAATCAGCCCGTATCCGCGGACACATCCCGTGTCGCAACTTTTGTGGAAGTCATGCGCATTTTGTGCACGCTCTTTGAATTGTGACAAAACTTGCGCCACTGGACTCGTGGTAACACACTGGTCCTGTGACCCAATTTTTACGCAATTCTGAGACAGTTGACCAAGTCGCCAATTGGCGGGCCCCATAGTTGACTTTTTGGACGAAATTATGTTCGGCCCATCGGAATCCACATTTGGACATACCGTTGGGTCCGTATTGACATTTAGAGTTGTTTAACCTATAATTTGTCCCATTTAGAGACTGTTACCCTTGGCACGCTTTTCGGTGCAAAGTGGGCCACACGTGGACCCTACTTTTACCCAAAATTACCGTTTTGCACTTGTGTCCAAATTGGACGAAAGGAAAGTACTTTTTAGCTATTTTGGTCATTTCGGAAACGTTGGTGATGTCTATTTCAGCATCCGAAGATGTTTGTTCGGAGGCCATTAGTTCCAGATCCTGTGTGCTTGACATTGGACGCTTACACTTTACAGATTTTTTGCCAGGCAAGTATACCTTGCCATTGTACTGTATTTACATTCCATATGAGGCATGCATGTTTATTTCTGTTTATTTTAGTTCATTTATTTTAACTGCTATATAAATTGCGCGTCCAAGGAAACTTGGGTGCAACGACGGTGTCGTCGTACTATATTTTTATTTATGTATATGCATTGGACCTACTTTAGGAGACTACCCCATCTTCATGAGGCATTTATGTTTCATTGGCCATGACACTATTCTTACACGAGTGTGAGTCACATGTAGGACACGGACTTGCGTACTCGGCTGGCCACTGGTACGTATAGGTCGTGGACGGATAGGGATAACTGCCAATAGAAACTTTGCATGCTAGTAGACCTGGCAGTTATTAGAGGTTTATCGTGTCATGGACATAACATGCTTAGAGCATTGGGTGGGGAGAACAACAAGTACCGTATTTGAGCTCCTTTGTACTTTTTTCTGTGCGCCCAGATTCTCCGCTGGAGATACGGGTGGTGATCACCACTATATATTATATTATTATCAAGCGGGCCTCCGGCGTTCGAAAGACCACATGCCTTTTTAGGCCCCTGGATCTCCAAAAGAGAACCATGCCAAATCCCAGTTTTCAGCCAGATAGCTCACTTGTGGGAAAATGTGTTCTTAACTGCATTCACTAAGACGGTTAGGCGACCCCAATGGATATTTATATTTCATTACTTTATTGGCATGTTTATATGTATCTTGTTACTTCCCTCTGAGGACCTGGTACCTTTCCAGATATAGATGAGCAGGAGTATCCGTAGGAGTATGGACCTGGACCTGACGCTACCTATTAGTCTGAGGAGATCTTACCTTCGGATTATATGTGATCCATTGCAGCTGTTTAGTGATTCTAGTTGCTATTCCTTTTCGAGACATTTATTCTTATATTAGAGTTTATTCTCTTCTCGCTTTAGTAGTTTATTATAGTCGATTTGCAGTGGATTTGTTTCCATCCGACTATCATACTTTGAGACTGTTTCTTTGATATTCAGTTATTGATTTCCATTTATCTATTATTTGTGCTGTGGATGAGATATAGATTTGCGTGTGACTTGTTGTGACAGTATATTACCACTGTGGATTGGATATTCATGTACAGCGTACGTGTGTATATGGTATCCATATATTGGAGTTCGTATACATACGGATGGCGTATTACGTATTCCTAGTCATACGTATTTTGGGACTGGGGCGTGACACCTGCTAACTATACCTTAGCTAAATTATTTAACTTCATGGGTTACTACGTCCAATACTAATGGTATAGTATGGTTCTCAGCCATGGGCATACTTATCTCACTGGCACACACTACCCAAAATACTATACTACACCTCTAGGATACTATCTTGTCTCGGTTCTTGAATCACCTAAACTACTTAACTATCATTCTTGCAAATGAACACTTGTGTAGCCTACTGGCACACCCTTACCGATCTAGAATACTCTCAATAGGATGCCTACCCAAGTCTTGACACCAATTATATAAGGCACTAGCTCTTATTTGGCACTTAGATGATACTCTCATACTAGGTTACTCATGTCTCTCCTCTATACTTAGTACACTATCCACTAAAAATGCTTGTACTTAAACCTCCATAATATTTGAGGTACTCTAAATCTTGCCACTAGGGTACTCTTCCTATCCTGATACTTGGTGAAAACTGATACTCTAACACCTATTAATCACTCTAGGGTTCTCATCTATATTTACTATCATAATACATACACAATACCTCCTAACCATTACGATACCAAGATATCTCACTGGTATCCTTATATCCATCATACTATTTTCTGATACATACTACTTTTATACCCCAACACTAGCAAGTTACTATGAATACTAAACTGAATTCTATATAGGTTACCCTTCTTACTCTCTGCCTGGAACACTTGTACTCTTACTCTCAACTACCCCTTCACCTATATTAACTGATACATCCATCTAATACTATTATATAAGATATTTACTGATACTAGCATATAACTCAACTAATCCCTGATATACCCTGGATACTATTACTCTCTAGGCACTCTTGATATAGAACACGAGCTTCCTAACTATACATAACATATGTACTTAATGTTCTAGGACACTTACTTCTTAATACTCACAACAGTTCATCACACACATACTACTGCCACTCTTGCCACTAGCTTACTTACTAGATTACCCCCATCATACTCCATAACTGTCCTTGACTTATGCACTTACTATTCTGCTACCTGCTTATCACTAACCTGCCCCACTGACATACTATTGGCACCTCTGATACTAAACCTCTACTTCATAATACTTATGGACTGGCACTCCAATTCACCACTCATGCTTCCTCACATATCCCTATTAACAGTTCAACACTCCTAAATACTAGATGATACACCAACACTAGACACATACATGTGCACTCATATCTACTCACACCAATGCATAACTTCCATAAGTAACACAAGTCCTACTACCTAGCACAATACATTCTAACAATGACACACTCACCTATACACCTCACTAGTTTAACTTCTATTCCTACGGAAGCACAATAATCATCAAAAGTACGGGAAGTGAACCCAGCTGCATTATCTAGTCGAATCGTTCTAACATGTTGGTTAGGAAAAAGAGTCTTAAGCTTAATCCACTAAGAAAGTAGCTTGGAGAAGGACAAATTTCTAGATGAGAGTAAGAAAATATTTGACCATCGACTAGAAGCATCTATTAGAACCATAAAATACCTGAAAGTTCCACTAGCAGGATCAATTGGTCCGCAAATATCACCTTGTATTCTCTGAAGGAATGGTGGTGATTCAGAAGCTATTTTGAGAATTGAAGGTCTTGTAATGAGTTTACCCTATGAACAAGCTATACACAAATGTTCAGTAGAAAAAGAAAGACTTTAGCATGATAAATTATGCCCATTTGTATTGTTGATGACCTTTCTCAACATAGTCGATCCTGGATGACCCAATCTGTCATGCCAAATGATTAGATTCCTTGGATCCTTTAGCCTTTTGCTAGTGATGGGGGTGAGATTCTACTACCTTCATAGTAGTTTGATATAGCCCCGAGGAGATTAACTTGCACTTTTCTAATGTGAGCTTATTGCTTCCAATATTAGAGGTGATACAAAGATACTCTTTGCTATCATCATTCATGGTTTCAACATGAAACCCGTTCATTCGAATATCTCTAAATTTGAGTAGATTTATATTAGATCTACTAGAGAATAATGTATTTCGAATGACTAAGTGTGTTTTATTTAGCAATACAACATCGGCCTTACCATAACCTTCTTTAATCTGTACGGGTCCAGCAATGGTGGTCATCTTGGCAGTGTTTGAGGAATATATTGTGAAAACTTCATAGTTTTCAATATAGTGTGAGTTGTTGCACTATCTATCAAGCATATGCCATCACCATTATACATACCTTTCAAAAGCAAAAAATTAATAATATATTAATATGCTACTAAATGGTTAAACTTGGCATATTGCCAATTATTACAACTTGATCTAAATCTAAATGAAACTGCCTCAAAGAAAGTAAACTATCTAGACTATTGATCATATAATGACCAATTTATTCAAAGTGGAAAGTAAATAAACTTAGATAAGAATACAATAACTATTTATTGACATCGCCTATCATGGCGTTGAACTAGTCTTCTGAAATTGCATTTTCATCCTTATCTTGGAAGAAATCATTAAAATTCATGTGTGTTGTACCCTCCATGAGATTAATCTCAACACCCTATGAGGCTTCATACTCGTCCAGTTCCTTTTATGAGGTACGATATTTTCGTATCCAATGACCAACTCTTCCGAAACGTCTGTAAATATCAGTTGGAGCAGCTGGATAGGAAATTTGGGCATTATTTCTTCGAAGATTAAATATTTTACTTTTGAACTGTGTATCGTTATTTGGACCCAGATTGTAGCAATTTCTTTGGCTTCCACGACGTCCATGCCTTCTACCTCTGTGATTTCCTCAACCCATAATATTGGTCAGATTTTTTCGAGCACTAGTCGCATTCACTTCAGCTTAAATTGGTACAGACCCAGTTGGTCTACTAATGTAATTTTTGATTAATAACTCATTATTTTTCTTAACCACGAGTAAGACAGCAACGAGTTCGGAATACTTCTTAAAAAATTTCTCCCTATACGTCTGTTGTAGGGTCATATTAGTCACATAAAATATGGTGAATATTTTCTCTAGCATGGAATGCTCTGTCATTTCTTCACCACATAACTTCAATTATGAAATAATCCTGAATATAGCTGAATTATAGGCTACAACTGTCTTATAATCTTGGAAACGTAGATTTAGCCATTCATGGAGTGCACCTGGTAGTATGACCATTTTTTGGTGATCATATCTCTCAGCTAGAGAATTCTATAGCACCAAGGGGTCCTTGACTATTAAGTACTCAGCCTTGAGATCATCATGAATATGATGTCTTAGGAAAATTAAAGTATTCGCTTTATCTCGTGCAGATATTAGCTTATCAGCCACAATTGCGTCACCTAAGCTTTTGGCTTGAAGGTGCAATTCAGTATCCAATCTCCAGTTGAGAAAATTCTGGCCTTCTAAGTTTAGAGACTTGAAATCATGCTTTGTGGGGCTCGACATATTGCTGTATAAGATCAATAATAACAAGTTAACATAAGAACTTGGTAAATCACCAAATAATTCATGTTCATAGTGTGTGCTTCAAACAATGATGTTTCAGAAGTCTATTTATACCAAACAAATCTTGTTCATGGTATGATTCGAATAATGATGTTCCAGAAGACGTATGTAAATACCAAACACTAGATGTTCATGGTATGCTTCGAACAATGATTATGTTCACAAAGTCTATCAAAAATACCACATATGGTATGCTTCGAACAATGGCGTTCCAGAAGTCTTATATATATAGACCAAACAATTAATGTTCATGGTCATCAGATCTCTGATGGTTTTGATCTGAATTTATTTATATAAAAGAAAGAAATAAATAAAGAATAACTCCAGCGTTCTCTTCGAGAGATCTATATGCGATTAACATCGGAGTGCTATCAGAGTTAACTAAAAGAAGTGAGATGAATGGATAAAAATTATTCTTTTTGCCCTAGCGGTATTATAAGAGATGTATAAACATCAACATCAGGATGCGCCTAGGGTATGCATATGCAGAAAAAAAATAAACATAAATAACCATACCTATTATCGAAGTGGAGAATCCGCAAATGACGGCTTCACTGAGATGCTCTCGCTTATTTTATCCCGTTAGAGCTTTGTGCTGATAATGTGTTTGAATAAACATAGAAGAAGAAAGAAGAAAATAGGAGAGAAGATCTCTTATTGGTGTAATCCCAAAGAGAGAGTCAAAGGCCTTATTTATACAACCCAATGAAGTTGTAATACTAATCTGTAACCAATGTGAGACTAAATACAAAGTGGGAATCCAACCCTTTAGTAACCCACGTTATAACAATAATAATAAATTTATATTAATTTATTTATAAATAAAATAAATATCAAAAATATTATCAATATTACATCAAAAATATTAATTTAAATAAATTTGACTGAGGATCTCAATCTCCAATCTCCAATCTCCAATTTTATAATGGGACTTGGAATCGGCTCAAATTTGAGTCGTCCAAGCCGTATGTAAATAGTCAACCAATTTTTTTTAAACTTACGAAGATAAATAAAAACTATTTTTATTATATTTTTTATACTAGTAAATTATTTAAATATTTAAATAATTTTATATTAATATCAGAAAAAAAATTATTAGTATAACTTAAATGCATTCGTTAATGAGTATATGTTATTTAGAATATATTCAATTGATATTTAAACTATGTTTAACATATTTTTTTATTTATGAAATATGATATAATATATTCAAATTTAATATATTTGTTGACTTTAAATTTGACAAATAGATAATGTTTTATCAAATTTTTATACAAAAAAAATGAACAAATAGATAATATTAAATCTATTATCATCCAAAATGTAGTACTTTTTTATATTATTTACTTGATTTCCTTTTTAAACAAAATAAATTATGTATATGGATAATGACAAGTTATCTATAATATTATCTATATTATTTAAAGCAAATAAATTTTGAATAGTTATAATAACTAGTAAATGCACGTGCGTTCCATGTAAAATAAATTTTTTTAATATTATTATACAATAGTTTAAATATATTTTAAACACGTGTTCCATATAAAATAAATTTTTTTAATATTATTATAAAATAGTTTAAATATATTTTAAATATAATTTATTATGGATATATTTCTACTTTTTATTAAAAGTCTTGAAAAGGCTAGCCATCTAAGTTGTACCTATATCCTCACGTAATAAAAGATTAAATAAATTTTAACTAATTGTTTAACTACATAATATTATATAATTATAATTAAACACCTCTTCTCGCTCATGTGATTAAGGTGGGAGTCGCTCTTCTTGATTGGTCAAGTTAGATTTTCCTTGATGTTATTTATAACAAATTAATTCTTTTCAATAATTTTTTTACGTAATATTAATTTTTTAATAGAGTCTATGGATATATTTGGAATTTAGTTTTGAAAACTGAGATTGAAAATCTATAACTTTGTTATTAATACATGTTCGTTGAGAATTGGAAGTGTCCCAGTGACCAGATTATGCAGCACAAAAGTTTGTATTAAGGTTTTTTTTTAATCTCTTAAGCCCCTGATTTTGTAGATATTTGGGTTCATAAACGAAAATAAAAGAAGAGGGACGAAAGAGTAAATAATTAATTTAAGGAATATGATAATTGTCTGTATGTTGGACAGTCCAAGGATAATTACCTAGATTCGGTTGGGTTATATATAATGGTGAAATACTTCAAATATCCTACATTGTCGATTATTTGCATGCAACAATATTAACCAATTGGTCTCCAATAAGTCCAGTAGGAATCTATATTTGTTGAAATTTTTTGGAATTGAAGCTCTTATTAAAAAGTCTCTTGTTATGAGTGCGAGAGCGCTTGTAGATTATATATTATATATCTTTCATAATATAATGTAGCTTCAAATTTGCTCAAAAGTAAGCCGTCTAAGTCGTATGTATATATATCGTCAATTAATTATTTAAAAAAATTAATATTACATAATAAAAATTTATTGAAAATATTTAAATATCTTATAAGTTGTCACGCCCCAGTCCCAAAATGACGAGGGACTGGAGAAGCGTGGCAATGGCCAGCAGCACGCACCGATGGACAACCCAATTTAATGGATCCATCAGGGCATGCTTAAGCTGTAGTCTAGCAGAAATAAGTACAAGTCTCAGGTATTTCTAATCTCATCCACAGAATAACACCGATTAATTGCCAAAAATAATGCAATGGAAATAAATATGCAATATCAATAAGGTTATCTCGGGAAAACAAATCCGAGAATTATTCTGTTACATTTAAGAAAAGACAGGAATTAAAATGCTGAAAATGGAAATACTGTATAGCTGATGCCGGTGCTCAAGAGAAGTCTTTGGCCACTACTTCGTCCTCTGTTCCTTGTTCTGCTCCAAGGAGTGCTCCGGTACCGTACACCTCTGGATAGTTCTCTTCAGCTGTACCTGGGGACATAATCCGGATCCAGGTCCTCAGGGGACAGCAAGGTACAGAAAATACAAGCCAAAATAAACACAGTGCAGCAGATAATTAAACAAGAGGGTAAGCTATGTAACCAGCTAAGTGATATGCAATATGAGAGCAGCACTAGAATTCAGGCTGAAGCCACTACAAGCTCTGTGTCGGGGAGCCGGTAGCGGCAATAACTATGAATTACACTATGTTATATATATAATATCAGCCTGTAGTCTGTGTGTCTCTCCCCACCCAATGTAATCCCACGCCTCATGTCCACGATGCCTCATGTCCATGTCACGCACGATTATAACTAATGCAGCAAGTCTGATAGCTATGAATCAAATGTCTAAGAATGTAAAGTCTATGTCATAAAATATGTATCCTATAAAGAATCACCTCGAATGTCTCAGGAAGACTCTGTCTCATGAAATAGTGTCAAGTGTCCTGGGTTCTGGTGTACTTGATAGGACAAGTACGAGAATAAGGGTATCGATTGTCCATTTCTAATGACGTACCCAACACCGCGTACGGGGTTGGCACCCGACTATGATCGGACACTAAGCACGTCACACGTTTCCTAGGTTAAGCAGTTAAAACAAGTTATATATGGATCTACCAGAATTCAAGTAAAATACTATAAAAGAAATTACTGAGAATTTACAAGCTCTATGTTCTCACTGATGCAAAATTAACCAAAAAAAATATATAGCAAGCTGCAGCGTTTGGCAAGGTACACTTGCCTGTGGTTCCGGCTATGTTTGCGGTTCTGACTTCGGTTGGATTTGCAGGCGGTACTCCGGTTGCTGAAATAAACATCACCATCAGATCCAGAAAATATCAATCAGCTAGAAACGCCTGTCCTTGGGTCCAATTTGGAGACAAGGGCAGAAACGGCAGTTTCGGGCCAAAACGGGGTCCACCGGTGGGCCTGCTTTGCACCGAAAAATGCGTCCGGGTCAACGGTCTCCAAATTCACCAAACTTAGTGTTAACAGGTCAAAAACGATGATACGAACCCAACGGAACTTCCAGAATTGGATTCCGATGAGCCGATCACAAAATCGCCCGTCGAGCGGGGCCTGTGGGGCCCACGTCACGCGATTTCGTCAACGTTCTCAGAATCGAACCAAACTTGACCCACAGGACCAGCGTATCGCTACGAGTCCGATGGCGTAAGTTTCGTCTCGATCCGACGTGTGTACATAAAGTTAGATCGAATTGCAGAAAAGTCGGATACGGGGCGATGTCCGCGGATACGCGTTGATCCCGGTGTGCACGCACACCCGAATCAGCTTCTGCGAAATCCCACACGTCCGTATCGACGATGCGCACGTATCTGTGAAGACCGCGCGCGACCAAGTCGTCCCGTTTGGCGGGGCGTACTCAGTTCCGGGGTGAAACAGGGTCTGGTTTTTCCTGTTTTTGGATCGCGGTGTGCGATCACCACAGGACGCGATGCCCCGAACGGTTTGTCCGGACACCGAAAGGGTCATACAGGCTTCGCAACGCAATTTACGGAATCAAAAACGGAGCTACGAGCAAAAAGATACACGCACCTGAAGGGGACCTGAAAACCAGCGTCGATTCGTGTCCGACGCGTGTCCGACTCGTGTCGGACACAGGGAAGGATTCTAGGGTTAGGGTTTGGGGCTGTGTCCGCGTGTCTCCTGTTGGCGGACACGGTGGAGGCGACTCGGGGCGGTGGCTGCGGCCCTCGGCGAGGTCTCGACGGTGTCGAGCGGCGTCGAGCGGCTGAGGGAGGCGGAGATCAGCAGCCGCGGGGAGAGAGAGAGGAGGAGGAGGGGGTTCTGGCCGGCGTCGGTGCGGGCTCACGGCGGAGGAGGTCGGCGCAGGGACGGCGGGTGGTTCGGCGGAGGGCAGAGGGCGGCTGAGGGGGTTCGACGGCCGGGGCTAGGGTGATGGGGGAGATCGGAGGAGGAGGGAGGGGCTTATATAGGCGTCGGCGGCGGGGGACGGGGCCGGGCAAGGCGGGGACGTGGCGGGTGAGGCGAAGCTCGCGGGGGCGCGGCCGGCGGGTCCGGCGGAAAGCGCGGGCAGCCGAGGGGTCGTGGGTGAGGGGGTCAGCCGGGTCGGTCGGGTGCGGGTCGGGCGGCGGTCAGACCCGACCCGACCCGGTAGGGGAGCGGGTGGGCCGGCCCAAGGGCCTGGGTCCAGTGGGCCGGGCTGGGCTGGGCCTGATTGGGGTGGGCCGGGTTTAAGGTTTAGGTTATTTAATTAAATAAATACTTAATAAAATAATTAGATAATAAATAATTAATTATTTTCATGTGATTTAAAAATAGGTCCGGGGCCCGATAAATTCCAGAAAAATTGTCCTAAGTCCAGTTTTCCATTTTACACCCAAAAATATTATTTTCATAATATTTTAATACTGTTTAATATCAATTAAAAATCATTGAATAATTAAAACCCTGTTTTTAAATTACAGAAAATTCCTAAAAAATTCCAGAAAATTGTGAAAAATCCAGTTTTTTTAAAATTTTAAAAATTCAGGGGGTTTACATAAGTAAACACAGATTCGAACTCAACCAACCTGGGAGAATACCTCCTAACTTAACCACATGAGCTACAAAGAGATTTTGTTTATAATTAAATATTATTACATAGCTAACCGTTTTTAAGACTCTTTATAAAAAGTAGAAATATATACAAAACTAATTATAATAAAAATATAATCAAATATGTAACAAATTCTAATTAAAACATAAATATATATATAATAAATTTTAAATTAAATATATTTAAATATTATATAATTTTATATTAATATTAGAAGGAAAAAATTATTTTACGTACAAGGCACGTGAATTTACTAGTATAACTTAAATGCATTCATTAATGAGTATATGCTAATTAGAATATATTCAATTGATATTTAAACTATTTTTAAACTATTTTTTTATGAAATAAGATATAATATATACAATATTTTTTTACTTTAAATTTGACAAATAGATAATTTTTTATCAAATTTGTATTCAAAAAAAAAATCAACAAATAGATAATATTAAATATATTATCATCCAAAATATAGTGCTTTTTTATATTATTTACTTGATTTCTTTTTAAACAAAATAAATTATGTGCATGGATAATGACAAGTTATCTATAAAATTATCTATGTCATTTAAAGCAAATAAATTTTGAATAGTTATAATAACTAGTAAATGCACGTACATTGCACATAAAATAAATTTTTTAAATATTATTATAAAATAGTTTAAATATATTTTAATTATAATTTATTATGGATATATTTCTACTTTTTATAAAAAGTTTTGAAAAGACTAACCGTTTTGGAGCCTCATTATAGGAGTAGAGATAGAGATAAAGTTTATATTAATTTATTTATAAATAAGATAGATATAAAAAAATATTACTAATATTATATCCAAAATATTAATTTCCAAAATATTAATTTAAATAAATTTTACTGAGGATGTCAATCTCAATAAAAGATTTGAATTTTTTTTTTTTTTTACTTGAGATATCTGTAGGTATCCAATAGAAGGATATAAATGGGGCCATTGTCTACCCATTACGTTATATTACTAGAGTTTTCTTTCCAAATATGGATGTAGTCCTAGTGGTTCTCAAATATTAGGAAGAGATTGTTAGAATATTTGCTTTTTTTGTTAGAATTTTTTTATTAGATTAGATAGCACTACAGGGTATAAATAGGACATAACGAACATTGTCTACATTACTTTATATTACTAGAGTTTCCTAATATGGAAACTACCACCACCATTATATAGTTAATTATTTTGTTTGTTAGTATATATAATAATAATAATAATAATAATAATAATAATATCTAACCCTCTAGATTGGATTGAGGATCTCAATCAAAGATTTGAGAATCCAATTATTTTTGTTGTTAGAATTATTTTTATTAGATTAGATAGGACTTAGATAGGAGTATAGTTGGAATAGATTGAGAGATCCTTATCCAACAAATAGAAGGGAGGGTATAAATAGAGCATAAGGCCGACCATTGTCTACATTACTAGAAATAATTTTCCCCAGTATGGAAACCACCACCATTAGCAATAGCACCAATGCAGTCCTTTTCCTTGTTCTCCTCCTTGTGTCCATGTCGATGGCGATGGTGATGTCCTCCTCC
Source organism: Iris macrosiphon (assembly GCA_036927795.1). Classification (NCBI taxonomy): domain Eukaryota; kingdom Viridiplantae; phylum Streptophyta; class Magnoliopsida; order Asparagales; family Iridaceae; genus Iris; species Iris macrosiphon. The sequence continues at coordinate 155,200,829 of JAYESA010000009.1, forward strand.
TCTTCCGAGACGATCCACCGCAGAGGAGGAGGGGATTGGCAGCTCGTCCACGGGAGCATCGGCATCTTGGCTATGCACATGCAACTCCTCCCGGGAGATAGCGTGCTCGTCTTCGACCGAACGGACGGAGGCCGGTCCAACCTGTCCCTCCCCGAGGGCAGCAGCTGCCCCCTGAAGCCCGACTGCAGCGCCCACTCCCTCCTCTTGGACCTCCACACCTCCTCCCTCCGCCCCCTCACCCTCCGCACCGACACCTGGTGCTCCTCCGGCACCCTCCTCCCCAATGGCACCTTCCTCCAGACAGGCGGCTACAAGGACGGCGATCGCGCCATCCGCTCCCTCGATACCCTAGGCGGCAGTGGCACGACCGCCAATGCCAACGACAACGCCAACGCCAATGCCAATGTCGACTGGTTCGAGTTCCCCAACTTCCTCTCCGTGCGCCGCTGGTACGCCTCCAACCAGATCCTCCCCGACGGGGACGTCATCATCGTGGGCGGCCGCCGCCAGTTCTCCTTCGAGTTCTTCCCCAAGAAGCAGCAACAGCCCTACAACTTACCCTTTCTGATGCAGACGAGCAACGGGCCCCGCATCGAGAACAACCTCTACCCCTTCCTCCACCTCCTCCCCGACGGCTCCCTCTTCGTCTTCGCCAATACCCGATTCGTCATCCTCGATCCGATCTGCAACGTCATTGTCAAGACCCTCCCGCCAATTCCAGATTCAATTCCCAGGAGCTATCCAAGTACCGGGTCCTCGGTGCTGCTACCGCTGCACCCGCAGCATCCCGACAACCCGCTGACGACCCGGGCAGAGGTGCTGGTCTGCGGCGGTGCGCCGTCCGGCTCCTATGAGGCGGCCAATACCAGGAAGGTCTTCTTACCCGCTGCAAAGTCCTGCGGGCGGATCACCGTCACCGATCCGAACCCAGCTTGGGCCATGGAGACAATGCCGATGCCGCGGGTGATGGGTGATATGGTGCTGCTTCCGACAGGAGACGTGCTGATTGTGAACGGTGCCGGGTCCAGCACTGCCGCGTGGGAGCTGGCGGAGAACCCGGTGTACACGCCAGTCATCTACTCCCCCAAGTCCCCTGCCGGGTCGCGATTCCAGGTCCTCAACCCGTCCCAGATCCCCCGGCTGTACCACTCCTCGGCGATCCTCGACATCTTCGGGCGGGTCCTGGTGGCAGGAAGTAACCCGCACCGCACCTACGACTTCTCCAAAACGACCAACTACCCAACCGAGCTGAGCATGGAGGCGTTCCACCCACCGTACCTGGACTCCGCCTTGAGCGGGCTACGGCCAAGGATCGAAAGCGGGTGGGGCGCAGTTGGCTACGGGAAGAGGATCTCCGTGACGTTCTCGGTGACTGGGTTCCTCCGGTGGCCGGGGCTGGAGGTGGAGGTGGTGGCGATCGCGCCCTCGTTCCAGACGCACTCGGTGGGGATGAACCAACGGATGGTGGTGCTGACAATGGAGGGGACAAGGCCAGCGGGACCCTTCATGTACGAGGCAGACATCCTCGCACCGCCGACGCCACAGATCGCACCGCCCGGATACTATCTCTTGTTTGTGGTTCATGCCGGAGTGCCCAGCAGCCAGGGAGTATGGGTCAGATTTCACTGAGATGAGATATGCTTTAGTTGTCTCAAAGTTTTGTGAGTTTGCACAAGAAAGAGTAAACAAAGTTTTGTAGAAGAATAGTGAATTATGTACATTCAAACTAAGATGAATTGTATCCCTATAAAAGTCCTATCGAGATTCAACTGATATCCAAATTATGTATGTTCATTCAAACTGAAATATAAGAAAGAGCAGCATACATATGATTCTTTTGAACATGAATTTCTCAAGGTTGATGAGACCCATGTCTATATATGCCTATCATTATTGATCAAATTAAAGTTTGGCAATCTGTTGTCTTCAGTAATAATGTGTATTAGTAAGTGTACTGTATGTAGCATTTTGCAACAAATTTTTTGGGGCTCTTCCTAAGGGTCAATAACTGATGTTGTAGAGAAATATAGAGGAAAAATCATTCGTGCCCACTAAACAAAGGGGGTTCACCAAGATAAATTTTCAACACATATCCAGATTGCCTTCTTCAGTGCTTCCTTCGTTCCCTTGGCAAAGTTGATGGAAAATATAGTATCAATTACAAACTTCAGTCCCTTTTGTTTCAGAACCATAGTATCAATTACAAACTAAGTAGATAGATAGAAAGTAACCACAAGAAATCACCCATCATAATTGATGGAAAATATAGACCTTAAAATTGCTGAACTCATTTTTTTAGCATTTAAGCGCAATATAGATCTTCAACAATATGAGATTTAAGAGCCTTTCTGCTACTAATAATTTGAAGACAAAGAACTAAAAGAAGATTGACACCAAATGGATTTTTAAACCAGCACCAAAAGCTGATAAATTCACCTTCCCAATGAATGCAAGAAACAAAACCTACAAAATACAAGAAAATGGACAAAAATATAAAGAAGAACCAACAATAACATTTGTTTACCGTTCCTGGAGTAATACCCCCATTTTCTTCATCATCAACTATCATATTGTACCGTATCCTACAGGTAACATGACAACAAACTATAATAGTTCTGCACCTTGCTATATTTGGAACTTAAATTGACAACACGTCTTTTACATTGAAACAGGGCTCCATAATCTCAAGTTTTGCAACATTATTTGCGGCACAACCCTTAAGATTATTATTCAAATAAACCATGGGTGTCTTCCCAATGAGCTATAGCAAAAGCAAGGTCATTAGCAACGCAAACACCACAAAGTATGATCTGTGTGTCCCTCAAGGGAAATCGAACCTGGCAGAGACGTGCACGCATAATAATTTGACATCACCTATTCCACCAAAAGATATAGATCATGATAACAACTACTAGAAGAACCAAGACATATCCAAAACATAAGGATATATGGTACTGACTTTCTCACTAAACAAATCCTGATCTATATTATCATAAGATTGATACAAGTTATACACTGGGCTATGTGTGGCTCACACCTGGGCTTATTTATTATAGCTATCAACCATTTCTCATCTGCCCTGTACCCAAGCAGAACCTTAAACATACTCAATACTTACTAGTTGAATATTCTTATGTTGGTAGAGTAGTAAACATAATATCAGATGAGTTGCTTTTATCACCATAGCAATCATTTGAGTAGTCTAAATATAATATATATATATATATAACATGAGTCATGTACATGCATGTGGACTAATAGAAATTAAGTGTACTAGTGCACATGGCATGTAGGAGTCCATTTCTATTTGTCCACATGTACATGACTCGTGTAGGAATATGAGCCAAACTATTGAGGTGCATAACTGTCAATAAAATAATATAATTGACAAAAAATAATCTAGGTTAGGTGGTCTTCACATAGCAAAAAGAATTTTTAAGTTTGGATCTCTGTGGTGGGAGATACGAGTCTTTAAACAGGGGTGGTTGAAACAGTTTTTCTGAAATTAAATGACGTGGTTTTTTCTCGACTTATAGTCGATTTTTACTTAGGGTTTAGCACTGAACGATGGGAACTAATCTACGAAATTTAGAGAGGGATATGTGAGGATCATACCGGCGAAGACGGGGTCGAGTTTGGTCGAGCGATGGCGCGGAAATCGAGGCTTGAACAGGGGTACGTTGCTGTGTATTTCGGTCGCGGGCGGGGTTGACGCGGACGTGCGGCGATGGTCGCGGCCTGCGTGCGGCTACTCCGGCGGTGGCCCTGGGTCGGCGGCGGTCGCAAGGTCAAGGAGATGGTAAGTTTAGGGTTAGGGTTTAGGAGTAGAAGTTATTATATATATATAGAGGGAGCGACGAAAGGAGGGGGGGACTCGCGCGGCTTGCTAGCTGCTGCTGCTGCGGGTTTTGCTCTAGCGGGTAGCGGGTTTAGGTAACTAGCGGCTAGGGTTTATAGCTAATGGGTTAGGGTTTGGTTTCTTTTAGGGTTTTGGCTAATATCTAATTCTTTTTCTTTTCTTTTTCTTTTTCTATTTCTTTTCTATTTTCTTTTATTCTATTCTATTTTTGTTTCTTATTTCTTTTTCTATTCTTTTCTTTTAATAAACTTTATATATATATATATATATATATATATATATATATATATATAATTTAAGGAATTTATTTTAGTGCATACAATTATTCTATCAACCATCCACAAGGTCTCCTATATGAAAATAATCAAGGTAAAATTACGGTTGCTCCATAAAATCTTTAAATGCACAATCACCTAGAAATAAAAATCTAATAAATTTTATTTCTTCTAATTAGCTAATAAATACTATAAGTTAATTAAATAATTAATTAAATATTTAATACGGTTTTTAAAATTAGGGGTTTTATATCAGTTGAGCTGCTATCAACATTGCATGCCCTATAAACTCTGTGGGACATTCATGGCGATCATCATGCTTCTTGCCACCTCCAGAAGGTGTCTGTTCTTCCTTTTTGCCACTCTATTTTGTGTTGGTGTGTATGCACAGGTGGTGTGATGCTGTATCCCTTGGACAGACAGGTATTCCTCAAGTACTTTGTTGGTATACTCTATCCCATTGTCAGACCTCAGTACCTACACCACTGCTCTGTACCGAGTCTTGACATGTTTGTAAAAATTCCAGAAATAGACAAAGACATCACTCTTATTCTTTATCAAATACAACCAGGTGACACGAGAGGAACAATCAATAAAAGAAATAAAATACTTGTAACCATTCATAGTAGTTGTGGCGCATGGCCGCCAAACATCAGAATGTATAATATTAAAAATAGAAGAGCTCATATGGTCCGCACTAACATATGAGCCCCTAGTAAGTTTGCCTAAATCATATGCATCATATACTACTTTCTCCTTATTTGCTTTCTCATAAATAAATAGATACAACCTACTCAAAATACCAAAAGATGAGTGCCTCAACCGCCTGTGGTGGAGTATCAGTGTATCCTCGGCACTCATATTCAGTCCTCCTATTCTTGCCCTCTCTACCACAGACATCAATGTCGAATCTAGCCCTTCCCGATCCAGGTACCACAGTCCATCATGCCAAGTGACAGTCCCAAGTCTTCCTCCCGTCTACTTCTCCTGGAAGATCACCTTAGGAATATCAAAAGAGACAATACATTTTAGTTGGAGGATTATAGAACTAATGGACAAAAGACTAGCTGAAAAAGAAGGAGCATGAAAAATATTAGATAATTTTACTGAACCTGTACAATCGACAGTACCCTTACCGACCACTGGCTGGAAAGTACCATCGGCTGTTTGAATGCTGTCCGCCGATGCTAGGTGAGTGTAGGAAGAGAACTCACTAGTATTCTCTGTCACGTGTCGAGGCGCACCCGAATCGATAATCCATTCTGATGATGTAAGGGAAGACATAGATGCAAGGACGAGTGAGTCGTTAGAACCTTTCGATGGATGGGCATACATGGCAGCGTTGCCTCTGGAGAAGATTGAGGTGGATGCCTCCTCAGTCCCACTCCTCCTGTCTCCATCGCTTGACGCTCTCTGCTTTCTCCTGAGTACCTCCAGCATGTCCAGCAGTGCCTGATCCTCCTCAGTATAGGCACCATTAGTTTCCTCCTCTCCTTCTGCTACCAGCAGGTTCGTCCGATAACATCCTCGACCACCCCATCGACCCCCACGACCACGGTCATGTCCTCTAAACAGTCCACGTCCACCACTTGAATCTCCCTCTTTAGGTGGTTTGGTGCAAGCATACCTCAGAAAGCCTACCACCCTGCAGTTGTAGCACTGACGGGGGTCTCCATAAGGTCATGTGCCGCCTGAATTGGCAACCGCCAATGCTGACTTCACTTCAGGACGACCACATGTCCCTGTCTGCAGCTTGATGCGAGTCTCCTCCTGGATCATGGCCGAGATAGCCTCCTTAAGTGTAGGGATCTTCGGTTGGGCTAGAAGTAGTTCTTTTCTTTGAGCAAATACTGCGGCCAGCCCCTTAAGAAACTTCATCGTCCTCTCCTGCAGACATACATGTCTCTTCTTACACTTCGGGTCCTCGCAGCTCGTCCGATCTGAGGAGTGATCGTAATCCAACTACATACGCTCCAACTCCGTGGCATACTCCTACACCGTCTTTTCTCCCTGTACGGTGTTATCGATCTCCCCCTTGATCTGAAAATCCTAAAGTTATTTTCCACACCATCGTAGGTCCTCCTCAACTTCTCCCATACGTCATTTACCATCTCAAGGCCATCCGTTGTGGCGGCGATCGACTGGACTAAATAATTGAGGAACCAAATGTATATCACCATATGAGTGGACTTTCACTCGCCGCGTCCTGCCGAGCCCTCATTTGGCTCTGTCTTCTCTCCTGACAAGAAATCTTCCAGGTTCTTCTCTGCGAGGGTTCTCCTCACCCGTCGTGACCAACTCAGGTAGGTGGCCAGTCCATCAAGCTTCAGATTGATGGAGGAAAACTCTAACTTCACCGGTGTTCGTGTCGCGTTCTCACCAACCCACGGTTTCATCAACTTCATCAACGTTGCGACCTCCGCAGGGTCCAACTTCTTGATGATCTCTTCCATCGATCCTCATTTTCCCAAATCACCTCACACCCGTCCCACGATTCACGTTCGTCCTCTTCGTCCTCTCCTAGACCCGATCATGCCTCTCCTCCATCTGATCTAGGCCTTCGATGTCAACGTCCGGCACGACCCGCGGAAGACGCCAGAAACTGCGACAAAAGGCTCCTGCAGACTCCGCAGGAGTCGCGGCTTCGCGGTGGTGGAGGAAGTGTGGTGGCGCCGGCGGTGGTGGTGAGCGAGCGGTGCGACGGCGGTGGTGGCGGCGGCGGCTAGGGTTTGGCGGTTGTGGCGACTATGATTTGGGCTCTGATACCATTTAAAATATTTTGGAGTGCTATCTTTTTTATTAATAATCTCTTTGCTATATATATATATATATAGTCTTACAACCTTCCATCTTATATAAAATCTCCTAATACATTCTAATATACCAACATAACTTAATTCCTATTTCCAAGTTTTGGTGTGATAGGTTTCTACATTTGTTCTTTCTTGTTGGTTTGTTTATAAGCCGATCACAGACATGGTACTACCTTGATCCCAAACAAGGAGAGCTTTCTTGGTTTCTAAAGACTCGGGTAAGGGTACCTCTTCATCCTTTGCTTTCCCAGTATATCCTTTAAGTCAGTTTAACCTCCCTGGATTTCAGCAGGCACAGGTTGGCTAACTACAATTTCAAGTTTTGACTCTGTGACCTCGAACTTTTTCTGAGATTTAGCGGAAGCCAAAAAGTGGTAATATGAGAAAGAAGAATTTCTCTAAATCACTTCGGGTCATGTCCAGGACAAAGACACTGAACTGACAAGAACCAACTAGTACAAGAAATGAATCATGCCAAAAAGTCCATCTAATAGAAAACTTCTGAAACTCCTTCCTGGACCTAACTCAACACATAAAGTAATGACGGAAAGAATGAACTATGTTGACCTACAACAATGTCCAGATAAATGGATTAGTGACTAATCAAAAGCCATTGTTAGGTATAGCAATGCAAGTGATACATAAGTCTTTTTTAAGCATTCGGATAGTAAGAAACAGCTCTTGTTTTTGTGACTCGAATCCTCTTGGATGCAAATAACAAGTCTTATTGGTACTTCAAGCAATCCCATCAAACTAAATCATAATATAGAACAATATTCAGAGACTCAAATATGTAAAGAAACATGAAGGTTTCAACATCAGTACTTTATTAGCACAGCAAACTCACGTACCCTAATGAGGTATATAAAAGCTAATCTCAGAGGAACAGTATGTCACAGACAACATTCTGAAACTAAAACAGATATTCCATACAAGAACCTATCAACGTTTCCCCTCTCCTATATGCCCGAGGAAGCTTCAAAAGACTATAGAACCTAGAAGAAGAAGGCCCTCAAATACAATGTGAGCTTTTATATCATTAATCTATGAGAAGTTGATCGGAAATATGGATGAATAGTTGTAGTATAGTTCCTCAGTGAACCTGGAACTGCTGCATCAAGAACTGAACCAGGTTCTGCTATTTCGGGAGCTGCAACTTGCATCCCATAAGCCATATATTGAGGGAGACCAAGGTTGGGGGGAGACACAACCATGTGATGCTCAATACCAGTCCCATGTGTGCCGACAGGAGGAGGTCCAGCTGGTGGATGAGATGATTGCAGACCAGAGTTCCCATATAAAGATGTTTGCCCAAAAGACTCAGGATCTTGAGGAGTCCATATATTACTATAGCTAATATTGTGGTTGCTAGAATTGTTTTGTCCATTGTAATATCTCCCATCAAAAGTGGTGATGTCATGAATGCTTGACCGTCGCCTATCTTTATTACTTGAGTTCAGACGGATGAAGTACTTCTGCGCATGGCTTGCCACTTGCGAAGCCGATTTAGTAAGAACACAGTACCTTGCTATGCTCCGCCAATCGCCTTCTCCGTAAACTTTGAGTCCCATAAGAAATTTTCTGTTTATCATAAGAGCACATAAAGGGAATTTTTCTATCAAATTCAACAATAAAGAGGACCACCAAATATGATCGATAAATGAGGTATATCATGTGAGGCTAATAGTGCTACTTTACAAAACTCCATAATTGAAATCTCCATCCAGCTGACTGCTAATAACTTCATAGAAAAAATTAAATTAATTAAATAAATAAAAAAATAGCTCCCCATGGTTTCTAATTGTAATTTAAATTCTCAAGTCTGTTTCCATACTAACATGAATGATAATAAACAAGTGTTATTTGAAAATAATTATAGAGGTTAGCAGAAGGCACACTTGTCTCCATAGTAGCATAGAGCATTGACCATCTATAGATTTGTCTATCCATATGAAATAGTAAAAGGTTAATAGGAAGTCCAATACGACAATAAAATGGTCTCAATCAATAGAAGTTTGCTAGAAAGGTAATAGTCATATAGAAATATATGCATGTAATAATAACACTTGAAAGACATTAAATAAATAAAAATGTCCATTTGTAACATAATACCAAAACATTCAACAATGTAGACAAAGTCCATTGTCAAAAGTATAAATGAACATGTTCCAGTTATCAAAGAAGAGGCATTTGTGTGGAAGATTCATCTTTTTTTTTTTTATCATGTATCATATAGCCTTTCTTGACTATAAATCAACTATTTACACAGTTGCGTAGCTTGGATGAGGCACAGATATAACAATTATAGTGAGTATTTTTTTACTTTTTTTCTCCCAGGTTGTTATAGTAGAAAATATTGTGAAATTTTCCTAGGAGTCATTTGGTTTCATAGGGAGAAAAGATAAACCTTAAAGCTTTTTCCCCTTCCTTATTGTTTTGGTGAATTTTCTAGAAGGTTTGAAAGATTAGATGCAGAGAAAGTTTAATGAACATATATTAGGGGATATATAATTCAAGTCAGGACATTATAGACTAAATAACTAGCAAACACTAGATTTTTTGAGAAAATCAAGTATCTATGTTTCTGGTCTTACTCCTCACTGCTTTACCTACAGTTTTCTCGCTTTCGCAGTTAAAAGATGGCTGGTCTGGTATATTTTGAACAGAGAAGTTGCTGGGAAGATCATTAAAGTTTCCATTAGAGATGAAGCTCAGTTCACAGCCCATCAGAACAAAGGCCGCAATAAGGTACGAACTGGTGTGCCCAAGTCTAGCTGTAAAGGAAATTTGCAAAACGTAGTTGTTGCAGAATGAAGGAAAGTTCCATTCATGCTCCACTTGTGGGGATATTTTTACCATGGATGTATTCAAATATCTCATTTGGTGGACATCCTCACCAATGGTACCTTCAAAACTCAGGTGCACCGCGCAGTCTATGTGTACCAAGTTGAGCATGACTGGTATTAGCACTCCATTTGCAGAGAATGTTGGAATGGAGAAATATCAAAACCAAAACAAACAGGAGTTTGCAAGGGCAAACCGAGCTTCTATTTGGTTTTGGAATATGAACATCCAAAACCAACACTATGTTTAAGTGTTGGTATATTAGAATGTATTAGGAGGTTTTAAATAAGATGGAGGATTGTGATATAGCCAAGAGATTATAAAAGTTAATAATAAAAATAGAACTCCAAAATATTCTACATGGTATCAGAGCACAAATCCTAGCCGCAACAAACCCTAGCCGCCAAACCCTAGCCGCCGCCACCGCTGCCGCGCCACCGCCACCGTCGTCGCCACCGTCGCACCGCTCGCCCACCACCACTGTCGCCGCCACCACACTTCTGCAACCACCGCGAAGCTGCGACTCCTGCGGAGCCCACATGAGCCTTCTGCCGCGGTTCCCAGCGTCTCCCGCGGGTCGTTCCGGACATTGACATCGAAGGCCTAGATCCGATGGGGGAGAGGCATGATCGGGTCTAGGAGAGAACGAACGTGAATCGTGGGACGGGTGTGAGGTGATCGGAGAAGAGGAGGATCGATGGAGGAGATCATCAAGAAGTTGGAGCTACGGAGGTCGCAACGTTGATGAAGCTGACGAAACTGTCGGCTGGTGAGAGCGCAACACGAACACCGGCGAAGTTGGAGCTTCCCTCTATCGATCTAAAGCTTGATGGACCGGCCACCTACCTGAGTTGGTCACGACGGATGAAAAAAACCCTCGCAGGGAAGAACCTGGAGGGTTTCTTGTCAGGAGAGAAGACAGAGCCGGATGAGAGCTCGGCAGGACGCGACGAGTGGAAGTCCACTCATATGGTGATATACATTTGGCTTCTCAATTCTTTAGTCCAGTCGATCGCCGCCACAGTGGATGGCCTTGAGATGGTAAATGATGTGTGGGGGAAGTTGAGGAGGACCGACGATGGTGTTGAGAATAACTTGAGGGTTTTTCAGATCAAGGGGGAGATCGACGACATCGTACATGGAGAGAAGACGGTGCAGGAGTATGCCATGGAGTTGGAGCGTCTGTGGTTGGATTACGATCACTCCTCAGATCGGACGAGCTACGATGACCCGAAGTGTAAGGAGAGACAGGTATTTCTGCAGGAGAGGACGATAAAATTTCTTAAGGGGCTGGTCGTAGTGTTTGCTAAGAGGACAGCACTACTTCTAGCGCAACCGAAAATTCCTACACTTGAGGAGGCTATCTCGGCCATGATACAGGAGGAGACTCGCATCAAGATGCAGGCAATGACATGTGGTCCTCCTGAAGTGAAGTCAGCACTGACGGTTGCCAATTCTGGCGGCACTAGACCTAAGGGAGACCCCCGACAGTGCTACAACTGCGGGAAGGTGGGCCAGCTGAGGTATGCTTGCACCAAATCACCCAAGGAGGGAGATTCAAGTGGTGAACGTGGATAGTTTGGAGGACGTGGCCGTGGTTGTGGGGGTCGATGGGGTGGTCGAGGAGGTTATCGGGCGAACCTGCTGGTAGCAGAAGGCAAGGAGAGAACTGATGGCGCCTATACTGAGGAGGATCAGGTACTGCTGGACATGCTAGAGGTACTCAGGAGAAAGCAGAGAGCGTCAAGTGATGGAGACAGAAGGAGTGGGACTGAGGAGGCATCAACCTCAGTCTTCGCCAGAGGCTACGCTGTCATGTATGTCCATCCGTCAGAAGGTACTGACGACTCACTCGCCCTTACATCTATTTCTTCCTTTAGATCGTCGGACTAGATTGTTGACTCGGGTGCATCTCGACACGTGATTGGGAATGCTAGTTAGTTATCTTCCTACACTCACCTAGCATCGGCGGACAACATTCAAACAGCCGATGGTACTTTCCAGCCAGTGGTCGGTAAGGGTACTGTCGATTGTACAGGTTAAGTAAAATTATTCAATGTTTTGCATGCTCCTTCTTTTCCAGTCATTCTTTCGTCCATTAGTTCTATAATCCTCTAACTAAAATGCATTATCTCTTTTGATATTCCTAAGGTAATCTTCCAGGAGAAGGAGACCGGACGAAGACTTGGGACTGTCACTTGGCATGATGGACTGTGGTACCTGGATCGAAAATGGCTAGATTCGGCATTGGTGTCTGTGGCAGAGAGGGGAGTAATGAGAGGACCGAAGATAAGTGTCGGGGTACACTGATATTATACCACAGGCGGTTGGAGCATTCCTCTTTTGGTATTTTGAGTAGGTTGTATCTATCTATTTTTTAGAAAGCATAAAGGAGAAACTAGTATGTGATGCATGTGATTTAGACAAACTTACTAGGAGCTCATATGTTAGTGCGGGCCATATGAGCTCTTCTGTTTTTGATATTTTATATTCTGTTGTTTGGGACTGTGCGCCACAACTACTATGAATGGTTACAAGTATTTCGTTTCTTTCATTGATTGTTCCTCTCGTGTCACCTGGTTGTATTTGATAAAGAAAAAGAGTGATGTCTATGCCTGTTTTCAGGACTTTCATAAACATATCGAGATTCAGTACAGAGCAGTGTTGAAGGTACTGAGGTCTGACAATGGGACAGAGAATACCAACAAAGTACTTGAGGAATACTTGTCAGCCTAAGGGATACAGCATCAGACCACCTGTGCATACACACCAGCACAGAATGGAGTTGAAGAAAGGAAGAACAGACACCTTCTGGAGGTGGCAAGGAGCATGATGATCGGCATGAATGTCTCACATAGTCTGTGGGGACATGCAGTGTTGACAGCAGCTCAACTGATCAAAAGGATGCCCTCGAAAGTACTGGGATGGAAGTCTCCACGTGAGATATTGCAAGAAAATAATAGTGGGATACTCCCGCTAAAGGTGTTTGGCTGCGTATGTTTTATGAAGGGCAACAGACCACTTGTTGGAAAACTTGACCCTAGAGCAGTCAAGTGTGTCTTCGTGGGCTATTCGGCGACTCAGAAGGGGTACGTGTGATAGAGCCCAGTAGAGAATAAGAGGTTTGTGAGCATAGATGTTCACTTCAGGGAGCTTGAGCCATACTACCGTCAAGAGGAAACCTCATCTATGGGCAACTCACCTGATACTGAGAATATTAGGCGAGAGAGGAAGATTGGTAAGAGTTTGGTGACCGATTTAGGAATATAGCATGGAGGAACGGTTGAGAAGGAGAATGAAGAGAAAATGGGGGGAGAAGATGAGAGTTTTTAGGCCCACGGCTCAGGGGGAGTTACTTACCTACAGCAGGAAAGGGAAGCAAACTGCAGGACCAATACCTATAGTGTCAATGCCAAGTCCCTTGTCTGCGTCCGTCTCGACTCTTGAGACACCTACACCACCACCACCAGATTTTTCTTCAGGTGATATCATTCTTCCTACCCCTCCCACATCATTATCAGTACGGAGGACCACTCGCAGCAATGCGAAAAATCCTCCTGATAGATATAGTTGGGATCTTGCTCAATATGTTTTATATGATAACATCTCTTCTTCTCATGGAACATTCATTGCGTCTTTGGAAAGTATTATTGTACCTAACAATTGGCAGGTTGCCAAGAACTATCCAAAGTGGAAAGCGGCAATGCACGAGGAGTTAGGGGCTATTGAAAAAAAAAATCACACTTGGGAAGTGGTAAAACTGCCAGAGGGAAAGAGGGTTGTCGGATACAAGTGGGTCTTTACTGTGATGCAGAACCCAGATGGACAGGTTGAGCGCTACAAGGCTCGATTGGTGAAAAAAGGATACAGTCAGACGTACGACATTGACTACGACGAGACTTTTGTACCAGTGGCGAAGATGAGCACCGTCAGGACCCTGATTTATTTGGCAGCAAATGGTGGATGAAAGCTACACTATCTTGATGTGAAGAATGTGTTTCTTTATGGAGATCTAGTATAGGAGGTGTAAATGGAGATACCACCAGGATTCTACATTGATAAGACAGTTGGCAAGGTCTGCAGGTTGAAAAAGTCCATCTATGGACTGAAATAGTCTCCTCGAGCGTGGTTTGACAGATTCAGGAGGACGATAATAGGGATGGAATATCGGCAGATCAACGCTGATCATACTATATTTTTCTGTCAAAGTGGAGGCCACATCACCATGCTTGCGGTGTATGTGGATGATATGATTATCACAAGAGATGATGAGCAGGAGATTGTCCAACTCAAGGGAAAGCTTGGCAAAGAGTTCGAGGTGAAGGACGTTGGGCTTCTTCGGTACTTCCTTAGGATTAAGATTGCTCGAGAAGCAAAAAAAATTGTTCTTTCTCAGAGAAAGTATGTGATGGACCTTCTCACAGAGACAGGGATGTTGGGATGCAAATCTGCAGCGACCCCGATCAATCAGAGGTTCAAGCTGGGTGCTGGGACTGGAGAACCAGTTGACCGGGATAGATAACAGAGACTGGTGGACAAGTTGATCTATTTGAGCCACACACGTCCTAATATCTGGTTTGTAGTGAGTGTGGTGAGCCGCTACATGGATGACCCAAGGAAGGGTCATATTGAAGCAGTGTACCAGATTTTGAGATAGTTGAAGGGTGTGTAAACCCCCTGAATTTTCAAAATTTTAAAAAACTGGATTTTTCACAATTTTCTGAAATTTTCTGGGATTTTTCTGTAATTTAAAAACAAGGTTTTAATTTTTAAATGATTTTTAATTAATATTAAACAATATTAAAATATTATGAAAATAATATTTTTGGGTGTAAAATGAAAAACTGGACTTAGGACAATTTTTCTGGAATTTATCGGACCCCGGACCTATTTTTTAAACACCTAAAACTATTTATTTAATTATTTATTTATTTATTTATTTATTAATTATTTTATTATTATTATTATTATTATTATTATTATTATATTTTTTTAAATAAACCCGAGCCCGGCCCGGCCCATTGGGCCAAACCGGGCCCAGCCCCGCCCGGCCCAGACCCTGCCTAGCGGGTCGGGTCGGATCCGCCGCCGCCCGAACCCGACCCGACCCGGCGCCCGTCTCCCCCACGATCCCTCTCCCCCGCGCCCCGCTCGGCCTGCAACCGCCCCGCCCACGCTTCCCGGCCGCCCGCCCGCGTCTCCCGGCCTCCCCTCCGCTCAGCTCGGGCCACGACGCCCCCTCCTCCACCTCGCCCGGCGCCAGCTCCCCCTCTCCAACCCTATAAAGCCCCCGACCCAGCCCCTCCGGCTACCCCCACCGCCATCCCAGCTCGCCGCCACCGTCCCGCTCGCCGAGCCCCACCGCAGCCGCCACCCGCCGTGGCCTCGCCCCGCCGACGCGCCACCCCCTTCTCCTCCTTCCCCGCAACCAGCACCCCCAGCCCCCTCTCCTCTTCTCCTCCTCCTCCTCCCCGCTCGGTTCAGCCGCCCCTCGCCAGAGCTCCGGCCGCCTCCCGCGCGTCGCTGCCGCCTCCGCCAGCGCCGCCTCCGGCCTCCCTCCCCCGCCGCAGAGCCGCCAGCCACCGCCGCAGGGTCAATCCCTAAACCTAACCCTAGGACGAGCTACAGTACCGGGCACGGACACGACACAGGACACCGACTCGACATTCGGACACGCGGAATTCGGATTTTTTTTTTAGCCCTGTTCAGGTACTCCTAACTCTCTGCTCGTAACCCCATTTTCAATTCCGTCTTTTGCGTTGCGAAGCCTGTATGACCCTCTCGGTGCCTGGATAAACCGTTCGGGGCATCGCGTCCTGTGGTGATCGCACACCGCGATCCAAAAACAGGAAAAACCAGACCCCGATTCACCCCGGAACTGAGTACGCTCCGCCAAACGGGACGACTTGGTCGCGCGCGGTCTTCACAGATACGTGCGCATCGTCGATACGGACGTGTAGGATTTAGCGAAAGCTGATTCGGGTGTGCGTGCACACCGGAATCAACGCGTATCCGCGGACGTCTCCCCGTATCCGTACTTTCTGGAACGTGCCCTAACTTTGTGTACACACGTCGGATCGAGACGAAACTTGCGCCATCGGACTCGTAGCGATACGCAGGTCCTGTGGGTCAAGTTTGGTTCGATTCTGAGAACGTTGACGAAATCGCGTGTCGTGGGCCCCACAGGCCCCGCTCGACGGGCGATTTTGTGTTCGGCTCATCGGAATCCAATTATGAAAGTTCCGTTGGGTTCGTATCAGCATTTCTGACCTGTTGACACTGAGTTTGGTGAATTTGGAGACCGTTGACCCGGACGCATTTTTCGGTACAAAGCGGGCCCACATGGGGACCCCGTTTTGGCCCAAAACTGCCGTTTTTGCCCTTATCTCCAAATTGGACCCAAGGACAGGCATTTCTAGCTGATTGATATTTTCTGGATCTGATGGTGATGTTTGTTTCAGCAACCGGAATACCGTCTGCGAATCCAGCCGAAGTCAGAACTGCAAACATAGCCGGAACCACAGGCAAGTGTACCTTGCCAAACCCTGCAGCTTGCTAATTATTTTCTGGATTTAATTATGCAATAGTGGGCAAGTAAAGCTTGCCAAATCTCAGTAATTCTTGACATAGTATCTTAATGGATTTCTTGTGGAATTAAATATAAACATGTTTAACTGCTTAACCTAGGAAACGAGTGACGTGCTTAGTGTCCGATCATAGTCGGGTGCCAACTCCATACGCGGGGTTGTGTAACGTCACATAGACATGGATAACGAGACCCAAAAATTCTCGTACTTGTCCTATCAAGTACACCAGAACCCAGGACACTTGACACTATTTCATGAGACAGAGTCTTCCTGAGACATTCAAGGTGATTCTGTATAGGATGCATGGTTATGACATAGACTTTACATTCTTAGACATTTGATCCATAGCTATCAGACTTGCTGCATTAGTTATAATCGTGCGTGACATGGACATGAGGCATCGTGGACATGAGACGTGGGATTACATTGGGTGGGGAGAGACACACAGACTACAGGCTGATATTATATATAAAACATAGTATATATCATAGTATAATTCATAGTTATTGCCGCTACCGGCTCCCCGACACAGAGCTTGTAGTGGCTTCAGCCTGAATTATAGTGCTGCTCTCATATTGCATATCACTTAGCTGGTTACATAGCTTACCCTCTTATTTAATTATCTGCTGCACTGTATTTATTTTGGCTTGTATTTTCTGTACCTTGCTGTCCCCTGAGGACCTGGATCCGGATTATGTCCCCAGGTACAGCTGAAGAGAATTACCCAGAGGTGTACGGTACCGGAGCACTCCTTGGAGCAGAACAAGGAACAGAGGACGAAGTAGTGGCCGAAGATTTCTCCTGAGCACCGGCTTCAACTACACAGTATTTCCATTTTCAGCATTTCATTTCCTGTCTTTTCTCCTTAAATGTAACAGAATAATTTCTCGGATTGTTTTCCGAGATAACCTTATTTGATATTGCATATTTATTTCCATTGCATGATTTCTGGCAATTAATCTGTGTTCATTCTGTGGATGAGATTAGCAATACCTGAGACTTGTACTTAGTACTGCTAGACTACAGCTTAAGCATGCCCTGATGGATCCATTAAATTGGGTTGTCCATCAGTGCGTGCTGCTGGCCATTGCCACGCTTCTCCAGTCCCTCGACATTTTGGGACTGGGGCGTGACAAGGTTTTTGTGGTGGCCCATGCAGGTCAACGACTAAAATTGTTCGGTTTCAACTTAGGGACCGAACAGGCCTGCAATAAAAATAGGATAAGTTTTTAGGATCTCATCCACTTGCTTGAATCGTTTTTGATATCAGTATCGCATTCGAATAAATTTATTTGACTTGCATCTTGCCTTGATTCCTGTACGCCTCTTACTGGGTATTTTGGATGCAGGAAAATGGACCCACAAGAATGCAATGAGACTCCCGCCGGAACCCCATAAGCTACAGGTGTCACCTACGACGACGAAGTGACACCAGTCGGAGGAATTCCCACAACTCAACAGAGCCAGCAGGCAGGTCAACCTACCTCCCGATTCCGACGCGATGATATTCCACCTCCGTCGCAGTTCGTTCCACCAACGCCCGTACTCCCACAAGGACAGCCAATTGACGGGCAGCAGATATTTCAAATGATCTACGCGATGATGCAAGCTCAGCAACAAGTCCAACACGAGGCTCAGCGTCGCGAAGCTAACTTCTTAAGGGACAGCATCGTAACTGCACTGGGACAGGCCAACCTACCAGCTCGACGGCCAACTACAGGCTCAATCACTGACTTCCGCCAACTGAAGCCCCGCACTTTTTCTGGAAAGGAGGAGCCCACAGAAGTTCATGAGTGGCTCACCAACATTCGGCATCAACTTGAAGCAGCTGAGCTTCCACGGGAACGCTGGATGACGGCCGTCCGAATGCAATTGACGGACAATGCCCATCACTGGTGGCTATCCGAGGAGACGCGACTCGGACCAGACCGAGTCACTTGGGAAGAGTTTTCCAGGCTCTTCCAAGAGATGTACATTCCGGCTATTGCACGATCCGAACTGCGGGACAAATTCAATCGCCTCACTCAGGACTCTATGACGGTGGAAGAGTACAACGCAGAATTCATTCGTCTGAGCCGCTTCGCCCCAACCCTGATCCCGACAGAGGAAGAGAAGGCCGAGAAGTTCTTCGACGGACTGAACTTCGAGCTACAGAGACTCATCGGATCCGTCGCACCGACCTCCTACTCAGACGTTCTCGCTGCAGCCCGACGCATGGAATGCGTCACCAGGAGGGAGTCTCGCCACAAGCGGCCAATCACCTCAGCACCAGACAGAACATCACCAGGAGAATCTGCAAAGAGATCTCACACGCACCAGCCACCGAGGACAGCTTCGCAGACCCTTCCTACCTGTCACTACTGCGGCAAGATAGGCCATGTCGAGAAGGACTGCAGACGCAAGTTGGGATTGTGCCTGATTTGCGGCACCAATCAACACATAGCCAAGGACTGTCCCCAGCATCGAGATGGAGCACTGAGGGCAAACCAACCAGATTTACCAGCACCGCGACCACCTCTGGCACCTCAAGCAGCACTCTTCCAGCAAGCTCAGCAGCAGCAGAGGAATCTACCTCAAGGACGAGGGCAAGCTTATGCGCTGACTGTACAGGACGCTAATGCGAGTAAGTGATTCGTAGTTTTTCCGTTTCTAGTCTTGTTGTAGTTCGTGCCCGTTGGTTCGTGACCTCAGTCCCAACCTAGTAACTTGCAACTTTTTAATAATAACCTGGTTTCCATAAAAGTTATAGTTTTAACTAGATTTTCCTGGAAAGTGTAAACTTTCAATTTTAGGGAAACGGTATTTCCCTGAAGCCTCTTGTGATGTGTTTTCAAACGATGCTTGCGACCGCGTCATCTCTGTTGACCGGTTCTTCTTTGATTGCGAGGACACAATCCTCTTAAGGGGGGTAGATTGTAAACCCCCTGAATTTTCAAAATTTTAAAAAACTGGATTTTTCACAATTTTCTGGAATTTTCTGGGATTTTTCTGTAATTTAAAAACAAGGTTTTAATTTTTAAATAATTTTTAATTGATATTAAACAATAATAAAATATTATAAAAATAATATTTTTGGGTGTAAAATGAAAAACTGGACTTAGGGCAATTTTTCTGGAATTTATCGGACCCCGGACCTATTTTTTAAACACCTAAAACTATTTATTTAATTATTTAATTAATTATTTATTTATTAATTGTTTTATTATTATTATTATTATTATTATTATATTTTTTTAAATAAACCCGAGCCCGGCCCGGCCCATTGGGCCAAACCGGGCCCAGCCCCGCCCGGCCCAGACCCTGCCTAGCGGGTCGGGTCGGATCCGCCGCCGCCCGAACCCGACCCGACCCGGCGCCCGTCTCCCCCACGATCCCTCTCCCCCGCGCCCCGCTCGGCCCGCAACCGCCCCGCCCACGCTTCCCGGCCGCCCGCCCGCGTCTCCCGACCTCCCCTCTGCTCCGCTCGGGCCACGACGCCCCCTCCTCCGCCTCGCCCGGCGCCAGCTCCCCCTCTCCAACCCTATAAAGCCCCCGACCCAGCCCCTCCGGCTACCCCCACCGCCATCCCAGCTCGCCGCCACCGTCCCGCTCGCCGTGCCCCACCGCAGCCGCCACCCGCCGTGGCCTCGCCCCGCCGAAGCGCCACCCCCTTCTCCTCCTTCCCCGCAACCAGCACCCCCAGCCCCCTCTCCTCTTCTCCTCCTCCTCCTCCCCGCTCGGTTCAGCCGCCCCTCGCCAGAGCTCCGGCCGCCTCCCGCGCGTCGCTGCCGCCTCCGCCAGCGCCGCCTCCGGCCTCCCTCCCCCGCCGCAGAGCCGCCAGCCACCGCCGCAGGGTCAATCCCTAAACCTAACCCTAGGACAAGCTACAGTACCGGGCACGGACACGACACAGGACACCGACTCGACATTCGGACACGCGGAATTCGGGTTTTTTTTTTAGCCCTGTTCAGGTACTCCTAACTCTCTGCTCGTAACCCCATTTTCAATTTCGTCTTTTGCGTTGCGAAGCCTGTATGACCCTCTCGGTGCCCGGACAAACCGTTCGGGGCATCGCGTCCTGTGGTGATCGCACACTGCGATCCAAAAACAGGAAAAACCAGACCCCGATTCACCCCGGAACTGAGTACGCCCCGCCAAACGGGACGACTTGGTCGCGCGCGGTCTTCACAGATACGTGCGCATCGTCGATACGGACGTGTAGGATTTAGCGGAAGCTGATTCGGGTGTGCGTGCACACCGGAATCAACGCGTATCCGCGGACGTCTCCCCGTATCCGTACTTTCTGGAACGTGCCCTAACTTTGTGTACACACGTCGGATCGAGACGAAACTTGCGCCATCGGACTCGTAGCGATACGCTGGTCCTGTGGGTCAAGTTTGGTTCGATTCTGAGAACGTTGACGAAATCGCATGTCGTGGGCCCCACAGGTCCCGCTCGACGGGCGATTTTGTGTTCGGCTCATCGGAATCCAATTCTGAAAGTTCCGTTGGGTTCGTATCAGCGTTTCTGACCTGTTGACACTGAGTTTGGTGAATTTGGAGACCGTTGACCCGGACGCATTTTTCTGTGCAAAGCGGGCCCACATGGGGACCCCGTTTTGGCCCAAAACTGCCGTTTTTGCCCTTATCTCCAAATTGGACCCAAGGACAGGCGTTTCTAGCTGATTGATATTTTCTGGATCTGATGGTGATGTTTGTTTCAGCAACCGGAATACCGCCTGCGAATCCAGCCGAAGTCAGAACTGCAAACATAGCCGGAACCACAGGCAAGTGTACCTTGCCAAACCCTGCAGCTTGCTAATTATTTTCTGGATTTAATTATGCAATAGTGGGCAAGTAAAGCTTGCCAAATCTCAGTAATTCTTGACATAGTATCTTAATGGATTTCTTGTGGAATTAAATATAAACATGTTTAACTGCTTAACCTAGGAAACGAGTGACGTGCTTAGTGTCCGATCATAGTCGGGTGCCAACTCCATACGCGGGGTTGTGTAACGTCACATAGACATGGATAACGAGACCCAAAAATTCTCGTACTTGTCCTATCAAGTACACCAGAACCCAGGACACTTGACACTATTTCATGAGACAGAGTCTTCCTGAGACATTCAAGGTGATTCTGTATATGATGCATGGTTATGACATAGACTTTACATTCTTAGACATTTGATCCATAGCTATCAGACTTGCTGCATTAGTTATAATCGTGCGTGACATGGACATGAGGCATCGTGGACATGAGACGTGGGATTACATTGGGTGGGGAGAGACACACAGACTACAGGCTAATATTATATATAAAACATAGTATATATCATAGTGTAATTCATAGTTATTGCCGCTACCGGCTCCCCGACACAGAGCTTGTAGTGGCTTCAGCCTGAATTATAGTGCTGCTCTCATATTACATATCACTTAGCTGGTTACATAGCTTACCCTCTTGTTTAATTATCTGTTGCACTGTATTTATTTTGGCTTGTATTTTCTGTACCTTGCTGTCCCCTGAGGACCTGGATCCGGATTATGTCCCCAGGTACAGCTGAAGAGAATTACCCAGAGGTGTACGGTACCGGAGCACTCCTTGGAGCAGAACAAGGAACAGAGGACGAAGTAGTGGCCGAAGATTTCTCCTGAGCACCGGCTTCAACTACACAGTATTTCCATTTCCAGCATTTCATTTCCTGTCTTTTCTCCTTAAATGTAACAGAATAATTTCTCGGATTGTTTCCCGAGATAACCTTATTTGATATTGCATATTTATTTCCATTGCATGATTTCTGGCAATTAATCTGTGTTTATTCTGTGGATGAGATTAGCAATACCTGAGACTTGTACTTAGTACTGCTAGAGTACAGCTTAAGCATGCCCTGATGGATCCATTAAATTGTGTTGTCCATCAGTGCGTGCTGCTGGCCATTGCCACGCTTCTCCAGTCCCTTGACATTTTGGGACTGGGGCGTGACAGGGTGCCCCTGGAAAGGGGCTGATATTCAGGAAGAATAATCACGTGAGCATCGAGGGCTACTGTGACTCTGACTAGACTAGCTGTGCTGATGACATGAGGTGTACCTCAGGCTATTGCATATTTGTAGGAGGCAACTTGGTCTCTTGGAGGAGTAAGAAGCAGTCAGTGGTGGCAAGATCAACAGCTGAAGCGGAGTACAGAGCTATGACCTTGGGAGTTGCAAAGCTGCTATGGCTGAAGAGTATGCTGGTGGAACTAAAGCTAGATCAAGGAGCCAAGATGAAGCTGTGGTGTGACAACCAGTCAGCCATCAGTATCGCCAATAATCCAGTGCAGCATGACATGACCAAACACATCGAGATCGATAGGTTCTTCATCAAGGAGAAGTTGGATAGTGGACTACTGGAGTTAGGCCACGTTCCAACCAAGGATCAGGTAGCAAACAGTCTGACCAAGGGACTTAGCTCTGTAGATATGATTAGAGGATGTGACAAGATGGGCTTAGTGAATATCTTTCGTCTAACTTGAGGAGTAGTGTTGGTATAATAGAATATATTAGGGGGGTTTATGTAAGATGGAGGGTTGTAAGGGGGTGTATATATATATATATATATATATATATATATATATATATATAGCCAAGATATTATAAAATATAATAATAAAAATAAAACTCCAAATTATTCTACAGTAACAAACATCCAAATCCAAATATCAAGAAGTTTATATCCTCTCCAACTGATGCTAAGAATAAAATATATCAAGGAGTTATCCTCTCTAATCAATGATAAGAATAAATCTTCCGTATCTTAGGAGTATTATCCTCCACTATGTTGTAACAAACAAGCCAACCTTTATACTTTCTTATATATTGTAAACAACTAAACTTAGAAGCCAGAAGCGAGAGCGGGAACGGAAGCAGAGTCGAGAGCGAATGCGGGAACGGGGGACGCGATTACTTAGAAGACTCTAAAGTTGGAAGCGTACACTAATAATTTTATATTTATTAATTATTGTTATCAAAACTTATAAATATATTAATATTTATTAGAATTTATAAAGTTTAGTTCAATGTTATAGAGAAATCATTCGCATGTTGATTTTTTATTATGTCAAGGTAAGTAATTTTTAGTTTCTTGGACTTTGATAAATGTGTATTAATAAACTTCTTACTTTATTTCCAAAATTTATGTTCTCTTTAAGATTGGTCATATTATTGAAAACGCTTATGTCGTCGGGGAAACGTGCCTCCGTTGCCGGAGAAACGAATTTTTGTCATCGGAGAAACGAGCTCCCAAATAAGAACCGTCGAATCAAGATTTCTGGCTTATAAGCAACCAAACCTTTCTTTCCAATCTATTATAACAACCAAACCTCTTAGACATGCATGTATATATATTGAAGCAAATGAAAATAAGCAACATGCAACATTCAAACCAAATAGAACATTTATTTGGTATCAGGACAAGATTACTTAAATGTTAAGTTATTTACCCATGGCGCTGCCAATTCCACTACTAACTCCTCTTCCCACGCCATCTCTGCCAGTGACTCCTCTTCCACGGTCACTACCACCACTAGTTCATCGATATCTCGTTCTCTGTCCTTCGTTACATTCCCACCAAGCTAACCCGTACGCGACTTTCACGGTAAGTGAGGTGGCATAAAGTTCAACTTTATTTTTTCTGATGATTCAATAGGCAAACATGTATCGACATGTGGGGTACAAATAGATGTAAACTAATTGTATTGAGAAGAATGGACTGAAGATCCCTTCCTCTTTTGATCCTTTCAACTTCACCCTACACCATAATTGATTACACATTGTGATCCTCATTGTATTTGAGAAACTTTTGAGTTGAGACATTAAGCAACCTATACTTCCAATTAGTGTTTTAAAAATCTCTAGGCGCTCCTAGGTAAGTTGTCTCACCTCATCGCCTGAGAGCGCCTAGGCGCACCTAGCCTCGTCCGAAGAAGAAAAGTATCACCTAGATAACTTGTCAAATTATCTTTTCATGACACATTTTTTCACTTTTGTATCTCATGTTAGGTTATCCAAATATGTCTTTCATCCTTAAAAACTCATCAAATTATAATTTTAGATAATAAACTAAATTAAGGAGAAAATCGATACCAAATTACTAATAGAAAATAATAAAGTAACTTAACAAGTAGTGTTTTTGTAGAAAAACTTAATTGATTTATTTCTCAAAGAGGGGGTACATATATATAGGAGGAGGCTAGCCTTCTCCTTACTTTCTATCCAATGTGGGACTAAATAAGTTACCATAACTCAACACTTCCCCTCAAGATGGACGATAGATATCAATCATCCCTATCTTGTTACAAAAGATGTCAAACCCTTTAGAACCCAAACCTTATAGTTAAACAATCAGCTAACTGCTCCACTGATTTCACATAGCTCAAAGTCAAAACTTTTCTATTCAGCTGCTCCTTGATGAAGAATCGATCAATTTCCACATGTTTGGGGCGATCATGCTGTACTGGATTGTTTGCAATATCAATTGTCGATTTGTTATCACACCAAAGGTGTAGGGAGTCTCTTCTAAATAAATGCATCTCAGCCAACAAGATCTTCACCCACATCATCTATCATAGGCTAACTGCCATCTGTACTCGGCCTCAATTGTAGACCTAGCAACTACATCTTGCTTCTTATTGCGCCAAGATACAAGATTGCCTCCAACAAAAACACAGTAACTTGTAGTGGACTTACGATCGTCCGTACAACCCGCCCAATCGGCATCACAGTAGCCTTCAACTCTCAGATGTCCAGAACTTCTGAACCATAACCCCTTTCCTGGACTTCCTTTAATATACCTGAGAATTCTGCGAACTGCCTCCATATTCTCTGGGATCATGCATATATCTACTCACCACACTCACGACATAAGTAATATCAGGTCTCGTATGACATAGATATATAAACCGGCCAACTAATATTTGATATTGCTCCTTACTCACCGGATCATAACCCTCAGTAAACAACTTGTGATTCTGCTCGATAGGAGTCGAAGCAACCCTGCAACCCAGCATTCTTGTCTCTGAAAGAAGGTCCAGATCATATTTTTGCTGAGAAAGCATTATACCCTTTCGTGATCTTACAATTTTAATTCGAGGAAGTACTTCAACTGTCCCAGATCCTTAACTTCAAATTCCACTCCAAGTCTTTTCTTCAGCCGTAGGATCTCCTCAGTATCGCCTCCAATAATTACAATATCATCAACATAGACTGCAAGAACGGTGATACGAGCCTTGGAGTGCCTGTAAAACACAGTTTGATCTCCATTGCACTACCTATACCCCATACCACAGACTGCAAGTCTAAACCTATCAAACCATGCTCTCGGAGACTGCTTTAGCCCATACAAAGACTTCTTCAATTTGCATACCTTCCCCTTTGCTTGTGAATTAGCAAATCCTGGTGGAATATCCATATACACCTCCTCCTGGAGATTCTCATGCAAAAAGGCGTTCTTGACATCTAGCTGATGTAGTTGCCAATTGAAGTTGGCAGCATATGACACCAACACTCGCACAGTATCATCTTTGCTACTGGAGCAAATGTCTCATCATAGTCGATACCATAAGTTTGGCTATTGTCTTTAGCAACCAATCTAGCCTTGTACCTGTCAATCTTGCCCTCTGGAGTCTGCTTAACAGTATAAACCCATTTACATCCAACAACACGATTTCCAGCTGACAGTGGTATCAGCTCCCATGTGTCGTTCTTCTTCAAGGCCTGAAGCTCCGCCTGCATGGCACTCAACCACCTATAATCTTACTTAGCTACCTGCTAGTTGTTAGGTACAAGCACTGAATCTAATGATACAAGGAAGGACTTATATGCAGGTGGAGTAGATGCATATGAAATGTAATATGCAATGTTAGTATCCCAACTGCCAAACTTAGCTGGAGGTTTTCCAGCATTGACTCTAGAAGTTCTACGAAGTAAAACATGAGTATTAGAAGCATCATAGGAAGAATTGTTACCCGGTGACTCAGGTAGAAGGGCTGAAGAAGGTCCTGGAGAAGAGGGACTTAGGACATCAGCAATTATGGATACTGGCCTAGGCACAGAAGGAGGAAGCTCGTGCTGCTGCTCATGGTGCTCCTGCTGCTCATGCTCCCTATATACTCTCAGCTCCCCCTGACTGTCGGCTCTCCCTGAGACACCATCTCTCCTCGGTGACTCAAGATTCTGAGTGGCCTGTTCCTTGCCCTTAGAACTCTCAACCTGAAGCTTGAACTGACGTAGTTCCCCAGCTCTGCCATCTCGGCTCCAGTCATCTTAGTAGTGGTCTTCTCTGGCACAGCTAGGTGAAAAACTTTTCGACCTCCATGTCCCCTGCCTCCTTAACCTATACGTCCACCTCTCTGTTCTCTGCCTCCTCGACCACGACCAGAATTGCGGGGGTGAGGGCAGTTGTAGCTGAGGTGCCCTTTATTTCCGCAATTGTAGCATTCCCTGTCATCGCTGATTGGAGCACTAGAAATCACCAATGCAGAACGGACAGCGGGTGAGGTCTCGCCTTTCATTACTTTCTGTCTGATCTTCTCTTGCTCCATCGATGCAACAGCCTCGTCCAGGGATGAAAAAGATGGAAGATGATACATTGTTGCCCTTCTAGTCTCAAACTGTCGGTTCAAACCCTTGAGAAAATGAGCCACACATGCCTATGCTCAAGGTACTGTTCAGACCCTATGATAGCGGATCATAGTGATCCAAGTCCGCCCATAAGCGACGTAGCTCCTCTACATACTGGAGTACTATCTTCTCCCCATGTGTGGTAGCATTAATCTTTTCCTCAACTTCCATCATCAACATGGCACTTCCAACTCCAGAGTACATCCCAGCTAATATCTTCCAAATATCAGTTGCACTGCAGATTGACTCCACTATCCCAGCTAAGGATGGAGACACAGAAGTCAGCATCCAAGAAACCACCAGAGAATTAAGGTGACTCAATGTGCTCCACTCAGCACTCGTCTTATCCTCTGGCTTAGTGCACTCTCCCTTCACATATTTTTCAAGTCCCTTGGTCCGAAGGTTCAACAATGTTCTCCTAGACCAACTTAGGTAGTTTCTCGTCCCCTCAAGTTTGATGTCATTGAGCAGCAACTCTATCTTATTTATCATTTACGACGGTTCTAGTGCGGATACGACTATCCTACTGGATGAGGTCTCCTCTAATTTGATCTGAAATACCCTAGCCACCCCCTCCAGTATCTCTTTCAACTCCTGACTAGTCACAGGTGTTCCCATCTCCACAGTTGCACACAGGGACGAGGTCAAACACAACTCAAACACGTGTCGTGCACCTACATGCGATCACAACTTTCTTCATCTATCTGTACACCCCCAAACTCATGCGCCATGCGACATGAGAGATGCATGATGGATAGAACTTGCCGGAACAAGGGCTAGAAATAGAAATTTGTGCAAAATTTTCCAAGAAGTATGCTTTCTAATCTCAAAACCCACATTGAGATCGAAATCAGAGGATCACACAAAAGTTCCTCTCTGATTATCCACGATCCATCGATGGGTTTGACGACACCCGCAAGGAACGTCGACGACACCCGAGGGTGGGGGAGCTTCCACGCACAGAGGAAGGTAGGGGGGTCGGGTGAGAGACAGGAGGAAAGGAAAATTATATTTTTTTTTGGAAAAAAGGATTAAGATCTTTGGCTCTGATACCAAGTAGAAAGACTTAATTGATTTATTTCTCAAAGAGGGGGTACATATATATAGGAGGAGGCTAGCCTCCTCATTTTCTATCCAATGTGGGACTAAATAAGTTTTCATAACTCAACAGTTTTAAAAAAGCTCTAGGGGCTCTTAGGCAAGTTGCCTCGTCTGGGAGCGCCTAGGTTTTCCTAACCTCGCCTAGAGAAGCTTCTCAAAAAAAAATTCATAACACCTTTGTCACTGTTGTAGCGCGTATTAGGTTATCCAAATCTGTCATATATCTCTAAAAATCATCAAACTTGAGTTTTTAGATAATAAACTAAAAGAAGTTAAAAAAATATAAAATTACCTATAAAAAACAATAATATAACTTAACAAGATCACAAAATAGTATATGAAATACAACATTAAGTTTAAAATCAATAATATCACACATAAGTCACTATGATAAAAGACAAATTGTTCAAATAAAAAAACAAACAAAAGATAATCAACTAGTCAGTATTTTACAGTCCTAAATGACTTAACGAATCCTTCTTCCTACTTAATTATCCATCATTCATCTTCATTTTCATCATCTAAGTATATGATATCATTCTGAACATTATCATGAATATCATTATAGAAAATAAAAACTTCCTCTTCATTGATTGTTATGTTTTGTTCATCAATAATCTCCTCTCATTTTTATTTATATATATTTAATTAGAAACTTATAATATTAAAACTTAAAATACTCTATTTGACATTTAAAACCTTAGCTTAAAACTTTAAAAATCATAAAATCAAACAAGCATATAAAATTTATAAAAAGCCCCAGAGAAAAGTCCAAAAGAGATCATAAAACACACAAGATGTATAGGTTTGCACCTAGACTCGCCTAATTACCAATTTACATAATCTAGCTGTTAGCACATTTCTCGGCTGGGTGTCGCCTGAAGAAGATACCTCGCATGCATTTGGACTAGGCAGTGAAATATCGCCTTCGCCTTTTGAGCTCCTTGGCATGCATGTGTAGCACCTTTAACAATATTGTTAACAAGATCACAAAATAGTCTGTAAAACTTATAAAAAAAAAACCTCTATTTGGGCCTTTAAAACTTAAGACTAAAACTTTAAAAACCAATAAAATCAAACTAGCCCATAAAACTTATAAAAAAAAAACCTAAACAAAGACCAAAAAAGGCGGCATAAAATACCCACCACATCTAAGCATGCATCTAAACTCGCCTAATTACTTATTCGTCTCTTTCCTTTGGCACTCGTCTAGGCTCGCTTAATTAACCTTTCGTCCAATCTTGCCTTTCTCGCCTAGGCATCGCCTAAAGAATATATCTCACTTGCTTGTAAAAAAAACCTAAACAAAGATCAAAAAAGTTGTATTAAATATCCACCACATCTAGGCATGCGCCTAGGCTCGTCTGATTGCACATTCACCTAATATTGCCTTTGGCGTTTTTCTTGCCTAGGCATCGCCAAAGGAAGATATCTTGCCTACTTTTTGATTAGGCGGTAAAAGATCACCTCTCGTCTTTTGGGCGTCTAGGGGCACTGGGTTATGCCTTTAACAACACTGCTTCCAGCAATGTCCAAAGCAAAATGAAGAAGAAAAGGAGCTCAGAGAAAGAAAAAATAAATACCTGGATGCAGTGGTGCTATTTCTTTGTCTATAGTATATGAATATATTCTTTTCATTGTCACATGAGATCAAAGAGTTGATATGTAATGATAAGTGTCACACTTCGATTCATTGTCTTAATTGCAGTACTAGGTTGAACCATTTCAATACGATGCATATGACCTACAATAACCATTTTTGTTGCGCCCTCTCTCTATATAGGCATGGTGAAGGACTTTGGCTATTAAGTAGATGTTTTGGCATATTGTGGCATATCAAACTGTGCAATGCCCAAACAACCTCATGGGAAGGGAGTGAATAGTTAGGTCCTATTATAAAATAATCTTAGATTTTGTAACATTGATATCGGCCAACTGTTGGATTTTCAGCCTTGATTCGAGGTGTGTATGGATTGTCTGGAGTGTCGTGGAGTGTCGACGAGAGTTACGACAAAGGCGGTGAAACATCGATGGCTGTACCGGGGCTCAAGCAGAGCCAAAATAGCAGGAGGCAATATACTATCCGCGAGATTTCTGTTAAGTTTGGGTGTCTTATCAATATGGTTTTGACCCGTTGGATCGTATCCGACGGTCATGATTGGTGCTGGGCTAATTTAGGAATTTTCTAATCCAAAAGTAGGGTTTCTTAACCTATTTAAAGGAGGCTAAGGGGGTTGTCAAAGGGAGTGATCATCAAGGAGATTCAAGAAGACAATCGACACAAATCTATAGGAAAATTCGTGCTTTACTTGTAGGCTCGCTCTTCAAGATAGTTGATGAAGAAGATCTGTTCGTGAAGTCATCTATTCCGTTCTGGGAGATCGTCACAGGGTTGGTAAGTGATTTTATTGTGTAATTTTCTTCTTTCTTCTTAAGATTGGTGCAGGATTTGTTCTTGGGGCAAATGAACTAATTAATATCGTAATCGTAATCAATCTTTGTATCAGAGACTGAGATTTGTCTAGGATTTGAAGTCACCATATATGCGGTGTTTGATCTGTCGTTCGTTATCTTCAAGTGGATATTGATGTCATTTCCACGGCGTATTTTCTAACACCAACTACACCACTAAGGCACTAACCATTGACGCAACAAACTACAAGTGATAGGTGCATCATGCAAGTATACAAATTATTCAAGCAGATTAATAAAGTGCAAGCTGATATATATGATCAAGGGAGAGCCAAGAGAAGAATAATAGAAATAGTTTATAGAAGTGTTAAATAAATACAATATTTGCCTAAAATAAATAGAAGTTAGGCAGCTTTTAATGTCAGGCAAGCAGATAAGTGGTAAAACTGTGTCCGAAAAGACTACATTGCAAACAAACACACATTATAGCATTTACCAAAATCATGTGTAGAAATAATATACTTATTCAATATGAGTAAACAAAATATGTTAATTCAGCCCTGGTCATTCAAGCAAAATGATTTCAGAATATACTAAAGAAGGGAATCGGTCTCATTGCAGCATGGCCAAGTATAGTACAACTTGTATTTATGTTGATATGGTATGTTGGGTGTCATATTTAAGTATAATATAAGCACATGGGAATATCCTGAGGACATATTTGGGATGCCAGAATATGTCACAGGATATTCCATTATGAGATTATTGTCATAATGATTAAGATCATTGTATTAATGACTGTAAGGCTATATAATGCCAATGAGACAATCAATAAAATTATCAACTAATTTCAACATGGTATCAGAGCCAAGTTTCCACAAACCCTAGCCGTCACCAAGCTTCCACAAACCCACAGGAGGATTTCCTAGATCTCCTCCACCGAACTCTTCCACGCCCCCCCTTCTTCCCTTCTCCGCCCTTCGTTGCTGTTGCCCCGTCCCGCTACTGCTACGGCTACTACTGCTGCTGCGGCTGTGGTTGGATTATGATCACTCCTCAGATCGGACGAGCTGCGGGGACCCTAAGTGCAAGGAGAGACAGGTGTGTCTGCAGGAGAGGATGATGAAGTTCCTCAAAGGGCTGACTGCAGCTTTCGCACAGAGGACGGCCCTACTTCTAGCCCAACCAAAGATCCCTAGCCTTGAGGAGGCCATCTCAGCCATGATCCAGGAGGAGACACGCATCAGGCTGCAAGATGGGACAGGTGGTCCCCCCGAAGCAAAGTCAGCACTAGCGATCACCAGCTCAGGAAACACAGGATCTAAGGGAGAGCCCTGGCAGCATAACCGGCAGTGCTACAACTGTGGGAAGATGGGTCATCATCGGTATGCTTGTACCAAACCACCTAGGGAGGGAGATTCAGGTGGTGGACGAGGACCGTTCGGCGGACGAGGATATAATGGAGGACGTGGTCGTGGTCGAGGGGGTAAACGAGGCGGCCGAGGAGGTTATCAGGCGAACCTCCTGATATCAGAAGGGAACGGAGAAGCTGATGGCACCTTTACTGTGGAGGACCAGGCACTGGGAGACATGAGGAGTAGAACAGAGGAGGCGTCCACCTCATTCTTTGTTAGGGGCAACGCTGCCATGTATGCCCATCCATCAGAAGGTACTGACGAATCAATTGCCCTTGCGTCTATCTCTTCCCTTAAATCATCAGACTGGATTATCGACTCGGGAGCATCTCGACATGTGATGGGGATTGCTAGTGAGTTTTCTTCCTACACTCACCTAGCATCAGCAGACAGCATTCAGACAGCTGATGGCACTTTCCAGCCAGTGGTCGGTAAGAGTACTGTTAATTGTACAGGTTCAGTAAGATTATCCAATGTTTTACATGCTCCATCCTTTCCAGTCAGTCTCTTGTCCATTAGTTCTATAATCCTCCAACTTAAATGCATTGTTTTTTTTGATATTCCTAAGGTGACCTTCCAGGAGAAAGGGACAGGACGAAGACTTGGGACTGGCACTTGGCATGAGGGACTGTGGTACCTAGATCGAGAAGGACTGGACTCAGCATTGGTATCTATGGCAGAGAAGGCTGGCATGGAAGGACTGCAGCAGAGGACTGAGGATACCTTGATACTCCATCATTGGAGGATGGGACATTCTTCCTTTGATACTCTAAGTAAGTTGTATCCAGAGATTTATGCAAAAACAAATAAAGAGAAATTAGTATGTGATGCGTGCGAGTTAGAAAAACTTACTAGGAGCTCATATGTTGGCACGGGTCATAGGAGCACTTTTGCTTTTGAGGTAGTACATTCTAATGTCTGGGGTCCATGTGCTATTAACACTATGAATGGTTATAAGTACTTTGTTTTTTTCATTGAGTGTGCCTCTCGTGTTACCTAGTTATATTTGATAAAAAATAAGAATGATGTACCTGCTTGTTTTCGGAATTTCCATAAGCATGTCCAGACTCAGTACAAAGCAGTTGTGAAGGTACTGAGGTCTGACAATGGAACGGAGTATACCAACAGGACGCTTGCAGAATACCTGTCAGCACACGGAATACAGCATCAGACCACCTGTGCATACACACCAGCACAAAATGGAGTTGCAGAAAGGAAAAACAGACACCTTCTGGAGGTCGCAAGAAGTATGATGATCGACATGAATGTTCCACAGAGTCTGTGGAGACATGCAGTGTTGACAGCAGCTCAACTCATCAACAGGATGCCCTCGAAGGTCCTCGGATGGAAGTCCCCATGTGAGGTATTGCAAGACAATAATAGTGGGATACTCCCACTGAAGGTGTTTGGGTGTGTGTGTTTTGTGAAGGACAACAGGCCATCAGTTGGGAAACTTGACCCTAGAGCGGTCAAATGCATCTTCGTAGGCTACTCGGCGACCCAGAAGGGGTATGTGTGCTGGAGTCCAGTAGAGAAGAAGAAGTTTGTCAGTATGGATGTCCACTTTCGGGAGCATGAGCCATACTACTGCCAGGACGGAACTTCACACAACACGCCTAATACTGCCAGTATTAGGCGAGAGGGGGAGATGGAGAACTTGGTGGTAACCGATTTAGAAGTTTGGCATGGAGGCACAGAGAAGGGACAAGAAGGTGAAGGTGTTAGGCCTACGGCTCAGGGAGAGTTACTTACCTACAGCAGGAGAGAGAAGCAAACTGCAGGACCAGTACCGACAGTGCCAGTGCCAAGTCCCTTGCCTGCGTTCGTCCAAACTCCTAAGGCACCGACACCAACCCCCCTTCAGGTGATACCCCCTCCTTCACAAGATATCATTCCTCCTACTTCTACTCCTCCCATACCACTATCTGTGCGGAGGACCACTCGCAGCAATGCAGAAAATCCTCCAAACAGATATGGTTGGGATATTGCTCAGTGTGTTTCTTATGACCATATCTCTTCTTCTCATGGAGCATTTATAGCATCTTTGGATAGTATTACTGTACCTAATAATTGGCAGGTTGTTAAGAACGATCCAAAGTGGAAAGCGGCAATGCACGAGGAGTTGGGAGCTCTGGAGAAGAACCACACTTGGGAGCTTGTGAGACTGCCGGAGGGGAAGAGAGCAGTTGGATGCAAGTGGGTCTTTACCATGAAGCAGAACCCAGATGGACAGGTTGAGCGCTACAAAGCTCGACTAGTAGCCAAAGGATACAGTCAGACGTACGGCATCGACTATGACGAGACATTTGCACCAGTTGCAAAGATGAGCACTATCAGGACTCTGATTTCTCTGGCAGCGAATGGTGGATGGAAGCTACACCAACTGGATGTGAAGAATACGTTTCTTCATGGGGATCTAGTAGAGGAGGTGTACATGGAGATACCACCAGGATTTGGCACCAATCAGACAGTAGGCAAGGTCTGCAGGTTGAAGAAGTCCCTCTATGGACTGAAGCAGTCTCCTCGAGCGTGGTTTGACAGATTCAGAAGGGCGATGATAGGGATAGGATATCAGCAGATCAATGCTGATCATACTGTGTTCTTCCGTCGGAGTGGAGGCCACATCACCATGCTTGCGGTGTATGTGGACGATATGATTATCACAGGAGATGATGAGCAGGAGATCGCCCAACTCAAAGGAAAGCTTGGCAAGGAATTCGAGGTGAAGGATCTCGGTCTTCTTCGGTACTTCCTTGGGATTGAGATTGCTCGAGAAGCAGAGGGGATTGTTCTCTCTCAAAGGAAGTATGCACTGGACCTTCTCACAGAAACTGGGATGTTGGGGTGCAAACCTGCAGCGACACCAATAGATCAGAGGTTCAAGATTGATGCTGAGACTGGAGAACCAGTTGATCGGGACAGATACCAGAGACTGGTTGGCAAGTTGATCTATTTGAGCCACACACGTCCTGATATCTGCTTTACAGTAAGTGTGGTGAGCCGCTACATGCATGACCCACGGAAGGGTCATATGGATGCAGTGTACCAGATTCTGAGGTACTTGAAAGATGCTCCCGGGAAGGGACTAATATTCAGGAAGAACAATCACGTGAGCATCGAGGGCTACTGTGATTCTGACTGGGCTAATTGTGCTGATGACAGGAGGTCTACCTCGGGATATTGCATATTTGTAGGAGGTAACTTGGTCTCCTGGAGGAGTAAGAAGCAGTCTGTGGTGGCCAGATCGACAGCTGAAGCAGAGTACAGAGCTATGGCCTTGGGAGTTGCAGAGCTGTTATGGTTGAAGAATATGCTGGTGGAGCTGAAGCTGGATCAAGGAGCCAAGATGAAGCTGTGGTGTGACAATCAGTCAGCTATTAGTATCGCCAACAATCCAGTACAGCATGACAGGACCAAACACATCGAGATTGACAGATTCTTCATCAAAGAGAAGTTGGATAGTGGATTACTGGAGCTTGGCCATGTTCCAACCAGGGATCAAGTAGCAGATGGACTAACCAAGGGACTCGCCTCAGTGAGCATGATTAGAGAATGTGACAAGATGGGCTTAGTGAATATCTTTCACCCATCTTGAGGGGGAGTGTTGATATGGTATGTTGGGTGTCATATTTAAGTATAATATAAGCACATGGGAATATCGTGAGGACATATTTGGGATGCCAGAATATGTCACAGGATATTCCATTATGAGATTATTGTCATAATGATTAAGATCATTGTATTAATGACTGTAAGGCTATATAATGCCAATGAGACAATCAATAAAATTATCAACTAATTTCAACAATTTAACATGGTACTTATACATGCACAATCACAAGATAAAAATGGAGAACATAAAACATAACTTGAAACATAAACTTAGTCATTGTTGTTGGATCAAAACGAGTTACAAATTAAATATGCTGAAGGAAATAAGTCTTGTTGCAGCATGGCCAAGCATAGTAACTTGTTTTTAGCATTCTACTTATCTACAATCAAAAGATTAAAACGAGAACATATAACTTAAATCATAACTGAGAATATTAGTATTTAATTTCAAAGGAAATAACTAGTTTTAAAAGTATTATAATTAGAAAATTGACAGGAGCCAACCATGAAATTGGAAGTATCATCTCACCTGTGTTCCTCCTCTGTCCAGGCCTTTCCTCGAGATTTAGTGTTCTTACTCTTCCTTTTAGTGTTCTTACTCTTCTTACGATTTCTGGCATCAGTTGCCAGTACATTGGGATCCTCTGCAAGAGGAGGGTAATCGGGTAAAGCCACCTCCCCGGACTCGATATTGCCAATATCAACCAGCAGCTTCTTGTAATGTTCCTTGATGTCCGTCACAGTTTTCCCAGATAAATGTGCTGCGATTCTCTCCCACCGGTCATTACACTCCTCTGTATAATTCACCAGAGCATTCTCAAACAGCTTGTCCTCCTCCCATGTCCAGCTCTCCCACCGTTCACTACATTCCTCTGGATAATTCATGTCCAGTCAGTGATGTTCTCCTTGTCTTTCATGAAAACTAATAAACAAAAAACACTTAGAATCAGGCCTGGCAGTCCTATACATACTTTACAGAGTAATCTTGTTAGAATGAATCAGTCCTATACTGACATTTTTTACAGAGTTATACTGTTGGGTTACAGAGTAATCTTGTTGGGAAATAATAAATTGTTGAGCATTTGAATTGCTTCTTCTTTCCATTGAAATTTACCGACAAGACAATTCAAGATTTACCAACAAGACAACTCGGTACAGAACTTTATATATACATGTGTAGCATCTGAGTGAAAGTAAAATCTGTAACGGAAATGCATGTGTAGCATCAGAGAACTTAGGATAAGGATACGGCATGGATATGGACAAAGTTATATATACACACACATATAATAGACAGAAATTTTCGTATGGGATGGAGAAGTTCACGTAATTTGCGCAGAAATGAACATTTTTGGCGAATTCGCAAAGAAAGGGATCTGGCGCCCGTGCAACTGGCGCCAGACAATAAAAAGAAACTTGGCACCAGTGTGACTGGCGCCAAACACCAAAAAAAAAAAAAAAAAATCTGACGCCAGTCACACTGGCGCCACCAAGATTTTGGTTGATGAAAATGTTAATACCAAATAAAGTTCATGTAAATAAAGTATTGTTGAAGTTCTAAGTAAACATGGATGACGTGTAAAACTAGCAGCACAGCTAGCCTAGCTACCATGAAAACATGTTTATAGGCTTGCATGTGCCACAAATTTGTCCCAAATTTGGTTGTTGAAAATGTTAAAGCTGCAACCAATATAAGTCCTTTATGTTAAAGTTGCAACCATACTTGTTTATTTATTAGTAGTTTATCTCTTGTTCTAATGGCATACTTAATTTGCGCTGGAATTAGGCTTGGCATTTACATCTTCAAGTATGCAATGAGTTGATCATAACCTACTTATAAACACACAGTACAAAAGTTTGGCGCCAGTGTTACGCCCTTTTTTTTTTTTTTGGGAGTTTGACGCCAGTGACACTAGCGCCAAGTTTTTAATTTTTTTTTTTTTTTTTTTTTATGTTTGGCGCCAGTTGCACTGGCGTCGGATCCCTTTATTTGTGAATTTGCCAAAAATGTCATGTTCTGCGTAAATTATGTGAACTTCTTCACCCCATATGAAAATTTCTGTAGAATAGATGTAACCTCTGTCTGTATAAATAGTGAGAGAAGTAATTTTCCTTCTCTAGATTTTAGCAATCTAATAGTTCTTTTCTTCTCAGAATGAATATAGTCGTTTATTTGCAATTTTGAGTTCTTGTCAAAGTTCTTGATCCATATATATATATATATATATATATATATATATCAATGTCAAATTGTACTCGATCTCCACCAATGCAAGGTCCTTTGGGCAGGGAACCTAACAACCACCCACCCAACGAACACACGCAGTTGATCATTTATTTTTGGACTAGTGGTAAGAAGTGTGAGTGCCATTTTTGGACTTGTATAGAATGGAAATACATCTAATATATGTCATCATGATCATCGTCTATTAAATATTAAATAGAAATGTATTCATATGACCATC
Organism: Iris macrosiphon; assembly: GCA_036927795.1. Taxonomy (NCBI): domain Eukaryota; kingdom Viridiplantae; phylum Streptophyta; class Magnoliopsida; order Asparagales; family Iridaceae; genus Iris; species Iris macrosiphon. The sequence continues at coordinate 155,238,848 of JAYESA010000009.1, forward strand.
ATCATCAAGTTTATAAATGGAAATGCGTACCTACCCATCATCATGTATCATCAACATCATCATAGAGCAATAGTGTTTAAGGAAGAGTAAAGCCTTACCGATGCATGGAGAAGAACAATCAGCGAAGCGTAGTAGCAGATGATAATGGAGAAATAAATGGTAAAAGAGAGCCCTAAATATCCGGGTAGTAATGGAAGCGTATAAACCGAGATCCTGCGGCTGCTGAAATTTAACTAACAAATACGGTTCGGCTTTGCACGAGTAAATCCCGGTCCCGAATGACAAAAGTGGGTCCACACAAATTCTATTTTCATGTGAACCATAAAATATTTTACAGAAAAAAATTTTGTACAGGAAATATTTTTAAATAAATTAACTATAACGATACTATTTTAGAAAATTTTCAACCGACGTCGTCATCTCCGATGGCAAAAATTGAGAATGCCAAATTTTCGTCAACACATTTGGCAAAAATTAGAACTTGTACGAAAATCGAGAATGTCAAATTTTTGCCAAGTGAGTTGGCGAAAATTCATCACTTTGACCCGTGGGTGGGGGTTGGTTCGACTTGGTTTGGTTTAAATGTCTGAGTGTTGGTTTTTTTTAGTTAGTTTTTTTTTGTTTAAATAAAGAGTGGTTTGGTTTAATTTTATTTAGATTTAGTTCCTTTAAAAAAAATGTTGTACCAATATTTTTTTTTAAATAAATTAGAAAAAAAATGAAATTTAACATAAAAAAAATGCTATCATTGAACATCCAAAAATTTAAAAGTTTTCTACCGGAAAAAAATTATGTCTGCCGTCGAGCAGACTTCGAGCGGCCATAACTATTTGTTCGGAAATCATTTTTCGTCAAACAATATGTCGATGTGTATCTTTTCGACGAGAGTAACACAATTCATGTAGAAAGAATTTTCATTTGAAGCAAGACGCACATGTTACAAGCAAAATTATAAAATTTAAAAGTATCATAACTTTTGACTGAGAGATCGAAATGAAGCCCAGCTTGTGCCAAAATGACCGTAATGAAAAGTACTATGGAATAAACCGTTTTACCGTTTGACGAACTTTAAAAAAATTTAGAATCACCAAAAAACGATGTTTCGACCTCCAAATTTTGCTTTCGAATTTTCTTTTTTCGGTATTTCAATTTACCGAGTAAAAATGGGTGCCTCCGGACCCTCAAACGTTATCATATAATATGTCAGTGTGATGATGATTAAAAATGGGACAATAATATATTTTTTATTTTTTGTGATAACTATTTTGATATCCATTTTAATTATGATTATCATAAATGTATGTTTTAAATTTTGAATATGTGTTTAGTTAGATATCATGTAGTTAGTTTAAATATAATTTAAATTTTGAATATATTATTATCCATAATAAATTTTAAATATGTCCTTAGAAAATTATATTTTGAATGATACTAGATGTGGTATCTAATATTTGTGTCACGTCCCGCTCCCAGAATACTAGGTAAATATGAAAACTGACATGGCCAACCGCACCTTGCAGAATATCGAACTAAGCCGCAATGTGTTAAAGTTGTCTAGAAGACAGATGTGTAAAATCTAGCATGCTATGACGTCAGTCCTAAGGCCGACAAATCCAATCATCTCAATCCAACAACACAAGTACAAGAGTATATATCATACATAAAAGTAAAGAGGCGTCCCAAGTTACATGTCACATATGATCATGAAGCTAGTGAATACAAAATGCTCCACTAGCAGAGTTTAATAATACATGATCAAAATATACTAGCCATGGTCTAATATATACATTATGTTGACCGCAGTCTCAAAAAATATAAGGAGCTAACTCTGCTCCTTGCTAAACATCACAAAAGAAGTAATCAAGACGAGGGGTGGAAGAAGAAAACCCACTCGCGAGCTTCGGCCGCAGTCCTACGAGTGCGAGCCATCTTGCTGGAAGCGCGGTGGATCCTAGTTCTCTTTGGGGTAACCTGGCCATGCAAAGCCAGTAGGGTCAGAACCCCAAGCAACAAGTATGACAAAGGAGCTCGAGGTGATAGACCAAACACATCACAACAAGAGACATATAAGAAATAAATGCAAATCGAGACTTGTACGGTACCAGCGTACTTGTCTCAAGAATAATACTAGAAGAACTAATAATAAGTGCAGAAATGAAAGTAAGGCGACGAGCGGTAAGAGAGCATAGAAACAACTCTGGATCGGGACCACAACCCTTAAACCAAATAAGGATCGGGGTTGCAGACCTTCATCCGAGCAGAACTTAGCTCCTTAACCACGCGTCGGGAGAAAATAAAAACTAGACGAGCGAGCTATACAAATAACAAACATCTAATTCACGACCAAACATGCCTACAGCTTGACATAATTAACTAACTAGGGTTATCACAAGCCCTAATTACTAGAAATGTATTGCTAAGAATATTGTTACCACCGGCACTACAGTCAACTCGGATGGGCAAGGGTATTCTTGTTTAGTTAATTTAAATGCACATTCAACCATACAACAACATAACTTGTTACTTGTCACAACAGAAATTGAACTCAAAAATATAAACTTGAACTTGTAATCATAAACTTGCTTTACAACCATAAACTTGTCTTGTAAGTGCCGCAGCAGGCGTAAACTTGGTCAGTCATGGAGCCCTTGTCTAGCAGGGTTGTTTATACCGCATGGGGACCTAGGGAATCGGGGTAGCCGGTAGCGCAATATTCTTCCCTCCCAATGATCTAGGTGAATCTTATCTTGTTTAATCATTGCTAAATTAATTCAAGTTCTCGAGTCGTGGACACTTGAGAACTCCCAAAAATGATGAGTCACAAATACGATCTTCTCATGAATTATCATGCGCTCGACACACGATACATTGGACAATTCTCATACTTGATTGCCCGATGCCAAATGTAATAGATTTTTATACACAAATATTTATACGGTGTCGTGAGGATTATAAACTTGTACATAAACTTGTCTTGTGAACTTACATGCAAAACTTGTCGGGTATCATAAACTTGTATCGACATAAGGAAGCATATAACAATAATCACTAAAAGAAATTACTAAAAGAACATAGCAACAGGGAACACAAGAATGCAAACAAGAATTTTTGGCCGCATAGACTCACGGGCCGCATGCACCCACTGGCCGCATGGACTCTCTGGCCGCATGGACTTAGCAAATTTTCATTCGTTCAGCGAGTAAAAGCACAAGGTATTCAAGGACACTTATGAAAATATGCAGTCATGCATCCAACAAGATTGACATATGCTGTCAACATGCGACAAGAGTTCAGGCCGCATAACCCTCTCGGGCTGCATGGCACTCCCGGCCACATAGCTCGCTGGCCGCATGAAGACTTCGTCTTCTCCAACAACAAGTCCAGCCATGGCCGAAACTCCCAAAAAAAAAACCAAAAATTTATTTTCTTCATAAAAACTCTATTTAATTCCAAATCAAGTGAAACAAAAGCCAAATTCCACGAAATAAAATGCTCTAACATAAGGAACCACTAGTTTTCGAAAATATTAAGTTTTAATAGATCAAAACCAAGAAAAACTAATGGAACATATAGAAACCCTAAACTTGAAACTCAGATCTACAAACATCTATATATCAAAATCCAAAACTACAAGAACTAAACATGATCAGCAACTCAAGGAGAACATTTTTTATCAAATATATTTTTAAAATAATAACATATATAAAAATCAAAAAATCTATGATTTTATCATTAAGCAAGATGTACGTGCCTTGGGTGGCTTCTAGCCTCTACCTCTCACTGTCCAAGTCACAATAACTTCTCCCTAGGGTTAGGGTTAGGGTTAGAGGGGCCTTGAGGGAGAGGATGAAGAGAGAAATAAAAATGAAGAAGAAAGAGAGGAGAGAGAAAAGCTATATATATACTAAGAGAGGAGAAAAGAGGGTTTAGTCATGGGTTCACCCAAAATGAATTGGACCAAGTCTCCATTATATATGCGGGTCCTAAACCGGGTCTATGGCAATGCCAATGGATATTCTACTGGTCTCAGGTGGTCTCTCTCTCCGCAACAAAAAATTAAAACAACAAATAAAATGACAGAAACCAACATAAGAAATACAGCAGGAATACATTATCAGAAAAAATTAAATTCTAGAAATTTAAGAAATACCAAATCTGGAATCGGGTGTGACATCTCTACCCTATTTAGAAAAATTTCGTACTTAGAATTTTACCAAGGCTTGTCGATCTGGAACACACGAGAAAGCTTAAGGAATCAAATCATAATTCAAATAATTATACTAAGCAAATAACTAAAATATAAAAGATAGATGCAGAAGTAACTAATGAATAAATGCACAAAAGCAATACACAGGAAAATAGAGGCATATGGATACATATACTCCTGAGTCAGTCGAATAGGAACTTGACCTCTCTTGCCTATGCTAACTCACACAAATGGACAAGAGCCAAGCCTGGAGATAAGTCGGTACTAACGACTATATCGAGGACATGACTCCAATCCAGGACTTACCTTCGCAGTCAGGACACATGATAGACACCACGTACCACGAGTCACGAAGGCAGAAGAGCGGGGTGATGAACTCACCTATTGCATAACGAAAGGGTCAAAATGACTATCGTATCTCGGACGCGTCAGAACACAAGATCGTTCGACAAGAACCCAAGAATGAGACAAGCTAAAAAGAGCTCAAAAATCTTATCCATAATTGTAGGGCCTTCGGCTAACAACTGCTATAGGTTGCCAAATATTTCGTCAGGCCATCGTCCAGGGGATGTGGCTCTGACTTGCTTCTAGTTCTGTCTTACTGGTTGGGCTGGCTGAACTTGCACATATTGTACTGGACGTTGCTGCTGGAACTATTAGGTCTGTGTCGGAAGAGGACGCTGGGCTGGTGGTCTAATTGCTAATGCTGGTCCTCGCGGGCCTTCAGTCGTTGCCCGAGGTAGAGATGGTAATTGTCGGACTGAAGAAGCTTCTGGGTACAGGGTTGGGCATGAACCAATCATGTGGTCGGATGCCCCATATCTGAGACACTGGCCATTGGCCCTGCTACACTATTCTTTAGTGTACCTTGGCTTGCCGTAGTGGCTGCATCATGCTGATACAAACTGCCTGGTAGATTATACTGAGGTTACTGTGGAGGTTGGGGGTGCTGGCGGGCGAGGTATTCTTACTGTTGGTGCTGGAGGTGATGACTGAATACTGGCATTTCTCAAGGATGAGTATGACCTATTCTGGTCTCCGATCTTTGCTACTAATCTCTGGCCGGCAAGTTCTTGTGACCTAGATGTCCTGAGTACTGTATCGTAAGTTGTATAATTATGACCCACCGTAAACTACTGAAGCTCAAGATGTAACCCTTGCTCAAATCTCTTTGCTCGGTCTTCCTCGAAAGCTACTATATGGGGAGCAAATTGGCTGAGCCAGCAAAACTCGACCGCATACTGGTCGACCGATCTTGTGTTCTGGCAGAGGTTGATGAACTGCTGCTAGAGCTGGAACCTGACGGTGGTATGGGAATACTTCTCCTGGAAGCGATCCTTGAAAGTCTGCCAATCAATGGGGTTCAGGAGTGCCATTTCTTGTGATGTCAACCAATATCGGGCAAGATCTAATAATTGTAGCTTTACGATTGCTACCTTCTCATCTTCTGGGGGTCTTGGTTGCATCCAAGATGGCCTCAAAGTCCTGGAGCCAAGAATCTTCTGAAACTGCATCTTCCGTGCCGAGAAACTTGGCTGGGCGCATGAGACTAACATTAGTTGTCGCGTTGTGAGTATAATGTCCACTGTTCTCGAGTGCTACTCTAACTCCTGGGCAAAGAGTAGTGTTGGTCTGGTCTTGTTCTTGCTGAAACTGCTGGCAAAGTTGGACCACTTATTGTTGAAGCTAGAGTTGTTGTTGTTGTTGTACCATCATTATAGCTTGGATCATCTCTAACATAGCCTACGAGCCTGCCTGCCCTGGTTGTACTAGTAGAAATTATGGTATAGTCTGGGCTTCCTGGGTTGGTATTAATGACAGAGCAGGCTGAACTAGCTGTTCCGGCAAAACTGGTGGAGCTGATTGTGCCGGTCGGGCATGCGTGACTTATAGAGCCGATTGATGAAAAGCTACTGACGCTTGCCCTTGGTTCGATATCAGGATCTAGCCCTAGCTTACTGGATCTGCTGGAGTTATTGGTGCAACGGAACCCTCGGAAGGAGGAGCAGGTGGAGTGTCCCTAAAGGATAAGGACACACGAATATCAACAAGGGACGAGAATGGAATAATTATATCAAGCAAGCTTAAAGTTCAAGGAGAGCGAGAAGTACAAGTTACAAGTAGAGTTTAATCGAAGATAAGTAGAGGATTGAGATTCTACCAAGATAAGTCCTCCCACAAGTCTGAAAAATAGACCTGCATGGGCCACCAATAAAACCTTGTCATGCACCGCTACCAGAATACTGAATAAATACGGGGACTGACATGGCCAACCGCACCTTGCAGAATACCGAAGTAAGCCGTAATGTGTTAAGGTTGTCTAGAAGACAGATGGGTAAACTCTAGCATGCTATGACGTTAGTTCTAAGGCCGACAAATCATATAATCTCAATCCAATAATGCAAGTACAAGATTATATCATACATGAAAGTAACTAGGTGTCCCAAATTATATGTCACATATGATCATGAAGCTAGTGAATACAAAATGCTGCACTAGCAGAGTTTAATAATACATTATCAAAATATACAAACCATGGTCTAATATATATATCATGTTGACCGCAGTCTCAAATATATAAGGAGCTAACTCTACTCCTTTCTAAATACCAAAAAAGAAGTAATCAAGACGAGGGGTGGAAGAAAGAAACCCACTCGCGAGCTTCGGTTGTAGTCCTACTAGTACGAGCCATCTTTTTGGAAGTGCGGTGGATCCTGGTTCTCTTCGGGGTAACCTGGCCAAGAAAAGCCAGTGGGGTCAGAACCCCAAGCAACAAGTACAAGAAAGGAGCTCGAGGTGATAGACCAAACATCTCATAACAATAGACAGATAAGAAACAAATGCAAATTGAGACTTATATGGTACCAATGTACTTATCTCAAGAATATGGAAGAACTAATAATAAGTGCAGAAATAAAAGTAAGGCGACGAGCGGCAAGAGAGCATAGGAACTATTCTGGATCGGGACCACAACCCTTAAACCAAACAAGGACCGGGGTTGCATACATTCACCCGAGCAGAACTTAGCTCCTTAACCACGCGCCAGAAGAAAATAAAAACTAAAAACGCGAGCTATACGAATAACAAACATCCAATTCATATCCAAACATGCCTACGACTTGCTATAATTAACTAACTAGGGTTATCACAAACCCTAATTACTAAAAATACATTGCTAAGAATATTGCTACCACCGGCACTGCAGTCAATCCGGATAGCCACGGGTACACTTGTCTAGTAAATTTAAATGCACATTCAACCATACAATAATATAACTTATTACTTGTCACAACAGAAATTGAACTCAAAAATATAAACTTGAACTTGTAATCATAAACTTGCTTTACAACCATAAATTTGTATATAAACTTGTCTTGTAAGTGCCGTAACACGCGTAAACTTATTCAGTCATGGAGCCCTTGCCTAGCGGGGTTATCCATGCCGCATGGGGACCTTGGGGATCGGGGTAGCTGGTAGAGCAATATTTTTTCCTCCCAATGATCTAGGTGGATCTTATCTTGTTTAATCATTGTTAAATTAATTCAAGTTCTCGAGTCGTGGACACTTGAGAACTCCCTAAAATGACGAGTCACAAATACGAGTTTTTCATGAGTTATCATATTCATGACACGCGATACATTGGACAATGCTCACACTTGATTGTCCGATGCCAAATGTAATAGATTTTCATACACAAATATTTTTACGGTGTCATGAGGATTGTGAACTTGTACATAAACTTGTCTTGTGAACTTACATACAAAATTTGTCGGGTATCATAAACTTGTATCGACATAAGGAAGCATACAACAATAATCACTAAAGAAAATTACTAAAAGAACATAACAACAGGGAACACAAGAATGCACACAAGAATTCCTGGACGCATGGACTCACTGGGCGCATGCGCCCACTGGCTGCATGGACCCTCTGGCCGCATGCACCCACTGGCCGAATGGACTCTCTGGCCGCATGCACCCACTGGCCCCATGGACTCTCTGGCCGCATGGACTTAGCAATTTTTTATTCGTTCAGTGAGTGAAAGTACAAGGTGTTCAAGGACACTTGTAAAATTATGCAGTCATGCGTTCACCAAGATGGACACATGCTGTCAATATGCGGCAAGAGTTTAGGCCGCATACCCCTCTCGGACCGCATGGAACTCTCGGCCGCATAGTTCGTTGGCCACATAAAAATTTCGTCTTCTTCAACAACAAGTTCAGCCATGGTCGAAACTCCAAAAAAACTAAAAATTTATTTTCTTCATAAAAACTCCCTTTAACTCCAAATCAAGTTAAACAAAAGCCAAATTGCACGAAATAAAATACTCTAACATAAGGAACCACTAGTTTTTGAAAACATTAAGTTTTAATAGATCAAAACAAAAAAAAAACTCATGGAACACATAGAAATCCTAAACTTGAAACTCAGATCTACAAAAATCTATACATCAAAATCGACAACTCCAAGAACTAAACATGATCAGCAACTCAAGAAAAATATTTTTCATCAAATACATTTTTAAAACAACATATATAAAAATTCAAAAATTCATGATTTCACCATTGAGCAAGATGTACTTGCCTTGGGTGGCTCCTAGCCTCTACCTCTCACGGTCCAAGTTGTACCAACTTCTCCCTAGGGTTAGGGTTAGATGGGGCTTGAGGGAGAGGAGGAAGAGGGAAATAAAAATGAAGAAGAAAGAGAGGAGAGAGAAAATCTCATATATACACTAAGAGAGAAGAAAAGAGGATTTAATCATGGGTTCACCCAAAATGAACCAAACCAAGTATCCATTCTACATACGGATCCTAAACCGAGTCTATGGCAATGCCAATGTGTATTCTACTGGCCTCGGGTGGTCTCTCTCAGCAACAGAAAAATAAAACAATAAATAAAATAATAGGAACCAACATAAGAAATACAGCAGGAATATATTATCAGGAAAAATTAAATTTTAGTAATTCAAGAAATACCAAATTTAGAATCGGGTGTGACAATTTGAAAAAATATTTTAATTAATTTTAAATTGTCTTTAGAAAATCTATAAGTGTATTTTTTTCAAAAAAATCTATACCGTAATTAAAAAATATTTGATATCGTAATTGTCTGTTTTATGGTATCAAATTTAAAAAATAACAAATAGATAATTACGATATAACAAACAACATTTAAAAAATAACACATATTCAAAATTTAAAACATATAATTTACGAGAAAATCATAATTAAAATAGATATCACAATTTAACAAATAACCAACAAATAAATTAAAAAAAACAAAAAAAACAAAAAAATGAACCAAAAAATAAAACTAAAAGAAATACATTTGTCAGATTTTAGCCATCTCGGATGGCTAAAATTTGACAAATATAATTTTTTTTTTAGTTTCGCCATCTGGGATGGCAAAAATTTGACAATATATATATATATTTTATATATATTTTTGCTATCTGGGATGGCAAAAATTTGATAAATATAAAAATATATATATTTTGCCATCAGGGATGGAGAAAGCTTTCGTTACTTTAATTATTTCCAAAATATTTTTGTTTTAGTTAATTTATTTAAAAAATTATGTACAGCAAATTTTTAGAATATTTTAGTTAATTTCTGTGTATATTGTGGTAAAATATACACATGTAGCTTAGGCCATCTCTAATCGTAATTTTTAAAATTGAGTTTCTATATTACTTGGTACTTTAAGAAAATTTCTATCTTAGTTGGTAGAGTTTCTACGTGTAAATTTTACAAGATTTTTTTTAATGGTTCTCCACTTCTAAGAGTTTGCTTGGCAATTGTAGGGATAGCGGTTATAAGAATTTTTCAGAGTATTGATTATTAACGGTTATGAGGGATCCAGCTTTGGGTGGTTTTAAATAGCGGTTTTCAAGCCTGTCCAATTCATGCTTGCTAATTCATTAACGAGCGTTCAGAATATTTTTTTTTACATGAATAAAATTACCTATATGTCCATATATAAATAAAAACTCTTCCAAACTTCATTTCTGATGTCGAAGTCTATTTGATTTTATGAATGGGTAGAGCGCGCACGGGAACTACCACACAAGTGTGGGAACTTACACCTTGTCCACGCCTTGATTATGAGGTATAAGTCAATATTTGATCAAAATAATAGAAATACATGAAATAATAGAATCGCCTGGATGGAATTAGGAGAGAGATTTAATGAACTTACCAGGGAAAGTAGTCGTAGTTTGGAAGAAGTAGAAGAGAATCAAAGATGAGAAGGAAAAAATATGATAAAATATTAGTAGTTATAATTATATATATTTTGGTGAGGATATAAATGCAACAAAATAATAAAATTCCTCAGAATCCACCGATTTGGGATGTTTATAAAGACACCAAAAATTACATTACACCGGTAGCAGAAATTTTTAAAACACTTCATAAATGGTCGATTCAAAAATACCTCAAAATCGGTAAAAACATCGTTATCAAGCAGATCCTAAGTGAAATGATCAATTTAATGATCTATGGTCCAATAATAATTGCTATGAAAGATAAAAAAATTCTATATGAAAGTCTACATGTAGAAATCCTGTATAAATTTTCTATCATACATCAACGCCACCTAGGATAGGAATTGGGATAGAAACCATCATTGAAAAAAGTTTTTAAAAAAAATAAAGTTTATACGATAGAAATATGAGAGATAGAAAACCCAATTGAAGATGGCCTTATATTGGCAACAAGTTCAGATAACAACCCTTCAAGCCAACACCAGGGGCGGCTCGCAGCTCTGGCCCAGGACAAATTGGCCGACGGTACATGGTCCAAAGACTAAGGAACACCAACGTAGTTCTATCTAAAATAGAACTAGTACATGGACTACTCACTCACAAAACAGTTGTGATGTAGTGGTTATCATGTATATTTACAAGTAGACCAAGTGTATTGGCATTGCTCATGGACCGCAAGATAGTAAAGTAAGGTAGTGTTGGGAATGGACACGGTGTAAGCCTTGGTGATCTTTTTTAGATATGATGTATTCAAATTTTAAATAAATGACTAGTAATAAAAGATACCGATAAATTAATTATTAAATAATTATATCTGTTAAATTAATTTAATGAATAAACAAGCAGAGAAATAAAAAATATAAGATGAAGATTGATAATAATTATACTTAATTCGTTAGCACATAAAGTAAATAGATAACCACGTATATTAATAAAATAATCCTAATTTAGCTATCAGCCAAATCCCTCAAATAAACCGACTGTTTATGTGTATATCTAGCTGACTATTTATGTGAATATCTTCAGCTATCTAAACAAATATTTAAACTGATCCCTATACAAAACCTATTCATTTCATCTAATTCAACTTTAGACTTATATCAATCTTATATATATACTAATAAGTTAATGAAATGGGGTCCATTCTATCTAACGACTGGGGCCCACTCAATTAAAGATAACAAAATGAAAGATTAAAACTTTTTACTCCGCTTTATTTCATGGATAATGCTAGAATTATAATCCTTTAACAACTAAATGTCGCGTGACCGGCCTCCATTGGTGAAGAGAAGGAAGAGGTGGAACCTGATGGTAGTGGTGGAGAGAGGAGAGAGGTGGGGCCGGGTGGTACCATATTAGCGAGGGAAGAAGGGGGTATTAGGTTGTAAAGGGGTTGCAGTAAACTTAGCATTATTCTTATTTCATAGGTAATTTTTTTCTCTAAAACCCTTGTACTCCTAATAATTACAAAAGGTCAGCTTCTACTTATATATTGGCTCTCTCCTATTAATTTTTAATAAAAAGCTTCGACATCATTCACCTTAAAAATAAGATAACTCTTCCATAAGCCCCTTACTAGTTATATAATTACAAAACTAGTTTAACAAGGATAACACATAGATATCTTAATTTTCAACCTATATTAAATATATTGGTTATTAGAACCTATATAACTATTTACGTTGATTATGAGAAATTTAAGAAACTATAACTTTGAACTCATATATATATATATATATATATATATATATATATATATATATATATATATATATATATATATATATATATATATATACACCCTTGCAAAATCCCTAAAATTTATATAAATTAAACTCTTAATCATGTTCCCATATTCATAGGCTGTTGGATTTTCTAAGACTTGGGGATGGTGGCAAGTGCATGGATTTTCTTGTTGACTCGTATCATTAAAACTTCTCGTTCTTGCTTCAGAATGATTTGTGCACGTATTAACCTATTCTTGTCAATTGTCGACTCGTTTCATAAAGGCAAGTACAATTTTATTCTTTTGATGCACGTATTTTATATTGTAAATGCTTGTGTCTTCTTTTCATTGTTCATTTCTCATATCTTCATTTCATAGTTCTCATTCTTGCTTTAGAATGATTTGTGCACGAGAGTTATGCTTGTTATCATTACCATATATGTTCACTTAAGGGTTTTCGTTCAATGTTCACGTTTAAAGTTAATGTTGAAGTGATCATGTTTACTTGTGAGTGAGTTGGACGAGAAAATATAACTAGTAGGCTTGTGGTAACCCAACAGAGAGATCTATCCTAGTGTTTATTCGGTCGGGGTACCATCTAACAGAGTTTATTCAGTCGATACACCTCCCATATTGACTATTTGATTCCTAACCCAACAACATGCCAAATGTTGGTATTTTAAACATAATGTACGCGTGACCTTGATTGTTGTGGTTATTTCGTCTAGTTCTTGCCATCTCGTAGCACATTGCATATTGTTAAGTATTGACTTGTTTATGTTTCATTGGACTTGACATGGTACAAAAGTAGATAGCTTCTCTTTCTTTTCCATATATGCATGCATATCATGATGTATAAATTTAGAGTTATTGATGTTTTATGCTCTAATCCTGACTGGATACATTGATAATTTTAGGTGACTTGCTACTCTACACTATATTTATTTGTTGGAGATAGAGATGCTTTTGGAGTCCAATCTTAGATTATCGATAGTTTAACAGTTTCTTAAATTTAAAGTTTAGTAGATTTTTTTTCCAAATTCTAATTCAAATATATTATTAGATTTTGTAAGACTGTATAGTTGTTATGAATGAGCAAATAGATTATTTTGTGATCAAATATTATTTAATTGAATTGATGATTGCTATTGAGGTTTAGGCATCGTACTACCGTCGATGTTGTAGCGTAGGCTGGACTTGGCCACGTACTCGTATCCTAAAAGTGGAAAGGGCTCGTGACATATGAAATTTGTCGAAGCATATTGTTTCCCAAATTGGATGAAACCTGTTGAGGACCAAAAAGAAGGCACAACCCAGTTATGATTCTAAAATTCAAATTCACAACTAGTACAACACAAGCATACAATATTTATGTGAAAATCTCTAATGAAAAAAATTAAGGGATGATCAAAGTCTATCTCAAAAAAGTCTCTACTAATGGAATCAAAAGAATCTACTAAATAATTACAAACTTCTCCACCAATCCACATGGGTCACCATAATACTTCAAATAATAATGAAAATTAATCACAAAGAAAATAGAGGATTGTCAAAGACAAAATGACGAGGACAAACTGATTAGAACTCCTTGAACCAATTTCTCTTAAATCACCTACACTTCCTCTTGGTTAAAAGTTGTACCCTTTGAGAAACTCTCTCTCTCATTTCTTATTGACTTAATGGGATTAGTGTTAGAAAATCCTTATTTATATCACTTATAAACCATAATATCATGGAATGTTAATCTCGATCCAATGATGCACATAAAGCACATGTTTGGGGCCATCAGTCCTGACAGCGGTATTTTGATGGTATATCGATGGTGTACTACTAATGTACCATAACTATGTTCTGGAACAACAATAGCTAGTATACCGTCAACAAGCTTTGGAACAAAAGATATCATTAATTATATACCGGTGGTGTACCACTAGCACTAATACTACTCTGTTTTGAGCCTGATATGGGCCAGGGTCGACACGTAGATGGTGCTCATCACACTCTAAAGTATTCTCCAAATTGGTTTGGAATTCCATCAACTACCAACAAATATTTACCTTCCCAACTAGATAAAAAATCAAACCATTCCAATGTCCCTCCTACAAAAATGAATTTTCCTTTGGTAGAACCTTTATGAGCATATTCGCTCCATTATCCTCTGTATGGACCTTCCCATGCGTCGCATACTTCTCTTCTAGAACATCTCGCATCCAATGATACCGAGTTGCAATATGCTTGGACCGACTATGAAATATAGGATTCTTCCCAAGATGAATAATACTTTGGCTATCGCAAAGCAAAGTATATTTATTTTGCTTTATTCCCATTTCCTACAGGAACTTCATTTATAACAACTTCCTGCAAGCCTTCGCCACCATAATGGATTTTGCCTCTGTCGTAGACAAGACAACACACTTCTACAATAGCGATTGCCATAAAATTGCCCTACCAACAAACTATTTTCTTAAAAAAAAGATATAACAATTCTCTTTAAGAAAAATTTGTTATTACTTGTGAGAAAAGAATTTCTACTAAAATACTTATAATTACAGCAAAAATTATAGACACAAGAAAAGAAAAGATGTGGAGAGTGTAACGGTGGAAAGCTCGATCAGTGCTTAATCACTTTGCTTTGTTGACTATCTGATGCAAGGATGTGAAAGTTGTTAAGTGCTTCAGACCTCACAAACACTACTGAGGAAAAGGTCTAAAAAAGTATGCTCTGGATGCTCAGGTGTGATGAAATGATTACACAAAAATTGAGACTATTTATAGTTGAATCAGCAAAAAAGGCTGACTATTGAATTTTGCGCAAAAATAAGCAATTCTACACATTTTTATTATTTTCATACAGGCTACCCTTTGGTGAAGATGTAATTTCTACGGTGCTTCGTCTTCTCGCGCATAACTTCCACGAATGTCCTATCTGAATCAATATCAGTAGGATATATGTCTGACAGTTACATTGACTATTGTTAATAGTAATAATTACTGCTACGTAATCATGGTTTTCTTTCCGTCTTTCGTAATATTCCCCATTAAAAGTTGTGTCGCCTCAGGACCCATAACGATTGTCATTACTCCTTGTATTTATTAGAGAGTGTGAAGAAGATTTTCGCATAGGAGCGTTCCATGCGAGAATTAGATTTCTATATGGGAGCGTCCTACGTGTAAAACTAGATTACCGTGTGGAGGCCTTGTCATAGTTATATTTCATAATACATTATTGTCTTATTTTTCTTAATAATAATAATAAAATTTTCCTAAAACAATCATTTGGATTTTTACTTTTATACTAATAAAAGAATTTACAAGTTTTATCTAAATTTTTATCCTCTTCATTTCCATTTAAGTCCTTAGATTTTTTTTTTGTTAATTAAAAAAAAACCCTATTGGGTCGGGAGAGAGGCACCGCCTCTTCTCTCTCTCCTAACACTCCCCACACCACCTCACATTTCAGCCATATCCTCTCCATACTTCTCAATTTCCCATACCCCTCTCTCCTTATACATCTTTCTCTCCATCATCTTCCATCTCACTCTCTTTCGGTCCTCTATTTCCCTTGTTTCTCCTACAAATGTTGCTCTTACCAATGTTGTTGCTTTAGTAATTGCTGCCATACGCCCGACCACGTATGCTGCCCAGCACCGTCGTGCCCTGCCGTTGTGCCACTCGCCTGGCCTCCGGTCGTCGCCATCGTTGATCGCATGCCATACCACACCACATCCACTACCACCACCATAACCACTTCATATTCTCCTCATATCTCTACATCTCATCTCTTCGCAAACCAAAAAAAAAAAAGATTGATGAAGAAAGAAAGAAAATTTGATGAAGTGGAAAATTAGGGAAGAGGAAGCTTGAGGAAGAAGAAGGAATTGAAAAAAATAAACATCAACAAAGCCCTAATTCCCAGATCAATTTTCCCAAGGCAAGTCCTCCATTTCTCTTCAGATTTTATTTATATTCCTAAATCAAATCTTTCAATATGTGTTAGGTAGGAATTTGGATTTTAATTTATGAAATAATAGGATTTAATTTTTTAAGATAAAGAATTTTTATATGTGTGTATGACACGACACGGACAAGGGGAAACTAGGACACAGTTAGACTCCTAGGTACAATTGGATTGGTAACTTGTGAATGATTGATGTTTGTTCATATAACTTGCTAAGTGCTGCATGTATATGAGTTTAAATTGCTTATATATATATATATATATATATATATATATATATATATATATATATATATATATATATATATATATATATATATATATATATATAATTTTTATTTTTTAGTATATAACCATGAACTAGTATACATACATGTCATTATATACTTAGAATTGCAAGTATGTTAGAACCTACCTATAGTCAACTATATCGCAAATATGTTTTACTAGTTAGTTTTATTTTAGATACACTTCTATATATGTCTAGATTAATACCCAAATACTATAGGTATGAATACAAGTAAAGCTATGTAAACTAGCATGGTATAGTATTATAGCCTTATTATGCTAAGGAATATCAAATTTACAATATATAATCGATGTCCAAAATTTATATTTGGACTTAAAATGAGTATACATAGGATCATCCTAAAGAAACACATCTTTATAATGAGAAGTATTCTAGAATATCATATTTACAACCTAATAAATAACATTAGAAATGAGAAGCATAGAATACAAAGAAATAGAAACCATTGGGTTATCCATAGGTTAGTCATGGTATATTAGGAATTGGCCTTAATCGGTTGAAATATGAATTATAGTTAAATAAATCATAATCACTTTTATTTACATCATCTAGAAATCTTGGAGTAGTCAAATTATTATTAAAGGTTGAGGAGATTTAGTCTAAAGGACAATAGTCCCATATCCTAAGTTTTTGGGGTCATATCGGGCTCCAAATTTTTATTTAGTTTAGATTCCTTTTCTAGTCTAGAAATTTCTATATTGTCATACAATATATGAATAGTGAGTTAACAAAATGAATTATGGGATTCAGGTACGGCTTAGGCCGTATCAGCCTAAAGTTGGATTTCTAACCAATGACCTAAGATAAGCTTACTTTTAAGTATTCAGTGAGTTTAGAAATATAAAAAATAGTTTCATATGTAGTGCACCTCTCCCTGTATGGGCAGCGCAGTTATGGAACAGTGTCGGTATCAGCTGATCGGGACAGATTGAATCAAAATTTATTCCTCGTTATGGATCGATTTCTTCGGAATCAAGTCCCATATTCAGTGGATTGTGTCTCGAGAAAAGGACTTAGAGGCAGAATGCGAGGGACCTTTCCACTGCTCGATTTTTATTGTCGATTTTGATGATGCATTGCAGCTTTCGTGTTGGTTTTATGAATGCATTTTCGTGAATGTTTTTGATGAATTTTATTTCTTGCGTTCATCGATACTCATATTCGTATCGAATTCTGGAAGAAAGAGAAGAGAAGATATTGATCATCTATTAGTACAATGTAGGTGATCGCGTAGGCGACGCTCGAGCGAGACATTAAAGATCTATTTTTCTTTGCGATTCACCAACTTGTGAGTGGCTTTAGCTTTTACTCTTTTTTCTAAATCATCAAATTAATCAAAATAACTATATTGTTGCATGTTCCGATAAACAATATCTTAATAAAAGAATCAAGATAAAAAGAAGTAGGCTTGAATACTTGATGCTTGTCACACGAATATTTGAAACGATCGTATTATTGCGTGCTTGTCCACGGTAAATGTACATATATCATGTTTCAACTCTAGATAGAATTTATTCATCTATAATTGTGCAATGAGTAGTACATACTTTGCAATACGATCACTTGAGCATGTAGACTATGCTATCATATTTTGCTACATAGTTACATTTCTTTCATGTTGTCTTGTATGCTTCGTTTGATAACTTAGTTCTTAGACGTTGCATGGTCACGAAAAACTTGTGCACAAGGTTTAGTTCCTACAAACGATCATTGGGCACTGGGACTAATTTGTCCCAGGCAAAACTTGGATAGTTGTGCTAAAAACCTAGCACGAGTTATTCGGGAACTTATAGAGGGGCTCGCTACCCGCGCTACAAGGATCACCGTCTAATCGGGCTATGGTTCACGTTGGCTTGCTGTGCCGGTGACCCATTTATATATATTTCAACTATCGTGTTAACGATGTCTAGTCCACAGGGAAGAACATGGTAAGATTGTACAGGTGGATACGTCAGCTATAGGTAAGAGTCACCGTACAGTGACACACTTTGTTTTGTCATTTTAATTCTATCACATGCTTGTAACTTAGTCAAAGGAATGATAGAAAGACAACATAATAAAATGTGTATGCTTTATATGAATACATTGTCGATTTGGTGAGTTGGCTTAACTCGCCCTCATCAGTATATTTCAAATGTGCTGACACATGTTGCTACTGGTTATGCGAGCCAAGACGACACTACGAGGAGCTGAGGAATTTTCCAACCCGCCCATCAACCGGAACATTGGTTTGCGTGGTTTTTGAAGCTCGTATACAAAATATCGGAGCTTGTGTGCATCTCTTGTGAAGTTTTGTACCGCAACAAAGACACTCTCAGAAGGTGTTTGTGTCTTTTGATTTTTATAAAGGGATGTAACATATGGAACGACTATCTCATTTTTCGTCCATTCTGTAAGCCCGTGCGATAGCCCTCTACTTGTAATTAAGACTCTATAAATGATATTCATTATCAATAAAGAAAACTTTTCTTATGAGCAAGTGTATTATTCAAATTTTTGTGTACTCTGTTGTTGTGTTCAATGTAACATAATGACTATGCCTTGTGTGAGCGCAACTTAGGCTCGCATAACATCTCTCCCTAGGGACGATTGTAATAACCCGCTCTGCTCAACTCAGAGAGCCGATTCAAACGATGCAAGTGTAGTAAATTGTCCCGCCTAGCTCGGCGAGATAACTCGCCTGATGCTAAGGCATTCAGACTTGGCCTTCATAAAGGAGTTCAGACTTAGATGTTTTCAGAGGCATGCTCGGAGTATCGTTCGGCCGATGCGAGTCATCGCTAAGGTGGGTGGCTCAAATGAACCTATCTCTGCTTAGCTGCATAATTAAGAAAATGAATGATACATGCTAGTTTTTAGGCAATAACCTATGCATGCTAATGAAAGAGATGAACGCACATAGCTAAGGGGATAACCCTGCCTTATTATTGCATAGAACATGGATATCTTAGTTGCTATCTAAGTAATCTGGCCTATTGAGTCAAATGTATTAGCTTCTTATATATGCCACAAAAGTAGTTTTGGAGTTCATATTGAGGCATCACATCGCACTGAATGTGAAAAAAATATAGAGTAGATTCTTGTTGCATAAATAGACAGGGAATGCTATTCAGTTGTCATTCTGAGTCAGGAGAAGAGAAGTAGAGAAAGTACTCGGGATACTTAGATCACCGAAGCAGTCTCCGAATAGGGAGCTACACAGAGAAGAATGAACCGACCATGAAGTTCTCGGATAAAAAGGAAGCGGTGAAGTAGTTACATGGTCACGGATAAATTGTTGCGCACAAGAAAGAGAGTCCTAGAATGATCTTCGAGGCATCAGAATCATGTCTGCCCGGAAGGACTATACTAGCTTTAAGTACTAGTGCGATAGGTAGTTGAAGTACTAACAGGAGAGTGCGGGACGTCCAGAAAGGCTTGCTACCGACCTGGAAAGACAGCCGACTCGTCGAATGGTTTGTGACGCCAGTAGTCTTGCAACCGAGCTAGTAAGACAGTCTTTCCATCCCAAAATATGTCCTAAATGACTTATAGAGCCAGTGACCTTCATATAGATAAGTTATGCATATATAGAGGCAAACTGCGTACAAGAAGTGGAGTAGTATGGAAAAGTTTGGTGTACGACACATCACACGTTAGAAGAATGGATGCACAGTTCACCTTATAGTTTGAGTAAAACATGCCTATGTTAGAGAAACACTTGAGACACTTGAGTTACATATATGTTCTTCATTCCTTAATAGATTATCTATATCATTGTTGCGTATGACAGGGAAGGCCGAATGGTAAGAAATGGTAAGACGAACTCAGTTATTTATTGTACGATACTCTTATTTCAGACACGATAATTACTTTCATTATTATGCCATAAAACTGATCCTAAGGCAAGGACTACAAAGAGAACATATATCAGTTGGTACACATAACTAATGAATATGCTTATTTTGTGGCATGGGTGAGAGACCTCCCCACCAGTGCATTCAATGTACTAAAATCCAACCAGATTGCATGTAGGGTGCATGGAGTAACTCGTACGATTTTGGAGATTGCTGGACGCATCGAGGTGCCGGACGATACTTGGCATCTTGGGGCATGGCATAATGACTTGAATCTCACATATATAGAACGTAATATATGGGAACATCATCATCCCGTATTTGATCTATATTGTAAGCCTAAGGGCATATTCATTGTAGAGAGAGAGAGAGAGGGAGAGAGAGCATGAGAGACTTATAATCTCGGCCTAACGTTGCTTGTAATCTTTACTTCATAATAATAAAGAACTTTTTTTATTCAATAATTATGTTTATTCAATGTTTTCTCTATGACGACTCTGCGAACTAGTTATCAATCGGCCGTTTTAATATTTTCTCTGCTCGGGCGCAACTCCAGGCCCGCACGACATCACATCCAGATGGAAATGATTGTCCTACGGGAGATTTGGCATGGTGATTCATGTCTAGCGAAGGCGATCGATCCTGCGAAAGATCAGGGTGTAACAACGACTATCGATTCTACGAAACCAGGGCATGACATTTTGGTATTAAAGCACGACTTCAGTTCCTTTGACCCTCATGTTAGAAAAAGGTTTCATAAGAGACCATGTCCCTCCTAGTTGAATTCTTGATTTCGTATGGTCAAAATAAGAGTGTTCTATACAGTGATTCCATAATACTTTATGAGTCTATAATATCTCTTTTGAAAGAATGGCACACGAGAGCAATTCCGATACCTCGACAAGTTTTGGAGGCCGAAAGGTTGTACCTACCATCGACCCGATTGAGTTGATGATGCTTATGATGGAGGCACAATAACCGAGGAACAAGGCTCACTTTGAACAAACCGAGAAGTGGGCGAAAGAATGTTAAAGCAAGTTTGAGCAACGATTCGAAGCCCAATGTTCGGTACAGCAGAAACAGATTGATACTTTATAATAAATTGTTTAGACCTTGGCATCAAATAATTCTACAACAATATCTACGCTAATTGAGCAACCAACAATCAAAGTCGAAGAGCCTCAGGCCACTAAGGAGAGGGACTCTGCCTTTGATTTTGCCAAGTTCAAGAAGGTCTACAACACATCCTTTAAAGGGACCGAAGACCTAACTATGGATTTGGATTGGTTGGCCAAATTAGAAGACTACTTCAAACTGTTAGAAGTCCTCATGGAGAAGCGAGTCGCATGTAACCAACTCCAACTTTGGTTGAACGTGCACGATTGGTGGAACATGCACAGAAGATCAATCCTTGAAGACGACAACGAAAAGACAATCTCGTGGGCTACGTTCCGGAAGGCATTTGAAGACGAGTTCTTGCTCTTGGCTATTCGTCGTCAAAAAGAGAATGAATTCGTGCATCTTTGGCAGAAAAGCATGACGGTAGGGCAATACGTCGTGGAATTCAACCGACATACCAAATTTGCCAGCTTCTATCTGTCCAACACAGAGAGCTGTGCTTGTTATCGATGTGCATATTATAGTTCCACAATACCAGACGGTGAGGGAGGTACTCAACCATACCCTCTCCCTAGAGCATCAATATCCTTCGACTACTACCGACGTTGCGCAAAATTCTAATCACAAGTGCCCTTGGTACACTGCTAGACCTTAATCCTATAGTTAGTACCCCGTTGGACATGGAATTGCCTACTTGCTCAATCTATAGCGATGGAATTTATTTTTTGTATCGGAGGTAAGAAATTGACTCTCAATGTGATATTCCTATATGTCACCCCATATTTCAGATTAGGGGTATTTTCGTCTTTTCATATTTTAATGTATTAATATTGCATGATGTGTGTATAGATATATATTATATTGTATAGTGTTCTTTAATGCATGAGATAGTAAACTAGACCTAGATGCCCACTAGATGGAGCCCTGACCGAAATATAGAGTGCTAGATTTAATTTGTAATTTTGGGGATTTATCTATTCAGGATTATATTTATTGCCGTAATTTTAATTGTTTGTTGCGCCTTACCGTTGCTTCGATAATTGGAGCGCTACCCTAGCCTTTGCCTTCCAACAAATTTCATAACCTTGTCCTAGACATGTCCGCCTTCTTTTCTGACCTTTGTGTAACTCATAATTATATTCTCTTGTGCTTTATTTTAGCCGCACAATTTTTGTCGCAGACGTTATTATTTAATTCGATAAAAATTCAACTTTGTATCGTTGTGCGTTCCAATCAAAATTGGAGACACAATCTCGACCCATTTCGTGCAACACAAATTAGGGTAATATCCTATTATGAGTCTTTTTCATTTATGATACTTGTGTCCCACTTAATTTTAGTCCCTTGTACTTCTAATTTATTTTAGAACACCAATTGTATTAATTTTTAATTAAATTAAACCTAAACATAATTTTGTGCAAATTTCTAATTGTTGGGCACTTTTATGAAAAAGTGCATTAAGGTGTCCATCCCGTTGGATATGACATGTGAATAAATCTATTTCTCCTTCATGGATATTTTTCCATAATTTTTAGGAGTGTGTAATTCAACACCAAGCTCCTTAAGATCCTGGCCCTCCAAACCTTGAACCAATTGAATCCTAGCCATTTATTTTGAACCTATTTCAATCATGAACCTTGAAATCATACATGAGAAGCCCAATTCCAAGAGGGGTTGACCAGTCAATCAATTCTAGGTCACCCATACCCTACTTGTATAAATAATTTTTTCCCTTTCTTATTTTTTTTCCTTTCTTTTCTATACCTAAACTACTTCCCCAGCCGACATACACCACAACCCCATCCCTATTCATCATCTTCTCCTCCCTTCTTCTTCTTCTTCTTCTTCTTCACCAGAGTTCAATTGAACCCGACCGGAGCTCATCCCCTAGCCCAGTACTCGCCTCGACCACTCGACCCCGCCGTCGGATCTCTTCCTCTGCCGTCCTCCCCTTCAGTCAGTCGCCTGTCGACCCTCCCACTGAACTCGCCGGAGTCACCTGAACCCAACCAACGCTGCCATCGACTGTCCTGCATCCCGTCCACCTCGTCGACCCGTCGCCTGAAGCCGACGACGGCCACGACCCTTGCCTGAACAGATCCCACCGACTTGTTGTTCACCTTAACATCGGAGACCCGCAGCCCGACTTCATCTTCCCCTCCGGCTTGTCGAAAAGGCGAAGAAATCAATTTTGAAGCTACTTGGTCCATTTGATGAGTGGCTGCTAGGGCCACTGACCACAAGATATAATATCTACCTACCTGGGTACTGGGATGAATTTATACCTCATGGATTGGAGCAGGCCCCACACACACGGCTGCTTTCTCAAAACCTCTTCCTATTCTGATCCGCACGTTCGCTCTTCCGTCTATTTTCTCCCATTGGTTGAGAAGAAGAACTGCCCTCTTCCGTAGGGCACCTTCGGTCACCTCACTTCGATTATCATCATCCTCCTCCCATCACCACCACTTGTCGACTTCTTTCTGACGCCTCCCTCTTACCGGAGACTCCACGACTAGAGCCCTTGCCTGAACCGCTGTACCCCAGCCCGCATACGCCTGAACAGTCCCGCAGTCCCTCGTTGACTCTCCCCCCCCCGTCCTCGTCGCCACAACCTTACTGAACCACCTGTCGAGCCTCGTCATCATGAACACCTGTCACGCCCCAGTCCCAAAAATACGTAGGATTAGGATACGTAAGCATGCCAGCCGCATGGATATGGCAACTCCAATATATAGAAACCAAATCCACGCGTACGTTGTAATATGAATATCAAATCCATAAGTGATATAACTGTAATACAAGTCACAGGGTAAAATCTAAATCTCATCCACCAAAATCATATAGAAATAAATAAACAGTATCGATGAAACTAGATCTCAATAAAAAGTATCTAGGATGATAGTTGGATGGAAACAAATCCACTACCAACTCGAATAGGAAAGGTAAATACAATATAAGTACAACACAATCAAACCCAATATAAGTATACCAGCTATCGATCACGGCTCGAAGAGAAGACATCCACTAAGCATATACAACCATCCAAATCTGCGCTCCTGCAAATACTCAAGAACAGATACACCTGGCAGCGGACCAGGTCCTCAGAGGGACGTAACAAGATACAGAAAATACGAGCCAACTTGAATACAGTAAACATGCATATAATTTAAAAATAAATAAGTACGTTGTACAAGACAATCTATATGAATGCAAATGAGGACAACTTTTTGACGTATGGGCAAGGGTAGTCTACTCGATCTAAGCCTCATAACTCATACACCCATCTAGAACATCAAAAATCGACATACCTCTGGTGTAGCGACCAGCGCGACACACGCCCGTAGTGCGAACTATATACTACGGTTTACCAGAGTGGTTAAAAGCCCATACGCCTAATGATTGTCCTCCCATGATACTAGGTGCCATGTGTGTGTCAACATATCTAATACATAGTAATGACTGGAGAAAAACTACACATGCAAGAACTAAATGAAATAAATAAAAAGAAATATAAATAGCATGCAAAGTACTGTAAACAATTTGGCAAGGTATCTTGCCTGGGGTCCTGCTGCTGGTATGAATCAGAGTCCAAGTCACAGTCCAAATAGCCTATGTATTACAAATTTATCACGTCAAAAGATAATTTATTTTAATTTATTTAATTCTGGAATAATTACTCTAAAATCCTATTTTAATCTTATTATTCTGATTTTTATGTTAATTCCTAAATTTTGTCCAAAGAAACTGAATTTTATCAACTCGAGACTCATGGCACGCAAATCAAGGCGATCAGTTGATCGAAAAGTCAACCGACACAAACTCAATTTTTATGCATGATTTCCTGTAGATTTCAGCGTCAAAAACATGCTGGAATTTACGGCTCGTCCGAATTCAAATTCGTTTGGGAATTATGGCACATACAAATTTTGTATTGTGCACCGATGGTTAAATTCTAACCTAGAAGTTCTACAGAATTAACAGTATATAAATACTTCGAATTAAATTCTGGGAAAAATATATGTCGATGATCTCAACATTAGCTTTCCGAAACTTTAAACGGTTCGTGATTCTGATTCCGGGTTCTCCCGAAATTGCGAAAACATCGAAATACGTCTATTTTTGGACATACTGTGCTCTACGAATTTTCCAAAATTTAATACTAATAATTTCGAAAAACAATTTATATAATCAGAAAGTTAACCTCATTATCGTTCTAACAAAAAAAACTAGGCCTTGTTTGGAGTCCGGAGCTATGCGCAATGGCTTCTGGAAGATGAAGGAACCCTAGATGACAATTCTCCAAAAATCGGCTGAAGAAAAACCCTAGAAATTAATATCTAAACTATTATATATATATATAGGAGAGAGAAAGTGCAGCCGCGGCTCACAGCGCACCACGTGGCATCCATCCGTGCAGCCCCGCCCAGATCGAACGGTCGCAGTTCGATGAGGCTCGGCTCTGCTGAGTCCGAGTCGAACTCGGTCTCGGCTCGGCTCGAGGTCGGCTCGACTCGGCTCACACCCACTCAGCGGTCACTGACAGGCGGGCCCGGCACTGTTCACTGCTGGAGGCTGACAGGTGGGCCCCCTGTTTGCTGACTGGGCAGAATTAATTACTTTTTGGGTTTTCTTTTTTAGAAATTAGTTTTTAATTTAGTTTTTCATAATTAACTCGAAATAAATGCTAAAAATAATCAAAAAATTCCCAAAAAATCTAGAAAATATATTTTATTATTTAGAACCTAAAATAATATTTTGGGATATTTTTAATTAAGTTTGAACATAAAATAAATTCTTTAAAGTCCTCAAAAATTAGTGTTACTAGTTTTTAATTAACTAAAATTTATGGAAAAATCCCAATAATCTAAAATAGCCTAAAAATAATTCTAAATAAATATTTATATAAGTAAATATACTAAAAAAAAATTATTTTCTAATTAACTAAGATAATACTCTAAATAAATTCAACATCTATAATAAATATAATAATCTAAAATATACACAAATACCTATTTTGGGTGAGGGAGTTTACAACACCACCATATGTTCATCGTCAACATCATCACCATTACCATCACCATGATCATCATCATCGCCTTCACCATTATCATCACCAACACCTTCACCTTGACTCACATTCATCATCATCATCGTCGCCGTACTCGTAACCATCGTTGTCTTTATCATCGCCGTCAACGTCGTCGCCATCATCGTCATCGCCGTGCTCGTGCACGTGCACGCCGAAACCAAGGTGAGGAGCATTCTCTTGTGATTGTTGGGTATGCATACGTACGCGTATGCATATATTGTCCATTAGTATGTGTATTCAATATATGCTTAATATATATAATTAGTATATATGTATACATACATATATGTATTGAACATGTATCCCTAGTACATATTTAATATATATATTTATATAATAAATTTTATTAAGTATTATATACATATATCTATTATAATTGTAATTAATCAGTATTAATGAATATGATAGATAATAATATGTATTATATGTCTATCTACTAGATTACCCAAGTGTGACCACGTAGCATGTTAGCAGACTGCCATATGTACACTAATGTACTGGCAAGACCCGTATCATTTTGACTGTCTGTCTTGTACAACAATTACAGATGCGACACCCGTGCAATTGACGCACACTTGACCTTAGGTGACCAGTGTCATACCTAGCATAGTCCTGAGTCCAGTGTATTTATAAATGTGTGTTAGAGTAATGTCTGATACAATATTGTATTATATAATGTCTATAGGATTGTTGGATTGTTCAGAAAAGATCTCAAAAATCGGACATTGTTATTGCCAGCAGCAGGACCCCAGGCGAGTACATTCTCTGACAGTTTCTATTATGTTGATTATCTCTATAACTCTTATTGTATAGCGTACATGACTTTGACACTGTTGTTTACACGAGTTGGCATTATCGAGACCTATCACGAGGAGTCATGATTTGGAGACCATCGTGTTAGCTGAGGAAATAGGGAAATATTAGTAACTTATGTGATCATATCCAAACATTTACATGCATCGTAGCTCACCCACACCTCACGTCGGTGCAGCCTTACCATTACATGCCTCATAGCTGTTACATGTGGTTAGCCTGACTATTACTTGCATCATAGCTTTCCGGATGGTTAGCCTGACCTCAAGGATGATAGCTAACCAATGTAATGAGTCTAATTAGTCCCAAGCCGATCACATGATATGCTGATGTTTCACACACTTAGTTAGATGTTCTTGATATGTATCCCTAGTATATTGATATAACATTCCTTATGTTCTAGTCATGATTCTAGCATCCACATATATACCATCTCATTGTTCTTGCGTGTACTTGTATTTCTATTTTATTGCTAGATATACATTGATGATGACATATGTTCTAGTATTTCTTTATTCCAGTATCTCATTATTCTAGTATTTCTTATTCCAGTATTTCTTATTGGCAGTATTCATATCTGTCTTGTATTTCTTTACACTGTATTATAGTTTTTGTCAATATACATGGAACTGCTGTTAGAGGTGTATTTCGTTCCAATCCTGACTGGATATTTTTTCTAGACTGCGACTTAGAGGACTTGTTTCCGACATACTTGGAGACTAGATGTTATTGATTGCAGGTTAGACTATTTATTGTTGTTTAGACTTGTCTTATATTTTATTGCTTGCTTTGATATCTCATTGTGCTTTAGCTTATGTGATTGAGTATATTCCATATTATATTATGATATCCGTATCTTCTTATGGAGTTGGATATTCATGTGATATTGATTAGATAGTATCATGACCTAGATAGCGTTCTATCGCCGATGCTGCGGCGTAGGCTGGACGTACCCACGCTCCCGTGCCCCTATACCGGGTGCGGGTCGTGACACGTTTTTAGTGGTGGCCCATGCAGGTCAGACTTCGCAAGTTGTACGATGTCGTGGTAGTGCGATATCTTAGTTTTACTACTGCGTGCTTGCGATAGAATATATGACATAGGATATTAGGATGAGAGAGGATACTCAATCACAAATTATTTGAGAGATTTTTGGGACGACCCTTGAGAATCTCATTATAAATTCTAATTTAAATCCTTCCCCCTTGTTCCGTCTGTTCTCACTTGTTGATATTGAGTTTGATTCTTGTTGACCAGTTGTTAACTTTAATTCTTGGTATCGTTATTGAGTTTTGATTTCATATCGAGATGAATTTTACAGGCTAAAATTTACGGTATCATCTGATGACATATATTGATGAGGAAAGTGAGAAAGGTAAAATGTCTACTTTGATTATAGAACCTAGAGTTTATCGCAGCCATATTAGCTATCGTGACGAGAACGTAGGAACCTGACTTTGATGTACATACTGTAGTTATGAAACTTAGAGTCTCTCGCAGCCATACCGGTTGGCGTGACGAAGATTCTAGATGACATGATTATAGAGTTGCATACCTTAGTTACGGAACCTGTCGTTTATCACATCTATGCTTACTGGCGTGACAAGAATTCTGAGTGTCATGATTTCGGATAGACGTGTATGATTATCAGGTCGTATCTTAAATTGGTTCTTAAAGTATCATCTCAAGACTTATCTATTTCTGTTATTCCAGGACTTTATTCCATTACTTCTTTTTCTTTACTAGCAGTAGAAATACCTTAAGTCCTTAATCTAGTTCCTTTTTGAGCTTCTTTTCTTTGAGGATTCCTTGTTAGTATGATAATTAGTGACTTGCAATTATGTATGTGTCTTGTATTAGTGTTGACTGAGTGTGACTTGTTAGTTTGTAAGTGTTTCCTTGGTTGGACATGTGAACAGTAGGCATTAATCTAGAGATACCCATAGCATAGTACATTGTAGCAATAGTTTTATGATAGGCATTATTATAGTTAGTATTGACACTATAGATAGAAGGAAAAAAAGAGTATTAGTGATGGTTCCAAGATTAAGCATCAGAATCAACATGCCAGTCCTAGATAGTCATAAATTTATGTAATTGGGTGATCTATGTAAACAATTAAGTATCGAGGAATTGTATTAAAAATTCATGGAGCATGATATTCAATTTGATGATTGATTACTTGGGTGTATCAAGTGTAAAGAAATGTATACGCATAAAGGGTATTAATGAGTGTGCCATGAGTTAAAAAATATCAAGACTGGTAATGAAAGTTATGAAGTGTATCACAGATTAGTGTAACAGTCTGTAAAGGATTTAAGAGAAAATACGTATACATCAATCGAGATATGGGACCATATGTCGTCTTTGAAAGTGAAGTGAAACAGGTGTATTATATAAGGTGTAAGTGATCATGGGTTCTAATAAGTGTGATGAGGTAATCTAATGATGAAGTTAGAGTTACTATACCAAGAGTGCTAATGTTTCTATATCGAGGATTAGTTGAGCAATGTGCTAGTAACAGTAAGTACCTTGTGTGATAAAATTTGATTGGTGTATCAGTTAATATGGATAGAAATTTATCGGAAGCAACAGTGCAAGTAATCCGGGCAGTGCAAATTTTAGTACACAGTTGAGGGTTGTAGACAATTGGTGTAATTGTGTGTATCTTGTGTGTTAGAGACTGTGAGTGTATATATGTATACTTAGATAGATGTGGATTTAAAGTTATAATTTGAAGATTGAAAATAATTTCAATTTTTAAGAATTTTGAGGAGTTAAAATTTATGTTATTAAAATTTTTGAGGA
The DNA here is from genome assembly GCA_036927795.1 of Iris macrosiphon. Taxonomy (NCBI): domain Eukaryota; kingdom Viridiplantae; phylum Streptophyta; class Magnoliopsida; order Asparagales; family Iridaceae; genus Iris; species Iris macrosiphon. The sequence continues at coordinate 155,268,982 of JAYESA010000009.1, forward strand.
TTAAAATTTAATTCAATAAACATAGTCAAAGCTATAAAGATTTTGGAAGTGATTAAAAAAAATTTATTTCGATATTGGAGTATTTGACTTTTGAGGAATGCATTTTATTTTAGATCATTCAAGAAGTTAAATTTTGATGATTTTATTTTGAGGATTAAATTTTATGGTGAGTAAGATATATATATTAGTATATGAGTGGTTTATGTGCATGTGTAAGGATTTATTGGCTTGAGAATGCTAGAGATGGCACTGCAAACTGACTTGGGTGTGCACCTAAAGTTGTATTAGAGTGAGCAGTACTTAAGTTTGGTGTGTTGTACTTGGTGTGCACTTGAGTGATAAGAATAACCAGTATAAATAATTAAAGTAGGTAAGAGAGTTAGAAGTGAGTATGCTTGTAGTAGAAACAGTGGTACCTAAAAGGATACATGTATCAAACTTTGGATGCACCATTAAATCTATGGTTGTGTTAGATGTTCTTGGTATCATATTTTGGTATTAATAGATATGTGTGTGTCATGTGGATGTATCCAAGGATATCTTGTGGACTAGTGACTAGTCGATAGGGGTAATAGTGTATAGGGACAGGAATTGTGAATAAATGTGCCAGAGTTAAGTGTATGATAGAGGTTGAAGATGTCCAAGTAATGGGCTAGAAGGTTATGTTCTGTTCTTTCCTCATGTTCCTTTTTCGTCTTTTGATTGATTGATTCCTTAGTACCGTAGCTTGTATCAATGAATTTCTTGTTAGAATATAGTTAGTAGTACACCCTGACAGAGACTGTAATACCATGACAAAAGAGACCATAATCATACCTGTTTTCTCCAGATTGTATGTTGTATGACTGTAGGTAAAATTTCCTTAGACTTTGATTGTTGAGAGTTGACCGTAGTGAAAGAATTAATGAAAAGGTCATGATTTGACAAAGAGAGACAAGGTGCCTTAAATTTTGAGGATAAAATATTAATTTAAATAAAGAGTGAGAATTAATATGGCGGAATTGACGATTTCATTAAATCATTGATTTTTATGAAGATTAAGATATGATTGAATTTGTCATTAAAATTTGAGGAAATTAAGGAGATTATCATTATATCTATTGACTGCAAGATATAAATTTATATTTGAATGTATATGATATTTGAAGATTTCATAACTATTGTATTATTTGATTTTGTGTGGAAAAAAAAATCGAGGATTAAGATCACTAATGGGTTAGTGTTCGATTTTAAATTTTTGGGATAAGGATTTAAATTTTATAAACATGCATCAATTGGATTTAAATTAAAGGAGTAAGATGATTAATGGATTAGTGTTGAATTCAAATTTTGGGATAAGATTTTTAAATTTTATAAATATGCATGACTGGATTTCAATTAAAGGATTGGATAGTAAGTTTTGTATTTAGTGATTTACTCAAAATTTGAGGAGTAAGATGATTAATGAGTTAGTGTTTGAATACAAACTTTTTGGATGGAATTTTAAATTTTATAAATGTGCACTGATTGGATTTAAAATTAGAGGATTGGATATTAAATTTTTGAGTATTTAATTATTAACATCAAATTTTTGAGGAGATTATGATACGAATGGAATTCGATTTTTAAATTTGAGGATTTTTCAGAAATATGATAAGTATAGTATTATGAAATTTTGTGAAATAACAATGTGGGATTACTTCATGATTATATGGTTTAATGAATTAAATTTTGATGGAGAAATAATATAATGAGAAAAATAAAACTATTGAGGATCTTAAATTTTGAGGACGAAATTCTTTTAAGGAGGGTAGACTTGTCACCCCCACATTTCAGATTAGGAGTATTTTCGTCTTTTTATATTTTAATGTATTAATATTGCATGATGTGTGTATAGATATATATTATATTTTATAGTGTTCTTTAATACAAGAGATAGTAGACCAGACCTAGATGCCCACTAGATGGAGCCCTGACCGAAATATAGAGTGATAGATTTAATTTGTAATTTTGGGGATTTATCTATTGAGGATTATATTTATTGCCGAAATTTTAATTGTTTGTTGCGCCTTACCGTTGCTTCGATAATTGGAGCGCTACCCTAGCCTTTGCCTTCCAACAAATATCACAACCTTGTCCTAAACATGTCTGCCTTCTTTTTTGATCTTTGTGTAACTCATAATTATGTTCTCTTGTGCTTCATTTTAGCCGCACAATTTTTGTCGCAGACGTTATTATTTAATTCGATAAAAATTCAACTTTGTATCGTTGTGCGTTCCAATTAAAATTGGAGACACAATCTCGACCCATTTCGTACAACCCAAATTAGGATAATATCCTATTATGAGTCTTCTTCATTTATGATACTTGTGTCCCACTTAATTTCAGTCCCTTCTACTTCTAATTTATTTTAGAACACCAAATTTATTAATTTTTAATTAAATTAAACCTAAACATAATTTTATGCAAATTTCCAATTGTTGGGCACTTTTATGCAAAAGTGCATTAAGGTGTCCATCCCGTTGGATACGACACGTGAATAAACCCATTTCTCCTTCATGGGTATTTTTCCATAATTTTCAGGAGTGTGTAATTCAACACCAAGCTCCTTAAGACCCTAGCCCTCCAAACCTTGAACCAATTGAATCCTAGCCATTTATTTTGAACCTATTTCAATCATGGCCCTTGAAATCATACATGAGAAGCCCAATTCCAAGAGGGGTTGACCAGTCAACCAATTCTAGGTCACCCACACCCTACTTGTATAAATAATCTTTTCCCTTTCTTATTTTTTTCCTTTCTTTTCTATACCTAAACTACTTCCCCAGCCGACATACACCACAACCCCATCCCTATTCATCTTCTCCTCCCTTCTTCTTCTTCTTCACCGGAGTTCAACTGAACCCGATCGGAGCTCATCCTCTAGCCCAGTACTCGCCTCGACCACTCGACCCCGCCGCCAGATCTCTTTCTCCGCCGTCCTCCTCTTCAGTCAGTCGCCTGCCGACCCTCCCAATAAACTCGCCGGAATCACCTGAACCCGACCAACGCTGCCATAGACTGCCCTGCATCCCGTCCACCTCATCGACCCCTTCGCCTGAAGCTGACGACGGCCACGACCCTCGCCTGAACAGATACCTCCGACTTGCTGTTCACCTGAACGTCGGAGACCCGCAGCTCGACTTTGTCTTCCCCTTCGGCCACGATCACCTCCGTCGTATCATCATCCTCCTCCCATCACCACCACTTGTCGACTTCTTCCTGACGCCTCCCCCTCACCATAGACTCCTCGACTAGAGCCCTTGCCTGAACCGCTGTACCCCAGCCTGCATACGCCTGAACAGTCCTGCAGTCCCTAGTCGACTCTCCTCTCCGTCCTCGTTGCCATAACCTTGCTGAACCACCTGTCGAGCCTCGCCATCATCAACACCACCACCTGTTCATCGTCAACATCATCACCATTACCATCACCATGATCATCATCATCGCCTTCACTATTATCATCACCAACACCTTCACCTTGACTCACCTTTACCATCATCATCGTCGCCGTACTCGTAACCATCGTTGTCTTTATCATCGCCGTCAACGTCGTCGCCATCATCGTCATCGCCGCGCTCGTGCACGTATACGCCGAAGCCAAGGTGAGGAGCATTCTCTTGTGATTGTTGGGTAAACATACGTACACGTATGCGTATATTATCCATTAGTATGTGTATTTAATATATGCTTAATATATATAATTAGTATATATGTATACATACGTATATGTATTGAACATGTATCCCTAGTACATATTTAATATATATATGTACATAATAAATTCTATTAAGTATGTATATACATATATCAATTATAATTGTAATTAATTAGTATTAATGAATATAATAGATAATAATATGTATTATATGTCTATCTACTAGATTACCCAAGTGTGACCACGTAGCATGTTAGTAGACTGCCATATGTACATTGATGTACTGGCAAGATCCGTATCATTTTGACTGTCTGTCTTGCACAGCAATTACAGACGCGACACCCGTGCAATTGACGCACACTTGACCTTAGTTGACCAGTGTTATACCTAGCATAGCCCTGAGTCCAGTGTATTTATAAATGTGTGTTAGAGTAATGTCTGATGCAATATTGTATTATATGATGTCTATAGGATTGTTAGATTATTCAGACAAGACCTCAGAAATCGGATATTGTTATTGCCAGCAGCAGGACCCCAGGCGAGTACATTCTTTGACAGTTTCCATTATGTTGATTATCTCTATAACTCTAGCTGTATAGCGTACATGACTCTGACACTGTTGTTTACACGAGTTGGCATTATCGAGACCTATCACGAGGAGTCATAATTTGGAGTCCATCGTGCTAGCTGAGGAAACGGGAAAATATTAGTAGCTTATGTGATCATATCCAAACATTACATGCATCATAGCTCACCCACACCTCACGTCGGTGCAGCCTTACCATTACATGCCTCATAGCTGTTACATGTGGTTAGCCTGACTATTACTCGCATTATAGCTTTCCGGATGGTTAGCCTGACCTCAAGGATGATAGCTAAACAATGTAATAAGTCTAATCAGTCCCAAGCCGATCACATGATATGCTGATGTTTCACACACTTAGTTAGATGTTCTTGAGATGTATCCCTAGTATATTGATATAACATTTCTTATGTTCTAGTCATGATTCTAGCATCCACATATATACCAGCTCATTGTTCTTGCGTGTACTTGTATTTCTATTTTATTGCTAGATGTACATTGATGATGACATATGTTCTAGTATTTCTTTATTCCAGTATCTCATTATTCTAGTATTTCTTATTCTAGTATTTCTTATTGGCAATATTCATATCTGTCTTGTATTTCTTTACACTGTATTATAGTTTTTGTCAATATATATGGAACTGCTATTAGAGGTGTATTTTATTCCAATCTTGACTGGATATTTTTTTCAGACTACGACTTAGAGGACTTGTTTTCGACATACTTGGAGACTGGATGTTATTTATTGCAGGTTAGACTATTTATTGTTGTTTAGACTTGTCTTGTATTTTATTGCTTGCTTCGATATCTCATCGTGCTTTAGCTTATGTGATTGAGTATATTCTATATTATATTGTGATATCTGTGTCCTCTTATGGAGTTGGATATTCATGTGAGATTGATTAGATAGTATCATGACCTAGACAGCGTTCTACCGCCGATGCTGTAGCGTAGGCTGGACGTACCCACCCTCTGTGTCCCTATACCGGGTGTGGGTCGTGACACTAGATATTAAGGACTACAACATCATCTTGGGTATGAATTGGCTCGGTGCTTCCTCGGTAACAATCGACTACTTTGAAAATAGAGTTGCATTTCATATGCCCAGAGAATCCACATTCTTCTATTCAGGTGGTCAAGCGTCGAAAGCATGTATGAAGATTTCTTCAATGTCTGTTCGACGGATGCTATATTTTGGCTATGAAGGGTACCTAGCATTTGTTCGAGACAATCGACATGATGGTGAAAATATAGTACGTAATGTTGTTGTAGCAGAATTCCCCGACGTATTTTTAACTGAGCTGCCCAATATTCCACCCGATCGAGAGATCGAATTCACTATCGACACAAATTTAAATACCCGACTGATTTCCAAGGCTCCGTACAGAAGGGCCCCTGCATAATTGAAAGAGTTGAAGGTTCAATTGCAAAAGTTGCTCAACCATGGGTATATCCGTCCTAACGTCTCTCCGTGGGGTCTGCCAGTTTTGTTTGTAAAGAAAAAGTATGGGTCGATGTAGTTGTGTATAGATTATCGAGAGTTGAATAATGTCACTATCCTGAACAAATATTCATTGCCAATAATCGACGATCTCTTCGACCAGTTACAAGACGCATTAGTGTTTTCCAAGATAGACCTTCTTCTGGTTACCATTAACTCAAGATTAAGCAGGACGACGTACCGAAGTCATCATTTCGCACTCGCTACGGTCACTAGGAGTTTTTGGTAATATCGTTTAGCCGGCGAACGTACGTGATGATTTCATAGATCTAATGAATCGAGTATTCGATCGTTCCTTGACAAATTTGTGGTGGTATTTATCGACGACATTATTTTCTTCTCAAAAGTCGAAGAGGAATATGCAGAGCACTTGTAGACTGTGCCTCAGATCCTTCCAGAGAATAGCCTATACGCGAAGCTGAACAAGTATAAATTTTAGCTGAGTAGTGTATCCTTCCTCGGACACGTTATTTCTACGGAAGGCGTCGCTATTGATCTGAAGAAAATAGAAGCTGTTATCGATTGAAAGCGACCTGTGTCAGCCAATAAAATTTGAAGCTCTCTCGATTTGGCGGGCTACTACAAACGATTCGTGAAGGATTTTTTCAAAAATTGCATCGCCTCTGACTCGCCTCACCCAGAAGTGAGTCGCATTTGAGTGTTCGAACAAATTTGAAGCTTCATTCCAGGAGTTAAAATAGAGTCTCATCTCAACACCGATACTTGTACTTTCGAATAGGACCAAAGGATTCCAAATTTTTAGTGATACATCCAGACAAGGCTTGGGATGTGCGCTAATGCAACGGGATAAGGTGATATCCTTTGATTTGAGATAATTAAATCCATATTAAAAGAACTATCCGATGCACGATTTGGAATTAGCGGCAATTATGTTTACGTTAAAATTGTGCCGACACTACCTCTATGGTGTGGCTTACAAAATCTATACGGATCACCAGAGCCTCAAATATATTTTTACCCAAAAGGAATTTAACTTACGTCAAAAGCATTGGTTAGAACTTATTAAAGATTATGATCTGACGATGGATTATACACCAGGAAAGGAAAATATTGTAGGAGACACTTTAAGCCAGAAGTTTATGGGATTACTATACATAGACAGTAGGTTACTACAAGATTTAGAGGATATGGGCATCAAGCTTTGATTCCAATACCGAGGGGCGCAACTGGCTCGATTTCAACTTGAACTGAGCCTGCTCTAGAGGATCAAAATGGCACAGGTGTTTAATAAGTTGCTACAAAAAATCCATAGATAGATGTTCGAGTGAAAGACTACCAAGTTTTCAGAATCCGAAGATGGGGCTTTGTGTTTCAAGGGAAGGCTATGTGTTCCGCATGATGTGTCACTCAGGAAGGAAATTCTTACGAAATCTTATTATGCAGGATATGAAATGCACCCGGGCAACATGAAAATGTATAAGGACCTGCGTACGACTTTTTAGTGGCACAATGTATAGCCTATTAAAGGATGTAGAGAGGTATGGAACTTTTTGTGTCATAATGTATTGCCTATCAGAGGATGAAAGACGAGCAGCAGAGGTCGGGCAGAGAGATGCAAAACCTTGCCATTACGGAATGAAAATTCTAGCACATCAACATAGATTTTATTATTGGCTTGACGAAGATGCAACAGGGGAATGATGCCATTTAGGTCATTGTGGATCGATTAACCAAGTCAGCTCACTTTATTTCCATCAAAGTTGCTTGGAGCGTCGATAGCCTCGCTCAGATTTAACTTGAAAAGATAGTTCGGCTACATGGAGTTCCAGTATCCATTCTCGGATCAAGATGTTCAATTCTTGTTAAGTTTTTGGAGTGGTCTTCAGTCGGCTATGTGGACTAGTTGAAGTTTATCTTAGCCTATCATCCTCAGACCGATGGCCAAACAAAATGGGTAAATCAGATTCTCGAAGACATGTTACAGCTCTTGACGATCGATTCAAAGTCAAGTTGAGACGTCCATCTACCATTGGCAGAATTTGCGTATAACAATAGCTATCATTCCAACATTCAAATAGCTCCGTACGAGAATTTATGTGGGAGAAAGTGTACATCACCCATCTTCTAAGATGAAGTTGGGGAAAGACAAATCCTTGGGACGTAATTAGTATATCGGACGGTTCAAAAAATTTGTTTAATTCATAAAAGATTAAATGTGGCACAGTATAGACAGAAAAGCTATGCGGACACCCATCGATGACCCCTTGAGTTTATGGAGGGCAACCACGTATTTCCCAAAGTAACGCCCATGCGAGGAGTTACGATATTTGGAGAAAAAATGAAGCTAAGTCTGAGATTTTTTGGCCCCTTCGAAATTCTCAAGCGAGCCATTCCAATTGCCTATCAAAATGTATTACAACCAATACTGTCAGATGTGCATGACATCTTCAATGTATCACAGCTTCGGAAGCACGTGCATGACCCAGGTCACGTGGTAGATTTTTGCCAGATGGATTTGCATACGGATTTATCTTATGTCGAAGAACTTGTTCAGATCTTGGATCGAAAGGATAAGTTACTCAAGAATCTTGTGGTACCTCTCGTTCGCGTGATCTGGACGAATCACTCGATCGAGGAGCCAACTTGGGAACTTGAGTCTGAGATGAAGGAAAAGTTTACTCCATTATTTTCTTAGTGGTAAGATCCATTCCTAAGTTTTTAGGGCAAAATTGTTTCTTAGTTGGTTATGATGTAGTGCCCCACTCCCGGTACGGGGAGCGTGATTATGGAACATTGTCACTATCAGTCGATCAGGATAAATTGAATCAAGATTCTTTCCTTGTTATGGATCGGTTTCTTCAGAATCAAGTACCATATTCAGTGTATTGTGTCTTAAAGAAGGACTTAGCGGCATAGTCGTGAAGGACCTTTTCACTGCTCGATTTTTATTGTCGATTTTATTGCCGCTATGCTGCTTTTGTGTTGGTTTTATGAATGCGTTTTCGTGAATGTTTTCGATAGATTTTATTTCTTACATTCTTTGAAACTTGCATTAGTATCAAATTTTGGAAGAAGTAGAATAGAAGATATTGATCATCTGTTGCTGTAATACAGGTGATCACGTAGGCAACGTTCGAGTGGGACATTGAAGATCACTTTCTTTCTGTAATTTACCATATTCTGAGTGGATTTAGCTTTGACCCTTCTTTCCAGGTCTTCTTAATAATCAAAATGACTCTACTGTTGCACGTTCCAATTAACGATACCTTAATAAAAGAATCAAGATAGAAAGAAGTAGGCTTGAATACTTGATGTTTGTTACATGAATATATGAAATGATCATATTATTGTGTGCTTGTCCGCTACGAATGTACTTATATCATGTTTCAGCTGTAATTAGAATTTATTCATCTATAACTGTGTAATGAGTTGTACATACTTTATAATGTGATCACTTGAGCAGGTAGACTATGTTATCAGATTTTGCTACGTAGTTATATTTCATTCATGTTGTCTTGCATGCTTTGTTTGATAACTTAGTTCTTAGACATTTCATGGTCACAAACAACTTGTGCACATAGTTTAGTTCCTGCGAACGGTCATTAGGGCACTGAGACCGATTCGTCCTGGGCAAAACTCGGGTAGTTGTGCTAGCAACCTAGCACGGATGATTCAAAAACTTGTAGCGGAGCTCACTACCCGTGCTGCTAGGATCGTCGTCTAGCCAGGCTATAGTCCATGTTGTCTAGTGGTGCCAGTTTCTCGTTCATATATATTTTAACTATCTTGCTAACGATGTCTAGTCCATAGAAAAAATATAGTCAGATTGTGCATGTGGATACGTCGGGTATGGGTAAAAGTGATCGTATAGTGACACTTTGTTTTGTCATTTTATTTCTACCGCATACTTGTAACTTGGACTAAGACAAGATAGAAATACCACATAATAAAATGTGTATACTTCACATGAATACCGTATCGATTTTGTAAGTTGGGTTAACTCGTCCTTACCTGTATATTTTAAATGTGCTGACCCATGTTGTCATTGATTCTATGAGCCAATGTGACCTTGTGAGGAGATGAGGCCTTTCCTAACCCGTCCAACAACCGGCATGTTCGTGTGTCAACATCATGCAAAGAATACAGGAAAAGTTGAATAAACTTTTGTATTGATTGGGAATTGACAAATAGTATAAAAGAATCCCTAATACAGAAGAATCTAAGTACAATAAAAAAGATCTGGAAAAGTGTGACGGTGGAGATCGAGCACTACAATGGCTCATTTACTCCTTTGACGATCTAGGACCAAGGAGGTTGACGAGGCTTCGGGCGATGCTTCTGTCTTCTTCTCCTTCTCTCTTTATTATCTATCCTCGTGGTGGTGGTGGTGTTTGCATGTAGGAAACACCCACTATTTATAGACTTGAGAAGGCTTTATGTAGGCACATATGTGTACGAATTGTATGTCGATGCATTTTTTTACTGTAGGTGCATGCTATTTTATGGCTGCCACGTAGCAAGTCAAGATCTGGGGTCATTGATGCCCATGATACTCGTGACACATGTCATGCCCTAATTTTAATGACTATGATTGCACCTTGGGAACACTGCTGCTTGGCGCATGGAGATCACTGAAGAAGTAGTGGCGCATGGCACTACTGGCGTATTCGAATAATGGAGAAGTAGTGGCGCATAACACTGTTGGCACATGGGAACACTGGATAAGTAGTAGCTCTTGGCACTATTGGCACATAGGAATATTGTTTATGAAGCGCTTGGCTCTTGATCACTTTGGCTCATGGGTCTTGATCACTGTTGGCGCATGGTTCTTGATTATTGTTTGCACATGATAGAGATTTTTTATGCTTCTATAAGACCCCCTTCAAAGTTTCTAAACTTAAACTTTGTAAGTTTCAAGTTTGAAATACTTTGAACAAAAATATTTGAGGAGATAGGCGCATGTAGGTGCAACGGATGTAGCCTTGTTGCTGACAGGTCATTGAGTCGGCATTTTGACTAACTATTCCCTAGATAGAGATTCATCCGTTAAATGTCAGGTTCATCCTACGGTTTAGGCTCCTAGCAATTCATGAGCTATTAATGACTCTCTTGTTAAATAGAGGGCTAGGGGAGAGAGAATGGCATTTCTCCCTTTCGTCCAATATCTCGGCTACAATCGGGCGTGGGGAGGTTGGTCAAGAAGTTTTTTGATCCTCTTTCTTTGATGGTCGATCATCTAGCTACCATCGATGGAGGTAAGGGGAAGAAACTTTTCAATTGATATTCCCCATCTATTTGCGTAGGTCAGATCTCGGTCAGCTCATATGGTCGTTGCCAAGGGGCTTCATATTGAAGATGTATTGATGGTCGAAGTACTCCTTCAGTGGCACGAGTGACGCTTTCTTCGGGCACTCATCTGATGCCTGCACTGGGATACTTTACGTAGCCATGCTGCACGGGTGCCTTTACCTCCTCAGACGCGTTCACTATTGTATATGCATTATGGCGGTCATGTGCGCATGTGCTGGACCTTGGCATTTATGCGTGTCTCACTTGAGCGCATGGATGGCTAGTCCAATAAGTGGCACATGATTTATAGATGCGTGCCTTCCGATATGCCTTTTTAAAAATATTTTGACTTTGTGTGCTCGTTGTACTGGGCCACCTTGGATTGCTTGGGTCCTGATTTAGCATGAAAGGATATCATATTTGCCAATGTTCGTGATGAACAAGCATATTTCCCAGAGGATTGTCCATGATCTTCCAACCTAGCTCACTCTATCTACTCCCCTTATGCGTCCAGGATGTGATGGTTGGATTTCGGGTCGGATCCTGGTGGCACATCTATGTGTTAGAGATGGGACTAGTTATCCTAACCGGGATTGCTAGTCGCGTCCTATTATACGACAGGGTTGAGTATGCAGACTTGTCTCTGTGTTGCAAGCTCCCTTGCTATCCATTGGTATAGAATTTTTTCCTTGCACCATGGCTTGCAATGAGGAGTTTGCTGAAGTGATGACCCAGAATGAGTTAAAATGCCGACTTTACACGCATTGGTACCAGAAATAGCATAGAGGAGTCTCATTTTTTTAAAATGTACCTATGATCTTGAATATTAATAAAAATATTTAAAATTTAATGGACTTCCATATGTAATCATGATCTTGAATATTAATAAAAAATTCCCTTCTTTCCTGCTTAGAACTTTTCTTATTGCTGTGGTTATCGTGGCTGTGAGTATTATACCAGGGGTAATATGAACGTAGCATAACATCATAACGGTGATAACACCGAGCCCTATCAGTGGTAGTATGAATATGATAGGGTAAAGTAGTTCTATTAAGGAAGTTTGGTGGAGACATCATCTATGATAGGAGAGATACTTTGGTATAAAACCGATAGTCAAGCAAATGAGTCAGAGGTAGTATTGACATGACTGCATTCTTTTATTGGGGAACACAAGCTTATCATAGTTTAGAGGTAATATGGACATGAACTGCTTGCTTTATAAAATTTTTATGAAGATAACAACTAAAGGGAAGTCAGAGATAGTATGGACGTGACTGCTTTCTTTTGATAGAAAGAATGGCTAATAGTTCATATGTGATATGGACGTGAACCTTTTGCCATTAGAGAAGTTTTAGGATCTGTTACCCATGGCGTACTTGGGACTCTCGAGTACGGATAACAAATTTGTCTGCGTGCTACGGACGAAAATAATTTTTTGGGGAAGACATCAATTGTGAATATTATAATTTTACGTCACTCTGCTAAGGACAGAAATGATACACATCGATTTTTATTTTTATTTTGCATGCCCAACTTAGGTATAATATTTCTTTAGAAACTTGTCATTGATTGGTATTATGAGCAAGTCACCATTAGGCTTAGCGAGCCTGTATGCGCTGCTGGAATAGACCGTCTCCACTACAAAAGGACCCTCCCACTTGGGTTGGAAATTTTCCACCATCTTGTGAGTCATGATCATCAGTCTCTTTAAGGTTAGGACGAGATTGCGGACCTGGAATATCCTTTCCTTTACCTTCTTGTTGAAGGCCCCGGAGAGTTATGCTTGATATAGATCAATGTGCTATTGAGCCAAGAGGCATTTTTCGTCTAGTGCCACCAACTCTTGCAAGCGTCGACAATGTTTATCCTTGGCGGTTAGCTGATGGGTTAGGGCTACCCAAAGAGAAGGAATTTAGGTTTCTATAAGAAGTACATCTTCGCTTCCGTAGACCAAGGAGAACAGCATGCTACCAGTCGGGGTTTAGACCATTGAATGGTAGACCCATAGATATTCTCCCAGCTTTTCATTTCTATCACGTTTTTTGGTTGAAATAAACTTTTTGAGTAACTTGATGATTATCTTGTTGAATGCTTCGGCTAACCAATTTGCTGCTGGATTATAGGTGGTTGAAGCTACATTTTGGATTCGGTTTTAGTCCCAAAATTGGAAGAAAGTGTGGCTGACAAACTATGGACCGTTGTCATGAATGATCCTTCGAGGCAAACCGAAGCGGTAGATGGCGTGACATTTTAGGAAACCGATCACGTTGGGTGTTTTCACTTCTGTGAGCGAAACAGCTTCTGTCCATTCGGAGAAGTAGACTATGATAGCCAAGATGAACCGGTGCCCCTTAGACGAAGGTGGACTGATCGTTCCTATGATGTTCATACCCCAGGCTTCGAACGGTCAAGACGCAATGATCGGGTGTTGAAACTCTTAGGGCTGGTGAATAAAGTCAGCATTAATTTGACATTGTTTGATGATAAACGAAAGAAATGAAACTAGGTTTATGTGAAACCCTTTCTTTGTTTACAAACAAGAAAACAAAGTATAATTAATCCTATACGAGGATATTAAGTACAAAAATAATTCTGGAGAAATATTGCTATAGGAGTCTGATTTACGGTCGATCACTTTGTCCCTTGGACCACACGATGACGAAGAAGTGCTGTAGAAGAAGGAGAAAAAGCTTCAGAGACTGCAAGAGGGATTTGAACTCTCGTTGCCGAAGTTGTCAGTCAACTCTCTCTGTATGAGCTCTCTTTCTGATCTCTCTTCCGACTATGACTGCCCTAGTTGCCGACCTTCTTCTCATGTGACCAAAAATCTCTATTTATAGAGCTAGGTCACAATAACTGATTAGTCTGCGTAGAAACCAAACAACGGAGAGAGTTGCGCTCTTTACGCGGCGGTTATAATAACTGTTACCCACGTCTGAATGATCTTCTGAATGTGTGTGTGACGCATGTTCCATTATGAAGTAACGCGTATAACTGCTTCGAAGATCACGGCATGAAAGCCACGTAGGTAACTGCCCCTCGCGTAGAGATGGTTGGCGTAGAAGCCAAATTACTGTCTCGTTGGTATAAAAGCCAAATAGTTATCTTGTTGGCGTAAAAGCCAAGTAGCTGTCTTGATGGCATAAAAGCCAAGTAGCTGTCTTGATGGCGTAAAAGCCAAATAGCTGTCTTGATGCTGCACAGGTGGGTAACCAGCGTAAACTAGCCAATTATCCTTCCTTGACTGAGGTCGTGAGCGTATTCTGGGCCAAATAGCCTTATCACGCACCTTTGCAAATATAGCCTGAGTTGGCGTATTTCGAGGAGATAGCATACGGCGTACTCCTATAGTTAAAAATAGCCTGAGTTGGCGTATTTCGAGGAGATAGCATACGGCGTGCTCCTATAGCTGAAAATAGCCTGATTGGCATAAAATACAGGGATGGTGATGTGGACGTATTAGCCCTAATTTTAGCTCTCCCAGTCAGTAAAAATAGGACCAAATCTCGTGCATTAAATACAGAGATCTGCCACCATCTCACGCATTAACTGCAGAGACGTGCCTCGAGTTCTGTACGAAGAATAGCTTTTGACGTGGCGTCTGATTTTGTCTCATCTTGAGCGTAAAAGCTCATATCTGCCTATGTAGAATAGGCAGCGTATTCCTTGGATGTGTAAACGGCGTCTTATATCAAGGATTATGTCACTAAATAATAACCTGGGTCTCTGTGCAGAATCATCATTATAGCCGTCTTCTCGATCGTCGTACAGTACTTCTTTGTCAGGAGTCAGGTTCACTGTTTTGTCTGACAGGTTCATTCGAGGAATACGAAGAGTTCCTCATACAACTGTACGCTGCATTAAAAGCAGACATATTTTACGCCGGAGTGGCGTTGTAGCAACCTTTTTACGCCAAAGCGGTTTGGAAGTACTATTTTATGTGGATTATTTTGGAGCTCTGTTCTACGCTGAATAACGTTGAAGCTTTGTTGTACGCCAATGGCTCTGAAGTCATATCTTATGCCACACAGTGTTGGAGCTCTATTTTACGTGGGCTTTATGCATGTTAGGGGTTTTACGCGTATGATACCCCAGCGTATTTTTCATGCTTCTACACGACCCCCTTTAAAGTTTTCAAATTTCTCATAATTTGAAATACTTTGAATGAAGCATGAAACGGTCAAATTTGACTCGTTCCGCGAGGCTGATTTCTTGGCATATTTTTAGGAATTTGTTTGGATTTGGTATGTTCTCTTCTGCCTATATAAAGGCAAGTGAGTGGACCTGTTTCTCCATACTTCCTTCACCAAAGAGAGATATTTGCCGAGATTCGTTGGGCTGACCTGAGGAAGAAGAAGATCATGTTCTTCCAGCATGTAAGGAGCCGTAAAAGAAGGCATCTTCGAGAAAATATCCTCTGCAACGATGGATCATGGAAGGATATCATAGCTTCCTTTGCTCGGGATAATCAGTAATTTCATATGGCGATTCGTCTAGGAGAGAGGAAGGGTCTCATTCGACCACATAGCTTGCTAGCTGTATTGTCCCCTATCATTAAGCTAGACTCTGGTGGACAGCTTGGCCCCATCTTCCAGTATTGTGCTAGGTCTGAATCCCTAACACAATTCTAGGGCATGGCTTCCATGGCGCACGGAGGATGGGCATACGTAATTGATACATGCCCAATTCTGTATCCTCCCGCCATTAATCATTTTCTTGTTCATCGGTCGCGGAACCCGATGAACCGTCGCAGAAGACGAAAAAGATCTACACCAATATGAGAACCTGGCACAGCAGATTCTCTGCGTGATCTTAAATGAAAATGAGAAACCCTTTGTAGAAAAAGGATTTCCATCATATGTAATCATGAAAAATAAAAGATCCTTTGTAAAATAGATTTCCGTCATATGTAATCATGATTAATAGATTTGTCTTCTTTTACGCCTTGCTGATTCGCCATATTTGTTGTGTGCAGCTTTGACATGTCTGAATAATTTTATGCTTACTCTGATAAACGATAATATGATCAAGTCCCATCTTTTATGCGTAACGGAAGGCGCATAAAAAGCCCTTTAGCATTTAAGTCATTTTGAAGGTCCGACTGTCATGCTATTTTTGAACGAGGAGTCGCGTAGAATTCTGAACTGTCACTTCTTTGATGCGAAGACTTCCTGTTCAGAACATCATCTTCAAGAATGGTTTCCTCGAAAATCCCTTAAAATAGGGCAAAAAATGCCCGCTGAACAGGCCATACTTGAACTTAGATGTAAGAGACCCTGGCCAGACTTCGAATAAACTTCCAATGGCCCAAGAAAAAGAGTCATCTTTAAATGTTGACCTCTGTGCATTTCAGACACTTGGAATATTTTGTAGCCAAAAGAAACATTTTCTGCGTAAACCCTTGCAACTGGCCTTCTCGAGTGAAAGACCCAAATTGTCCAGATATACGCGTACGCCACCCTGCGTAGTTTAAGATATGCAAAAAATCATGGATCCGTAGCACCTATATTTTCTGAGCGTAGAATCGTAGATCTATAGCCTCTGAGCGTAAAACCATAGATTTGTAACTTCTGAGCGTAAAATCGTAGATCTGTAGCCTCTGAGCGTAAAAGCTTCTGAGCGTAAGATAGTAGATTTGTAGCCTCTGAGCGTAAAAGCTCCTGAGCGTATAACATGGATCTGCTTATGCAGTATGACTGTCCGTCTTCTTTAAATGATAGGCTAACGTGGTCCCCAATCATAACCGAATATTAAATATCAGATTTGGTTAGGGATTCGAAGAGTTATCCGAACTCTATAAATAGCCCAAGGTCTTGAGAGAGAAACCCTTCATCTGTCTTTTGCAAGAACCCTTCGTCTCTTTGAGAACTTTTCGCCTTCTTCTCTGAGAACTCTGAGTTTAGCCATGGCACTGAAACAGGCTTCCTCCGCTAAGGGAAAGAAAGTCGCCTCTTCTTCTCGCTCCTCTTCTCAGGCACGAGCAAATCCTATTAGGCTGAGCGAGCCCCGATCTGAACAAAGTGCTCCTCCGACGAGCTGTGCATCGGGCATCACAGGTAAAGACTTCGAGAAGAGAAAAACCCTTCGCACACGTTGTACGTGACCGCACAAGGTCATCTTCTGTGCTGAAAAGCTTCTTTGAGGAAAATGATGCACAGAGATGTTTTATCATTACGCCCACATTCCTAATGTGTCAGCATAAAAGCTCTATATTTTTGCAGTCCGGCGTAAAGGCTCAGACTGTCAAAATTTGGCGTATACTACAAACTTTGAGTTTTACGCGCTCGATGTAGATTCCGGCGTAATAAAGACTCAAATTTTGACAGTTTGGCGTAAACACCCAGACTGTTAGATTAAGCGTATACTGCCAACCTTGAGTTTTACGCACTGGAGATAGATTCTCGCGTAAAAACTCAAGTTTTTACAGTCTGGCGTAAAAACCCAGACTGTTAGTCTTTAGCGTATATTGCAAGAGTGTAGCATCAAGTGTAGAAACTGACTTGTTTGCTTGTATTTTGTAGTGGACTTGCAGATCCCTCTTCTGGCTGAAGTGATGGGCTCTGTTGCTGGAATGATGAATTCCAATTATCTGGAGGACTTGTCCCATGTGACATTCCCTATTTCTGGAACCCAGTACCCTAAAGAGAGGGGAACCCTGATTTTGTCCCAAGGAGAACGAATGCTGCTGAGTATGATCAGTGGGGAGCCCCTGACATACATAGATGGGACTGTATATAAGAAATCGGCTTTCTTATTCGGGGATATGATTGACAAGCAATCCCAGACGAAGCCCAAGAAGGAAGATTGGGTATTTTCTGCTGAGGGCATGGTCATGTTTCTGCCCGTGATGCACAGAGATTACCCTATCTCGATATTCTTCTATGCCACTCATCCTAGGAAGATGTCATGGACTCTGACTCCAGATCTTTATGGGCGGCCAGGGAAGATCTCATACAAGAAAGTATCGAACCGAGGAGTCTTTGTGAGCAGTCCTTCAGGCCCCGTTATGCCATTCAGAAGATTACTGCCGGACAGCGTCCCGAGTGAAGATGCTTCGTTGATTCAGCCGGTTCAGATGTCGACTTTCTGTAACGACTTCATGGGGCAGGGAGGAGTATACCCTAAGGTTAATCATCGTACCAGCGGGTGGCTTGGCCCCGAGAATCTTCGATGGGCCAATTTAACAGCCTGGGCCCTAAGGCATTTTCAGGCGGAGCTGGAAAGCATTGGCTTGTTTGCGGCCGTGAGTGCACCAGTGTTGGGTTACCTCTCAACCCTAACTTGTTCTTGGCTTTGATGGAGCAGTACAACTCGCTCACTGGGACTTTCGCCACTCCGCTTGGGGAGTTGGGCCTGGCCCTTCATGAGATGGCAGAGATTTTAAAGCTACCAATGGGAGATACTCCGTATGAAGAGTATGTCCCCACAAACAGGGAGCTGAGGGATACAAACCCTCAGGAAGTGGCTGTATACCAGGAGTTGATGTGCCATTATCTTGCCTGTACCACTTTCTACAAAGAGCCCTCTGATTTGGCTCATGTCAACAAGTGGGTATCCTACCTCTTCTTCCACCAGGCCAGAAATGCTAAACCGGACAAGGTTGTAGATAGCAGAGATAGGCCTTTGAACCTCCTGAGCATGCTTAATGCCAATACGGTCGATGACCTCATTGAAGATGCAGGGGCTTCAGATTATGTTCTCGATGAGGAGATAGGGGGTTATCCTGCAGGCACTAAAGCCTACAGTTATTTGAGGCATTGTCGCAAGCCTCTATCAAGGGAAGCTCAACTGGCTGGCTTCTTTTCCATCT
This sequence comes from Iris macrosiphon, assembly GCA_036927795.1. NCBI lineage: Eukaryota > Viridiplantae > Streptophyta > Magnoliopsida > Asparagales > Iridaceae > Iris > Iris macrosiphon. Next base: position 155,287,805 of record JAYESA010000009.1, read on the forward strand.
GGTTACGCCGATGGGTAGTGCCGGGCATCGCGTCTGTAGATCATATTCATCGTAATATTCTATGGCCCGTAGTACGTCTGGTGTTTGGAGCAAGACTGGGCCTGCTCCCTGCCCTGGTATCCGTGATACAAGCTTGCTTGAGGGCCATCACGGATGGGCTGCTTGCAGATGATACCCAGCGTGAAGGATTTCCCAGAGTGGAGTTTCCATTCCTGTATTTGATGGGATGGTTAATCCTTCACAATACCCGGGTGATGTCCCCCGGAGCTGCCGACGGTTCGGGAAATAATTTCTTGTTGAATTATAAGAATTCCCTATGGAATATGACCAGCGTCATCGATTGTCGGCGAGCATTAAATTTTTCCCACGGCTGGAAGTTTTTTTGCATCGTCCCCCCTGTACATATCAATCAACAGGGGATAAAGCTTCAGGATGCAGGCCAAAGGAGGACAATTATTTCTCCTGAAGCCTTTTACTGGTTGGTCTGCATTAGACCTTCCCACTTGCTGTACAGGAGTGAGGACCATTGCTACTTGGAGCCTTATCTGCCCAGCCGGTTCGCCAGGCAGTTTGGGTATGACCAGTTGCATGTGGGGAATGCTATCACCAGCTTCAAGTTCAGAGGTGGACTTATCGATGGAGCCAGAGGATGGTGGTACTTCATCATGGGTTGTACCGAAGCATTCTTTGCTGTGCCCGCGACTTCTCTCTCCATGGAGTTGTCTCATTCTTCACTCGTACACGCAATTTTATGTATCCATCAATACCTTCTATCATGATTTTGATGTACATAGAAGTTTCAGGATGCCCTCCCGAAAGTCCACTAGACGAGAAGAGATCCCATCCGTCTCCTCTGATGAAGGTGAAGATATTGTCAGTGCAGATAAATTTTTGATGATAATACCGAGAGGCATATTAGCTCCGCCAGCAGAGCCTCTCGTCATCTCCAATAAGAGAAATGCTTCTACTTTGAAAGACCCTTCCCCCCGCAAGAAGAAGACAGTCAAGGGTCCGAAAAGGGCTTCCACCAAGGGGGCTTCTAGGAGTGAGCTTGTTGCTTCCCTTGTTGAGGACGATTCTTTGATCAGAGGTCCTTCACCTTTTAGAGAGGGAACCTCCCAAATTTTGGCTGCCAGTGCTGAAGATTCTTTGCTCGCGGCTGCTGTTACTACCACGATTACTGGTAGTGCTTCGGGATCGCCTTTGAGAACGGGCGTAATAAGATTCCATATACCTTTGTCCAGACCAATAATGGGGATAACCCCTCCTTCGTCTATAAGTATTTCCAGCAAGATTCCGCCTGATGAGCCAATAGTGGATCTTGGTGACAAATGGGATGATTACCCTCAGACGTCATTTGGTGCACCCTCTTCTCCAGGTATGACAGCTATCATTAAGAAATGATTTAGCTGTACAGGCTGCCGGCGCAACATACATACCACCGGCCATGGGTAAATGTTGTCTTCACGCTTCTTTCAGGAAAATTAACATCAAGTTGATATTAACTTTTCCTCATCTTATTTGTAGGAGAAGACATCTTGGGGGAGGGCGGGGTTGACACAACTTCCGACTTTGGTGTAGACCCAGCAGATGAAACTGCGGTGTCTGATATTGACGGAGCCCCTAAAGAATTCGCTCAGGCAAAAGAGAGGCTTCTCAAGACATCGACAATTCATACAGTATTTGAGGGCCAAGTGAAGACAGCTCAGCAGAATTTGGCACATGCAGGCATCATCCACGCCAGCTATGTTAATGTTTTGTCTGAACTATCTTCCTTGAACAATGAGGAGGTAAGGCTAGAACGGGCTCGAGCTAACGTCTTGAACTCCAGGAATGAGAGGATGGCTGCTTTGGCGTGACAGATTCACGATCTAACTGCTCCTCCCCAATGATGTACCTTTTTGCTTCTTCTGTAATTTTGCTATTTCACAGAGAATAATAAAGATACTTCTTCTGACTTTATGGACCTATCATTTTGGAATATAAATGACAGGCTAGGATGAAAGTGATATAAGAGGTAATATGGACGTGATATCCTTTCGGTAAGCTTTAGTTGAACATATCTATTCAGAGGTTATATGGACATGATAGAATATGGTCCAACTAAATTTGTGTAAAAAATACTATCAGAGGTAATATGGACGTGATAGGTTTTGACGTTTCAAATTAGTTTAAACATATCTATTCAGAGGTTACGAGAACATGATCCAACCAGTCTTTGTACGTAGTATTGTCAGAATAAGATCTTTATCATACTCCGTTTAAGCGAGGGTGGTTAAGCATAGTACCTCTTCAGGAATTTGTCGTTGATATGAGCCATTATCAGATCTCCATTAGGCTTGGCTAATCTGTAAGCGCCGTTTGAAAACGTTATTTCAATCACATAAGGTCCCTCCCATTTAGGCTGGAATTTACCCTTGCTTTTGTGAGTAATGATTATTGGCCTCTTCACAGCTAAAACTAGCTCGCCAACTTTGAACACTCTTTCCTTTACTTTTTGATTAAAAGCTCTGGAAATGCGTGCCTGGTAGAACGCAATGCACTATTGAGCTTGAAGGCATTTCTCGTCTAATCCTTCTAACTCTTGAAGCCTTAATTGATCATTCTTTTCCTGAGTCAACTCATTAGCCACTGCTATTCTGAGTGATAGAATTTGGATTTCGACGGAGAGAACTACTTTACACCCGTAGACTAATAAGAATGGGGTGCAACCCGTTGGTGTTTGTACCGTTGTGCGGTATGCCCAAAGGCATTCACCTAGCTTCTCGTTCCAATCTCTTTTGTTCGAAGCGACGAACTTCTTCAGGAGTTTAATGATGGTTTTGTTGAAGGCTTCCGCCAAACCATTAGCAGCAGGATTATATGCCGTTGAGGCCAAATTTTGTATTCGATTCTTATCGCAAAATCGGTGAAACGCTTGACTGATGAATTAGGGACCGTTGTCATGAATTATCCTCCGGGGTATCCCAAAGCGATAAATGACATGATGCTTGATAAAGCTGATCACATTAGATGTCTTTACGTCAACAAAAGGGATCGTCTCTGTCCATTTAGAGAAATTATCGGTGATAGCCAGTATGAATCGATGTCCTCTAGAAGACAACGGGTAGATAGGACCGATGATATCCATACCCCATGCTTCAAAGGGCCATGATGCAATAGTAGGATGCAAATACTCAGAAGGTTGGTATATGAAATCTGCATGAACCTGACAGGCTTTGCATTGCCTTGTATATTTTATGGCATTCACGATCATAGTAGGCCAGTAGTAACCCATCCTCCTGATACGATCCTGTAATTTAGGACCGGGTTGATGTGCTCCACATACACCATCATGAGCTTCTCAGATAACTTGTTTTACGTCATCATCAGAGAGACACCGCAACAGTAGTCCATCGTATGTTCGATGATATAGACTTTGTGAAGAAGCGTCAAAATAGAAGCGCAGTGATCGTCTTTTGACAGATATTGCTTCTCAAGGGTCTTCCGGCAAGATTCCGTATGATGCGAAGTCTATAAAGGGCCTTCTCCAATCTCTCTTAGGAAGAACCGCATTTACAGCGTAGCTGCGTTCTATGTGAAAATTATTTTTCACACAGAATAAATCTCTGTTGAGGAGGGTCACCGAATTCTGCCTTCTTATAGGAATAGCCAGATCTACAGCTAGACTGGCCAGAGCGTCAGCTTCCAAGTTTTGAGATCGAGAAACATGCTCTAGGAAGAGTCCTTTAAAAGACATGGCTATCTCGATTGTTACTTGGTGATAAGGAATGAGGTCTGGATTGCGGACTTCATATATTCCTCTGACCTGATTGACGATCAGCTGGAAATCGCCGAAAGCTTCCAGGTATTCGACATCCAATTCTTTAGCGACTTGAAGCCCGATTAGCAGGGCATTATACTCTGCCACATTATTGGAGCAGGGTTCGCTAAGAGAATATGCTCGATAGATGACGAGTTTATCAGGAGTTACCAGAATAATTCCTACCCCTGAGACCACCTTTCCCTTAGGACCATTCCGGGAGGCACCATCGAAGAATAGCTGCCAGGAATCACCTTCCGTTGCCGAATTACATTCTACAACCTCGTTGGGAATGTCCTCGTATAGTTTGGAGGTTTCCAGAATTGGATGGGCAGCTAAGAAATCAGCCAAGGCTTGACCTTTTATGGACTTTTGAGGGACGTACACCATATCATACGGTGTTAGTAACATCGCCCAAGTCGCGAGTCGGGAATTAAGAATACTCGGCTTACTCATCAATACCCGAAGAGGTTTGATTTTGGAGATGATGTGAATAGTTTAGCCTGTCACATAATGTCGTGTCTTCTGAATGGAAAACATTAAGGCCAAGCATTCTTTTTCTATTGGATTGTACCGGTGTTCAGCTCCGACCATCATCCTGCTTAGATAGTAAATAGCCTGCTCATGACCTTCGTCGTTCTTCTGTGCGAGAAGAGCCCCTAAAGAATGATCCATTGCTCGAACATACAACAAAAATGGTCTTCCTATGACGGGAGGCACCAGAACTGGAGGATTGGTGAGATAGCGTTTGATATCATTAAACGCTTGCTGACTGGCTTCGTCCCATACGAATGACACACATTTCTTCATTAGACGAGAAAAAGGTTGACATCTTCCGGAGAGGTTGGATATGAATCTCCTGATATAAGCTAGGCGACCTTGAAATCCTCTGAGTTCTCTCAGATTACCGGGCGGTCACATTTTCAAGATAGCTTTTACTTTATCAGGGTCAACTTGAATGCCTTTAGCGGTAATGACAAATCCCAGGAATTTGCCACTGGATACGCCGATAAAGGACTTTGTAGGGTTCATTTTGAGTTGGTGTTGGCGCATCAACTCGAACACTGTCTTCAAGTCTTGGATGTGATCATCTTTGAGGCGTCTTTTGACAGCGATATCGTCTACGTAACATTCCACCTTTTTGCGTAGGTACTCATGGAATATGTTACTCATAGCTCGCTGATATGTAGCCCCGACATTCTTCAATCCAAAGGCATGACTGTATAGCAATATACCCCCAGTGGCGTACGGAAGGCAGTATGCTTCTCATCTTCAGGATTCATCTTAATCTGATTGTATCCTAAAAATCCATCCATGAAAGACATGCGCTCAAACCCGTAAGTGTTGTCGATCATAACATCTGTGATGGGGAGAGGGAACTCATCCTTGGGGCAGGCCGTATTTAGATCTCGGAAGTAGATGCAAATATAAACTTTCCCGCTTTTCTTCATTACCGGGACAACATTGGTGACCCATTCAGGGTGTTGTTCTTCTCGGATGAATCCGCAGGCTATCAATTTCTTGATTTTAGCTTCAATGGCATCCATCATATCCAGGTAAAACCGGCGTTGGTGTTGCTTTACAGGCTTTGTATTGGGCAGTATATTGAGTTTATGGGTAGCCATTTTTGGATCAAGACCTGGCATATCCTCATAATTCCATGCAAAGACATCGATATATTCTTTTATCAGCTGGATTATTTCTTTCTTTTCTTCTTCGGAAAGATTATTACTGATAAATATCGGCTTTGGTGAAGACTCATCCCCAACATCGACTTGGATAACTTTATCTTCAGTGGGAGGCTCTCTCTGCTCGAACCGGAGTTCCCATTGTGTATCCATTTGTTCTGCCCAGGAGTCATTTTCAAATAATTCAGATTCTTGTTCCTCTGCTTCGAGAGAACCTGTTAATATCACTTTTACTAACAATACTCGTGCGAGATCATCATATGAACCAGAGGGCGATGAACCATCCTGAGAAGAGGAAATAGTCTCAGAGTTGTTCGAAATGGCAAGAGACGTGGAGTACCCTAACCCGAAACGAGTTCGTTGACAGTAGGGATCACCATGCAACGACAATCGTCTGCCTTTTCCATAGTTGAGGCCTGGCTCTAACTTCAAGTCATAATCCATGTTTTGCATAATCTTCAAAGCCTGTGGGCTATATCTGTAAACCTGCATTTTTAGCATCAGATTCGTGAGAATATTCTTGTGCAATCGGTCTGTTCTGCATGCGACCAAAGACTATTAGATGCTGATTATTGCAAGTAGGCGAGATAATAAAGATAAAATCTTCATGTGGCCCATATGTCATGATGATATTAGATGTTGATGTCGCTTCCCATACATACGGATGATAGTAGTCTATAGCTTCCAAGAACTTTTGTGCTATAGGCTCTATGTCGTTATGAGGGGAGGATTCTTGACTTGGAAATTGAGCATCAGTGTACTGGAAAAGAAAATCTTTATTATTGTCAGAAACCACGTTCCCGGTTGTATTTACATCGGTCGGCTGCGTGCTGCGCCTAAGTTTGATGACCAAAGGTGGAGGCTTCTGGTTTAAAGTGATCACTAGGGGATCATTTCCTCCTTCCGATTTGGTTTTGTCTAGGTGGATAACCATGGGTTCCATGATTTTCGGACGGGTAGTCCGTCCTTTTACCTTGATTGATAGAGGTTGCTCAGCAGATGATTCTCCTGACTCCCGGTGGGATTCTTCCTCTGTCTTGCCCAACACCTCCTTCATGTAGTCTTGGTTGTACAACATGGCATCGGAATAGTAGGACTCAACTCCTTTGAAAGGATTGAGATCAGCAAACTCTGTCCTCACTGTCCCTTGGAAATCTACATATTTGAAGCATTGATGTAGAGTAGAAGGAACAATGTTGTGATCGTGGATCCATGGTCTGTCCAACAGAATATTGTCAGATACCTCCGAATCAATGACGTAGCATGTAGCCACTGATCTAAGGTCCCTAATCTGGATCCTCAGACGAATCTTCCCCAACGACTCGCTTTTTCTGGCATTAAAGCCTACGATTGTAGTGGTAGTGTAAGCCAGTTTGCTTGTAGGAATCCTCAACGGTCGTAACAGACTATGAGGGATAATGCTGATCGACGATCCCGGGTCTATATGAATCTGGTCTACCTCCATAGAGCTGACATATCTGGTGTAATAAAGAGGCCTGTCATGCTTGTTATGTTTCAATAATATGTCCTCCTGAGTGAAAGTGATGTTAGGGACGACTTCCATCACACTATGGCATTGAGGACATGCCACGGGCTCTTTATCTGGGGACTTAAGCTGAGTCAAGCATACGTCCGCCTGCATTAAAGCTTCACTCAAGGCTTGACGAGTGTCTTTGGATAGCCTGAGTAGCTCGAAGATGGACAATCTGGCTGGAGTATTAGCCAACTAGGCCAGGATGTCGAAGTTATATGGTTTCTCTAAACCTTTGTTTTGAATATTTTTCAAATGTTTATCAAAACGAACTTTTTTTTGCTTGCCTTTGTCCGCCAAAGTTGGTTTAGAAGGGCCTGCCTCTGATATGACAGGTTCAGGTTCTGGAAGTTTGGCAGCCGAAGTATCTGTTGTTGCTTCTTCCTGATTTCCTTCATAGTCCTTGAGGTAGGCTTTCCCTGAACGGGTTTCGGTAGCCAAAGTCTCTTCTTCTGATATCGGGGATATTGCAACCATGTGGCATGGTTTGCATCTTGAGCTCTTTTTAGACTTAGCCTTAGCAGCTTGAGTCTCTTCCTCAATCTCTGATACCAGATCAGGATGAACCCACATGATCTCACCACGCTTGGTAGTTAGGGGTACTAGGTCATGATTTTGACCCCTGGTCGGAGGGAGATTAACAATTTTTATCATCGTCCGTAGAATAGGAACTATACCATCCGGGACTTCCTGAGGGGCTAGATTGCCAAATTGGAGAGAGATCATGTTGGCGGTGACCGTCTTCTCGCTATTAAGCAGAGTGATGGCCTTGGCGTCGATCAACTCCTGGATTTTCCTTTTTAATACATAATATGCCTTTGTAGGGTGATGTATGTATCTTTGGAAAATGTAGTACTTAGGGTTATTAGTACTGCCGACTTTATTAGGCCGCTTTACTTCGGGGAGAGTAAGCTTGCCACTTTTGACTAGTGTAAACCCCCTGATTTTTCAAAATTTTAAAAAAAACTGGACTTTTCACAATTTTCTGGAATTTTCTGGAATTTTTCTGTAAATTAAAAATAGGGTTTTAATTATTCAAGGATTTTTAATTGATAATAAACAGTATTAAAATATTATGAAAATAATATTTTTGGGTGTAAAATGAAAAACTGGACTTAGGGCAATTTTTCTGGAATTTATCGGACCCCGGACCTATTTTTTAAATGCCTAAATAGTATTTATTTATTTAATTAATTATTTATTAAATTAATTATTGATTTTTAAAAGATTTTATTATTAGTATTTTTATTTTTAATTTTTGATCCGGCCCGCGGCCCGTTGGGTCGGCCCGGCCCGGCCCGAGCCCAACCCGCAGCTGCTAGCGGGTCGGGTCGGATTCGACGCCGCCCGCTAGCCCGACCCGCCGACCCGGTCTCACCCGCACCCACTACGCCTCCCCTCCCGCGTCGTGCGCCGCACCCGCCGGCCGCGCCGCCCGCCGCTCCGCGCGCTGGCCACGACCCCGCGGCCACATCTCCGCCCGACCCCCCGCCCGTCTCGGCCTCCCCAACCGCCCCTCTCCCTATATAAATCCCTCGACCCCCTGGCCGTCGTCCACCCCGCTCCGCCACCGCAGCCCCGCTCTGCCATCCGCTGCAATCCACCGCACCGGCCTCGCTGCTCCGCCGGCGCCCTCGGCCACCCTGCTCCGCAGCCGACCACCGCCCCCTCTTCTCCTCCTCCTCCGCCGGCCTCCATCGACGACAGCAGCAGCAGCGAGCAGTCCCCGGCCGCCGGCGAGTCTCCGCCGCCTTCCAGCGCGCCGCCACCGCTGCCCCCGGCCCCTCCGCCGCAGCCCAGCCCCCAGCGCCGCCGTCTCCGCCGCGTGGCCGCCGGAGCTCAGCCGATCCCCAAAACCCTAATTTCTGTGTCCCTGTGTCCGGACACGTGTCCGACACGAGTCGGACACGGTTCGACCCCGGTTTCCGGGTCTCCTTCAGGTACGCGTAACTTTTTGCTCGTAGCTCCGTTTTCGATTCCGCAAATTGCGTTGCGAAGCCTGTATGACTCTCTCGGTGTCCGGATAAACTGTTCGGGGCATCGCGTCCTGTGGTGATTGCACACCGCGATCCAAAAACAGGAAAAACCCAGACCCTGTTTCACCCCGGAACCGAGTCTGCCCCGCCAAACGGGACGACTTGGTCGCGTGCGGTCTTCACAGATACGTGCGCCTCGTCGATACGAACGTGTGGGATTTCGGAGAAGCTGATTTGGGTGTGCGTGCACACCGGAATCAACGCGTATCCGCGGACATCGCCCCGTATCCGTCTTTTCTGCAATTCGACCTAACTTTGTGTACACACGTCGGATCGAGACGAAACTTGCACCATCGGACTCGTAGCAATACGCTGGTCCTGTGGGTCAAGTTTGGTTCGATTCTGAGAACGTTGACGAAATCGCGTGTCGTGGGCCCCACAGGCCCCGCTCGACGGACGATTTTGTGAACGGCTCATCGGAATTCAATTCTGAAAGTTCCGTTGGGTTCGTATCAGCGTTCCTGACCTGTTGACACTAAGTTTGGTGAATTTGGAGACCTTTGACCCTGACGCGTTTTTCGGTGCAAAGCGGGCCCACCGGTGGACCCCGTTTTGGCCCGAAACTGCCGTTTCTGCCCTTGTCTCCAAATTGGACCCAAGGACAGGCGTTTCTAGCTGATTGATATTTTCTGGATCTGATGGTGATGTTTGTTTCAGCAACCGGACTACCGCCTGCAATTCCCGCCGAGGTCAGAACTGCAACCCGAACCGGAACCACAGGCAAGTGTACCTTGCCAAATCCTGCAGCTTGCTAATTATTTTCTGGATTTAATTATGCAATAATGGACAAGTAAAGCTTGCCAATTCTCAGTAATTCTTGACATAGTATTGTACTTGATTTCATTAATTGTAAACTTGTTTAACTGCTTAACCTAGGAAACGTGTGACGTGCTTAGTGTCCGATCATAGTCGGGTGCCAACACCGTACGCGGTGTTGGGTACGTCATTTAGAGATGGATATTCGATACCCTTACTCTTGGTACTTGTCCTATCAAGTACAACAAAACCCAGGACACTTGACACTATCATGGACAGAATCCTCTTGAGATATTCACGATGATTCTGCATAGGATACAGGTATGACATGGACAGTTTATTCCTAGACATTATATGACTGCTGCATTAGTTATGATCTCGCGTGTCATGGACATGAGACGTGGATTACATTGGGTGGGGAGAGACACACAGGCTACAGGCTGTTTTCATATATATATATTATTAGTGTGAGGTCGTAGACTCTCCAGCAGAGCTAGACCCTTTACGTGTTATTACTGCTACCGGCTCCCCGACACAGAGCTGGTAGTGGCTCAGCCTGAGTTCTAGTGATGCTCTCAACTTGCATTTATCACTTAGCTGGTTACATAGTTTACCCTGCTGTTTCATTTAATATTCCTGCACTGCATTTATTTTGGCTTGTATTTTCTGCACCTTGTTATATCCCCTGAGGACCTGGAATGGACTATGTCCCCAGGTATAGCTGAAGAGATACATCCAGAGATACACCGAACAGGAGCACTTCCAGGAGCTGTACCAGGACCTGAGGGCGAGCCAGTACCAGAGGACTTCTCCTGAGCATCGGCTGTATATAGTCAGTTATTTCTGTTTCTGTTTCTAATTCCAGTTCATTTATTTCCTGTCTATTTGCATTAAATGTAACAGAATGATTCTCGGATTTGTTTCCCGAGATAACCATATTTGATATTGCATATTTTTCCAATGCATCATTTCTGGTATCTATTCTGTGGTTATCTGTTGTGGATGAGATAGATTAGTCTGTGACCTTTATTATTGCTCTATAAATTGCTAGACTACAGCTTAAGCATGCCCTGATGGATCCATTAAATTGGGGTGTCCATCGGTGCGTGCTGCTGGCCATTGCGCACGTGCTCAGTCCCTCGTCATTTTGGGACTGGGGCGTGACATGGTTTTTGTGGTGGCCCATGCAGGTCTAAGACTAATTTGTTCGGTTTTAACTCAGGGACCGAACAGGCCTGCAATAAAGCTAGGATAAGTTTTAGGTTCTCATCAACTTGCTTGAATCGTTCTTGATATCTATTCGAATTAAATTATTGACTTGCATCCTGCCTTGATTCCTGTGCGCCTCTTATCGTTTGTATTTGATACAGGGAAATGAACCCACAAGCCAGCAACGAGGCTCATGAAGAAACACCACAACCCGTTGTGGTTACCCAAGAAGACGATGTGATACCAGTCGGTGAAGGCCAATCGTCACAAGGCAGTCAAGCAAGTCAGCCTGCCTCGAGAACCCATCAAGATGACGTTCCACCATCGATGCAGCCTGCTCCACTGATGCCTTCCTTCCCACTGGGACCACCTATGAACGAACAGCAGATGTTCCGCATGTTCTACATAATGATGCAAGCCTATCAAAGGGTGCAACAAGAAGCTCAACAAAATCAATCGGAGAACTCCATCGATAGAACTAGCTCGGAGTCACAGAGGCCAAACAGTTCAAATACAACCGCCTTCGACGAGGACGTCCTTACTGCAGCAAGACCCGTGGAGTGCACCACAAGGATCGAGTCCAGCCAAAAGCGGTCGTATGCGTCAGCACCGGACCAATCACAACAAGAAAGAGCTGCAAAGCGACCACAGATACATCCACTACCAAGAACAGCATCAGGAGCCTCATTCCTTCCTACTTGTCACTACTGTGGCAAGGTAGGCCACATCGCTAAAGAATGCCGACGCAGACTGGGACAATGTCTATCTTGTGGATCCAAGGAGCATTCTGTAAGGGATTGCCCAGAACGTCGAGAGAAGGCAGTGGCGATTCACCAACCAGCCACATCAACACCAGCCGGAACACCACGGGAAGGAACTTCAAAGAAGCCTCATATGCAGCAGCCACCCGAAGCATCTCCGCAAGTACTGCCCACTTGTCTACATTGTCACAAACTAGGCCACATTGAGAGCTGGTGCAGAAGTAAGTTGGGATTGTGCCTGATTTGTGAAACCAATGAACACTTGGCCAAGGATTGTCCTCAGCATCGGGAGAAAGCAGTGACGAATCTTCAACCCGCCTCATCAGCCCCAGCTGTAGTACCACAGGCAGAAATCGCAAAGAAGTCTCAGCTGCACCAGCCACCAGAAGCATCTCCATCGGCAATACCTGTCTGTCCATATTGTCGCAAGCGGGGCCACACCGAGGACGAATGCAGACGAAAGAAGAGATTATGCATAGCTTGCGGATCCAGTCAGCAATCATTCAAAGAATGCCCTGAGCGTCGAGACAGAGTACCAATAGGTAACCAGCAAGTGTTACCAGCACCACGGTCAGCCTCTCCAGCATTGCAAGCTTCACCAATACCGAGGCCACCCTTGGTAACCCAGGCAACACTCTTCCGGCAGACTCAACAGCAGCAGAGGAAGCAACTGCAAGGAACCGGACAAACTCCAGCGAAGACCGCGGAGTACGCGCAGACTCGTGGAATAGCTGATGCGCGTAAGTGATTTATAGTTTTCTGTTTCTAGTCTTGTTTTAGCTCGTGCATATTGGTTCGTGACCTCAGCCCCAACCTAGTAATTTGTAACTTGTTAATAATAACCTGGTTTTTATAAAAGTTGTAATTTTCTTGCTTTAACTAGATTTTCTCGGGAAAGTGCATAACTTTCATTTTTAGGGAAACGGTATTTCCCTAAGTATCTTGTGATGTGTTTCGAACGATACCGTGTCATCTCTGCTGACCGGTTACTCTTTGATTGCGAGGACGCAATCCTCTTAAGGGGGGTAGATTGTAAACCCCCTGATTTTTCAAAATTTTAAAAAAACTGGACTTTTCACAATTTTTTGGAATTTTCTGGAATTTTTCTGTAAATTAAAAATAGGGTTTTAATTATTCAAGGATTTTTAATTGATAATAAACAGTATTAAAATATTATGAAAATAATATTTTTGGGTGTAAAATGAAAAACTGGACTTAGGGCAATTTTTCTGGAATTTATCGGACCCCGGACCTATTTTTTAAATGCCTAAATAGTATTTATTTATTTAATTAATTAATTATTAAATTAATTATTGATTTTTAAAAGATTTTATTATTAGTATTTTTATTTTTAATTTTTGATCCGGCCCGCGGCCCGTTGGGTCGGCCCGGCCCGGCCCGAGCCCAACCCGCAGCTGCTAGCGGGTCGGGTCGGATCCGACGCCGCCCGCTAGCCCGACCCGCCGACCCGGTCTCACCCGCACCCACTACGCCTCCCCTCCCGCGTCGTGCGCCGCACCCGCCGGCCGCGCCGCCCGCCGCTCCGCGCGCTGGCCACGACCCCGCGGCCACATCTCCGCCCGACCCCCCGCCCGTCTCGGCCTCCCCAACCGCCCCTCTCCCTATATAAATCCCTCGACCCCCTGGCCGTCGTCCACCCCGCTCCGCCACCGCAGCCCCGCTCTGCCATCCACCGCCATCCACCGCACCGGCCTCGCTGCTCCACCGGCGCCCTCGGCCACCCTGCTCCGCAGCCGACCACCGCCCCCTCTTCTCCTCCTCCTCCGCCGGCCTCCATCGACGACAGCAGCAGCAGCGAGCAGTCCCCGGCCGCCGGCGAGTCTCCGCCGCCTTCCAGCGCGCCGCCACCGCTGCCCCCGGCCCCTCCGCCGCAGCCCAGCCCCCAGCGCCGCCGTCTCCGCCGCGTGGCCGCCGGAGCTCAGCCGATCCCCAAAACCCTAATTTCTGTGTCCCTGTGTCCGGACACGTGTCCGACACGAGTCGGACACGGTTCGACCCCGGTTTTCGGGTCTCTTTCAGGTACGCGTAACTTTTTGCTCGTAGCTCCGTTTTCGATTCCGCAAATTGCGTTGCGAAGCCTGTATGACCCTCTCGGTGTCCGGACAAACTGTTCGGGGTATCGCGTCCTGTGGTGATCGCACACCGCGATCCAAAAACAGGAAAAACCCAGACCCTGTTTCACCCCGGAACCGAGTCCGCCCCGCCAAACGGGACGACTTGGTCGCGTGCGGTCTTCACAGATACGTGCGCCTCGTCGATACGGACGTGTGGGATTTCGCGGAAGCTGATTTGGGTGTGCGTGCACACCGGAATCAACGCGTATCCGCGGACATCGCCCCGTATCCGTCTTTTCTGCAATTTGACCTAACTTTGTGTACACACGTCGGATCGAGACGAAACTTGCGCCATCGGACTCGTAGCAATACGCTGGTCCTGTGGGTCAAGTTTGGTTCGATTCTGAGAACGTTGACAAAATCGCGTGTCGTGGGCCCCACAGGCCCCGCTCGACGGGCGATTTTGTGAACGGCTCATCGGAATTCAATTCTGAAAGTTCCGTTGGGTTCGTATCAGCGTTCCTGACCTGTTGACAGTAAGTTTGGTGAATTTGGAGACCTTTGACCCTGACGCATTTTTCGGTGCAAAGCGGGCCCACCGGTGGACCCCGTTTTGGCCCGAAACTGCCGTTTCTGCCCTTGTCTCCAAATTGGACCCAAGGACAGGCATTTCTAGCTGATTGATATTTTCTGGATCTGATGGTGATGTTTGTTTCAGCAACCGGACTACCGCCTGCAATTCCCGCCGAGGTCAGAACTGCAACCCGAACCGGAACCACAGGCAAGTGTACCTTGCCAAATCCTGCAGCTTGCTAATTATTTTCTAGATTTAATTATGCAATAATGGACAAGTAAAGCTTGCCAATTCTCAGTAATTCTTGACATAGTATTGTACTTGATTTCATTAATTGTAAACTTGTTTAACTGCTTAACCTAGGAAACGTGTGACGTGCTTAGTGTCCGATCATAGTCGGGTGCCAACACCGTACGCGGTGTTGGGTACGTCATTTAGAGATGGATATTCGATACCCTTACTCTTGGTACTTGTCCTATCAAGTACAACAAAACCCAGGACACTTGACACTATCATGGACAGAATCCTCTTGAGATATTCACGATGATTCTGCATAGGATACAGGTATGACATGGACAGTTTATTCCTAGACATTATATGACTGCTGCATTAGTTATGATCTCGCATGTCATGGACATGAGACGTAGATTACATTGGGTGGGGAGAGACACACAGGCTACAGGCTGTTTTCATATATATATATTATTAGTGTGAGGTCGTAGACTCTCCAGCAGAGCTAGACCCTTTACGTGTTATTACTGCTACCGGCTCCCCGACACAGAGCTGGTAGTGGCTCAGCCTGAGTTCTAGTGATGCTCTCAACTTGCATTTATCACTTAGCTGGTTACATAGTTTACCCTGCTGTTTTATTTAATATTCCTGCACTGCATTTATTTTGGCTTGTATTTTCTGCACCTTGTTATGTCCCCTGAGGACCTGGAATGGACTATGTCCCCAGGTATAGCTGAAGAGATACATCCAGAGATACACCGAATAGGAGCACTTCCAGGAGCTGTACCAGGACCTGAGGGCGAGCCAGCACCAGAGGACTTCTCCTGAGCATCGGCTGTATATAGTCAGTTATTTCTGTTTCTGTTTCTAATTCCAGTTCATTTATTTTCTGTCTATTTGCATTAAATGTAACAGAATGATTCTCGGATTTGTTTCCCGAGATAACCATATTTGATATTGCATATTTTTCCATTGCATCATTTCTGGTATCTATTCTGTGGTTATCTGTTGTGGATGAGATAGATTAGTCTGTGACCTTTATTATTGCTCTATAAATTGCTAGACTACAGCTTAAGCATGCCCTGATGGATCCATTAAATTGGGGTGTCCATCGGTGCGTGCTGCTGGCCATTGCGCACGTGCTCAGTCCCTCGTCATTTTGGGACTGGGGCGTGACAACTAGACACTCGAATATGCTCGAAATGTCGTCATCGTCAAAAGAATATTCTTCAATGGGCCTGGAAGTCCCAGGTTTAATCTGCGTAGTTGCCGGAGTATTTGGCCTGGACGTGTTGATCGCCAGAGCTTCCTTTCCTTTGGAACCACGAGTGTGGTCGCTATTGGAGGATGAACGTTTCCCTTTGTCAGAGGTAGAGATCATGATCCCATTGTTACGCGCCTTCCGACTGTTATCTTCAACGGCTACCGCTGAGATGATAAACGAGGGCCAATCATGGAACTGATATGGTCCCGTGAACACTGAGATCAATGGAAGAAGGTTCTTCCTGTAAATATCCACCAAGGCATAATTTGGAACTCCAAGAGGCATCTGCAAAGTAGCATGACAAAAACATTCGATAAACGTATGAATGTTCTCTTTCTCCTTCTGCTTCACTTCGATGAGCGATGACACAGACATGTCCATCCCTTCCTCGTAGAATTGCACGAAGAACAAAGTCTTAAAATCTTCGAAAGAAGTAATGTAGTTGTCCGCAAGACTACGGTACCATTGATAGGCTACGCCAGACAGACAGCCTTTAAACACTCGAGTGAGAAGGGCGTCATTCCCTTGCAACAACACCGTCATCATGCTGAAGTAGTTCATGTACTGGCTCGGCGACGTCTTTCCCTTAAACAAAACCATTGCCTGTGGTTTGTATTTTGGGGGGAAAGGGATCTCGTCCCAGATAGCGGGGTATGGCTGGTTGATTCCCAATTTCTTGAGCTGATCCTTATGTTTTAAGGAGTCAAATTGGGCTTTTAATTCCCGAACTGCTTGCATCGGATCTTCAGTTGGGAAGGGGACCGCAGAGAGGTGAGAGGCTGGTTATATTGTGACTCCAACAAAAGGTGATACATCCTCCGAGTTGAGAAGTTAAGGAGCAGCTGATTCTTGATTTTGAACAGGCTCCTGACTTGGTGGTATATCTACCCCATCACGTAGTTGAGTCGGGGGAACAGGTGCAGCTGTGTGTTGAGTCACCAACATTTGGTGCATACTCTGCATCAAGATCTGCATCTCTTTGAGTGACGTTTCCAATACAGCGATGCGTTGCTCCGTACTTCTTGATGAGGAAGCTTCTTCATGTTCATCTCCAATGGCATAAACTTCCACTTCTCGGGATGCCACTGAGGGACTGGTATAGATCTCAGTGGAGATCGAGTCTATATTGTCAACATCACATTCGGGAAACAGGCGACCCCCAGTGTCAGAATCAGAAGAATATGAAGTCGATTGTCGCGACCTCGAGCGAGTGTTTCGAAAGACACCTGCCTCAATATTCTCAAGGAGTCTGTAAAATCTTCTTTGGCTCGGAGTTCTAGAGGGATGACATCTTAAGTTTGACCTTCCTCTAGGAATGTGTGAAGCCATGTTTACTGATGCGAATGTCAGCTCTTCTTCCTGTAAGGGCAAAGAGTAGTTCAGCCGGTCAAAAACTGACCGTTTTGCCTTAGAACAACAATAGTTAACTACAACTTTATGACTATTACAACAATGCTCCCTAGGGGGTATAATAGACATATTATAAGATCCCTTGTCTTTACGCTTCTGGATCAAAAAATCACGCAAATCAGGAAGATTGACAGAATAAGAAGGAGAAGGCTTATTCTGCCTTTTTACATCAGTTGGGGTATGGAGATTGGGAATCATAACTCTTTCTCTGCCATAAGAATACAACAGTTCAGCCATGTGAGTAGCATACGATCCATCATCCTTCTGAGGCGCGTATTTTCCCGTAAAACGGGTCTTCTTTACATGGACGGGGTTATCCTGGCATAATCTGGAGCTACGCACAGACTCGCATAAAATAGGAGAAGTCTTCAAACGGCCTCCAGCGTCCCGCATAATTTGATGAACGGGCGACTTTTTCTCTAGTTGGCGTAGAAGCCTAGAGATCGGGAGATTCGCCACTCGTTTTCCCTCGATGTGATCCAAGGGTCCATCTGCCTCTTTATGGATAGGAGATATATTTTTACGCACAGGGCGCATTTTAAATTTCTGAATTGGCGCTGAGGCCTTGTCAGAAATTATGGCTGCCATGTCAGAGACGGGAGACGTAGTTTTACGCGCGGGGAGCGTTTGAAATTTCTGAATTGGCGTTGAGGCCTTGTCAGAAATTAAGTCTGCCATATCAGAGATGGAAGACGTAGTTTTACATGCAGGGCGCATTTGAAATTTCTGAATTGGCGCTGAGGTCTTGTCAGAAATTAAGTATGCCACGTCAGAGACGGGAGACAGGTTTTTACGCACAGAGCGTATAGGTTGTGATGTCACAACCTTGTTGGTCGGAGAGAGAGAGCCTGCAGGAAGGGTAGAGGATGTCCGGGGCATCCATACTTTATGCCACTTCCTGTTGTCCTGGACAGAGAGGGAACGAGAGCCACCCCCAGCGTGAAGCATGTCTTCATAAGCAGATTGGTCGAATTGGACGACCAAAGTCTTCTTCGTTGCTCCAACGGGTACAACATCATGTTGAGCAATGACTTTCTCGTCAGAAGAGAAAGTAGTCCCCAGAAGAGTTGCCATCTTGTGTTTGATGATAAACGAAAGAAATAAAACTAGGTTTATGTGAAACCCTTTCTTTGTTTACAAACAAGAAAAAGAAGTACAATTAATCCTATACGAGGATATTAAGTACAAAAATAATTTTGGGGAAATATTGCTATAGGAGTCTGATCTACGATCGATCACTTTGTCCCTTGGACCACACGATGACGAAGAAGTACTGTAGAAGAAGGAGAAGAAGTTTCAGAGACTGCATGAGGGATTTGAACTCTCGTTGCTGAAGTTGCCAGTCAACTCTCTCTGTATGAGCTCTTTTTCTGATCTCTCTTCCGACTATGACTGCCCCAGTTGCCGACCTTCTACTCCTGTGACCAAAAATCTCCATTTATAGAGCTAGGTCACAATAACTGATTAGTCTGCATAGAAACCAAACAGCGGAGAGAGTTGCGCTCTTTATGCGGCGGTTATAATAACTGTTACCCATGTCTGAATGATCTTCTGAATGTGTGTGTGACGCGTGTCCCATTATGAGGTAACGCGTATAACTGGTTTGAAGATCACGGCATAAAATCTATATAGGTAACTGCCCCTCGCGTAGAGATGGTTGGCGTAGAAGCCAAATAACTATCTCATTGGCGTAAAAGCCAAATAGTTATCTTATTGGCGTAAAAGCCAAGTAGCTGTCTTGATGGCGTAAAAGTCAAGTAGCTGTCTTCATGCTGCACAGGTGGGTAACCAGCATAAACTAGCCAATTATCCTTCCTTGACTGAGGTCGTGAGCGTATTCTGGGCCAAATAGCCTTATCACGCACCTTTGCAAATATAGCCTGAGTTGGCGTATTTCGAGGAGATAGCATACGGCGTACTTCTATAGTTGAAAATAGCCTGAGTTGGCGTATTTCGAGGAGATAGCGTACGGCGTGCTCCTATAGCTGAAAATAGCCTGATTGGCGTAAAATACAGGGATGGTGATGTGGACGTATTAGCCCTAATTTTAGCTCTCCCAGTCAGTAAAAATAGGACCAA
Organism: Iris macrosiphon; assembly: GCA_036927795.1. Classification (NCBI taxonomy): domain Eukaryota; kingdom Viridiplantae; phylum Streptophyta; class Magnoliopsida; order Asparagales; family Iridaceae; genus Iris; species Iris macrosiphon. The sequence continues at coordinate 155,307,221 of JAYESA010000009.1, forward strand.
ATCTCGTGCATTAAATACAGAGATCTGCCACCATCTCGCGCATTAACTGCAGAGACGTGCCTCGAGTTATGTACGAAGAACAGCTTTTGACGTGGCGTCTGATTTTGTCTCATCTTGAGCATAAAAGCTCATATCTGCCTGTGTAGAATAGGCAGCGTATTCCATGGATGCATAAATGACGTCTTATATCAAGAATTATGTCACTAAACGACAACCTGGATCTCTATACAGAATCATCATTACATCCATCTTCTCGATCATCGTGCAGTACTTCTTTGTTAGGAGTCAGGTTCACTGTTTTGTCTGACAGGTTCATTCAAGGAATACGAAGAGTTCCTCGTACAACTGTACGCTGCATTAAAAGCAGACATGTTTTACGCCGGAGTGGCATTGTAGGAACCTTTTTATGCCAAAGCAGTTTGGAAGTACTGCTTTATGTGGGTTGTTTTGGAGCTCTGTTCTATGCTGAATAACGTTGAAGCTCTGCTGTACGCCAATGGCTCTGAAGTCATATCTTACACCACACAGTGATGGAGCTCTGTTTTACATGGGCTTCATGCATGTTGGGGGTTTTACGTGTATGATACCCCAGCATATTTTTTATGCTTCTACAGACACATCCTGTACTTCTTTGCATAATCAACGATATCTGCCACCATCGTTGGCCAATAATAGTCCATGCGTTAGAGGCAATTTTGAAGCTTAGTTCCGGGTCGGTGAGCACCACAAACACCATCGTGAGCTTTATGGAGAGCTTGAATTGCTTTTGCATTTGATAGGCATCGTAGCAGGAACCCGTCGTACGTACGGTGGTACAATATCTTAGTGGCTATATCATAGTAGAACCGGAGGGAGCATCTCCTAACGGAAGTAGCCTCCTTCGGGTCGTCTGGAAGGATTTTGTACACAGCGTAGTCTATAAATGGGAACCTCTAATCTTTTACATTGGTATATGCATTCACAGAGTGGCTTAGACTCAAGCATAAGTTGTTCCTTGGGCCGACCAGCTCTTGACCCACTACAGTGATCAATATGTGAGTTTTGATTGGAGTTTCTAAAGAAGAAGCGAGGCTGGCGAGTGCATCAGTCTTGATAGTTTGTAGTCGCGACACATGTTCTATGAAGAACTCTATAAAAATAGAGATCCTGTCAATGACTGCTTGGTGATAGGAGAACAAGTCCTCATAACGAACTTCGCACTCACCACGGACATGACTGACTATTAATTTGGAATTGCCATAGGCTTCTAGGTAATCAACCTATATTTCCTTATCCAGCTGGATTCCAATAATGAGAGCGTTGTACTCTTCCATATTATTGGAACACGGCTCCGTAAGCGAGTATGCATGGTGGATGATTAGGTTATCGGAAGAGATTAGCACTATCCCTACTACGGTGACGATATTGCCTTTGGGCCCTATTCAGGAAGCACTGTCGAATAACATTCGCCAAAATGATCCTCCTATCATGACGGTGTTTGACTCTAACACCTCGTCAGGGATTTTGTCATCGAGCTTTGAAGTCTCCCACACCGGATGAGTTTCTAGAAAGTCGGCCAAGGCTTGACCCTTGACAGTCTTTTGTGAGGCAAATACCATGTCGTAGTGTCACGACCCGCACCCGGTTTAGGGGCACGAGAGCGTGGGTACGTCCAGCCTACGCCGCAGCATCGGCGGTAGAACGCTGTCTAGGTCAAGTGCTATCTAAACAATCTCACGCTAGTATCCAACTCCATAAGGAGACTCGGATTATACAAAAATATTAACAACATACTCAATCACAACTGCAGCACGATAGGAATTTGAAGGAATAAAAGAATACAACACAAGCCCAACATAATCATACCTGCAATCAGTAACATCCAATCCCCCAAGTGTGTTGGAAACCAGTCTACTAAGGTCACGGTCTGGAAAAATATTTTCTAGTCAGGAAGGAGCAAAGTACATCTCTAAATAGCAGTTCTATATAAATGACATAAACTATGTAGCAGTTCTAGATGGAAACATACCAGATGCATGTATAGGTACGAGAAATGTACCAGAAAAGAAATATACTGGAAATACTGTAAGTAAATACAGGAAGAAAAATAATATGTCAATGAGCAAGAAACCTATGACTAAGTGTGTGAGTACTAGCTTTAACATGTGATCGGCTTGGGAACTTGATCAGGCTGGTTATATGTGATTAGCTATGGTTCATATAAAGTCAGGCTAACCGTTGGTTAGCTATGATGCATGTAGAGGTCAGGCTAATCACACGTAACAGCTATGGAGCATATAAATGGTCAGGCCGCACCCGACGTGAGATATGGGGTGAGCTATGGTGCATATAAAGTTGGGTATGATCACATATCTACACTAAAGTACTCCCCAAACCCCCGACTAGTATAGTAGATCCAATCATGGTACGCTATGGCACGGGATTCCCTAGGAAGGTAGCAAATCTCCCCGGGAATCAGTGTCTGTACATGCACAAGATATCAAGGAAACAAGTCTTGTACAAGCTACACCATGAATAAGGAATAACATCTCATGACGAGATCCGTGTATACCAATCCGTGTAACCAACGTGTCAAGAACATGGATATTTACACTAGATACAGTGAACATAGGAGATATCATAAATTAGAAACTAATCAGAGAATGTACTCGCCTTGGGTCCTTAGCTGGTAAAACCAATGTCCTGTCCCAGAGTACCGTCTGGAGGAACCAACAGTCCTAAAATATTTCAAATACAACATTGGCATCAGATGCTATACTATACACACAATCAAATACCTAACTCAGGGCTATGCCTGGCATGGGACTCAGTCAACTAGGTCATCTAGTTAGACAGACATCTATAACACATTATACCTATTTAACTAACATTAACACCTACAATATTACTTGCACCAAAATAAATACATATACAATATATATATATATCATTTAATTCATGCATAATATATATATATATAGGTTGAACAATATAGTTACCATATATATAAATTTTATAACTATAAAAATATGCTAAGTAGGTTTACAAATACATAAATATACATGTACCAATTTACATATATTTTATACAGGTAAATATACCAAATTACATTTACATATATATAAACCAATACAACATATATATATATATATATACACATACCAATACGAAAATATAAATCTGCATATATATATATTTACCAAAATACGTATTAAATTAATATGTATATTACCAATATATATTTATACCAAAAATAAGAATTATACTATATACAATTTTAGAATTTACGTAAAAGCCAATCTATTTATATCTACAGTAGAATTGGTCACCAGCCCCAAATAAACAATTTTGAACTAAGTTTTTATTATTGAAATTATTTCTTAATAATAATATAACCCAAAATTATTATTTTTGTTCACACACCCAAAATCTTTATATTTTACTAACTAAATAAAAACTAAACTATTTAAATATAAATTAACTAATTATATGAAATACTAAACTAATTAATAATTACTAACTGATTAATAATTAATTACTGGTTAATAATTTAATCAACTACTGATTATAATTAACTACTAACTAAACCAATATATAACTACTAGCTAATTACATATAAGCTAATTGATTAATTAATCTACTGGTTAAGAATAATTAACTAATTTATAATTTAATTAACTGATAAGGAATTAATTACCAATTAAGAACTAACACAAATTACTACTGATTATATACTAAACTAAACTAATACATGAAATTACTAACTAATTACATTAATAAATTAATTAAATAAAATAACTAATTATATATACTAAACTAATTTTTATAATTTAATTAAACTAATTGATTACTAACTTACTACTGATTAATCAATTAACTAATCTAATTAATTAATTAACACTAAACTAATTAAATATTTAACTAACTAATTAATAATTGTTTAATAACTTAACTTAACTTATTAATCCGTAATTTAACTCAGACAGAAGAAAGGGAAAGAAAGGAGAGGGCTCACGAAGGGGTTGGCGTAGGCGCGGGGAAATCCGCCGGGGTCGGCGCGGTGGGGTCTCGGCACGAGGCGGTGGCAGCGAAGCCCGGCGTGGATGGGAGCCGCGGCGGGATCTTCGAGAGCGGCGCTTGGATCGAGGGGGCAGCGCTTCGAGGCGGCGGCAGTTTTGAACTCGGCGGTGGCGGCGGCTTCGTCCCGAGGAGATCCGAGGCGGTCGGCTTCGAACACGGCGGTGCTCGACGCGGGTGAGGCGGCGCTCGGGTCTGCAGCGGCGGTGGTCGACACCGAGGGGAGGTCCCGTAGTCACCGGGCTCGACGACGAGGAGGTGCTCCGCGGCCACTGGCTGACCTAGGTTAGGGCTTAGGGTTCCGTGTGTCAGGGTCGATCGTGTCCGAGGCTGGACACGATGGGGTGCACTGTAGACGTGTCCGGTGTTGGACACGGGTTGAATGTACTGTGGTGTGGGGGTTGTGTCCGGGTGTGTCGGACACGGAATCTGTTTGTAATATTATAAATCTGGACACAGGAAATGAATGGATACGGTGGGACACCCGGGGTCGGACCCGAGGCCATCACGGCTGACACGGTGATGCTGGACACACGGACACGAGCACACAAAAATGGTGGTGGCTTCGGCTTGGGAAAATGGGGGCTAGCTAATAATTTGGAGATTAGGGTTTCTTGGAAATTGTGAGAATGAGAACTTAAAAAAGGAGAGATGGTGTGGGATCAAGGGTTGCGGGTTGGCCCAATAATGAATGGCCCAGAATTAATTAAACGGTTTCTCACGTGGGGAAAAATGAGGGTGTGAAGGCTAGTTGATGGGAAATGGCAACTTGTAAAAATAAAAATAAGATTTTAATTTCAGAAAATATTTTTAGAAAAGCTAGCTAATTTCCAATTAGCTACTAATTAATACATTTTGCAAAATCTTAGAAGGTATGACATTTATTTATTTACTATCCCAATAAATAAAAAATTTATTTTATTTTATGAACTAGTCTTTTAAATAACTATTTAGTTAAAACAAAAAAAAATTTATGATTCAAGCCAATAAATATTTGAAACTAGAGGAATATTTATGTTATTATTTATTTATTTATTTATTTTGGTAATACATCGTCATTTAGGAAAAAGGATTTTTATAAAAGATTTTTAAATTACCTCCTACAATCAAACATCGTTCAAAATCAAATAAAAATTTCAAGGAGAAATATTTTATAAAACTTGATATTTTAAAATAAATTAAAATCTAATTATTTTGGAAATTGGAAATCGGAGGTTACAAGTCTATCCACCTTAGAAAATTTCGTCCTCAAAATTTTAGGGATGGCTAGGATAGAAAAATTTGTTGTCCATAATGATGAATATATCATTGAAGAAAATATTTCTATGAGGAAAATATTTACCAAACAGAAGGAAACATGAAGAAAAAGAAAATATGGTTTAAGACAGGAATAAATTGAAGGAATCATGGCTCGGCCTTGAATCCTCTAGAAGGTTTAGGTTTTTGGGAAGTAGACACGATCACTGAAAAAAACAGATAATTGGAATAATGCACGTTACCTTTTCAAAGTAACTAAACCAAGGAAGACCCAGTATAATGAATGATATAGACATGAAAGTTATAGCTAATTCGAAAGATACGGTCGACAATTTGATTTAAGAAACTTAAATACATCCTTCAGAATGTAATCAAGAGGCATCTAATCGCCTTTCTTAATTCTAGGAAAAAGAAAGAAAAGAGTAGTCTTTACTACCATCTGAAAATAATCCTTCCTTTTTATCCTTGTTCATTTTACTTTTCTCAATCTTGTGATTCATCATTAACTAATATCTATAAAAGTTTCAAATTCCACAAACTTTATTAGATTAGATCTTAGAATTTCTGAATCAAAATTTATTACATGTCCAAAATCCTTATCATCAAATTCGAGTTTGTTTATCTTAACATCAACTATACCTCGATTATTTTCTTCGATTTCAAATGTTACTGTCATGGTCAAGATTTTAATTTAAATCACAACCTCAATATACCATGATCTTACCTTACGACCTTCAATTATATGATCCCATAATCAATTATATTATAATCTTCTTTACCATGAGCTTCATTTCATTCCATATTTCTTTATCCGTGTGTATAATGTTTCCGAAATTTGAACTAATATTTTTTTTCATCCTCTGAATTTATTATCCCAATGTAAAAATTTTACTACTCAAATCCTCAATATTTTAATTGAATACCAGTCGTATCATAATCCCTCAAATTTTGAGTAAATAACTAAATACAAAATTTTACTATCCAATCGTTTTAATTGAAATCCAATCAATGCATATTTATAAAACTTAAAAATCTGCATCCCAAAATTTAACTTTAAACACTCATCAATCATCTAACTCAAATTCAATTGATGCTTATTCCAATCTAACTCCTCATCCCAAGAATTTAATTTGACACTATTCCATTTACGATTTTATTTCCTGCTTTTCTTTTTCCTCAAATACTCAACGGTGCGATGCTTCCAGTATCTTCAATGCAACATTCATACTATATAAAATTTTTATCTTGCAATCAAATAGATAAAATAATAATCTCTCAAATTTCTCAAATTTTTAATAATCAATTCAATCATATCAAGACCTCCTTAAAATTAATAAATCCTCAAATTTTTGGCTCTGTGAATTTCTTAATTCTTCCTTTAAGTAAATGTTTGTCCTCGAATTTCAATCATACCTCGATTTTCATAAAATCAATGATCCATCAACTCCGTTATAACAACCCCTAAATTCTTTATTTAATTTAATGCTCATCCACAAATTTAATCCTCTTGTCTCTTTTTGTCAGTCATAACCTCGTCATAGATCTTTGCTATGGTCAAAACCCAATGATCATGGTTTAAGAAAACTCTACCTACAGCCATGCAATTTAAGAAAATATAGGTCATGTGTCTTTTGTCATGGTATTTCAGTCTCTGTTAGGGTGCACTACTAGCTAAGTTCTAACAAGAAAATCACGAATATAAACCACGTTACTAGGGAATCAATCAATCAAAAGACGAAAAAGAACATTAGGAAAGAAAAGAAAGAACCTGCTAACATATTACTTGCGGTATCTGCTATCAACCACTTAACTCTAGCACATTCACTAACTAATTCCTATTCATGTACACTGGCACCCATATCAACTAATCATATATTAATATTCATATCTCTCATCTACCAAAAATTAATCCTCAAAATAATCATCAAGGTTTAACTTCCCGATCAACTTAAAATAAAATGCATATACCTCCTCAAAATTAGATACTTCACATCGAAATAAAATTTAATCACTTCTAAAATCTTTGTAGCCTTAACTATGTTTAGTGAATCAAATTTAAATTCTCAATATTTTAACAACATAAAATCTCAACTCCTTAAAAATTCTGAAAATTTAAAATTCATTTCCACCTTTTTATTTATAACTCCTCAATGTACATATTAGTGCTCACGGTCTCTGATACTCAAGGTGCACTCAATGCATCTAGTGTCTATAATTGTGTACTAAATTGTACTGCCCGAATCACTTGCACTATTACCTCCAATGATCAAAGTTATCATCAACTGTGTTTTCTTTCATGATTTCAATTTATGTCAATTGGTATATCATCTAATTATCAACACACAGAGTGCTTACTGTTATTAACGTCATCCTTGACTAATCCTCGATATAGAATCATTAGCACTCTTGGTATTATATCACTAGCTGCATTAATGGATTATCTCATCAAGCTCATTAGACTCATGATCACCTGTATCCTCTATAACACCCATGTTACTCTCATGGGTATGTGTATGGTTCCTCATCTCGATGGTTGTATATGTATTTCCTTCAATCCTTTAAAGCCTATTAACTAATCCGTGATACGCTTCACAACTTCCATTACTAATCCTGATATTTCTCTACTTATGACATCTCATTAAACCCTTTATACATATACATTTCTTTACCTTTAACATTTCCGATATCAATCATCAAATTGGACATCATGCTCCATAAATCCTTAACACAATTCCCGGATACTTAATCGTTTACATAGATCACTCAATTACATAATCATGATTATCCAGGACGGGTAATTGGCTCTGATACTAACTCTGAGAACTATCACTAATACTCTATACTCTCCTTAACTCTCAGTCTCTAATGACACTACTCCTAGAATCATTGGTACAAGGTACTATGCTAAGGGCTGACTCTAGATTAAAGTCTACTGCTCACATGCCCAACTAAGAAACACTTACAAATCACTAGCAACACAGTCAATACTAATACAAGACACAAACAAAATTACAAGCCACTAATTACCATGCTTAACAAGAAATCCTCAAGGAATAGGAGCTCAAAGACTGAATTGAGGATAGAGGGTATCCTTACTGCTAGTAAAGAAAGAAGCGGTGGAACAAAGTCCTGGAATAACAGAAATAGACAAGTCTTGAGATGATACTTTAAGAACCAATTTAAGATACAACCTGATAATCATACACGTCTATCCGAAATCATGACACACAGAATCCTCGCCACGCCAGTAAGCATAGATGCGATAAACGACAGGTTCCGTAACTAAGGTATGCAACCCTATAATCATGTCATCTAGAATACTCGCCACGCCAACCGGTATGGCTGCGAGAACTCTAAATCTCATAACTAAAGTATGTACATCCAAGTTAGGTTCCTACATTCTCGTCACGACAGCTAATATGGCTGCGATAAACTCTAGGTTCCATAACCAAAGTAGACGTTTTTACCTTTCTCACTGTCCTCATCAATATATGTCATCAGATGATACCGTAAATTTTAGTCCGTAAAATTTATCTCAATTTGAAATCAACTCAACAACGATACCAAGAATTAAAGTTAACAACTGGTCAACAAGAATCAAACTCAACAATGATACCAAGAATTTAATTTAATAATTGCTCAACAAGAATCAAGTTCAGTAACAACAAGCGAGAGCGGACGGAAACAAGGAAAGATTTAAATTGAAAATAAGATTCTCATGGGGTCATCCCAGGAAATCTTTCAAGAATTTGTGATTGAGTATCCTCTCTCATCCTAGCATCCTATGTCCTATATTCAATAGCAGGCACGTAGTAGTACAACTATGACGTCGCACTACCACGATATCGCACAACTTGCGAAGTCTGACCTGCATGGGCCACCACTAAAAACGTGTCACGACCCGCACCCGGTTTAGGGGCACGAGAGCGTGGGTACGTCCAGCCTACGCCGCAGCATCGGCGGTAGAACGCTGTCTAGGTCAAGTGCTATCTAAACAATCTCACGCTAGTATCCAACTCCATAAGGAGACTCGGATTATACAAAAATATTAACAACATACTCAATCACAACTGCAGCACGATAGAAATTTGAAGGAATAAAAGAATACAACACAAGCCCAACATAATCATACCTGCAATCAGTAACATCCAATCCCCCAAGTGTGTTGGAAACCAGTCTACTAAGGTCACGGTCTGGAAAAATATTTTCTAGTCAGGAAGGAGCAAAGTACATCTCTAAATAGCAGTTCTATATAAATGACATAAACTATGTAGCAGTTCTAGATGGAAACATACCAGATGCATGTATAGGTACGAGAAATATACCAGAAAAGAAATATACTGGAAATACTGTAAGTAAATGCAGGAAGAAAAACAATATGTCAATGAGCAAGAAACCTATGACTAAGTGTGTGAGTACTAGCTTTAACATGTGATCGGCTTGGGAACTTGATCAGGTTGGTTACATGTGATTAGCTATGGTTCATATAAAGTCAGGCTAACCGTTGGTTAGCTATGATGCATGTAGAGGTCAGGCTAATCACACGTAACAGCTATGGAGCATATAAATGGTCAGGCCGCACCCGACGTAAGATGTGGGGTGAGCTATGGTGCATATAAAGTTGGGTATGATCACATATCTACACTAAAGTACTCCCCAAACCCCCGACTAGTATAGTAGATCCAATCATGGTACGCTATGGCACGGGATTCCCTAGGAAGGTAGCAAATCTCCCCGGGAATCAGTGTCTGTACATGCACAAGATATCAAGGAAACAAGTCTTGTACAAGCTACACCATGAATAAGGAATAACATCTCATGACGAGATCCGTGTATACCAATCCGTGTAACCAACGTGTCAAGAACATGGATATTTACACTAGATACAGTGAACATAGGAGATATCATAAATTAGAAACTAATCAGAGAATGTACTCGCCTTGGGTCCTTAGCTGGTAAAACCAATGTCCTGTCCCAGAGTACCGTCTGGAGGAACCAACAGTCCTAAAATATTTCAAATACAACATTGGCATCAGATGCTATACTACACACACAATCAAATACCTAACTCAGGGCTATGCCTGGCATGGGACTCAGTCAACTAGGTCATCTAGTTAGACAGACATCTATAACACATTATACCTATTTAACTAACATTAACACCTACAATATTACTTGCACCAAAATAAATACATATACAATATATATATATATATCATTTAATTCATGCATAATATATATATAGGTTGAACAATATAGTTACCATATATATAAATTTTATAACTATAAAAATATGCTAAGTAGGTTTACAAATACATAAATATACATGTACCAATTTACATATATTTTATACAGGTAAATATACCAAATTACATTTACATATATATAAACCAATACAACATATATATATATATATATATATATATATATATATACACATACCAATACGAAAATATAAATCTGCATATATATATATTTACCAAAATACGTATTAAATTAATATGTATATTACCAATATATATTTATACCAAAAATAAGAATTATACTATATACAATTTTAGAATTTACGTAAAAGCCAATCTATTTATATCTACAGTAGAATTGGTCACCAGCCCCAAATAAACAATTTTGAACTAAGTTTTTATTATTGAAATTATTTCTTAATAATAATATAACCCAAAATTATTATTTTTGTTCACACACCCAAAATCTTTATATTTTACTAACTAAATAAAAACTAAACTATTTAAATATAAATTAACTAATTATATGAAATACTAAACTAATTAATAATTACTAACTGATTAATAATTAATTACTGGTTAATAATTTAATCAACTACTGATTATAATTAACTACTAACTAAACCAATATATAACTACTAGATAATTACATATAAGCTAATTGATTAATTAATCTACTGGTTAAGAATAATTAACTAATTTATAATTTAATTAACTGATAAGGAATTAATTACCAATTAAGAACTAACACAAATTACTACTGATTATATACTAAACTAAACTAATACATGAAATTACTAACTAATTACATTAATAAATTAATTAAATAAAATAACTAATTATATATACTAAACTGATTTTTATAATTTAATTAAACTAATTGATTACTAACTTACTACTGATTAATCAATTAACTAATCTAATTAATTAATTAACACTAAACTAATTAAATATTTAACTAACTAATTAATAACTGTTTAATAACTTAACTTAACTCATTAATCCGTAATTTAACTCAGACAGAAGAAAGGGAAAGAAAGGAGAGGGCTCACGAAGGGGTTGGCGTAGGCGCGGGGAAATTCGCCGGGGTCGGCGCGGTGGGGTCTCGGCACGAGGCGGTGGCGGCGAAGCCCGGCGTGGATGGGAGCCGCGGCGGGATCTTCGAGAGCGGCGCTTGGATCGAGGGGGCAGCGCTTCGAGGCAGCGGCGGTTTCGAACTCGGCGGTGGCGGCGGCTTCGTCCCGAGAAGATCCGAGGCGGTCGGCTTCGAACACGGCGGTGCTCGACGCGGGTGAAGCGGCGCTCGGGTCTGCAGCGGCGGTGGTCGACACCGAGGGGAGGTCCCGTAGTCACCGGGCTCGACGACGAGGAGGTGCTCCACGGCCACTGGCTGACCTAGGTTAGGGCTTAGGGTTCCGTGTGTCAGGGTCGATCGTGTCCGAGGCTGGACACGATGGGGTGCACTGTAGACGTGTCCGGTGTTGGACACGGGTTGAATGTACTGTGGTGTGGGGGTTGTGTCCGGGTGTGTCGGACACGGAATCTGTTTGTAATATTGTAAATCTGGACACAGGAAATGAATGGATACGGTGGGACACCCGGGGTCGGACCCGAGGCCATCACGGCTGACACGGTGATGCTGGACACACGGACACGAGCACACAAAAATGGTGGTGGCTTCGGCTTGGGAAAATGGGGGCTAGCTAATAATTTGGAGATTAGGGTTTCTTGGGAATTGTGAGAATGAGAACTTAAATAGGGAGAGATGGTGTGGGATCAAGGGTTGCGGGTTGGCCCAATAATGAATGGCCCAGAATTAATTAAACGGTTTCTCACGTGGGGAAAAATGAGGGTGTGAAGGCTAGTTGATGGAAAATGGCAACTTGTAAAAATAAAAATAAGATTATAATTTCAGAAAATATTTTTAGAAAAGCTAGCTAATTTCCAATTAGCTACTAATTAATACATTTTGCAAAATCTTAGAAGGTATGACATTTATTTATTTACTATCCCAATAAATAAAAAATTTATTTTATTTTATGAACTAGTCTTTTAAATAACTATTTAGTTAAAACAAAAAAAAAATTATGATTCAAGCCAATAAATATTTGAAACTAGAGGAATATTTATGTTATTATTTATTTATTTATTTATTTTGGTAATACATCGTCATTTAGGAAAAAGGATTTTTATAAAAGATTTTTAAATTACCTCCTACAATCAAACATCGTTCAAAATCAAATAAAAATTTCAAGGAGAAATATTTTATAAAACTTGATATTTTAAAATAAATTAAAATCTAATTATTTTGGAAATTGGAAATCGGAGGTTACACGTAGGGTGACAGTAGGATTGCCCATGTGGTTAGGCGAGAGTTAAGTGTCCCGGGCTTGGTCATGAGGACTTTGAGGGGGTTACCTGGAGAGATCACATGGATGGTCAGCCCTGTCAAGTAATGGTGTATCTTTTGGACAACGAATACAAGAGCAAGACACTCTTTCTCGACTGGATTGCACCTATATTCTGCATCGATCATTGTTCTGCTGAGATAGTAGATAGCTTGCTCATAGCCTTCATTGCTATTTTGGGCAAGAAAAGCGTCGAGAGAATGATCCATTACCCAAATATAGAGTAAGAAGGGCTTTCCCACGATTAAGGCCACCAACACTGGGGGGTTCGTGAGATAGTTCTTAATGTCATCGTATGTTTTCTGGCATTCTTCTGTCCAAATAAAAGAGACTCCCTTCTTCATAAGCTGAGTAAAGGGTCGGCATTGTCCGAAGAGATTGGCTATTAACCTCCAAATGAATGCCAGTCTTCCCTACAGACCACGAAGTTCTCGCAGGTTCTTTGGAGGATGCATATCGAGGAAATCCTTAGTCTTCTCAGGGTCAATATAAATACCCTTTGAAGCTATGATAAAGCCCAAAAATTTGTCGCTGAAGACTCCCAAGAATGACTTGGTGGGGTTCATCTTGAGCTGGTGGCTCACATTAAATCGAATTATGTTATCAAGTCATGGAGATGATCGTCTTGAAAATGGCTCTTGACAGCAATGTCATCAACATAATATTCTACTGTCTTGCGTAGATAGTCACGAAAGATAGTGCTCATAGCTCGTTGGTATGTAGCACCTATATTCTTCAGACTGAAGGGCATTATGGTGTAACAGTATACCCCTATTAGCGTCCAGAATGACGTATGATTCTCATCTTCTATAAATATCTTGATTTGGATGTAGCCTGAGAACCCTTCTATGAAAGATATACACTCGAAGCCATAAGTGTTGTCGATCATCACATCCATGATTGGGAGAGGGAACTCGTCCTTTGGGTATGACGCATTCATATCACAAAAGTCGATGCAGACTCAGATTTTACCGTTCTTTTTTATGACAGGGACGATGTTAGCTACCCAATCCGGATGTTGTTTTTTGCAGATAAAACTGCTTGCTATTAGCTTATTCACCTCAGCTTTAATGACATCTATAATGTCTGGACAAAATTGTCGTTGTTGTTCCTTTACAGGCTTGGTGTTTGGCAGGATATTGAGTTTGTGCATCGCAATTTATGGATCCAAACCCGGCATATCTTCATAGTTCCATGTGAAGACGTCAATGTATTCCCTTACCATCTGGACAAGTGATACATGCTCTTCTACCAAGAAATTTTTGTTGATGAATATGGATTTAGGAGCAACGTCGTCACCCAAATTGACTTATACAACCTCATCCTCTGTAGGAGGTTCCCGCAGCTTGAAGCGTAATTCCCACAGATATTCTATATTTTGAGACCATGGCTCTACCTCAAAGAGTTTGATAGGGTACTCGTCGTCCTCTTCTAGATCTGCTGATACCATATGGATAACGTTTGTTTAAGCACATCTTCGATGTTATTGTCGGAGACCCACGTGGAGGATCTCGAAGAGTGAGAATGCAATTCATCTACCTCTTCTGAATCTTTAGGAGTTGATGGTGGTGTGACGTACCCTAGGCCATGACGAGTTTGTTGGTAGTGTGTCTCAGGCTTGCCCTTCGGGACAAAGTGATATAGTGGTAAGCATTATCTCCTACCATAATTCAGGCCTTGGTCACTTTTCAGGTCGTATCCCATCCTCTAGAGAATACGCTTAGTCTGTACGTTGTAACAGTAAAGTTATACTTTACCGCTTTCTGGTTCTGGCTTTTCTGAAATGAAGTCCCGACGACCTTCAACCTTCCTTAAAATAATGGGTTTGTCCCCTTTATTCCGTGCTGGAATGACAAAATAGGGGTCTTGGCTAAGGGGGATTCGATTTATTTAGTAGGCTGTACCCAATTCCATATGCAGGTGTAAACCTAGATCATACTCCAGAGAGTACGCAGTGTCCTAAGGTGCAACAACAACACAACTCACCGGGAGACCTTTATTGAGGAAGTACGATATTTCCTGAAAAGGGATTACATCATAGAGGTATGGTACGTCAATTGTAAACCCCCTGATTTTTCAGAATTTTTAAATTTGGATTTTCACAATTTTCTAGAATTTTCTGGGATTTTTCTGTAATTAAAATCAGGGTTCTAATTATTAAATGATTTTTAATTAATAATAAATTATATTAAAATATTATAAAAATAATATTTTTGTGTGTAAAATGAAAAACTGGACTTAGGGTAATTTTTCTAGAATTTATTGGGCCCCGGACCTATTTTTAAATCACCTAAAACTATTATTATTTATTGTTTATTTATTTATTTATTTATTTATTTAAATCCTTAAGCCCAATCCAGCCCAAACCGGCCCAAACCCTTGGCTGCGGGTCGGATCCGGGTCCAACCCGTGACCCAAACCCGCAAGCCCAAACCCGCATTCGCCTATCGGGTCGGGTCGGGTCCTCCCGCACCCGCCCGCCAGACCCGAACCCGGAGACCCGTCTCCCCCATGCGCAGACCCCCGCGGTTCCCGTCGCATTCTCCGGCCACGTCGCCGGAGAACCGCCCGCGCCTCACCCCCACTACCCTACGACCTCCCCTCGGCATCGCCTTCTCCGCCACGTCCTTCCCCGTGCCTCACCCTATATAAACCCCCCTTTCTTTCCCCTCCGATCACTCCCTCACGGCCACCCTCGCCCTAGCTCCGTCGCGCCGCCGCCAGACTCCGGCCTCCCCTCCAGCGTCGCCTAGCCCTGCCGTGAGCCGCCCCAGCCCTCTCCTCTTTCTTCCTCCTTCCTCCTCCTACCTTCCCTCTTCTTCTCCGCAGACCCCGAGCCCGCCTCAGAACCCGCAGCCGCCTTCCCCTCCGCCCGCTCCGTCCGACGAGCCTGTCCTCGGGCCTCCGGACCTCCCCGACCGGCCTCCCCTCCCTCCGCGAGCCCTCGCCCTGCCGTCCTCCCCACCGTGGCCAGCCGACTCCGGCGATACCTAGACACTGATGCCCTAAGTTGGACACGGACACGGCCGGACACAGGACACAGTGTCGTGTCGGACACGAGAATACCCTAGTTTTCGGAGCCCTATTCAGGTACTCTTTTCTTCCTGCTCGTAGCTCTATTTTTGATTCTGTCAGTTGCAGCTCGTAGCCTGCATGACCCTCTCGGTGCCCGTGTAACCTGCTCGACGCATCGCGTCCTGTGGCGATCGCACACCGCGATCCAAAAACAGGAAAAACAATGCCCCGATTCATCCCGGAACTGGGTACGCCCCGCCAAACGGGACGACTTGGTCGCGTGCGGTCTTCACAAATATGTGCGCATTATTGATACGGACGTGCGGGATTTTGCTGAAGTCGATTCGGGTGTGCATGTACACCGAAATCAACGCGTATCCGCGGACACCATCCCGTATCCACCCTTTCTGGAGTGTGTCCTAACTTTGTGTACACACGTCGGATCGAAACAAAACTTGTACCATCGGACTCGTAGCGATACGCTGGTCCTGTGACCCAAGTTTGGTTCGATTCTGAGAACGTTGACGAAATCGCGTGTCGTGGGCCCCACAGGCTCTACTCGACGGGCGATTTTGTGATCGGCTCATCGGAATCCAATTCTGGAAGTTCTGTTGGGTTCGTATCATCGTTCCTGACCTGTTGACACTAAGTTTGGCAAATTCGGAGATCTTTGACCCTGACACATTTTTCGGTGCAAAGCGGGCCCACATGTGGACCCCGTTTTGACCCGAAATTGCCATTTTTTCCCTTGTCTCCAAATTGGACTCAAGGACAGGCGTTTCTAGCTGATTGATATTTTTTGGATCTGATGGTGATGTTTGTTTCAGCAATCGGAGTACCGCCTGCAATTCCAGCTGAAGTCAGCGCCACAATTGGAGCCGGAACCACAGGCAAGTGTACCTTGCCAAACCCTGCAGCTTGCTATTTATTTCCTTGGCTTAATTTTGCATCAGAGGGCAAGTAGAGCTTGGCAACTCGCAGTGGTTCCTGTTATAGTATTTTACTTGAGTTCTTGTAGATTTCATATATAAACTTGTTTAACTGTTCAACCCAGGACCGAGTGACTTTACTTAGCGTCCGATTCATAGTCGGGAGCCAACCCCGTACGCAGAGTTGTGTAACATCACATAGACATGGATACCGAGACCCTGTATTTCTCGTACTTGTCTTATCAAGTATAACATAGCCCAGGACACTTGACACTATTCATGAGACAGAATCTTCCTGAGATATTCATGGTGATTCTGTATAGGATTCAGGTTTTATGACATAGACATCATATTCATAGACATTGGATGCATAGCTATCAGACTTGCTGTATTAGTTATAATCGTACGTGACATGGACATGAGGCATCCTGGACATGAGACGTGGGATTACATTGGGTGGGGAGAGACACACAGGCTACAGGCTGATCTCATATATATAAAACATAGTATATTTCATAGTATAATTTATAGTTATTGCTGCTCACCGGCTCCCCGACACAGAGCTTGTAGTGGCTTCAGCCTGAGTTCTAGTGATGCTCTCAACTTGTATATCACATAAGTTGGTTACATAGCTTACCCTCTTGTTTATTTATCTGCTGCACTGCATTTATTTTGGCTTGTATTTTCTGTACCTTGCTGTCCCATGAGGACCTGGATCCGGATTATGTCCCCAGGAATAGCTGAAGAGATCTACCCCGAGGTGTACGAAACAGGAGCACTTCTCGGAACAGAACAGGAACATGAGGACGAGATCATGGCAGAAGACTTCTCCTGAGTACCGGTTTCATATACTCAGTATTTCTATTTCCAGTTGATTTATTTCCTGTCTATTTGCATTGATGTACCAGACATATTCTCGGGTTGTTCTCCGAGACACTTATTTGAGATTTGCTTATTTATTCTATTGTATTATTTCTGGCATTTAATCTGTGATTATCTGTTATGGATGAGATTAGTATAGACTGTGACCTGTAATAATTGTTCTATTTATTGTTAGACTACAGCTTAAGCATGCCCTGATGGGTCCATTAAATTGGGTGTCCATCGGTGCGTGCTGCTGGCCATTGCCGCGCATCCAGTCCCTCGGTATTTTGGGACTGGGGCGTGACATGGTTTTTGTGGTGGCCCATGCAGGCCGTCGACTAAGTTGTTCGATTTCAACTTAGGGACCGAACAGGCCTACAATAAAAATAGGATAAGTTTTAGGATCTCATCCACTTGCTTGAATCGTTCTTGATATCTATATCGACTTCAAAAAAAAAACTGCATCCTGCCTTGATTCTTCTGTACGCTTCTTATCGTTTATTTTTGGATGCAGGGCAATAGAGTGACAAGAGTGCGACGATACTCCCGCAGGAACACCACCAGTTGCAGCCGTCACCTATGACGACGAAGTGACACCAGTCGGTGGAGTTCCATCAACTCAACAGAGCCATCAGACAGGTCAAACTACCTCCAGATTTCGGCGTGATGACATCCCGCCTCCGCCGCAGTTTATTCCACCAATGCCCGTACTCCCACAAGGACAGCCGATTGACGGGCAGCAGATATTCCAAATGATCTACGCGATAATGCAGGTCCAGCAACAAGTTCAACACGAGGCTCAGCGTCGCGAGGCTGACTTCTTGAGGAACAGTATAGTAACTGCACTGGAGCAGGCCAACCTACCAGCTCGACTGCCATCAACGGGCTCTATCACTGACTTTCGCCAACTAAAGCCCCGCACTTTTTCTGACAAGGAAGAGCCCACAGAAATTCATGAATGGCTCACCAACATTCGGCATCAACTAGAAGCAGCAGAGCTACCACGGGAACGTTGGATGACTGCCGTCAGAATGCAATTAACGGACAATGCTCATCACTGGTGGCTATCCGAGGAGACACGGCTTAGACCAGACCGAGTTACTTGGGAGGAGTTCTCCAGACTCTTCCAGGAGATATACATTTCGGCCATCACACGATCAGAACTTCGGGAAAAGTTCAATCGCCTCACTCAGGATGCTATGACGGTGGAAGAGTACAACGCTGAGTTCATTTGTCTGAGTTGCTTTGCCCCAATGCTGATCCCGACAGAGGAAGAGAAGGCTGAGAAGTTCTTCGACGGACTGAACTTCGATCTACAGAGACTCGTCGGATCCGTCGCACCTACCTCTTACTCGGACATTCTCGCTGCAGCCCGACGCATGGAACGCGTCACCAGGAGAGAGTCTCGCCTCAATCGGCCAATCACATCAGCACCAGACAGAGCACCACCGGAAGAATCCGTAAAGAGATCTCACACGAACCATCCACCCAGGACAGCTTCGCAGACCCTTCCTACCTGTCACTACTGCGGCAAGATAGGCCATGTTGAGAAGGACTGCAAACGCAAGTTGGGATTATGCTTAATTTGCGGAACCAATCAACACTTAGCCAAGGATTGTCCTCAGCATCGAGATGGAGCACCAAGGGCAAACCAACCAGCTTTACCAGCACCGAGGCCACCTTTGGCACCTCAAGCAGCGCTCTTCCAGCAGGCCCAGCAGCAGCAGAGAAATCCACCACAAGGACGTCGACAAGCTTACACGATGACTTTGGAGGACGCGCAGACTCTTGGAGTAGCTAATGCGCGTAAGTGATTCGTAGTATCTGTTTCTAGAATTGTTTTAGCTCGTGCCCGTTGGTTCGTGACCTCAGCCCCAACCTAGTAAATTGGAACTTGTTAATAATAGCCTAGTTTTCTAAAAATTGTAGTTTTCTTGCTTTAACTAGATTTTTACTCTGGAAAGTGCAAAACTTTCATTCTTAGGGAAACGATACTTCCCTAAGTACCTTGTGACGTATTTCGAACCGTGCTTGCGACCGCGTCATCTCTGTTGACTGGTAATTCTTTGATTGCGAGGACGCAATCCTCTTAAGGGGGATAGACTGTAAACCCCCTGATTTTTCAAAAAATTTAAATGTGAATTTTTACAATTTTCTGGAATTTTCTGGGATTTTTTTTTAATTAAAATCAGGATTCTAATTATTAAATGATTTTTAGTTAATAATAAAATATATTAAAATATTATGAAAATAATATTTTTGTGTGTAAAATGAAACACTGGACTTAGGGTAATTTTTCTGGAATTTATTGGGCCCCAGACCTATTTTTAAATCACCTAAAACTATTATTATTTATTGTTTATTTATTTAATTATTTAAATCCTTAAGCCCAGCCCAGCCCAGCCCAAACCGGCCCAAACCCTTGGCTGCGGGTCAGATCCGGGTCCAACCCGTGACCCGAACCCGCAAGCCCAAACCCGCATTCGCCTATCAGGTCGGGTCGGGTCCTCCCGCACCCGCCCGCCAGACCCGAACCCGGAGACCCGTCTCCCCCACGCGCAGACCCCCGCGGTTCCCGCCGCGTTCTCCGGCCACGTCGCCGGAGAACCGCCCGCGCCTCACCCCCACTACCCCACGACCTCCCCTCGGCACCGCCTTCTCCGCCACGACCTCCCCCGTGCCTCACCCTATATAAACCCCCCTTTCTTTCCCCTTCGATCACTCCCTCACCGCCACCCTCGCCCTAGCTCCACCGCGCCGCTGCCAGACTCCGGCCTCTCCTCCAGCGTCGCCCAGCCCCGCCGTGAGCCGCCCCAGCCCTCTCCTCCTTCCTCCTCCTTTCTCCCCTCTTCTTCTTCGTAGACCCCGAGCCCGCCTCAGAACCCGCAGCCGCCTTCCCCTCTGCCCGCTCCGTCCGGCTAGCCTGTCCTCGGGCCTCCGGACCTCGCCGACCGGCCTCCCCTCCCTCCGCAAGCCCTCGCCCTGCCGTCCTCCCCACCGTGGCCAGCCGACTCCGGCGATACCCAGACACTGATGCCCTAAGTTAGACACGGACACGGCCGGACACAGGACACAGTGTCGTGTCGGACACGAGAATACCCTAGTTTCTGGAGCCCTATTCAGGTACTCTTTTCTTCCTGCTCGTAGCTCTGTTTTTGATTTCGTCAGTTGCAACACGTAGCCTGCATGACCCTCTCGGTGCCCGTGCAACCCGCTCGGCGCATCGCGTCCTGTGGCGATCGCACACCGCGATCAAAAAACAGGAAAAACAACGTCCCGATTTACCCCGGAACTGGGTACGCCCTGCCAAACGGGATGACTTGGTCGCGTGCGGTCTTCACAGATACGTACGCGTCGTTGATACGGACGTGCGAGATTTTGTTGAAGTCGATTCGGGTGTGCGTGCACACCGGAATCAACGCGTATCCGCGGACACCGTCCCGTATCCGCCCTTTCTGGAGCGTGTCCTAACTTTGTGTACACACGTTGGATCGAAATGAAACTTATGCCATCGGACTCATAGCGATACGCTGGTCCTGTGACCCAAGTTTGGTTCGATTCTGAGAACGTTGACGAAATCGCGTGTCGTGGGCCCCACAGGCTCCACTCGACGGGCGATTTTGTGATCGGCTCATCGGAATCCAATTCTGGAAGTTCTGTCGGGTTCGTATCATCGTTCCTGACCTGTTGACACTAAGTTTGGCAAATTCGGAGGCCTTTGACCCTGACATATTTTTCGGTGCAAAGCGGGCCCACATATGACCCCATTTTGACCCGAAATTACCATTTTTGCCCTTGTCTCCAAATTAGACTCAAGGACAAGCATTTCTAGCTGATTGATATTTTCTGTATCTGGTGGTGATGTTTGTTTTAGCAATCGGAGTATCGTCTGCAATTCCAGCTGAAGTCAGAGCCACAATTGGAGCCGGAACCACAGGCAAGTGTACCTTGCCAAACCCTGCAGCTTGCTATTTATTTCCTTGGCTTAATTTTGCATCAGAGGGCAAGTAGAGCTTGGCAACTTGCAGTGATTTCTGTTATAGTATTTTACTTGAGTTCTTGTAGATTTTATATATAAACTTGTTTAACTGTTCAACCCAGGACCGAGTGACTTTACTTAGCGTCCGATTCATAGTCGGGTGCCAACCCC
The DNA here is from genome assembly GCA_036927795.1 of Iris macrosiphon. Classification (NCBI taxonomy): domain Eukaryota; kingdom Viridiplantae; phylum Streptophyta; class Magnoliopsida; order Asparagales; family Iridaceae; genus Iris; species Iris macrosiphon. Next base: position 155,329,143 of record JAYESA010000009.1, read on the forward strand.
GTACGCGGAGTTGTGTAACGTCACATAGACATGGATACCGAGACCATGTACTTCTCGTACTTGTCTTATCAAGTACAACATAGCCCAGGACACTTGATACTATTCATGAGACAGAATCTTCCTGAGATATTCATGGTGATTCTGGGTAGGATTCAGGTTTTATGACATAGACATCATATTCATAGACATTGGATGCATAGCTATCAGACTTGTTGCATTAGTTATAATCGTGCGTGACATGGACATGAGGCATCATGGACATGAGACGTGGGATTATATTGGGTGGGGAGAGACACACAGGCTACATGCTGATCTCATATATATAAAACATAGTATATTTCATAGTATAATTCATAGTTATTGCTGCTACCGGCTCCCCGACACAGAGCTTGTAGTGGCTTCAGCCTGAGTTCTAGTGATGCTCTCAACTTGCATATCACATAAGTTGGTTACATAGCTTACCCTCTTGTTTATTTATCTGCTGTACTGCATTTATTTTGGCTTGTATTTTCTGTACCTTGCTGTCCCCTGAGGACCTGGATCCGGATTATGTCCCCAGGAATAGCTGAAGAGATCTACCCCGAGGTGTACGGAACAGGAGCACTTCTCAGAACAGAACAGGAACCTGAGGACGAGATCGTGGCAGAAGACTTCTCCTGAGTACCGGCTTCATATACTCAGTATTTCTATTTCCAGTTGATTTATTTCCTGTCTATTTGCATTGATGTACCAGACATATTCTCGGGTTGTTCCCCGAGACACTTATTTGAGATTTGCTTATTTATTCTATTGCATTATTTCTAGCATTTAATCTGTGATTATCTGTTGTGGATGAGATTAGTATAGACTGTGACCTGTAATAATTGTTTTATTTATTGTTAGACTACAGCTTAAGCATGCCCTGATGGGTCCATTAAATTGGGTGTCCATCGGTGCGTGCTGTTGGCCATTGTCGCGCATCCAGTCCCTCGGCATTTTGGGACTGGGGCGTGACATAGACACTATAACATACTCTTCTAGTTCATCTTCTTTTGTGGTTGTCAGTGACACTGACGATGTACGGATCTTGACAACCAGCTACCCTGGGTTTTTGTGGCAAGGGGATCCTTTTCTGGAAAGCATCTCTATCCCTGGAGTATGACCGCCAAGGATTCGTGTATCTTTCTACGAAGCTTGACCACAAAGGGAGTATCTGTTTGGTTTGGGCATCCTCTGAGATGGACCCTTAGGGGATCGCCTGAAGCTGTAGTAGTATCGACTTCGTCATCAGCGTCGTTACCTCCTTCGTCTAGGTGGATTTGCTTGTACAAGATCAAGTTGGAGTAGTACGCCTTGACTCCTTTGAAATAATCTACGTCGATGAATTCTGTCTTGACAATGCCATCTTTGCTGACGTACTTTAAGCACTGGTGGAGAGTAGATGGAACAATCATATACTCATGTATCCATGGATTCCCTAGCAAGATATTGTAGGACACTTCCATATTGAAGATGTAGCAAGTCACCTCTGTTCTGAGATCACCGATTTAACACTTCAGATGAACCTTGCCTAGCGGGTAGCTTCTTCCGGCATTGTAGCTGCTGATAGTGGTATTGGTGGCTGCTAGCCGTTGCATCAAAATCCCTAAGGTCTGTAGCAGGCTTCGTGGGAAAATGCTAAGAGATGATCTGGGGTCGATATGCATCCGGTCCACCTTAATGACTCTAATGTATCATGTGTAATACAAAGGACGATTATGCCTATTATTCTTTAACAATATGTCCTACTGAGAGAATGTGATTGTAGAAGCATAGAAAATATGCATCCATGCGTCCAACAACTATGCACCCCAAAGTAAATCTCAAAAAAGATTGGGCCATAGAATCACCCTACGGCCCAATAAAGCGACATCCATGCATCCTAATGAGTCAAAGCAGCTTTGGCCGCAGATAGACCTGACATGGCATCCTAGCAACAGGATTGTCTCTAAAACAGTATCCTAAAAAAGAGGATTTTATGAATGCCTCAAAAGACGTGAATACACTAAATGACAGAAGTCTCACGTCAGCATAAAACTTCACTCTCGATGGGTGTGCAGCACCATATGTATAGCACAACAAGGACCCCATGTATCCCAGACTCCAAGCATTCTATGTATCTCTGGCCCCATGTGTCCCAGACTCCATGCGTTCTATGCATCTCTGGCCCCATGCGTCCCAGGCTCCATGCGTTCCATACATCTCTGGCCCCATGCATCCAAGACTCCATGCATCCCATGCGTCTCTGGCTATATGTGTTAAAGACTCCATGAAGACCAAATCTTGCTTTTATAACATGAGTAATTCTCTCCAACCAAGTGCGAACCATGTGTCAAGTTGACCAAGTCACGCCCATAAAGGACGAGAACCACCAAGATCTTCAGCAACAGAAAATCCCAACAAGCGCCCATGTGACAGCCTGGTCCACTCACGGTTACAGCTGCACCCTGTTAAGGAGGCACATGTGGCACCCTCTAGCATACATGCGGCCCAACATATGCGTACCCAATGATGACTATATATACAAGGGGGACGCACACACGGAGGTCGCTAACACAGAAAGAGGACATACAGATATGAGCAAAGAGAGAACGTAAGCTTCTTCACCCTATATAGAATCGTCAATGTAGTTAAAGAGTTGCTGCACTTCTCAACCTCCATCATCACACCCTAGATCAAAATATTATATTTAGATATTTTTTTTTAGAATTCTTTGTACTTTTTTTGTTCCTTAAATACAAAGTTTACAAGAACTCATTTAATGTCAAACAAGATGGCCACTTTGCTGGGGACTTCTTTCTCCTTCGATGAGAAAGTTGTGACGCAATCCGATACAGTCAAGCTCGGATCAACTCAAAGGATGCTGGCGGTCCGCTTCGACTAGCAGGCTTTCGAGAAGATACTCTCGGAGGGAAGAACTAGTCCTTTGTTAAGGCTAGCAAAGCCCAAGAAGACTCATAGGACATGGGTAGAAAAGGCTGCTACGTCTCACCCAACTGCAAAGCATGCGCTTCCCGTCTTTCTCTATGCCGTAGGGACCACACATCATGCGTCCATTGCTTATGCGGCAGCCCCTTCCAATAAGAAGGATGCTCAACACCAGAAGACCGGCAGGACGTGGATAGCAAAGGCCGCTACGCCTCACCCAACTATGGAGCATGCGTTCCTTATCTCTCTCTCTGATACTGAAGACGCACAATAAGCGACCTCAGGCTATCCCCGCTCATCCGACCTCCTTGCCTGAAAAGGAGAATGCTCAGCACCCGAACTCTGGCAAAGAAAATAATATGATGCCAAGAGTTTTGGGGTTGATGCATAGCCCATGCGACCACAACGAAGCATACAGAGAAGAAAGAAGTATGCGGCTTCTAGCTCAGCCACATGCGTCTCTAACTCCCCCAAAAACTGTCTTTGACTAATCTTATCCGGACGTGCTTTCATGCACCGCTTTGAAGAAAGTCAAAACTTGGACTCTTCGTACTATGTGCTTGCACGTGCTAAGTCGAAGAAGTCTAGGACAGTGCGAGCTCGTCAAGCTCAATAAACTGTCCATTTCGTTGACAGTCAGCAGGCACCGCTAACCGTTATGCGCGCCCCTGCTGAAAAGCTATATAGGACTGCCCCAAGCGTCCTGCCCACATAGGCAAATGGGCAGGGTCCATCTCAAAAGTCTTCCACTAACAATCCGGGGAAAGTTCTTGTACAAACACTAGATCAGGAAGAAAAGGCAACACACACATACCCGTGCGCTCGGTCTATCTGTGCTCACAAAAATGGTACAAAGGTGAATCGGCCCTTGCCTGACTTGCACGACATAATAAATCACAAGCGCAAGACGAGGGAGACAACTACTTCAAGTGGAGTGTCCTTCCCAGGACATCACTGTACCAAAATTATCATCAATGGCTGCTGCAATAAAGTGGCAGTACCCACAAACAGGTAGTCGGTATTCCAACGACTACATCTGAAGGCACCTAGCCGTCAATAACCCAAAAATTAGGTACAAATACTAGAGGAGGAGGAGCTACCATTCTCCTTATGTTACTCTACCCGGAAGGACCCTTCCACCGTACGAAGAAGGAAGCCCAGCACCTCTAGTCCGTCACTCTCAACTAGCGCATTGAGAAGGCAACTACCAGGAGGACCAGCAGTGGGACCTGTGGAAGGTATTTTCCAAGGTACCCGCTCAAAGAAAAAGCTATCATCCGCTGGGGATAGTTCTTCCTCTGGACCCTTGGGGGTTTCACAAGATGGGGCTAGTGATCCCCCAAACCAATACAACAACTTGACGTTCCAAGAAGGCAGTGATTCCCCAAGAACAGACTCTGATGTCCCTGGGGGTAGCCACCCTCATCAAGATAACGTAGCCTCCTATGATGGGGGTAGTACTCTCTCCGAATCTGAGGAGGAGGCGATGCTACCTGATGACTACTCCCAGCAAGAATCTGAGACGGAAAGTACAACGTCCACTGCCCCGTCTACTGCCCCGTCCATCTCTCCCCATGTAAGGAATGTATACATAGCAGAGGATGATCACGAAGGACCCAGCAATCGACAATGCCTCGAGGCTATTGAGGCCATGATATTGTCATGACCCACACCTGAAATAAGGGCACGAGTGGTGAACTACGCCCAGCCTACGTCGTAAGAATGACGTAGAATGCTATCTAGATCCACAATACTAGCTAAATATCTCATACAATATATTTATGGTATATGTCATGCCATCTGAACTCCAAATGGAGGAACAAATATAATGACATAATAAGATATCAATACTCAATCACAATATCAAACTAAGGGAGATAAAGCACGATATGGGATATAAAAGATAAAATAAGTATCACAAAACATCCACAAGTCCACACTATGAGTCTAGGCACAAACAACTCCTAAAATAATAATATACATGCCATGAGTCTAAAATAAGAAAAATACAATGTCCAAAATATAAGTCTACGCCTCTAGTCACTGGCATTAAGTGTCCTTGCTCTAGGGAAGTATCCTCTAATGGATCACCATCCTGTGGCCCGTAGTAAGTGGGACACTGCTCCTCTAGCCAGTCATCTAAAAAATATATATCCAATCAGGATTGGAGCAAAGTACAAAACTCTAAAATCAGTTCCAAATACATGGTAGAGCATATATGGAAAATAATAGAAAAGAATACAAGATAACTAGAAATAGGAAATGAAAATGAACTAGAGTGAACATGTAAAGTAATGGAATAAAATAATAAGCAATATGGAATATCTACAAGTAATAAAAATAGATAAACTAGCTACTGTGCCATAGAGTACACGTTCGTTATGTGATCGGTTTGGGTTGAACACGAATACAATATGGTAACTCGATTACACGTGTGATATATAATCGACATGTATACGAATATACTTGGGCTTGATCACATAACCAACTACTACTACCCCGTCCCTAACCAATACTCATGGATCCAATTATGACACGTTACGAACACGAATATAAGCACACTGAACCCGAGTAGTGTGTGAACATGAAGTACACGATAATCAATACCCGATACACACGATAAAATACATGTGAAAGAGTACCCGCTGAACACGGTAGGAGATAATATCCCATGACAGGATCCATTTAGTACAAGTCCATGTAGTCACTGTGTCAGAATCAAGTAAGAAGTTCTAGAACATGTGATATATACACTATCAAAACTGAAAACTAACAGAGAGATGTACTCACCTCTGATCTTGAGCAAAGGGTATATCTTGATGTCCAAGCTGGTGTTACACAATCCTATTTAGGAATATCATGTTAAATGGTGTAAAGAGTAATAAATGAGTTAAACAATGCACTAATATGCTTTCTAGGTCATTTCTAGGTCGTACTAGTCAAACTAGGCTAATACCTTGATTTGATCCATACCTAGCTTCTAGGGTGATTACTAATATGCTTTCTAGGTCATTTCTAGGTCGTACTAGTCAAACTAGGCTAATACCTTGATTTGATCCATACCTAGCTTCTAGGGTGATTACAAGTCCATACTAGTGGTTATTGGGTGATACTAGGTCACTTCTAGTTTTCTAGGTTCTCAACTAGAAGATACTAGTTAACTAGCTAATATTCATTACCATATTGCCTTAATATCTACTAGTACTAATATTTCCTACCTTATTACTGATATATATATATATATATATATATATATATATATATATATATATATATATATATATATATATATATATATATATATATATATATATATATATATATATATATATATATATATATATATATTAACAGATATCAAAGTATGTACTAGCTAATATACATATATATAACTAATTAACTAATACATTAACAACTTCTAACTGACACACACTCTAACAGTGTGCACCCAAAAATCACATAGGTGTATGAACTGATACACATCAATACACTCATACACTATACACAATACACATTCACAGCACCACTTAAGTTTTTGCCCAATCAGTGTATCAGTTATACTTATTCCTAACTAACATTACTCTAATACTCTGCCTGAACCCTCACGCAGTTGTTCTTAGCTGCTCAACTTGCTTTCCTTCAAGTTCAGATCAAGTCCCCATTTTTTTACTTGCCATAGCAACATTCATTATACTGCTGAATCAAAGACTTAACAGCAAGTTGTTGGTACAAATTCCCCTACATCTGCCATTACTTGGTAATTACAACCCTCCCTCGATACATTTGCAATAACACTCCAGCACCACTTCCTTACTGACATCAGTCCAACCAACATCCCTCACACAAGAACCCGATACCTAGTCCTTAATATGTGATACTCACTAGTGTATAACACTGTTGCTCCTATAGCAGTATAGTTAATGCACTGTTGCTGATACTTCTTAACCAGATTCCCTTCTTCCTTGTATCAATTGATGTTGTTTGCATTAAACAACTAAGTTGAAGTAACAATGCATTATAACTCGGCTCCCTTATAGTTGCTGCTTACAACTGATGCTATTTGCATCTAGTGTAAGTCTCACATACACCACAACTCACCCTCTGGTGCACTCGAGTACCCCTTGTTGTTACTGCAGCTATTTCATTCTAGATGACACAGCAACAACACGCACATAAACATAATATTCCCACAATCACTTGCCAATACATACATCCACACACACATATGTATACCCTCTCGAACACAATTATATATATATATATATATATATATATATATAATAGTTACCATGAAGTAAATACATATGTATATACATGTGAATATCAAGTGCAAAACTGCAAGTAAAACCATAAATGACCAATTTGTCAATTCAACAAACACTTGGGGTGCACTCTAGCGATACGCTTAGATACGCTCATGATACGCACCCAAACCTATTCAAACTCAACCCAAAGTCTCACCACGAGTTTTAAATAGCAATTAGAACATACTCTAAGTGATAGCAAGCCAGTCCAAGTGTCATGGCACCAATTCACATGTGTGTAGCACTCGTGTCGAAGGAAAAACCCCTAAATCATCCCGTATCACCAAGTTTTAGGATACGGCCTACTCGTATCTAATTATGGACACATAGCTAGCCTCACAATACCCTAACAAACCTATTTAGGTCCTCCAAATCTAATGACAAACACTTGATAAACCAATCTCGGATTTTCTCCAAAATTGACATAAAATACTATATAAAAGTCTCCAAATAGGTCACATGAAGGCCAAGCTTCTCCCCATGGGTAGCCCTAATGCATGGGTGGATTCTAAATGACTAACTAAACTATTTAGATAAAAATACAAAGGTTAATTTCAGATTTTACCTATTGGGAGATGGATTCCCAATGCCAAGCTAATAGGGACACCAAATGACATAAGCTTCTAGATCCAAAGCTCCCTTCTCCAATGCTCTTGTCCACCACTCGCTTCTAGTCTCATTGGTGATTAGAATAAGAGGGATTGTGATTAGATTGGTAAAAATTTGGTGGAGTAATGAAGGAATTTATGGATAAACTAAATTTGGAAAGTTGAGTGAATGGAATGAGAGGAGGAGAGAGAAGAAGAGTCTCTAAATTGGGCCGGCCACTCCTAGGTCATCTCAGTGCAATGCATAATACCTAGAATACCCCATGGATTTTCATAAAGAAATAATGAAGGGTGGAAGCTTGTCTCCCTAATGATGGTTAAGTCTGATCCTCTAATAAGAGCACAAGGTTAACTAAAGGGTTTATTTAAGCTAGCCTAAACTAATTAATTAGGTTGTCATGTCAAGTTGGTTAGGTCCACTAGGGTCATGACTAACAAAGCAGTATACCTACTATCCATAACCATACAGTTACATAATATATATAACATGAATATTAAATTAAAATAAAAATACCATAATTATTTATATAAAGTACAAATAACCCAAATACCCCTATTCTAGAAATATAGTAGTGACAGATACAAACGATGAGTTCATCAATGCAAGCCCTGACCCAGAATATGCTAAAAATTAAAGTAAACATGGCTTCCCAACCAGCAAGGGCTTCTAGACAAGTAAGCTTGGATCCTGGGACCAATGCAGATTCCGACACAACCGCTCCACTCATAGGCGATAATCACCCTCTGCCTGGCTCATCTGCCCATTCCGCAGGAGACAAAGCCAGAGAAGCAATAAAGAAAATCCGGGAACTCTGGGCTTGCCTAGATTCCATGGGCAGCCGAACTCACTACGCGAGCTCGAGATACGACAACCATACCCGTCCGAGTGGAAGCCCTTCAACTTGAACCCATTCGACGGAAAGACTTACCCCCATCAATACATGAGTTATTTTGAGACTACAACAGGGCACCTACCTCGCAATGACACATTCCTCACCAAGATCTTTATGGGGGATTGTCCGGGGTAGCATTCGACTGATTTTGCAACCTATAAGATAACTACATCTCGTCGTTTGATGACCTCAAGAGTCTTTTTCTCAAAAGATTCTCTGACGGAGGAAGCGACATGACGATGTCCTCCGTGATGGATGTTACCCAAGGAGAAAGGGAACTCGCCTAAAATTATATCAAGCATTTCTGATAAGCAACGCTGAGATTTCCCTCAGGCAATCCCGAGTCGACACTGATGGACATGTGCCAAAGAAACTTACTTTCAGCAGTCAGCCTCTGGATGGACGATGGTCAGTTTAAAGACTGGACGACATTCATCATAAACTCTTTCAACACTGAGAAGAAGGTCAAGTACGCCCATATCTTGGGAATACAGATCCCTGTCGCCACGATAGGGAAAAATATCCCATAAATAACAACAGCGACAACAGCAGCCGCGATGTAAAATGGAAGCAGGCCTTGGTTGCCAACTTAACCAAGAAGCCCGAGCAAAAGTCGGCTGAGGTTCCAAAGCCCAAGGAGACTTACTCCTTCAAAGATGACAATGTCATGCCAATCTTCAATGTGTTGATAAAGGGTGATAAGCTTCGGCTCTCCGACGTCAAACGTCCTGTTGAGGCAGCCAAGGTGAATAACCTAAAGTACTGCGATTACCATTATTACGTCCATCATGCATCACCGGACTAATACACAATCAAGTGATACATCCAGCTCCTGCTTGACACCAAGGCCGTCACCTTGGATATCGATGACAAGATGGTTTCCACTAACAAGGTATCGCTCCAGTTCGGCAACTTTTGGACGACAGAAGCCCAGGACGGGGTAATCCCAATTTTTTTGGCAATGATGGAGGTCGTCAATCTTTCGCCAGCTCGTAACTAAATGGCTAGACTGATACCTTTCACTACGCCACGTAGGGAGGTAATGTTAGTTCACCCCGATCTTGCTCCAGAATTGATGCAGTAGACAACACCTTCTACCACCATGTCCAACGGCAAGAAGTCCAAGTCCTACAATACGGTTTTCCTCTTATCTGAGGAAGCTATAACAGGAGCAACGAGGTTAGGCTTGACATACCAATGGGAGTAAAATACCCCTGATGATGGTGTACCCCCGACTATCATACCGACCTTCTCTGATCCGAGTCCATCCCAGACTCCGCCAGTGGACAAGTCCAAACAGAAAAATACTCGCTTCGACAAACCGCTACACAAAGACACAGCCCAGGGGCAGAAGAAACCCTACAACTTTGACATCTTGGCCCAGCTCGCCAACACTCCAGTGAAGCTGTCACTATTCGATCTTCTGGGCTCTCCAGAGACACTCGGTCTGCTCTTAGTGAGGCTTTGTAGAATGCCAACATCTGTTTGGCGCAGGTCAAACCGCTAGCTGAGGATCCGGCCGCTTGCCCCCACTACAACAATGTGATAGAGGCGATATCCAATATTATATTCTCGCAACAAGACATATTGCTAAAGAACAACCGGCATGATCTTTCCATGTATTACACAGGGTACATTGGTGCTATCAAGGTGGACCGGATGCACATCGATCCCGGTTCGTCAACCAGTATTATCCTGCAGAGTCTGCTATAGACCTTGGGCATTCCGATGCATCGTCTGGCAGCCACCAATACTGCCATTACTGGCTACAATGCAGGAAGAAGATACCCTATGGGCAAGATTGCTTGAAATGCTAGATCGACGACTTAAAAATAGAGGTCACTTGCTATGTCATTGACGTAGATGTATCCTACAATGTCTTGCTTGGACGTCCATGGATACATGAATATATGATCGTGCTGTCAACCCTGTACCAGTTCCTGAAGTACGTTGACGAATATTGCATGGTCAAAATATTGTTTGCTGATGTCGATCCTTTCAAAGTATCGAAGCCTGTTACTCCGATTCGATCCTTTACAAACAGGTCTACCAAGATAAAGGTGGTAATGACGCCGATGATGAGGCAGAGACTGGGACAACACTAAAAGATCCCTTGAGAGTCCGTCTAAAGTCACGCGCTTCTAACACAACCTCTTCCTGTAGAAGCATGAAATACGATGGGGAATTATACGCGTGTTATACAGTAAAACCCCCCAACATACATGAAGTCCGCGTAAAACAAGGCCTCAGAGCCGTTTGGCGTAAAGTAGAGCTTTAGAACAGTCCACGTAAAACCGGGCTTCAGAGTTGTTTGGCATAAAGCAAAGCGTCAGAGCTGCCCGCGTAAAGCAGCGCCTCAAGGCTGTTTTGGCGTAAAAAGGTTGCTTTACCTTCCAGCGTAAAGTTTAAAATACGTTTGTTTTTAATGCAGCGTAAAGTTGTAAGAGGAACTCTTCGTATTCCTCGGATGAATTTATCAGACAAAATAGTGAACCTGACTCCTGAAAAAAGTACTGCACAATGATCGAGAGGACGGCTGTGATGATAATTTTACACAGAGACCCAGGTTATCGTTTAGCGACATATTCTTGATACAAGTCATTTTTATGCATTCAAAGAATACGCTGCCTATTCTACATGGGCAGAAATGAGTTTTACGCTCAAGATAAGACGAAATCAGATGCCACGTCAAAAGCTGTTTCTCTTACAGAGCTCGAGGCAAATCTCGGCATTTTATGCACGAGATTGAGGCATATCTTTGTATTTAATGCACGAGCTTTGGTTCTATTCTTTAAAATTTTGTCAACCACAGGGAGAGTTAAAACTGTGACTAATACGTTCACATCACCATCCTTGTATTTTACGCCAACCAGGATATTTTCAACTATAGGAGTACGTCGTATGCTATCTCCTCGAAATATGCCTCGGCTATATTTGCAAAGGTACGTGATAAGGCTATTTAGCCCAGAATACGTTCAAGACCTCAGTCGTGATGAATAATTGGATGGGAGAGCTAAAATCGTGACTAATACGCTCACATCACCATCCTTGCATTTTATGCCAACCAGGCTATTTTTAACTATAGGAGTACGCCGTATGCTATATCCTCGAAATACGTCAACTCGGCTACATTTACAAAGGTATGTGATAAGGCTATTTAGCCCCGAATACGCTCAAGACCTCAGTCAGGACGGATAATTAGCTATTTTTATGCTGGTTATCTATTATTCATGGAATCATCAAGTTTTACGCAGAGCTTGGCCTTTTACGCCAACAAGACAGTTATTTGACTTTTACGCCAACAAGACAGTTATTTGGCTTTTACGCCAACCATCTTTACGTAGGGGCGGTTACCTACGTGGCTTGCATGCCACGATCTTCGAGAAGCAGTTATACGCGTTACCTCATAATGGGATACGTGTCATACGTAGATTCAGAAGATTATTGGAATGTGGGTAGCAGTTATCATAACCGCAGCGTAAATGAAGTCTTCTTCTTCACAATTTGGTCTTTTACGCCAACAAGACAGCTATTTGGCTTTTACGCCAACAAGACAGTTATTTGGCTTTTACGCCAACCATCTTTACGCAGGGGCAGTTACCTACGTGGCTTGCATGTCGTGATCTTCGAGAAGCAGTTATACGCGTTACCTTATAATGGGATACGTGTCATACGCAGATTCAGAAGATTATTTGAACGTGGGTAGCAGTTATTATAACCGCCGCGTAAAAGATATAACTTTCTTCACAGTTTGGCATTTTATGCCAACAAGATAGTTGCTTGGCTTTTTACGCCAACCGGTCAGTTATTTGGCTGATCTCTATAAATAGAGACCCTTGGTCACAGGGTAAAGGGGACAAAAAAGCAGACATACACAGAGACCAGAGGGGGCATAATTAGAGATCAGAGAGAGAGAGCACAAACAGAGAGTGTTGGTTGACAACTTCGGCAACGAGAATTCAATCCCACTTGCAACCTTTGAAGCTTCTTCTTCTTCTTCTACAGCACTTCTTTATCATCTTATGGTCCAAGGGACAAAGTGATCGACCGCAGATCAGACTCCTATAGCAATACTTCCCCAAAATCATTTTTATTGTACTTAATATCCTCGTATAGGATTAATTTTACTCTTTTTTATTTAAGTTTTCAAGCAAAGGTTTCGTATAAACCTCTTTGTTTAAATCCCACAAACAAGAATGGCGACTCTGCTCGGGATGACTTTCTCCTCTGACGAGAAAGTAATTGCTCAACATGATGTTGTATCCGTCGGATCAACGAAGAAGACTTTGGTCGTCCAATTCGACCAATCTGCCTATGAAGATATGCTTCATGTAGGGGGTGACTCTCATTCCTCCTCTGTCCAGAACAACAGGAAGCTGAATAAAGTATGGATGCCTAAGACGTCCTCTACCCTTCCTGTAAGCTCTCATTCTCTGATCAACAAGGTTGTGACAACACAACCAACGTGCCTTGTGCGTAAAAATTTATCTCCCGTCTGTGACGTGGTAGAGAAGACTTTTGGCAATACCTCAGCACCAATCCAGAAGTTTCCAACATGCCCTGTGTGTCAAACTTTGTCTCCTGTTTGTAACGTGGTAGACAAGACTTCTGGCAATACCCCATTGCCAATCCAGAAGTCTAAGACGCGCAATGCGCATAAACTTTTGTCTCCCGTCTGTGACGTGGTAGACAAAATTTCTGGCAAGGCCTCAGTGCCAATACGGAAATCTCAAACATGCCCCGTGCGTAAAATTATGTCTCCCATCTATGATAAGGCAGATGTACCCTTTGATCACATCAAAGGAAAACAAGTGGCAAATCCTTCAACCTCTAAGCTATTACGCCCACAAGAGAAGAAAATTCCCACTTTATAGATTACATGGACTTTTCCTGTTTTACGTGAACCTATACAAATATCCAAATCACGCCAGGATAGGTCTGTTCGCGTAAAGAAGACTTATTTTACGGGAAGATATGCTCCTCGGACAGATGATGGATCATATGCTACTCATATGGGTGAACTGATGTATTCCTATGGCAGAGAAAGGGTTATGATTCCTAATCTCCATCTTCCTACTGATGTAAAAAGGCAGAATAAGCCTTCTTCTTCTTCTTTTTCTTGTAATCTCCCTGATTTGCATGATTTCTTGATCCAGAAATGCAAAGACAGGGGATCTCCTAATACGTCTATTACACCTCCTAGAGAACATTATTGTAATAGTCATGAGGTTATAATTAACTGTTGCTGTTCTAAAGCAAAACGGTCAGTTTTTGACCGATTGAACTACTCCTTATCATTACAGGAATAAGAACCAGACAACGACATGTTTGGGGGTAGTCTCCCTCGACAAAACAGAGCAGCATCCAAAGCTGGGGGTAGAATTCCCTCTAAGTTCGAAGATGATGCAACTATGACCATCTTCCCTGAGGACCGTACGACTCAGGTGTCAGAAGCCCAAAATCCAAAGGGGACTTTCTCCTATGAAGACATCATTGAAATCTTAAATATATTGATGAAGGAAAACAAACTTTGGCTACCCAACATCAGACGCCCTGAAAGGGCTGGCAAGGTCGATGACCCAGAATATTTTCTCTTTTATCGGTACATTCATCACCCCACAAAGGCATGCTATGTACTGAAAAGGAAAATCCAGGAGCTAATCGACGCCAAAGTCATCACTTTGCATTTATAGCGAGAAGAAGCTCACTGTAAATTGATCTCACTCCAACTTGGCAATTTTTCCCCTCAAAAATTACCGGAGGATGAATCCCTAAAATCTTCCAAGCTGAGCAACCTTCATGTCTATCCCCACTCAGCAAATCACTCCCCAGTGAATTTTTCGGACATGCGTTCACGTCCATATTACCTCTGAACTGTTGTCCAAACATTTTTTTTCCCAGCTGAGTTTGCCATGTCCAAGTGACCTCTGAGCAAACCTCCCAGGTTGTTGCTATCGAGCAGTTCACGTCCATATTACCTCTGAACTACGTCTCTCCACTTTCTTCAGCAAAGTAAAATTATTACCACAAGAATGGTCATTTCCATATTACCTCTGTCCTGTTGGTATTTTTTCCCCACAGAGTCACATCTTACCACGTCCACATTACCTCTGAGTAAGATACTTTCAGAACTTTTCCATGTCCATATCACCTATGAGTAAAGTTCTGCTCTTTGACTTTCTACTATCATGTTCGCATAACCCCTGGTAGTGCTAGTCATTTTAGCTTATTATCTGTACTTAACGTATGCTATGGGTAATAAGTCCACAACCCAGATGTACAAATCAACTCTGGGTTCTTCATCCCCAGCAAGTGCCTATGTGCAATATTTTCTCTTTCGTTACAAATTCTTGAAAAAAAAACATAATCCGTATCCAAGAGTCCCGGATACGCAATGGATGATGGATCCTCAAAATCTCCCCAGCGGAGCAATCCTTAGGTCTACTCGCACACTCTCGCAAGTGACTATTCAAACCAATCTCGTTAGACGCTAGCCATGCTCATATTGCCTCTGAGCTATCGTCTCATCAATCTTCCCAGCGGAGAGATCCTTTGGTCTATCTTCATGTTCGGATAGACCACACTCAACAAATTACTCCTCAATGAATTTCTCGGATATTGGTTTATGTCTATATTACCTCTGAACTGATGTCATAATATTTCTCTCAGGCTGAGTTTGTCATGTCCATATTACCTCTGAGCAAACCTTCCGGGTTCGGCTATCGATTATCATGTCCGTATTATCTCTGATATCGGTTGTCATCTCAACTTAGCACCCGTACTTAACTCTAAGAACGCCAGTGGTGTTAGTTCCACGAAAACTGCCACGTCCATATTACCTCTGGCAGGGCTTGTCTTAAACTTATTACTTGCACTCTCGTGCACAAGAAGTAATAGGTCCACCAACCCCCCCCCCCCCGGGGGGGATTCCAGCAATAGAAATGAGTCCACATTACCTCTCAACAGAAATATATCTCTCCACTATCCCTACAGAGTCATATTTTACAGCGTTCATGTTACCTCTGTCAGGACTTGTCTCAAACCTATTACTTGCACTAACGTGCGCAAAAAAGTAATGGGTCCACAAAAAATCCCCCAGCAGGATGTCTTTACTATCCACAAAACCTATCACGTCCATATTACCTATGATAGGGCTTGTTTCAAACTTATTATTTGCACTCAACATGCGCAACAAATAATAGCTCCACCAGAGATCCCCCAGCGGGACGTCCTCCGCAAACACAATATTGTACTACGTCTATATTACCTCTGGTACGATATCCGAAGCTTTACACAAACAATCGTAAAGAAATGGAGGGGCCTTATGTGATTGAAACAATATTTTCAAATGGCGCTTACAGATTAGCCAAGCCTAACGTAGATTTGATGATGGCTCCTATCAATGGTGAATTCCTGAAGAAGTATTATACTTGACCTCCTTTGCTTAATGGAGTATGATAAAGATTTCATTCTGACGATACTACATACAAAGGTTAGCTGAATCACATTCTATCAGGTTTATATGACCTCTGAATAGATATGTTTAACTAATTCAAAACCTATCATGTTCATTATTACCTCTGATAGTGTTTTGTATACAAATTTAGTTGGATTATATTCTATCATGTTCATATTACCCCTGAATAGATATATTCAGCTAAACCTTACAGAAAGTATATCATGTTCATATTACCTCTGATATCATTTTCATCTTAGCTTATCATTTATATTCTAAAGTGATGGGTCCACAAAGTCAGAAAATGTATCTTTATTATCTCTGAGAAGATAAGTAGCAAAAAGTAAAAAGTACATCATTGGGGAGGAGCAGTTAAATCGCGGATCTGTTGTGCTAAAGCAGTTATCCTCTCATTCCTAGAGTTTAAAATGTTAGTGCGAGCCAGTTCTAGCCTTGCTTCATCATTGCTCAAGAGAGATAGTTCGGACAGAGAATCAACAAAACTCGCGTGGATGACACCCACATGTGTCAAGTTCTGTTGAGCTGTCTTCACTTGGCCCTCCAATACATCACGAACTAGCGACGCTTTGAGAAGCCTCTCCCTTGTTTGAGCAAGTTCAGCTTCCAATTCTCGAACCCTTATTTCATATCCCTCACATTCGGTATGACACTGGGCTAGCTGAGGAATACTCTCCACCAATACTGCTTGCTCTTTCTCCATCTCTTGTTGATGTTCCCGGATAGATTTGTTTAAAGTTTCTGTCTTCTAAGCAAAGTCCGCAGTTAGTGAGTCATACTCAGCCTGAACCAAGTCATTGATGCTGCCTCGGGATAGTTGCAAATACTCGTTAATGGGTTATTCTAAACCATTAACCATTTGCTCTAGCGCATCATCTCTTTCAGTGTCATTGCAATTTCTAATCTGCACTATAGTGAGATTGGAGGACATCTTCAAAGCATCAAAGCCTAGATTCTTCTCCAGCACCGTGGATATCAATTCTTTCAAAGTGTTATAGAATATGCTAGTATATTGTTCAACTAGCATAGCAAAGCTCGAATGGACGCTGGGAATGGCCGCAACATCAGTAAATCTCCCTCCTGGAATGACTGCAGAGGATGTTGCCACAGTCGTTACTTCAACAGATGGCGCAACAAAAAAAGAGACACCAATAGCAGTTGAAGTTGCTGGCACGCTCGACGAAGGAGGCACAGTCGAGATGGTGGGTTCATCCACCTCCGATATTATTTGAACTGCTACTATCGGGGTTACATCCGAGAATGTTACGGATGAAAGATAAACGGCTTCAAGGTATGCTTCTTCGACGGTGGTCACCGCCGTTTCATCAGCTGGATCCGCAACAAAATCAAAGGTTGTTTCAGCTCCGCCCTCACTAGAAAAGTCTTCACCTGAAACTAAGATAAGAGAAAGTTAATATCAATTTGATGTTAAATTTTTCTGAAAAAAGTATGAAGACAACATTTACCCATGGCCGATGGTATGTATATTGCGTCTGCAGCCTGTATAGCTAAATCATTTCTTGATGATGCTAAACAAGCTATCATACCTGGCGAGGAGGGTACACCAACTGACGCTTGAGGGTAGTCATCCCAGTCATCACCCAGATCTACTCGAGGTTCATCGGGTGGAATCTCGCTTGAAATACTTACAGATGAAGGAGGGGCTAGCCCCATTATTTGTCTGGGTAAAGGTATACTGATTATTATTGAGCGCGGCTCGAAGATGATATAGAAGTATCACCAGTAACGGTAGTAGCGGCAGCAGTCATGACCAAAGAATCTCCAGTACTTTCAGCTGAGACTGTGGAGGCTCCTTCTTTAAAAGGCGAAGGGCCCCTAATCAAAGAATCACCCCTAACAGGGGAAACAATAGGCTCACTCCTGGAAGAGGCCCCCTTGGTGGAAGTCCTTTTAGGACCTTTTGTAGTCTGCTTCTTCTTACGAGGAGGAGCCTCTTTCTGAGTAGAAGCCTTTTGTTTATTGGAAATAATGAGAGGCTCTGCTGGCGGAGCTATTACGCCTCTCGGTAATATCAATAAATAGTCATCTGCACCAGTAGTTTCATCACCTTCATCAGAGGAGACAGATGGTATCTCCTCTCTTCCAGTGGACTTATGGGAGGGCATTCTAAAACTTTGATATACATCAAAATCATGATGGAAGGTATTGATGGACACATAAAACTATGCGTATGAATGAAGAATACACAACTCCATGGGAAGAGAGGTCGCGGGAACAGCAAAGGTTGCTCTAATACAACCCATGATGAAATAATGCCATCCTCTAGCTCCATCAATAAGCCCACCTTTGAATTTTAAGTTGGTGATAGGATTTCCCACGTGCAACTGATCATACCCAAATTGCCTGACGAAACGGCTAGGCAGATAAGGCTCCAAGTAGCAATGGTCCTCACTTCTGTACAGCAGGTGGGAAGGTCTAATATAGACCAACCAGTAAAAGGCTTCAGGAGAAAGAATAGTCTTCCCCTGACCTACATCCTGAATTTTAGTCCCCTGTTGATTAATATGTACTGGGGGAATAGTACAGAAGAATTTACAACTATGGGCAAAATTTAGTGCTAGTCGACAATCTATGACGCTAGTCACATTCCAAGAAGAATTCCTATAATTCAACAGGAATTTATTGCCCGAACCACTGGCAGATCCGAGAGACATCACTCTGGTATTGTGAAGGATTAACCATCCCATCAGATATAAGAATGGTAATTCCACTCTGGGATATCCTTCGCGCTGTGTAGTATTGGCCAGCAGCCCATCAGTAATAGCCCTCAGGCCAGCTTGTATCCTGCATACCATGACAGGAAGTAGGCCCAATCCCGCCCCAAACACCAAACGCACTGCGGGCCATAGGGTATTATGATAAATACGATCTGCCGACGCAATACCAGGCACCACTCATCGGCGTAGCCAAATAGAAAGGAAGCCAGCCAGTTGAGCTTCTTTTGACAGAGGCTTCCGGCAATGCCTCATATAACTGTAGGCTTTGGTCCCTGCAGGATAACCCTCTATGTCTTCATTCAGAACACAATCTGGAGCCTCTGCATCTTCAATGAGGTCATCGATTGTGTTAGCATTAAGAATGCTCATAGGGTTCAAAGGTTTTTCCTTGCTATCTACAACCTTGTCCTGCTTGGCATTTCTAGCCTGATGGAATAAAAGATAAGATACCCACTTGTAATCACCCTGATTTTTCTTAAATTTTATAAAACGATTTTTCCCAATTTTTCTGTAATTTTCGGGAATTAAAACTAAGGTATTTTGTGATTAAATAAATTTTAATTACTGTTAATTAATATTAAATTATTATGGAAATAATAATTTATGGTGTAAAATTGAAAACTGGGCATAGGGTAATTTTCTGTGAATTTATTTGACTCCGGAAGCATTTTAGAGCCCTAGAAACCAATGTGCATTTAAACCGAATTAAACCTGTGCCAAACACCAGTATCCCCATGCGAGCCCAAGGCCCAACCCAGGAGGATATTGACCAAAGTCAAACTTGTCTAGGTCAAATTCTACCTGTATAAATAATCCCTTCCCATATTTTTTCCCACATCAAAAAAAAAAAAAAAAAAAAAACCCAAACCCTATTTCTAGCCGACCTCCCCAAATTTCCTATTATTCATCCCCTTCCCTTTTCCTGTGTATCCCCCTCTCCAGTTATCCTCTCCGGCCAACCGACCGGAGATTCCGTCGTTCTCCGGTCTGCACCCCCTCCATTGACGGCAGCCTGACGAGCCGCAACTACCCCAGTCCTCTTCTCCGCTCCATCGAAGCCCTAATTTCTCCGGCGATGTCGACTGAGCGAGCGCTCGAGCCATGGGAGGAGTTCCACCGCCACGGCCAGGACTTGGCCGACCGCCTTGCCCAGGGGCTCACCGGGCTCATCGCCGAAACCCTAGTCTCCTCATCCTCCGCCGCCGCCGGTAGGGTGTCGGCCATTTTCGACGTCGGTACCAGGATCGGCCGGGCTGGGGCTTAGTTCGACGCGGGCTTAAACTGAACGCTCCAGCAGTTCTTCCGACAGCTCCCGCCGCCGTTTCGGTCGGAGTATCCTCCGCTCATGGCAGGTACGGTGACCAGGATGAGGAGGGACGACGATGCCTTCGATTTCGGCATCGCGGCGATTGGGAACCATAAGGTGTTGAGGAAGGAGAGGTCGCAGGAGGCTGACGATGAGGAGGAAATCGACTTCGATTCGACGTGTTCGGCCGTTTCGGGAGGGCACGGGGTAGCATCGATATTACATCGACATATAATAGCAGGAGCCAGGACATTGAAAGTTCTTTAGTTGCAAGGGGAGACCTTTGGATAATAGAGACACCAAGTGGTGGTTCAACTTCTGGCAACCAGAATGCACCTCTTTACCTTGTCCAACTTGGAACTGTACTTTTGTTCATGACTCGACATTACTTTTGCCAGTTCATTTGTCCAAGCAACACTTACTTTGGTATGGTTATGATCGCAAGAAGGGGATGCCTTCACTCTGTCCAGCTTTATGGTCAAAACACAGAAGGTGGCTATTAATGTCAATGATCTGTCTTAATCCAGTTACTTGTTCATTTGTGGATTTGTAGTTCCCGAGTGGTCAGCTAACATATGTGGATGGTTAGGGGTTGACGACAAGTGCTTTCCTTCCTGTTTGTGGTGGCTTGCTCCAAACTCAAGGTCGATATCCAGAAGAAACCAAAATTAGCTTCTCGTGCAAGAATAGAAGAGGTACACACATTACGCCAATGAGGCAATGGCCTGATAAATCTTTTTCACTTGGACTTGCACATCCTATAGCTTGGAAGAGAACTGGTCTCATGGTGCGACCAAGCGTCCAATTCAGCTTTTGGAGCTGGACTTCTTCCCCGCAGCGGCGGAGCAGCTCCCATCCGGCCGCTGCCGACCGACCGGCCTGTGCAGTCCTAGTCCCCGACCCTCGGTGCAGCAACCCCTGTGCACTCCGGCTGTGCATCCCCGCTCCTCCCCATCCGATTTCATCATCACCACCACCCGAGCGCCATCCCTAGGCCGAGCCGCCCTCCGCCGACTAGCCGACCTCGCAGTGACCGGACACAGCAACTCGATACGGACACGAAATAGTACACAGACACGTGAAACTCAGATTCACTGAGCCCTGTTCAGCTTTTGGAGTAGTACCTACAGGATCCGCTGATACCGGGACGACTGTTGAAATTCAACCATCAGGCAAGTGTACCTTGCCAATCTATGCAGCTTAGTTATCTATTTTCCTTGCTTTATATATATATTGCTGTGCATGCTCAACCTAGGACCGTGTGACGTACTTAGCGTCCGATTATCAGTCGGGTGCCGACACTGTACGCAGTGTTGGGTACGGTCATCTAGAGATGGATATCCGTGACACTTTATATTCTCGTACTTGTCTTATCAAGTACCATATGACCCAGGACACTTGACACTATTCATGAGACAGGATTTTCCCGAGATATTCGTGGTGATTCTGTATAGGATACAGGACATGGACATTATACTACTAGATACTTTATGACTGGTTGCATTTAGCTATGATCCCGCTTGACATGGACATGAGACGTTATGGTCATGATATGCGTGGTTACATTGGGTGGGGAGAGACACACAGGCTACAGGCTGTTTCATAAATCTATCTACTACTATTGTGAGGCCTCAGACTCTCGTAGCAGAGCTAGGCACATTACGTGTTTACTACCGCTACCGGCTCCCCGACACAGAGCTTGTAGTGGCTTCAGCCTGAGCACTAGTGATGCTCTCACTTGCATTTCACTTAGATGGTTACATATTTACCCCATCGTTTCATTTAGTTATTTATTTGCTGCACTGCTTATTTATTTATTGGCATGAGCTTTCTTGTACCTTGCTATGTCCCCTGAGGACCTGGATCCGGATTTTGTCCCCAGATTTTGCAGACGTGGTTTATCCCGAGGTTTACGGGACCGGAGCAGGAGCTGATCCAGGAGCTGTACCACCACCCGAGGACGAGGTCTTAGCTGAAGACTTCTCTTGAGCATCCATGTTCATGCTCAGCTTTCATCTATTTATTTCAGTCATTTACTTTCTGGTCTGTTGAACCATTTTACTAGATATTTATCGGGTTGTTCCCCGAAGTACTTTGTGAGACTTGCTGATGATTTACATTCCTTATTTATTCTGTGGATCATATTTTATATCTTGGGTGGATGAGATTAGTTGTGCCTTGATTGTCGTAGACTTGTTTTACAGCTTAAGTATGCCCTGATGGATCCATTATATTGAGTTGGTCCATCGGTGCGTACTGCTGGCCATTGACACGCGTCTAGTCCCACGGTATTTTGGGACTGGGGCGTGACATGGTTTTTGTGGTGGCCCATGCAGGTCTACGACTAAATAGTTCGGTTTCAACTTAGGGACCGGACCAGCCTGCACCTAGGACTAGAATATAGGATCTCATCCACAATTAACTATGATTCATCTTCCTCCTATATGTTCTATTTTGAACAATTGCATCCTGCTTGATTCATGTACTCCCCTAATAGTTCTTTAAGTATAGCCGTTTCCTAGAATATAGAAGTTCCTGTTGATAGATGATAATTAGAGTAGCACCTATTTAGAATACAACGAGATATAGACACACCTCTAAGTTTAGAATATCTAGTGAACCTAGAATTGCTTATCTTTAGATTGGCATACCATTACCCTTGATGTATTAAGAAGACTTGAGAGTAGTATAGACACTACTAGAATTAGTTAGAAGGTTACCATAATATTTGCCCCTAGCATTGAGGAACCCATAGAAAACCAAAACTTAACATTAGGACTGAGCCTAACCTTCATAGTTAGATGATATTGGAACTATAAAACTTATATCATTGTCTTGTTATTAGTAGACAGTACCTAGGAAGCCTAGAGGAATGTAATCAACACTTCACCCTTGATCATACCCCGAACATGGCAACTAGCATACCACCCCCTTAGAGAACCATGATGCCATCTAGAGCCCTCTATCTTTATTTTATAGATTGTTTCCCTGCGACCATAGCGCTCGCTATTTTGCGACGGCTAATTACGTTTCTTCTCTTCATCTTTCAACTCGTGCCATCTGACACTTCGGATAGTAGGCCAAGTAAATTTATTCTTTGTTAAGGGCTCATAGTTTGCTAGGCTTATAGTTGTAGCCTTGAGTGTGAAATCTTTATGCTTGGTAGTTAGAACTTGATAAGTTTAAGTTATTTTGTAGATTGTGACCAATGATTAACCCTTAATTTTTAATCATGTAATTTGTACCCTCACCCCGATACAAGTTAGACCCTTCCTCCTTAACGGCTAGTAACTCTTCTATCCCTACGATTGACACATGTTCTAAGAGTACTATGATTAAGACTTAAGGTGACCCTTACCTATATAATGCAATAGGAGACCCTAATCAATACCAAGATTTTTCCTCATATACCCTAATAAAGAGTTTCTATTTTATTTGCATGTGCAAGGTTATTTGTAGGATCCTCTTAAGACTGTCACCGTATTAGTTTAAATTCTTATAAGTTGGGTAGTATACCTCACCACCTAGTATCATATAGCCCTTGTGATCCATTGATGAAGTATAACTGAATGACATTAATTGTATGTTAACATAAGATGATAGTGTTTATTCAGACTATAGAACATAGAGGCTCACACCCCTACTTTGCCGACCATTGACTTAGACAAGGAATTAATATGATAACTGTAGAGATTGTAGAATCTTTTGCTATTGTTGCTTATGTTGTTTTGTTTTGCAACTTGAATTATTTGTAACTTCTCTCATCATAATCCAGCGTTATATTTTCTGTGCTACCTCGAATTATGCTGCTATTATAGCCTAGTTTTTGCAAGCTTATTCTTTATCAAGCTTGTTCATGACATATGTATTAGTGGGCGCCCACAATAATACATTTCAGAATCAGTGTATGAAGGTCTAGCTAACCTTAGTGCGCTCGATTCGCCTTTCGTAATGCTACTTTACGTGGATTGAGATATGTAGTGATTAGTAGACGAATATACTTGCCCTAGGCATGTCTGCCATATCGTATCAGTTACATAACTGTACTAATACGAGCAGGCAAACAAAGGATTACCAAAATAGGATTTCAATCCACAACTGCCTTGACAATTCCCAATTGAATTCTTTAAACGCCTTGATCCCAATACTTCTATTCTATTACGCTGCCCTTGAACTCTTTATTATTGGTCTCCGTCTTCCCTTATTTCGGAAAGACGAAACCTCGTGCTTGGTATAAATTGATACACAGAGAATACTAGATATACCCCATAGGCCGATCACATACTTGAGGATTATTCTTTCGTAATTAAGGACATATCATATGTGATATGATCGGCGTTGAAGTTTTGAGGAGTGAATGACATGAGTAAATAAAGTAAGAGATATTTTCTTAAGGTATATAGCCTTAGGTGATAGATGGATAAATTCCAAGTTGGATAGCAGTGTATTGTCAACTCGAGGGAAATTTCTTTTAGATTATGATCGAGTAAGGTTAGTGTGGGAGAGGTTCAAGCCATTTTAAATTTTGAGAATTTTAAAAGAATGACTAAGATGATGAGGATCAATGAATTTTAAAATCTTGATATTGAGGACCCAATATTTATACCTTAGGTACATGATTTAAATTTTGAATAATGAAGATAAAATCATCAATTTGAATTTAGAGGATAAATATAGAAATTCAAACTTGAACATTGGTGGACTGCATTAAATTTGGTGATTTGAGTTAAGAATTAAAATTTTGGTTGGACGACCTATTTGAAATAATGAGAATGTGAATGAAATTTAAAGGGTTGAAGCATACAAAATTTTATAAGTGAAAATGGGAATAATATTGGACTCAAACTACTTCTAAAGGAGATTATGATAGTTAGAGATCGTTAGGTAAAAGTTATATGCGTATGTGAATCTTGAAGATATTATATGTATTTAATTTAAAATTTTCTGTGGGTAGTTTAAAAAAAAGCGAGAAGAGAACCATAGGTTGAATTTTGATTGGAACAGTGGTCAGCTTAACCTTGAAGTGATTGCAATGGATATGATTAGGATTTTAATTATCGCAAGAAGATTGCGATTGACTTGCCTTATGTACATGAAGGATTAACAGATTATGCCTTAATTTAATTTTGAGGACTACATTGTTCTAAGTTGGCTTGATTGTGAAATCCCCTCACTTAAGAATTAGACCTACTTGGCTTAGATAGTGAGACTGAGGCTAGCTCGAATCCACTTAGAAATAGAATACGACATTTTATTTAGTATTACAGCATGGTATCACTTGGCGCCCCTTACCATTGCTTCGATAATTAGAGCACTTCCCTAGTCACTGCCTTCCTACAAATTCTACACCCTTGTCCTAGACATGCCCATCCTCCATTTCCATCTTGGTGCAACATTTCAGTGGTTGGGCGTTTTCATGCAAAAGAGCAATTAGGTGTCCACATCATTGACAGGACACATGAAGAAACCGATTTTTCGCCCATGGAGATTTTTTTTCATGATTTTCGGAATATGCAACGTGCAACATCGCCCACTTCGTTAAACCTAGCCTTGCAATTTAACCAATGCAAATCTTATACCATCCTTGACTTCTACCATGACTTAATTTTAATTTCGAGGACGAAATTTTTATAAGTTGGGTAGATTGTAATCACCCTGATTTTTCTTAAATTTTATAAAACGATTTTTCCCAATTTTTCTGTAATTTTCGGGAATTAAAACTAAGGTATTTTGTGATTAAATAAATTTTAATTACTGTTAATTAATATTAAATTATTATGGAAATAATAATTTATGGTGTAAAATTGAAAACTGGGCATAGGGTAATTTTCTGTGAATTTATTTGACTCCGGAAGCATTTTAGAGCCCTAGAAACCAATGTGCATTTAAACCGAATTAAACCTGTGCCAAACACCAGTATCCCCATGCGAGCCCAAGGCCCAACCCAGGAGGATATTGACCAAAGTCAAACTTGTCTAGGTCAAATTCTACCTGTATAAATAATCCCTTCCCATATATTTCCCCACATCAAAAAAAAAAAAAAAAAAAAAAAAAAAAAAAAAAAACCCAAACCCTATTTCTAGCCGACCTCCCCAAATTTCCTATTATTCATCCCCTTCCCTTTTCCTGTGTATCCCCCTCTCCAGTTATCCTCTCCGGCCAACCGACCGAAGATTCCGTCGTTCTCCGGCCTGCACCCCCTCCATTGACGGCAGCCTGACGAGCCGCAACTACCCCAGTCCTCTTCTCCGCTCCATCGAAGCCCTAATTTCTCCGGCGATGTCGACTGAGCGAGCGCTCGAGCCATGGGAGGAGTTCCACCGCCACGGCCAGGACTTGGCCGACCGCCTTGCCCAGGGGCTCACCGGGCTCATCGCCGAAACCCTAGTCTCCTCATCCTCCGCCGCCGCCGGTAGGGTGTCGGCCATTTTCGACGTCGGTACCAGGATCGGCCGGGCTGGGGCTTAGTTCGACGCGGGCTTAAACTGAACGCTCCAGCAGTTCTTCCGACAGCTCCCGCCGCCGTTTCGGTCGGAGTATCCTCCGCTCATGGCAGGTACGGTGACCAGGATGAGGAGGGACGGCGATGCCTTCGATTTTGGCATCGCGGCGATTGGGAACCATAAGGTGTTGAGGAAGGAGAGGTCGCAGGAGGCTGACAATGAGGAGGAAATCGACTTCGATTCGACTTGTTCGGCCGTTTCGGGAGGGCACGGGGTAGCATCGATATTACATCGACATATAATAGCAGGAGCCAGGACATTGAAAGTTCTTTAGTTGCAAGGGGAGACCTTTGGATAATAGAGACACCAAGTGGTGGTTCAACTTCTGGCAACCAGAATGCACCTCTTTACCTTGTCCAACTTGGAACTGTACTTTTGTTCATGACTCGACATTACTTTTGCCAGTTCATTTGTCCAAGCAACACTTACTTTGGTATGGTTATGATCGCAAGAAGGGGATGCCTTCACTCTGTCCAGCTTTATGGTCAAAACACAGAAGGTGGCTATTAATGTCAATGATCTGTCTTAATCCAGTTACTTGTTCATTTGTGGATTTGTAGTTCCCGAGTGGTCAGCTAACATATGTGGATGGTTAGGGGTTGACGACAAGTGCTTTCCTTCCTGTTTGTGGTGGCTTGCTCCAAACTCAAGGTCGATATCCAGAAGAAACCAAAATTAGCTTCTCGTGCAAGAATAGAAGAGGTACACACATTACGCCAATGAGGCAATGGCCTGATAAATCTTTTTCACTTGGACTTGCACATCCTATAGCTTGGAAGAGAACTGGTCTCATGGTGCGACCAAGCGTCCAATTCAGCTTTTGGAGCTGGACTTCTTCCCCGCAGCGGCGGAGCAGCTCCCATCCGGCCGCTGCCGACCGACCGGCCTGTGCAGTCCTAGTCCCCGACCCTCGGTGCAGCAACCCCTGTGCACTCCGGCTGTGCATCCCCGCTCCTCCCCATCCGATTTTATCATCACCACCACCCGAGCGCCATCCCTAGGCCGAGCCGCCCTCCGCCGACTAGCCGACCTCGCAGTGACCGGACACAGCAACTCGATACGGACACGAAATAGTACACAGACACGTGAAACTCAGATTCACTGAGCCCTGTTCAGCTTTTGGAGTAGTACCTACAGGATCCGCTGATACCGGGACGACTGTTGAAATTCAACCATCAGGCAAGTGTACCTTGCCAATCTATGCAGCTTAGTTATCTATTTTCCTTGCTTTATATATATATTGCTGTGCATGCTCAACCTAGGACCGTGTGACGTACTTAGCGTCCGATTAACAGTCGGGTGCCGACACTGTACGCAGTATTGGGTACGGTCATCTAGAGATGGATATCCGTGACACTTTATATTCTCGTACTTGTCTTATCAAGTACCATATGACCCAGGACACTTGACACTATTCATGAGACAGGATTTTCCCGAGATATTCGTGGTGATTCTGTATAGGATACAGGACATGGACATTATACTACTAGATACTTTATGACTGGTTGCATTTAGCTATGATCCCGCTTGACATGGACATGAGACGTTATGGTCATGATATGCGTGGTTACATTGGGTGGGGAGAGACACACAGGCTACAGGCTATTTCATAAATCTATCTACTACTATTGTGAGGCCTCAGACTCTCGTAGCAGAGCTAGGCACATTACGTGTTTACTACCGCTACCGGCTCCCCGACACAGAGCTTGTAGTGGCTTCAGCCTGAGCACTAGTGATGCTCTCACTTGCATTTTACTTAGATGGTTACATATTTACCCCATCGTTTCATTTAGTTATTTATTTGCTGCACTGCTTATTTATTTATTGGCATGAGCTTTCTTGTACCTTGCTATGTCCCCTGAGGACCTGATCCGGATTTTGTCCCCAGATTTTGCAGACGTGGTTTATCCCGAGGTTTACGGGACCGGAGCAGGAGCTGATCCAGGAGCTGTACCACCACCCGAGGACGAGGTCTTAGCTGAAGACTTCTCTTGAGCATCCATGTTCATGCTCAGCTTTCATCTATTTATTTCAGTCATTTACTTTCTGGTCTGTTGAACCATTTTACTAGATATTTATCGGGTTGTTCCCCGAAGTACTTTGTGAGACTTGCTGATGATTTACATTCCTTATTTATTCTGTGGATCATATTTTATATCTTGTGTGGATGAGATTAGTTGTGCCTTGATTGTCGTAGACTTGTTTTACAGCTTAAGTATGCCCTGATGGATCCATTATATTGAGTTGGTCCATCGGTGCGTACTGCTGGCCATTGACACGCGTCTAGTCCCACGGTATTTTGGGACTGGGGCGTGACACCACTTGTTAATATGAGCCAAATCAGAAGGCTCTCTATAAAAATTGGTGCATGTAAGATAGTGGCTCATCAGTTCTTGGTATACAGCCACTGCCCGAGGATTGGTGTCCTTCAGCTCCCTATTTGTGGGAACGTACTCTTCATAAGGAGTGTCTCCCATTGGCAGCTTTGAGATGTCTGCCATCTCATGAAATGCCAGGCCCAACTCACCTATTGGAGTGGCGAAAGTCCACGTGAGCGAGTTATATTGCTCCATCAAAGCTAAGAACAAATTAGTGTTGATCGGCAGCCCAACACTAGTAGCACTCACGGCCTCAAATAAGTTGACACTCTCCAGCTCCATCTGAAAGTGCTTCAAGGCCCATACAGTCAAACTGGCCCATCGAAGATTGTGGGGGTTAAGCCATCCACTGGTGCGAGGGTTAACCCTAGGATATACTCCTCGCAGCCCCATAAACTCATTGCAGAAAGTCGCCATTTAAAATGGCTGGATCAGTGAAGAGTCTTCATTAGGGATGCTGCCTGGTAGTAGTCCTCTGAAGGGCATAACAGGGCCTGAAGGACTGCTTACAAAGGATCCTTGGTTTAATCCTTTCTTATAAAAGATCTTCCCTGGCTGGCCATGAAGATCAGGAGTCAAAGTTCATGCCATCTTTCTGGGATATTGTAAACACCCTGATTTTTCAGAATATTTTAATATAATTTTTCCCAATTTTCGGTAATTTTTGGGAATTAAAACTAAGGAATTTTGTGATTAAAAGATTTTTAAATGATGTTAATTAATATTAAAATATTATGAAAATAATATTTATGGTATAAAATGGAAAATCGGACATAGAATAATTTTTTATAAATTTATTAGACTCCGAAAATATTTTTAAAGCCCTAAAAACCAATATATAATTAACCCTAAATAAACCATGACTGAACCCGGTATAATTTGAATTAAACCAAACCAACTGACTCAAACCGAACCAAGCCAACCCAGACCTAACGGGTTGGGTTGGGTCGGATCCGAATCAAACCCGATCCGGACCCGAAACCCTAACCGAACCCAAATCGTATCTCCGCCGGATTTACTGTTCATCCCTATAAAAACCCCTCGACTTCTGTGTCCCACCGCCGGAAACCCCCTCTCTCTTCTCTTCTTTCCTCACCGCCGCAGTCGATGACCCCCCTTGCCTGAACCCTAGGCATCCCTGCCTCCTCCTTCTTCTTCCACCCGTCCCCCGACCAGTCGACCGATCACCACCTCCACAACTCTGCGCCGCTCCAGCCGTCGACCACCACCCGTAGCGCCGTTTCCTCCGCCTCGACCATCACCACCACCACTCCCCGCTCTGCCATATTCATCCAGAGCTCCCCGACCCCATCCTCTCAGCCGACGAGCCGCTCCTCTCCGCTCAGCCCGGAGTCGATCACCCCAGCAGCCCCGACGAGCCGCTCCGCCTAGCCGCTCGACGCCGCCGACTCGCAGCCCAACGCCCTAAGCCGCGCCGCCCTCCGCCGGCGAGTTCACCCTGCT
Organism: Iris macrosiphon; assembly: GCA_036927795.1. NCBI lineage: Eukaryota > Viridiplantae > Streptophyta > Magnoliopsida > Asparagales > Iridaceae > Iris > Iris macrosiphon. The sequence goes on from JAYESA010000009.1 coordinate 155,359,757, forward strand.
ATCTCCTGACACAGCCGTAGCAGCGAACACGGACACAGACCTTGTGCAGAGCCGACGCAGCGGACACGGTGACCAGGACACGAGAATTCTCGGTTCACGGAGCCCGTTCAGGTAACCCGTTCTTTCTTCTCGTTGTTCCGTTTTCCTTTCCGTCAGTTATGTCGCGTAGACTGTATAACCCTCTCGATGATCGTGCAACCCGCTCGGTGCGTCGCGTCCTGTGGTGATCGTAAACCGCGATCCAAAAACAGGAAAACTAACGCCATGTTTTACCCCGGAACTGAGTGCGCTCCGCCAAACGGGACAACTTGGTCGCACGTGGTCTTTACCAAAATATGCGCGCCGTTGATACGGACGTGCAAGATTTCACAGAAGTTGATTTGGATGTGCGTGCACACCGGAATCAACGCGTATCCGCCGACAACGTCCCGTATCCGCCTATTCTGGAATACGTTGTAACTTTGTGTACACACGTCGAATCGAGACGAAACTTACGCCATCAAACTCGTAGCAATACGCTGGTCCTGTGACCCAGGTTTGGTTTGATTCTGAGAACGTTGACAAAATTACGTATCGTGGGCCCCACAGGCTCTACTTGACGGGCAATTTTGTGATCAGCTCATCGGAATCCAATTCTGGAAGTTCCGTTGGGTTCGTATTATCGTTCCTGACTTGTTGACACTAAGTTTGACCAATTTGGAGACCTTTAACCCTGACACATTTTTTGGTGCAAAGTGGCCCACACGTGGACCCCGCTTTGACCCAATAATATCATTTTTGCCCCTGTGTCCAAATTGGACTTAAGGACAGGCGTTTCTAGCTATTTGATATCTTCTAATACTGTTGGTGATATTTATTTCAGCTTTTGGAGGATTACCGACAGGATCCACTGATACAGGGATAACTGTTGGTATTCAAACCTCAGGCAAGTGTACCTTGCCAAACTTTGTAGTCTTGTTACATATTTTTCTTGCTTCATTATATTGCTGTGCATGCTTGACCTAGGATCATGTGACTTACTTAGCGTTCGATTATTAGTCAGGTGCCAACTCTGTACGCAGAGTTGTGTATTGTCATCTAGAGATGGACATTCGTGACCCCTTTATATTCTCGTACTGGTCTTACCAAGTACACTATAACCCAGGACACTTGATACTACATGAGACAGGATTTTCCTGAGATATTTATGGTAATTCTGTATAGGATACAGGATTTGACAGAGATACTATATTCATAGATACTATATGACTTGCTGCATTAGCTATGATCTTGCGTGCCATGTACATGAGACGTTATGGAGATGAGACGTGTGGTTACATTGGGTGGGGAGAGACACACAGGCTACAGGCTGATCATACATATATATCCCCTATTATTGTGAGGCGCAAGACTCTGAAACCCGAGCTTGGCCCATTACTCATTATTACTGCTACCGGCTCCCCGACACAGAGCTTGTAGTGGTTTTAGTCTGAGTTATAGTGCTGCTCTCATCTTGCATATCACTTAGCTGGTTATTTAGTATTCCCCTATTGTTTCATTTATTGCTGGAGGAACACATAGGCTACAGGTTGACTATATTATGCCGGCGTCTCAGTCTCTCGCTGAGATAGACATCCACATGATATCACTGCTACCGGCTCCCCGACACAGAGCTTGTAGTTGTTTCAGCCTGGGTACTAGTGATGCTCTCTCTTGCATTTTACACAGATGGTTACATACTTATCCTATTTATTTTATTATTTACTGCACTGTATTTATTTTGGCTTGTATTATCTTGTACCTTGCTATGTCCCCTGGGGACCTAGATCCGGATTAAGTCCCCAGGATTTGCAGACGAGATATATCCCGAGGTATACGGGACCGCAGCAGAAGCTGATGCAGGAGCTGTACCGACACCCGAGGACGAGGTGTTAGCTGAAGACTTTTCCTGAGCATCCATGTTTCATGCTCAGTATTTACTTTATTCATTCATTTATATTTTGGTCTGTTGAACCATTGTATCATATTTTTATCGGGTTGTTCCCCGAAGCACTTTGTTGAGACTAGTTGATGATTTATATTTCTCATATCTGTGGATCATATTTTATCTTGTGTAGATGAGATTAGTTGTGCCATATTGTCGTGGACTTTATTTTACAGCTTAAGTACGGTCTGATGGATCCATTAAATTGGGTTTGTCCATCAGTGTGTGCTGCTGGCCATTGCCACGTGTCTAGTCCCTCAGTATTTTGGGACTGGGGCATGACAGATGTGTGGCATGGAAGAATACAGAGATAGGGTAATCTCTGAACACCTTTGTCAGGTACATAACTGTGCCCTCAGCAAAAATTATCCAATCTTCCTTCTTGGGCTTGGTCTGGGATTGCTTATCAATAACATCCCCAAATAAGAAAGTTGGTTTCTTATACTCAGTACTGTCTATGTACGTCAGGGGTTTCCCACTGATCATGCTCAGCAACATTCTTTCTCCTTGGGCCGAGATCAGAGTTCCCCTTTCTTGAGGATACTCGTTTCCAGAGATGGAAAAACTCACATGGGACAAGTCCTCCAAGTAGTTGGATTTCAACATTCCAGCAACAGAGCCTATTATTTCAGCCAGAGGGGGGATCTGTAGATCCACTGCAAAAAGTAAGAGAATAAGTCAGTTTTACGCTGGAAATTATTTTCAGCACGTAAGACGTAAAGTGCTACATTCTTGCAGTATACGCCAAAACTTGACAGTCTGAGTTTTAAAACACAAGGTTTGCAGTATATGCCAAATTTAACAGTTTGAGTTTTAACGCCAGATTGCAAAATATGGACTTTTACGCTGACACACCAAAATGTGGGCGTATTGATAAAACATCTATGTGCATCATCTTCCTCGAAGAGACTCTTAGCACAAAAGATAACCTTGCGCATACATGTAAAACATGTACGAAGGGTTTTCTATTTCTTGAAGTTTTACCTGTGATGTCCGGTGCACAGCTAGACGGCGGAGCACTTCGTTCAGAACGAGGCTCGCTCGGCCTAGCAGGAATTGCTCGTGCTGGAGCAGAGGAGCGAGATAATGAATCGACTTTCTTTCCCTTAGTGGTAGAGGTCTGTTTTGGTGCCATGGCGAATCTGAGTTCTTTTTCAGAAAGAGACGAAGGGTTTTTCAGAAAGAGATGAAGGGTTTTTCTCTCTCACGACCTAGGTCTATTTATAAAGTTCAAGTAACCCTTCGAATCCTTAACCAAATCTGATCTTATCATAATCAATTATGATTTGGGACCACGTCATCAGATAAATTGAAAAGGAAGACAGATAGTCATGCTGCGTAATGGATCCCTGATTTTACGCTTAGATTTTACACGCAGAGCAAGGATCCATGATTTCACGCGCAGAAGCTACAAATCTACGATTTTACGCTCATAAGCTACAGATCTACGATTTTATGCTCAGAAGCTACAGATCTACAATTTTATGCTTAGAAGATACATATCTACGATTTACGCTCATAAGATCTACGATTTTATGCTCAGAAGCTACAGATCTACAATTTTTTGCTCAGAAGCTACAGATCTACGATTTTACGCTCAGAAGCTACAGATCTATGATTTTACGCTCAAACGCTATGAATCTATGATTTTATGTGCATCTTAAATTATGCAGGATAGATCAGTCAGCAGAATACGCGTATATCTTGATAATTTGGGTTTCATGCTTGAAAAAGCCAGTCACAAGAGTTTGTGCAGGAAATATTCTTCTCATCAGCGTTTTCTCCTCTTTTTCAGTCGAAAGGACTTCATCAGACGAAGGGCCAAGAATTTCCCTGAAAATATCTATCTTCATTGGAGATGACTTTTGGGGCCATTGATAGTTCATTCGAAGTCTAGCCAGAATCTTTTATATCTAGTTCAGGGATGGCTTGTTTGGGGCGGACATCTCTTGCCCTGTCTCGAGAATCTTTCGAGAAGCCATTTTCGAAGATGATGTTCTGAACAAGATGTTCTTTGAAGAAGAAATGACGGTTCAAAATTCTATGCGACTCCTCGTCAAAAATAGCATGATGATTGGATTTTCAAGACAATCTAACGCTAAAGAGTTTTACGCATCTTCCTTTATGCGTAAAAGTTGGAACGTGACTGGATGCATATTTATCAGAGTCGGCGTTAAAAAACTACTCAAGCGTGTTGAAGCTGCGTGTTACCAGACGTCCTCACAACAACATGGCAAAACAATAGCGCTTAATAGAAGACAAGTTTATTAATCATGATTACATATGATGGAAATCCATTTTTTACAAAGGATTTTTCATTAATATTCGAGATCATGATTACATATGATGGAAATCCATTTTACAAAGGATTTTTCATTAATATTCAAGACCACGACGGGAATCTATTACGCTAGGTTCTCATCTGATGGAGATCTTCACTTCTTCCTCTACGGCACTTCTTCGGCTCCTATACGCCGGAGGCCAAGAAAATGGTGAATGGAGGGAGGATACAGAACTGGGCCTCTTTAAATTATTTAAGCCCCCCTCCATACGTCATCGACGGCCATGCTCAAATTTGTGTTAGGGATTCAGACCCAACACAATACTGGAAGACACGGCCAAGCTGCCCACCAGGGTCCAGCTTCACAACAGAGGAAAATACAGCTGGCAAGCTGTGTGGTTTAATGGGAGCCTTCCTCTCTCTTTGACGAATCACCATATAAAATCGATGATTATCTTGAGCAAAGGAAGCTATGATATCCTTCCATGGTCCATCGTTGCAGAGAATATTTGCTTGAAGACGTCTCTTTTTACGGCTCCTTGCATGCTGGAATAGCATAATCTTCTTTTTTCTCAGTTCAGCCCAATGAATCTCAGCAGCCATCTTTGAGGTGAAGGAAGTATGGAAAAACAAGTTCACTTGCTTGCCCTTATATAGGCAGAAGAGAACATACAAATTCTAACAACTTCTTAAATATCGTCGAAAAATCAGCCTCGAAGAACGAGTCAAATTTGACCATTTCATGCTTTATTCAAAGTATTTTAAATTACGAGGAATTTGAAAACTTTGAAGGGGGTCTTATAGAAGCATGAAATACGCTAGGGAATTATACGCGTATTATACAGTAAAAACCCCAACATACATGAAGTCCGCATAAAATAGGGCCTCAGAGCCGTTTGGCGTAAAGTAGAGCTTCAGAACAGTCCGCATAAAACTGGACTTCAGAGCTGTTTGGCGTAAAGCAAAGCGTCAGAGCTGCCCGCGTAAAGTAGCGCCTCAAGGCTATTTTGGCGTAAAAAGGTTGCTTTACCTTCCAGCGTAAAGTTTAAAATATGTTTGTTTTTAATGCAGCGTAAAGTTGTACGAGGAACTCTTCGTATTCCTCGGATGAATTTGTCAGACAAAACAGTAAACCTGACTCCTGACAAAAGTACTGCACGATAATCGAGAGGACGACTATGATGATAATTTTGCACAGAGACCCAGGTTGTCGTTTAGCGATATATTCTTGATACAAGTCATTTTTACGCATTCAAAGAATACGCTACCTATTCTACATGGGTAGAAATGAGTTTTACGCTCAAGATAAGACGAAATCAGACGCCACGTCAAAAGCTGTTTCTCTTACAGAGCTCGAGGCAAATCTCGGCATTTTATGCACGAGATTGAGGCATATCTCTGTATTTGATGCACGAGATTTGGTTCTATTCTTTAAAATTTTGTCATGACGGGGAGAGCTAAAACTATAACTAATATGCTCACATCACCATTCTTGCATTTTATGCCAACCAGACTATTTTCAACTATAGGAGTACGTCGTATGCTATCTTCTCGAAATACGCCAACTCGGCTACATTTGCAAAGGTACGTGATAAGGCTATTTAGCCCAGAATATGCTTAAGACCTCAGTCATGATGGATAATTGGCTATTTTTATGCTGATTATCTATTATTTATGGAATCATCAAGTTTTACGCAAAGCTTGGCCTTTTACGCCAATAAGACAGTTATTTGGCTTTTACGCCAACAAGACAGTTATTTGGCTTTTACGCCAACAATCTTTACGCAGGGGCGGTTACCTACGTGGCTTGCATGCCACGATCTTCGAGAAGCAGTTATACACGTTACCTCATAATGTGACACGTGTCATACGCAGATTCAGAAGATTATTGGAACGTAGGTAGCAGTTATCATAACCGCAGCGTAAAGGAAGTCTTCTTCTTCACAGTTTGGTCTTTTACGCCGACAAGATAGCTATTTGGCTTTTATGCCAAAAAGACAGTTATTTGGCTTTTACGCCAACCATCTTTACGCAGGGGCAGTTACCTACGTGGCTTGCATGCCATGATCTTCGAGAAGCAGTTATACGCGTTACCTTATAATGGGACACATGTCATACGTAGATTCAGAAGATTATTTGAACATGGGTAGCAGTTATTATAACCACCGCATAAAAGATGCAACTTTCTTCACAGTTTGGCATTTTACGCCAACAAGATAGCTGCCTGGCTTTTTATGCCAACCGGTCAGTTATTTGGCTGATCTCTATAAATAGAGACCCTTGGTCACAAGGTAAAGGGGACCAAAAAGCGGACACACACAGAGACCAGAGGGGGCATAATTAGAGATCAGAGAGAGAGAGAGCACAGACAGAGAGTGTTGGTTGACAACTTCGGCAACGAGAATTCAATCCCACTTGCAACCTTTGAAGCTTCTTCTTCTTCTACAGCACTTCTTCATCATCGTGTGGTCCAAGGAACAAAGTGATCGACCGCAGATCAGACTCCTATAGCAATACTTCCCCAGAATCATTTTTATTGTACTTAACATCCTCGTATAGGATTAATTATACTCTTTTTTTTTAAGTTTGCAAGCAAAGGTTTCGTATAAACCTCTTTGTTTAAATCCCGCAAACACTTTCCTCGTTGTAAAACTATACAAGAAGGCACCCGAACCTTTGGTCGTCCGCCTTCGTAGGAGGGATCAATCTCCGAAGGATGCTCCACCTTCATCCACAACGTCCGAACCTCTGGTAGTGCTGTACAGAAAACCTCCAAAGTTGTCGCTCACACTAGGTATAGATCTCGGGAAGGACGAGATAGAGGAATACGTAGTTGCTCGCACAAACGTCCCTTCTTTGGATGATACAATTTCTGGAGAAAAGATACCTTATTTTATGAATAAAAGTGCTATCTTTGAACAACTCTGAAGTTACATACATAAGCACACTGTATTCCATGGAGCATGGTCTAGGCCTGCACCTGCTGACACATGTGACTACTACCTATGCAGTTAACCAGATCCTTCCTAGCCAAGGTTCCTACTTCACGGTTCAAGCAAGAAGGAGGGGAGACAAGCCCATTATCTTTGGCAGGATTGAATGTCCCCAGTCCTTCATCCCGGAGGAACCATAGCCAGAACCAGATATCGACAAAATACAACTATACCGGTTCAGTGGTCAAGACAAACACCTCATCCGAAAGATGGATTATGATCTTAAAAGCAACCGAGGTCTAAATTACGACAAAGGTCAACGACTGACCTTGTGCCTCACTACTCCAGCAGGCAAATTCGAGGATTACTATCATAAGACCAAGCATGGCTAAGGGACTATACGCCTCCCACAAACCCCGAAGGCTCGGATGAAGAAGATGAGTTACACTCTCATTCTTCAAAGTCTTCCTCTTGGGACTCCGACGTCAGTATCAGGGAGATGCTCAAGCAAACATTTTATGCCAATATGGTGTCAGCTGACCCTGAGGAAGATGGTGAAGATCTATCAAAACTCGTTAAAGTGGAACTGTAGGCACAACAAGGACCCCATGCGTCCTAGACTCCATGCGTTTTATGCATCTCTGACCCCATGCGTCCCAGACTCTATGTATTTCATGCGTCTCTAGCCCCAAACGTCCTAAGCTTAATGTGTTTCATGGGTCTCCGGCCCCATGTATCCCAGATTCTATGCCATATGTGTTTCAGACTCCAGAAGACCAAATCTTGTTGTTACGATAAGAGTGATTCTCTCCAACCATGTACGGACCATGTGTCAAGATGACCAAGTTAAACCCATAAAGTACAAGAACCACCCATATCTTCAGCAAAAAAATATCCCAACAAGCGCCCACGTGACAGCCTGGCCCGTTCAAGGTTATAGTTGTACCCTTTTAAGGAGGCACATGTGGCACCCTCTAGCATCCATGCAACCCAACGTATGTGCGCCCAAGGATGACTATATATACAAGGGGGACCCAAACACGGGGGTCTCCAACACAGAGAGAGAACATACAGAGACGAGCAAAGAGAGAATGTAAGCTTATTTACTATGTATTGGATCGTCAACAGTGTAAAAGAGTCGCTGCACTTCTCAACCTCCATTGTCATACCCCAGATCAGAATTTTGTACTTAGATAATTTTGTTTAAGATTTTTTGTACTCTTTTCGTTCCTTAAATAGAAAGTTTACAAGAACTCATTTAATGACAAACAGTGATGTTCGGGATTGTCTCCATCACACAATTGTTGTGAGGATATGCGGTAGGGTCCTCGGCTGGTGGCTTGACTTGGGCCAAATAAGAGTCGACATTTTGTAATGCCTCACTTAGAACATCACGAGTCTTTTTGGAGAGACAGAGAAGCTAGAAGAGTGACAACTTAGCAAAAGTATTGGCCAGCTATGCCAAAATATTGAAGTTGTAAGTCTTCTCCAGCCCTTGAGTTGTATCTTTTCGTAGACGTTTGTCGAAGCGTGTTTCCTTCTTATTTTGCTTGTCTGCTATCGAAAACTGGGATGGACACAGTTCGGAGGTAGGAGGCAGAACAGTTGGAGGTGTACCATCGTCGAAAGTATTGTAGTCGCGTTGATAAGCTAGGATCAACCTGGTTACGCTAGCGAGAGCTTCGTTTGTTGATGGGGAGACCGTATAAGAGACTTGGTCTTCTTTCCCTTGGACTTGGGAGCAGAAGATTTGTCGGCTGTGTCACATTCGGGATAAGGTCTGGATGAACCCACATGACTTCACCTCTTCGGTTAGTGAGGGGAAAAAACCCGTCTACTTGGACGAGAGGGATATTAACAACTTAGATGGTTGTCCTAGGTATGGGACGACACCATCTTGGGCCTCTGTTATTGGAAAGATGCCGAACATGAGGGACACCATCTTTGCAGTGACCGTCTTTTCTTTGATGTCCAAAGTAAGATCTTTGAAGTCAATTAACCGTTGTATATGTCTTTTAATATGTAACAATCTCGTGTGGCATGATAGATATATCGATGGTAGTGACAATACTTGGGGTTGTAAACCTTGCCTGCTTCATCGGGACGTTTGACGTTAGCTAGCCGAAGTTTGTTGCCCTTCATCAATACTTCAAAGATTTTTATGACATCATTGTCGTCAAAGGAATAAGTCTCATATAATTTTGGTAGCTCTATTGGCTTGGTAACAGGTGAGGTCGGACATTTGGACATATTGATCGTCAGGGCTTGCTTTCCTTTACCGTCATAATTGTTACTGGAGGCGAAAGGACGCTTTTCCTTATCCTCAATGCTGGGGGCTTAAAATCCCAATAATCGGACATCTTTCACGCTCTTTTCTGAAACAGCGACACTTATGATAAATGTTGTCTAGTTACTGAACGGGCCAGAGGCCGTCCAATGTTATACTGATAGTAGGAGGTTCTTTTGACACGTGACCATCAGTGTAGACTCGGGGATACCAGGAGGTAACTTTAATGTCGCATGTCGAAAGCATTTGATATACTCTCGTGTCGGTTCTTTATCCCGTTAGGTGATGTCCATTAGGGAGGATATAGTCATATCCATTCCTCTTACATAGAATAGGGCATAGAAAAGGGACTTTAAATCCTCGAAGGACGAGATGCATATATCCGGGAGGCTGCAGAACCATTCAAAAGAGACCCCGGGTAGTGCTCCGACGAAGAAGTTGGTGAGTAAGGCATCATCCCAAGGTAAGTAGCTCATTGTGGACTGGAAGTACCTCATGTACTGAAGGGGTGACGTCTTCCCATTAAATGGAGTCAGAGATAGTTTATTATATTTAGGAGGGTATACCATATTATCCCACTCGGGAGGATATGGTTGTCGTATTCCAAGCCTCTGGATCCTATCTTGATTATCTAGAGCATCAAGGCGGGCACGCAAGTCCCTATGAGCCTCCTAGATATCATCTGGCATGAGGGTAGAAGAGGATCGAGGTACGATCGGCTGCTTGTGATAAGAGGAGTCAGATCAGGCATGCCGGACTCCTCGTTGGTTATCTAGTCCAGGTTTGTTTGTCCCGGGATCCGTGGTTATGTCAGGACTAAGTTTTCTTTGAGTTCCAACACAGTATGAGTTAGAGTCTGCATCTAGGTGCTTAACATCTCCATCATGGCTTCGAGGGCCTCAAGACATTATTGGTTACTGGATCTTATGTCATACTCGTCTCCTGTCATGTACACTGGCATTACGTAGGAAGAGGTGGACGAGAAGGTGAACTCCTTGCTTTTCGCCTTAGATGCTTGGGTCTCGTTGTCCTCGGGAAGAGTGGGTAGTGTTATGTCACTTTCGTTATTTGAAGGATTGCTACTCCCAGTCTCAATGGCAGGCTCATCTTGAAAAGTCTGGTACCCCCAACTAAGCTGTCATCCGTGTGTAGAGATTCACTGTCCTCTTGGAAGGATGGGTTGACATGGAACACCGGAGGATTGCCACCCCTAGCTCCAATTGCAACCTCAGTTTGCATGTTTGCTACCCCGTAGATGGCTTCGTGATGCGTTGACTGATACCCTTAGGTTAGGTGAGATTTTTTTTGATATCTTCTTCATAGGAGGAGACCTCCATGTTGATCAACATGAAGCGACGGACAATTCCTTCTCATCGCACAGTTGTTTTATCACTACCACATTTCTAGATTAGGGCTTTATTGTCAATTGCCATATTTAATTTATTGTGTTAATATAATGTATGAGATGTTTATTATATAAATTATTTGAGGTTCTTTAATGCATGGGTTAATGGGCTAGACCTAAGAATCCACTAGATAAAACCATTTGACAAATCTCTATTTATTAAATTAGCATTTAGTTAAACCCTCAATGTATGACTAAACCCCTTTTATTAATTAGTTCTTCATGACAAGTCATGAAGGGTAAAATAGGCTCTTTGCATTAGAAGCCCTAACCCTAACACTAGTCCTATATAATGAGAGGGAGCCTCCCTCAAGCTTCTTTATTCATAAAGAAAACCCTAAATATAGCCTGCACTTAGAAATCAATTTCCCTTCCTCAAATTTCAGGATTTCTAGCCCTAGAAACCCTCATTCCTTCTCCATCAAGAGAGATCTAGGAGCTTGGACCAAGGAGGCTTGAAGAAAGAGGAGCTACATTGGGAATCCATCTCCCAATAGGTGAGAATCCGAATTAAAATCTTATTTAATTCTGTTTTAATTGTTGTTTGGCCATTATGAGCCCACCATTTGAATTAGGAATGACTCTTTGGGTTGCATGAGGTTTTTCCATGGAGTCATAGGTGATTTTAGGGTTTTGTGATCCTATGATACATTCTTCCCAAATTTTTGTGAGCCCTAATTTTAGATATATGTATTCATTCATGTTTGTATCATGTACGTAGAGGTTTGATTTCGATTTGGGGTTTTAAGAGTGGGTAATCATGAATACCATGTGGAATCCATATTTCAGCACACTAAGTGTTTGATGATATGTTTAGTAGGGTGAATACCTATTTAATCTATTCTAATATTATGTATTTTGATGTATGATATATATATATATATATATATATATATATATATATATATATATATATATATATATATATATATGTATGTATGTATTTTGATCTGTTGGTGTGATTTTGGAGAGGGGAATACACCTTGGGGAAGTCGGGTCCCTGAGGCACAGTACCTGAGAACCTGTCCAGAGTCGGGTTCTTCACAGCTACCTGTCACGACCCGCACCCGGTTTAGGGGCACGAGTGCGTGGGTACGTCCAGCCTACGCCGCAGCATCGGCGGTAGAACGCTGTCAAGGTCTTGATACTATCTAACTAATGTCACGCAAGCATCCAATCTCCATTAGGAGGCACGGATGACACAAATAAGATGAACACATACTCAACCACAGAATAACAGCACGATAAGATTTCGAAACAGAAGTCTAAATTAAACACAACACAAGTCCACAAGTAATATTTTAACTCAACAATATCCAAGAATCATCAAAATGCCGGAGACAAATCCGGTACCAAATAGTCTACTTAAGAACTAACAATGAATAATAATTTCGACTAGACCTTCCAGAATCAACTACTACCAAGTCTGCAGCTACTCACCATAGTCCATAAAGTGTCGGACAGCGGTCCTCTAAGGCATAGTCTGGAAAAATATTTCCAGTCAGGAAGGAGCAAAGTAACACTCTCAAATAACAGTTCCATTAATTGATAATGTCTATAATACAATAAAACATGTCATGCTAGCTACTGAGAAGACAGTGAAATAAATGCAATGGTAATTTAAGAGAGACAGGCAAATATAAAGAGACAGGCAATAGGCAATATGGTACAGTCAATGCATGTATAAAAATGGAAGAACAAGGTACAGTATCATATACGGGTGATGTAGTATATGATTAAAGATAGAGAACTGTAATCTATTCTAGGTGTTTGAAATAGTAGTTTCGAAATGTGATCGGCTTGGGAACATGTACAGTAGCTACAGGGCCTGGCTAATCATGGGTGAAGAGCATGATTAACACTTACAATTTTATATACTACAATAAGAGGTTATGATCACATTTCTTACTAACTACTTCCCCGCCCCCAACTAGTACTGTGGATCCAACCATGACACGTCACGATACACGAGCAAGTCAAGTCTATCATGCACAATGTCTAAATATACATGTCGTGTACAATGTCAATACGATAATCAAGGTAACATCTCATGACTGCAGATCCAAGCTATACCAGTCCGTGTAACACAGTGTCAAAGATTCAGTTGTAACATTTCAAGATTATTGAACTTATAGCAATTATCAAGAATTGGAAATTATCAGAGAATGTACTTGCCTTGGGTCCTTAGCTGGTATTTATGGATGTCCTGTTCCAGAGTATCCCCTGGGTGAACCAACAGTCCTATAGACATAACACAATCAAACCACATTTGCATCAGATGCTACGCTAACACACAGTCTATAAACACTGGCCTCAGGGCCATGTCAGACAGGGCACTAGTCAACTAGGGTCATCTAGTAGGACTACATATTTAAATAAACATCTTATTAATTAATTACATATAATTCCATCCATTACAATTATAGATATATGTATAAATATATATACTTTAAAATAAAGATCCTTGTATGTATATATATAAACATAATAATTTATACTTACAATATTTTATACATGCACCAATTTAAATGTATTTACAATATACATATCAATTAAATACATATACAAAATATATGTATATATATATATATTCAAAATATGCTAAGATTTTATACAAAATATCTATACATATATATATCAAAATAATTATACACATAAAATATGTGCATTTATACTAGTCAATTTTAATACCACACTTACATACATTAATTTAATATATACATTTACATATATATCAGATTATGTATACATTAACATACACCTATTTATACCAAAAGTATTAATTTAAATATATACTTTTCCAAAATACATACATTTATATGTTTGTACATATACCAAAGTAGTACGTATTTGATGTGCAATTAGAGAAATGATATTGTATGTATACAATTAACATTAATAAATAATTAATATATAGATATTCATATTTTAAAATACATACATTACCAATCAATTTTATATTGAAAATATGCTAAATATATATATATATATATAATACATGTATACACATATACCAATTACACTTTACATTATATACTAATACATATACAAATTAATTTATTTACATATACCCATTGCCACATTAATTAAATATATAAATACCTTATATTAATTATATATACAAATTAAATTAAATGCATATACTAAATACATTATACAAATATATGTATATATTTACCATCATTAAATTAAATAGACAATATACATTTACAAAATATATATACATATATACATGTATTCCTTTTTCTATTAAAATATATTAAGTATATAAGAAATATATTTTTTATACGTATACCCTTTATTATATATACTATTAAACAATTAATAAAAATAATACTATATACATGTACGTATGTACGTAGGTGTCTACACAAAAGTACATACTTACAAATACACATACATTTAGTGTATATATACTCATATATATTTACGTATATATGTATACACATTTATACCAAATTAATATATATACACATTTATTTGCTTATACATATGCATTATGAATTACTCATACATATACACATTTATTAATACATATACAAAATATACATTGGTTATATATACATATACTAATTACATTAATTAAATATATAACCAACACATATATACATATACATTTAATATATATATATATACATATACATTTAATATATATATATATACATATATATATATATATATAGATATATATATAAAGAGGGAAGGAGAGAGAGATGACTTACAGTGAGTGCTCGCTGGCCGGAGCACGGCCGCCGGCTGGAGACCGCCGGACCGGAGGAGGACAGCGGGAAGGAGCAACCACCGGGCCGGCTTCGTCGTCGGCCGGAGATCCAGGCCGCTGGAGCACAGAGGAGGAGGCTCGCGGTTGCAGTGGGAGGCTGCTGGCGCCGGAGTTCAGAGGGGATGGTCGGCCGGGATCGGTGCAGGGGGATCGGGCAGCGGCAGCGGCCGGGCTTGGCCGCCGGGGTGCTGAAGATGGGAGTGGTGGTGAGAGAGGCTTGGCGGAGGGATGGGGAAGCAGCCGCCGGGAACAGGAACTGCGGCAGCAGCAGGAAGAGCGCCGGCCGCCGGGAACAGTGTTCCCTCCCCCCCCCCCCTTTTGAATATTTAAATTTCAAAAACAATTTAAAAGAAGGAGGAGAAGAAGAGGAAGAAGAAGGAAAGAGAAGAAGAAAAGAAGAAGAGGAAAAGAAGAAGAGAAATTTCAACGTAGAAGGGAGGGAGGCTTGTGAGGGTGGAGTTTTTTTAGGTTGCCTAGGGATTAGGGTTTGAGGGTACAAGTCATTAAATAGGAAGAGAGAGGGTGTGATGTAGGGTGAGGATTGACCCACTTAAATGAGTGGCTATGATGATTCATGAAGGAAATTAATTCATGTAGGGATGAGAGTTTTTAATTAAAATTAATAGGCTCCCTCATTGGTTAAAATAATTTGGTGAGGCCACAAAATGCCAATTTGCAATTTAACCCCCTTAAATTCGGGAAATTGCACAAACACATAAAATGACGAAAATTGGGCGGGCGATTTGGGGTCCGATGTTTTGTAGGGTCAGGGGACGCTGTAAGATGGGTATGGGCTGAATTTGCAGGGCACTGGAATTAATTTGGGATTTTAAAATCAGATAAAATGGTATCCTCAAATTAAATAGAAATAAATGCAAGTTGTGTTCAACAATTAATTAGGAGTACTTGGAGTCAAAATCAGATCAAGTCATCAATACCAATATTGAAGAAGACTCAGAACAGAATATTACCCTAATTTGGGTCGCACGAAAAATAGGTCAAGATGGCCTCCAATTTTCGATTGGAACGCACAACGATACAAAAATAGGAAATTAAAAATAAACGTCCGCGACGATCTTTGTGCGGCCAGAAACAATGTACAGGGAGCAAAATTATGAGTTGTAAAAATAGCAGAATGGAAGGCGGGCATGTCTAGGGCAAGATGGTGAAATTTGTTGGAAGACAAAAGTCTGGATAGTGCTCCAATTATCGAAGCAAAGGCAAAGCGCAAAATATTAAATAAAATACAGTAATTAATTACAATCTCCAATAAATAAATTCTAAAATAAAACAATTAACCTCAAAATTCCATAAATTCTGACAGGTGCTCATCTACTGGCTACTAGGTCTAGTCTGCTATCACAAACACAATGAACACTGTCTATAATACAATATATTAAAGTACACATCACACAGTTATTTAATTTAAATATATATATTATTCATGCAATTAATTTAATTGTAAATGACATAATATTAAATATTGAAAAAATTCGAAAATACCCCTATTTTCAGAATGTGGTAGTGACAAGTCTACCCACCTTAAAAGAATTTCGTCCTCGAAATTTAAAATCCTCATATTAGCATTTAATCATACATTATTATTCCCTCCATTAAACTCATCAACCACGAATAATCCACAAGGTCTTTTCACAATTTCATAAATCTGAAATTATCTGTATTCCTGTAAAAATCCTCGACATAGAAAAATTTCCTGAAAGTTTTTGAGTTAATAATCCAATGTCCGGAATTTAATATCCACTCCTCAAGGTACTCAACAATATGATATTTAAGGATTCTCCAAATGTCACATTCAAATATGAAGTTCTAAATTCATAACTTGCAATTAAATAAATGCATTGATAAATCTCCAAATTTCCAAATTAATAACCAACTTAAACATGTCATAATCTTTCTTGGAATTAATTAACCCACCAATTATGCCATGTTAATTTCTTAACCATTTATTTAAATCAATAATTATCCTCAAATTTTAATCATCTTGTTCCTCTTGTCAAGTCATAACTCCTTCATGAATCTTCACTACAGTCAACACCAATAATCATGGTCTAAGAAAATTCTACCTATAGTCATACCACATACAATCTAGGGGGAACATACATGGTTATGGTCTCATTTGTTACGGTGTTGCAGTCCATGTATCAGGGGTACTACTAACTACATTATAACAAGAATCATGCATACAAGCTACGGTACTAAGCAATCAATCAATCAAATAGATAGGAACAGAAAGAAGGAAAGAACAGAAATTGCTAACACATTACCTGCAGTATCGGTCTCCTCGACCGTCATCGCAAATGCCTGTCCTGCTGGGGTGGTTCCCTTTGCAGGTACTGAGCAATGTACGGTTCCACAGGTAGCCTAACTGGATCTCTATAGTCTGAAGCTGCGTGTTGGCTGAGAAGATGAGGGACTCGAAGACAATCCCTTACTCGATGTCCCGCAGCGCCGCAGTGCAAACAAAGTCCTAGCCTCGTTCTACAGCTCTCCCAAAGGTGACCTGGCTTCTTACAGAAGTGACAAGTTCGTTGATCCTGCTGTACAGGAACTGGTGCCGGGTACTGCTGTTGATACTGAAATGCCCAGGGCTGTCGCTGGATAGGAACTGGTGCTAGGTACTGCGGTGGATGCTGAAATGTCCATGGTTGTTGCTGAATATGAAATGGTACTTGGTACTCCTGTTGGTGTTGAATACGGGGATGCTTGGCTGGTCCTGGGCTACCATTCGTATCTCCAAAAGTATTGTGGCTCCTCTTAGGCCTGAGATCCAGATCCTCTTCTGCGATCTGAGCATCCATCAAGATAGCCTCAAAGGTAGCGGTACGACGACCAGAAGTACGCGACTTAATCTCTCTTGTAAGTCCCTTTCTAAATTTTCGGGCTCGATCTCCTGGGTCTCGAATCATAGACGATGCAAAACGGCTCAATCTACAGAATTCTGCAGCGTACTCGTCGACCGACATGTTTCCTTGAACTAAGTCATGAAATTGACTTTCCAAGGTTCCCAATGCCACGTCGGGAAAGAACTTCTCCTTGAAGAGTTCCTTGAAGGTCTCCCAAGTAAGTCCTTGTGCAGTAATTCTCGGTTCCGTACGATACCATGTGAGTGCGATATCGAACATCTGACTGCCAGCGGCTTCTACCTGCAAGTTCTCCGGAATCTGGGTCAATCGCAGGCTTCTCTCTATATCTTCTAGCCAGTCGTCAGCGTAGAGTATTCCTTCGGTGCCTTTGAACTCTCGAGGCATCATCCTTTTGAAATCCACTATAGTGCCTGATCTCTGCTGCTGGCCAGGAAACTGCTGGTACTGTGCAACTTTCTCCAAAGCTTGGAGGGTCACTTGATGAGCATTCTCCATGTTTTCTTTCATCAGCTCGGTTTGTGCCTGGTACGCTTCTGCTTGCACCTTCTGAGCCTCAGCTTGAACTCGCTGAGTATCTGCCGTTATTCTCTGGGCATCTACCATGCCTTGGATCAAGGTAAACATCTGCGTTCCGTCAATGGGCAAACCTCCGGGAATCGGAGTTGATGGAGGAGGAAGGTTGTCTGTTACAGCTGCGGCTATCCTCTTAACAGGTGGAGGAGGAGGATCACCTACGTGCATCGGAGATGTAGGAGGAGCTACGGCTGTCTGTCTCTCAGGTGGAGGGGTGGCAGATCCCTCTAAAGCTGATGTTCCCGCTCTCATAGACCTTGTCTGAGGTGACATCCTGAAGACAGATCCCAAAGAATCAATTAAGGCAAAATGCGATATCATCAAGGAAGGACAGTATAATTCTAAAGAAGCAACATTCAAGATAAATAGATAGATAGATTGGAAATAAACCCTAGTTGTGATTGCACAGGTCAAGATGCATCCAAGGTTTGATACTTCTATCCCCTAGGTATCACAGTTCTATCACAAGCACACTCACTGCTAGTTTCCTTACCTACTGCAATCGCTAATACTAGTTATCCTTATCACTCAAGTGCATATCAATTTCAACACACCATACTAACTACTGCTCTCTCTCTAATACAATCCTAGTTGAACACCCAAGCCAGTTTGCAGTGAAATCTCAATCACGCTCAAGCCAACAGATCTTACACATGCATCTCATCTACTATATACTAATATATCTCTCTCACTATAAAATCTTATCCTTAAATAAAATTCCTCAAATAACTCCTCGAATAAACTTTTAAAGTAAAATGTATACACTTTCCTCAAGATTAATTATCTAAATACTGAAATAAAACTTAATCACACAAAATCCTTACAGACCTGTCTAGGTTTATTGAATCGAATCTGAATCCTCAAAATAAAATTTTAATAACAATATTTCAACTCCTCAATTTCAAAGTTTTTGCAATTCATTGAAATCTTCAAAATGAAATTTTAATAACAATCTCAATCTTCTCAGAGTCCTAAAATTTGAAATTCATTTTCAATCTTCAATAAAAAATTTTAAATCCACCTTCTGTAGTCCAATAGCTCTAATGTTAATCATTCTCACTATCCTCATTGACGGACATCATCAAATAGTACCATAAATTAGTCTATAATTCCTCTTAATATGAAATCAACTCTATAATGAAGCAAAAATCCTAATTTAAATACCTAATTAACAATAATCAAATCAATATCAACAAGTGAGAATGGACAGAACAAGGGAATGAATTTAAATTGGAAGTTTTAACAAGATTCTCAGGGGTCATCCCAGGAATCTCTCAAGGAATTGTGATTGAGTATTTGCTCTCGTCCTAGTATCCTATGTCCTATGTCCTATAGCAGGCACGCAGTAGTATAACAAAGATGCCACACTACTACGACATCGCTCTAATTGCGAAGTCTGACCTGCATGGGCCACCACTAAAAATGTGTCACGACCCGCACCCGGTTTAGGGGCACGAGTGCGTGGGTACGTCCAGCCTACGCCGCAGCATCGGCGGTAGAACGCTGTCAAGGTCTTGATACTATCTAACTAATGTCACGCAAGCATCCAATCTCCATTAGGAGGCACGGATGACACAAATAAGATGAACACATACTCAACCACAGAATAACAGCACGATAAGATTTCGAAACAGAAGTCTAAATTAAACACAACACAAGTCCACAAGTAATATTTTAACTCAACAATATCCAAGAATCATCAAAATGCCGGAGACAAATCCGGTACCAAATAGTCTACTTAAGAACTAACAATGAATAATAATTTCGACTAGACCTTCCAGAATCAACTACTACCAAGTCTGCAGCTACTCACCATAGTCCATAAAGTGTCGGACAGCGGTCCTCTAAGGCATAGTCTGGAAAAATATTTCCAGTCAGGAAGGAGCAAAGTAACACTCTCAAATAACAGTTCCATTAATTGATAATGTCTATAATACAATAAAACATGTCATGCTAGCTACTGAGAAGACAGTGAAATAAATGCAATGGTAATTTAAGAGAGACAGGCAAATGTAAAGAGACAGGCAATAGGCAATATGGTACAGTCAATGCATGTATAAAAATGGAAGAACAAGGTACAGTATCATATACGGGTGATGTAGTATATGATTAAAGATAGAGAACTGTAATCTATTCTAGGTGTTTGAAATAGTAGTTTCGAAATGTGATCAGCTTGGGAACATGTACAGTAGCTACAGGGCCTGGCTAATCATGGGTGAAGAGCATGATTAACACTTATAATTTTATATACTACAATAAGAGGTTATGATCACATTTCTTACTAACTACTTCCCCGCCCCCAACTAGTACTGTGGATCCAACCATGACACGTCACGATACACGAGCAAGTCAAGTCTATCATGTATAATGTCTAAATATACATGTCGTGTACAATGTCAATACGATAATCAAGGTAACATCTCATGACTGCAGATCCAAGCTATACCAGTCCGTGTAACACAGTGTCAAAGATTCAGTTGTAACATTTCAAGATTATTGAACTTATAGCAATTATCAAGAATTGGAAATTATCAGAGAATGTACTTGCCTTGGGTCCTTAGCTGGTATTTATGGATGTCCTGTTCCAGAGTATCCCCTGGGTGAACCAACAGTCCTATAGACATAACACAATCAAACCACATTTGCATCAGATGCTACGCTAATACACAGTCTATAAACACTGGCCTCAGGGCCATGTCAGACAGGGCACTAGTCAACTAGGGTCATCTAGTAGGACTACATATTTAAATAAACATCTTATTAATTAATTACATATAATTCCATCCATTACAATTATAGATATATGTATAAATATATATACTTTAAAATAAAGATCCTTGTATGTATATATATAAACATAATAATTTATACTTACAATATTTTATACATGCACCAATTTAAATGTATTTACAATATACATATCAATTAAATACATATACAAAATATATGTATATATATATATATTCAAAATATGCTAAGATTTTATATATATATATATAATACATGTATACACATATACCAATTACACTTTACATTATATACTAATACATATACAAATTAATTTATTTACATATACCCATTGCCACATTAATTAAATATATAAATACCTTATATTAATTATATATACAAATTAAATTAAATGCATATACTAAATACATTATACAAATATATGTATATATTTACCATCATTAAATTAAATAGACAATATACATTTACAAAATATATATACATATATACATGTATTCCTTTTTCTATTAAAATATATTAAGTATATAAGAAATATATTTTTTATACGTATACCCTTTATTATATATACTATTAAACAATTAATAAAAATAATACTATATACATGTACGTATGTACGTAGGTGTCTACACAAAAGTACATACTTACAAATACACATACATTTAGTATATATATACTCATATATATTTACGTATATATGTATACACATTTATACCAAATTAATATATATACACATTTATTTGCTTATACATATGCATTATGAATTACTCATACATATACACATTTATTAATACATATACAAAATATACATTGGTTATATATACATATACTAATTACATTAATTAAATATATAACCAACACATATATACATATACATTTAATATATATATATATACATATACATTTAATATATATATATATATACATATATATATATATATATATATATATATATAAAGAGGGAAGGAGAGAGAGATGACTTACAGTGAGTGCTCGCTGGCCGGAGCACGGCCGCCGGCTGGAGACCGCCGGACCGGAGGAGGACAGCGGGAAGGAGCAACCACCGGGCCGGCTTCGTCGTCGGCCGGAGATCCAGGCCGCTGGAGCACAGAGGAGGAGGCTCGCGGTTGCAGTGGGAGGCTGCTGGCGCCGGAGTTCAGAGGGGATGGTCGGCCGGGATCGGTGCAGGGGGATCGGGCAGCGGCAGCGGCCGGGCTTGGCCGCCGGGGTGCTGAAGATGGGAGTGGTGGTGAGAGAGGCTTGGCGGAGGAATGGGGAAGCAGCCGCCGGGAACAAAAACTGCGGCAGCAGCAGGAAGAGCGCCGGCCGCCGGGAACAGTGTTCCCTCCCCCCCCCCCCTTTTGAATATTTAAATTTCAAAAACAATTTAAAAGAAGGAGGAGAAGAAGAGGAAGAAGAAGGAAAGAGAAGAAGAAAAGAAGAAGAGGAAAAGAAGAAGAGAAATTTCAACGTAGAAGGGAGGGAGGCTTGTGAGGGTGGAGTTTTTTTAGGTTGCCTAGGGATTAGGGTTTGAGGGTACAAGTCATTAAATAGGAAGAGAGAGGGTGTGATGTAGGGTGAGGATTGACCCACTTAAATGAGTGGCTATGATGATTCATGAAGGAAATTAATTCATGTAGGGATGAGGGTTTTTAATTAAAATTAATAGGCTCCCTCATTGGTTAAAATAATTTGGTGAGGCCACAAAATGCCAATTTGCAATTTAACCCCCTTAAATTCGGGAAATTGTACAAACACATAAAATGACAAAAATTGGGCGGGCGATTTGGGGTCCGATGTTTTGTAGGGTCAGGGGACGCTGTAAGATGGGTATGGGCTGAATTTGCAGGGCACTGGAATTAATTTGGTATTTTAAAATCAGATAAAATGGTATCCTCAAATTAAATAGAAATAAATGCAAGTTGTGTTCAACAATTAATTAGGAGTACTTGGAGTCAAAATCAGATCAAGTCATCAATACCAATATTGAAGAAGACTCAGAACAGAATATTACCCTAATTTGGGTCGCACGAAAAATAGGTCAAGATGGCCTCCAATTTTCGATTGGAACGCACAACGATACAAAAATAGGAAATTAAAAATAAACGTCCGCGACGATCTTTGTGCGGCCAGAAACAATGTACAGGGAGCAAAATTATGAGTTGTAAAAATAGCAGAATGGAAGGCGGGCATGTCTAGGGCAAGATGGTGAAATTTGTTGGAAGACAAAAGTCTGGATAGTGCTCCAATTATCGAAGCAA
The DNA here is from genome assembly GCA_036927795.1 of Iris macrosiphon. Lineage (NCBI taxonomy): Eukaryota > Viridiplantae > Streptophyta > Magnoliopsida > Asparagales > Iridaceae > Iris > Iris macrosiphon. The sequence goes on from JAYESA010000009.1 coordinate 155,382,871, forward strand.
AGGCAAAGCGCAAAATATTAAATAAAATACAGTAATTAATTACAATCTCCAATAAATAAATTCTAAAATAAAACAATTAACCTCAAAATTCCATAAATTCTGACAGGTGCTCATCTACTGGCTACTAGGTCTAGTCTGCTATCACAAACACAATGAACACTGTCTATAATACAATATATTAAAGTACACATCACACAGTTATTTAATTTAAATATATATATTATTCATGCAATTAATTTAATTGTAAATGACATAATATTAAATATTGAAAAAATTCGAAAATACCCCTATTTTCAGAATGTGGTAGTGACACTACCTGCGTATCAGAGTTGTTGTGTGCAGCTAAGGAGTTTCAGAGTGTGTTGAGGCCAGCACAGGCATGTGCATCAGTGTTTGGTTTCAGTGTGTGGTAGTTTAGTTCAGTTGAGTGGTAGTATGCAGAGTCGGGTATGTACAGTCGGGTTTGTGCATTGTATGCATTGTGTCAGTTTAGGGGTGTTAGAGGTGTTTGTGCCTATGTACAGGATTCAGTTGGGTGATAGTTATCAGTATTTGGTGCATTGATTCGTAACATTAGGACAGTAGCAGCAGTAGTATTGATAGCTTGTATATGGATCACGGTTTAGAGGGTGCCAGTGTCAGTATCTAGGTGCATCTCAGTGAGTAAACTGTGCATCTTCCGACACGAAACACCGTTCGAGCTATTTCTCAAAATTCAAGCACGATTATCTATATTCGCCAAAGCGATAATCTGATAATGTTTCTATCGGTTGACATTCTAAGTCTGACTTGTCTTTATCTGAATGATATAACAATCTCGTTTACAACTAGCTTGCACCAAAAGGGTCTTGGCGCGCGATACTCTACACAACTTAGCCGAAAGGCTGTGTGCATAGCTTACCGTTCGAACGATATTCTATTTTGCACAATAACCAGTTGGATAATTATGTATAGGTATTCAGGTTCGTACATAACTTGCAATTTCTATCACGAGTCTATTCCAACCAAGCCTAACACAGGTCGGCACAAAGGCCTTCGTATTACAATTTCGTACAAGCAATCATTGTCACTACCACATTCTGAAAACTGGGGTATTTTCGACTTTTTACAATATTTAATATTATGGTAGTTACAATTAAATAATTTGCATGATAGTATAATTAGTTTAAATAGTTATGTGAGATGTGTAATTAAATATAATTATATACGGTGTTCAATTGTTTTGAGCTAGCAGACTTGACCTAGAAGCCCAGTAGATGAAAACCTGTCCAAATTGTGGAATTATGTAATTAATTGTTTTAATTATAATTTATTTATTGGAGATTGTAATAAATTATCGTAATTTATTTAATTATTTTGCTTTGCCTTTGCTGCGATAATTGGAGCAGTACCCTGACTTTTGTCTTCCAACAAATTTCACAATCTTGCCCTAGACATGCCCGCCTTCCATTCTGCTATTTTTGCAACTCATAATTATGCTCTCTGTGCATTATTTCTAGCTGCACAGAAATCGTCGCGGACGTTTATTTTAAAATCCCTATTTTGCATCGTTGTGCGTTCCAATCGAAATTGGAGGCAATCTTGACCTATTTTTCGTGCGGCCCAAATTAGGGTAATATTCTGTTCTGAGTCTTCTTCATTATTGGTATTGATGACCTGACCTGATTTTGGCCCCATGTACTCCTAATTAATTTTTGAACACAACTTGTATTTTATTCTAATTAAATTGAGGATACTATTTTAACCGATTTTGAAATCTTAATTTAATTCCAGTGCCCTGCTAAATTGAGCCCGTACCAAACTTACAGCGCCCCCTGACCCTACAAACACCGGACACCGAATCGCCCGCCAAATTTTCGTTATTTCATGCGCCTGTGCAAATACCCAAATTTAAGGGGGCTAATTTGCAAATTCGCATTTTTGTGGCAACACCTCATTTGATTAAACCAATGAGGGAACCTAATATTATTTAACTAGCCCCTCACCCTTATTCCTACATGAATTAAATTTTCTCATGACAAATCTGGACCCCTCATTCTATGGGTCAATCCTAACCCTTGATGTCACACCCTCTTACTATTTAAAGCCCCATCAACACATTTCCCTAGAAAACCCTAATCACCAAGCAAGCCCCCACCTCCTCACAAGCATCCAAGCCTCCAACGTAGGAAGAAATTCTTCTTCCTTTCTTCTTCTCATTCCTTCTCTTCTTCTTCCTTTTTCTTCTTCTTCTTTGTTTTTCCCTTTTGAATTTGAATTCAAGGGGGGGGAACCATGTGTACTGTTCATCTCCCTATCTCCTAAACCCGGCCAACCCGGTGGTCCTCTGTGCTCCGGCGGCCCGCTGGCAGCCGACCCCATCGAGCAGAACCACCGACCCCCGCGGCGACTGCCCCGACCATCACCTCCTCCGCCTCTGCCCACCCCGGCAGACTTCCCAAACCCGACTTCTGTGCACCGGCGGCCTCACTCCCCTCCGGCGGCCAAGCCCGGCTCGCTGGCCGCTGCTCCCAAACACCACCCTGCTGTCGAGCTCCCCTCGTTCCCATCTCCTCCACTTCAGCACAACCACCATTCCACCACCTCCATCTACATCCATTGCCACCACCACCTACATCTATCACCATCGCCACCCCTCTGCAACCACTCCCTCCGGCTGCACCTCGGTACTCCGGCGGCCGAGTCCCCCGCAGCCCCACCTTGCTGTCCGGACAGGACCCCGGAGCATCCTCCCCTGCATTCCCCGAGACCCCGCTGCGACTCCCCTTTGCTCCGCCGGCCGACTTCCTCTGCACTCCGGCGAGCGGCCCGACCCAGCATCCATCCTCCCTCCACAGTGAGTTTTTTTCTCCCCCTCCTTCCTTCTTCACACATATATATATATATATATATATATATATATATATATATATATATATATATATATATATATATATATATATATATATATATATGTAGCTAATGTATGTGTATATATATTTAGTGTATGAATGCAATGTGTATATGTATTTGTGTATATACTAATGTATAGGTATTTGCATATATTTAATTTATGTGTGTGTATATGTGCATGTTTTAATTTAATTAGTATATACATATATGTATATATGTACTTATATATACTAGTATATAGTATTGCATTTTCAATTGGTATATATGTATATATATAATTTGAATTAGTATAGTATATATATATACCTTAGTATAATGTAGTGTATCTATCAAATTAGCATATGTATATGTATAGCATTTAATTGATTAATGTTTAATACGTGAATATGTATAGTATATGAATATACATTTGGCAATGTATATTTTTAATAAATGTACATGTATTTGTATATATAATTTAATGTGGATATATATATATATGTATATAGATACGGATACGTATAATGATATATGTTGAATATTGTATTGTATTTTTCATATAGAAAATATGTATTATTTTGGTAATATATATATACCTATATATAAATGTATGTTTTTGGGGTGCAAATATACCTATATTTATTTGGTATAAATTCATATAGTATATACGTATTAAAGGTATTTTTGGAATATGTATAAACATATATATGAATATCAGTATTTTGGTATATATTCAAAATAACCGTATTTTGGTATCGATATATATATGTAGATTTATACTTTCATTTTGGTATATGTAAGTATATATACATATATATAAACTTATTTTTGGTATGGGTATAAACATGTATTATATATGTGTTTTAGTATTTAATATTATATATATATAATGTATTGGCATATATATATGTGTATGTATTTTGTATAAACCCTTGGCATATTTTTAATATATATACATATATATTGTATATGTGTCTAATTTGATATATATATATATATATTATAAGTATTAATGTTAGTAAAGATATGTATATTTATTTATGTATATCCTACTAGGTGACCCTAGTTGACTAGTGCCCTGCCTGGCATGGCCCTGAGGCCAGTGTTTTGATTGAGTGTTAGTATAGCATCTGATGCAAATGTGATATTGTGATATGTTTAGGACTGTTGCTTCACCCAGGGGATACTCTGGAACAGGACATCAATAATTACCAGCTAAGGACCCAAGGCGAGTACATTCTCTGATTAGTTTCTAATTTATGATATTTCCTATGTTCACTGTATCTAGTGTAAATATCCATGCTCTCGACACGCTGATTACACGGATTGGTATACACGGATCTCGTCATGAGATATTATTCCTTATTCATGGTGTAGCTTGTACAAGTCTTGTTTCATTGATATCTTGTGCATGTACAGACACTGATTTCCGGGGAGATTTGCTACCTTCCTAGGGAATCCCGTACCATAGCGTACCATGATTGGATCTACTATACCAGTCGGGGGTGGGGAGTATTCTAGTGTAGATATGTGATCATACCCAACTTTCCATGCATCATAGCTCACCCCATATCTCACGTCGGGTGCGGCCTGACCATCTCCATGCTTCATAGCTGTTACGTGTGATTAGCCTGACCTCTACATGCATCATAGCTAACCAACGGTTAGCCTGACTTTCATGAATCATAGCTAATCACATGTAACCAGCCTGATCAAGTTCCCAAGCCGATCACATGTTAAAGCTAGTACTCACACACTTAGTCATAGGTTCCTGCTCATAGACATATTGTTTCTTCTCCTGCATTTACTTACAGTATTTCCAGCATTTCTTTTATTTCTCGTACCTATACATGCTTCTGGTATATTTTCATCTAGAACTGCTACATAGTTTATATCATTAATATAGAACTGCTATTTAGAGATGTACTTTGCTCCTTCCTGACTGGAAAATATTTTTTCCAGACTGTGACCTTAGTAGACTGGTTTCTGACACACTTGGGGATTGGAAGTTAATGATTGCAGGTATGATTATCTTGTCGTTAGACTTGTCTTGTATTTCTTGCTTGCCTTGATATCTCATCGTGCTTTAGTTTATGTGATTGAGTATTTCTAGCATTATTCTATGATATCCACGTCTCCTTATGGGGTTGGGTATTCACGTGAGTATGAGTAGATAGTTACATGACCTAGACAGCGTTCTACCGTCGATGCTGCGGCATAGGCTGGATGTACCCACGCACTCGTGCCCTAAACCGGGTGCGGGTCGTGACACGTTTTAGTGGTGGCCCATGCAGGTCAGACTTCGCAAGATGTGCGATGTCGTAGTAGTGTGGCATCCTTGTTATACTACTGCGTGCCTGTAATAGGATCTAAGACGTAGGATACTAGGACGAGGGTGAATACTCAATCACAATTCCTTGAGAGATTCCTGGGATGACCCTTGAGAATCTTATTACAATTTCTAATTTTAAATTCCTTTCCCCTTGAGAATCTTATTACAACTTTTGAAACTATTTAGACTTATTATTTGGAACATTCCATCGGGTCAACGAGAGAGAGTATTTCGTACATAACCCACGAACGAGCTTTCAAAACTAAGAAGATCGATAAGAAATCCAAAGGCGTATAGCCATGCTCTGATACCATTATGTCATGTCCCAATCTTCCACAAGCTATCGTTTGTCCCCGCTAGGCCCGAATTATCGTGCCAGTGCTCCCGCGGGACGATCGCCAGACCCATCTTGGCGTGATGCCGCACGAGAGTAACTGCACCCGTACAAGGCCATGATCTAAATAGGCGATAAGAGGTCTAAGCCACAGAATCGCACAGATTGTCCGAGTGCAACGAAAAAATAAACGCACAGGCGATTGATAACAAGTTCACAGAGTCGTCAATAGCGGAAGCATTGAATAACACAAGTATAGAAATAAAACAAGCTCTTTATTGATATTGAATAAGTGTTACAGGCGGCGTTAGACCGAGATTACAAGTCGCTCAAGCCTCTCTCTCTAAATCAGTAAAAGCGTGCCAAGTGGCTACATTTGTGGAATGATATATAGGCGATGTTCCAACATTACGTCTTGTATATGTGCTTCAGTTTCGGCCACAACGTTCCAAGGCTCCAAAGTGAACTCCACGCCTTAGCACGCACGAAGGAGACATCCGTACCGAACGAGGTTCTTCCGTACCCAGCAAGCAATCTGGTGGGTTATCAGTACATGAATGCACTGGTGGGAAGGCTTCTCGCCCGCTCGACAAATACAAATACGTTATAAAGGTTCTGTGCACCATCTATTAAGTTATCTTTCTAGTCTTGCCTTATGATCAGTTTTATGGCAATGATGAAAAGCTAACTCGTGTAGCAGTGCATAGTGCAATATAAAAGAACACGGCGAGACTTACCAACTTACCATTGTTTGTGGTATTAAACGAAAGGAATAAAATTGTATTTCAATGACGGGGTTTATGCGAAACCCGTGCCCTTCTGTTTATAAACAAACTTGTACAATATAATCCTATACGAGGATGTGGGAGTACAATTTATTTAATCTGGGTATAAATTGCTATAGGTGTCTGATCTGCGGTCGATCACTTTAGCCCTTGGACCACACGATGTTGAAGAAGTGCCGTGGAAGACAGGTAGCAGCTTCGAAGGTTGCAGAAGAGGTTGGACGCACGAGGCCAAGGTCGTCGATCCCTGCTCTTTGCCTGCTCTCCGGGCTCTCTCTCTCTCTCTCTCTCTCTCCCTCTCTCTTTCTCTCTCTCTCTCTCTCCTTGGACGGTAATTCTCTCCTGGATGATAATTCTTTTTCCGCCCTTTTTCCCCATTGATAGGGGTCTCTATTTATAGAGTTTTGGTGACAGTGACCACTCCGTCGGTGTAAAAACCGAGGAGTGGGAAGTACAATACCCTTTTACACAACGGTTAAAGTAACCAATGCCTGCGTATGGATGATCTTTTGAATGAGCGTATGACGCGGGTCCAACTAAGGGAACACAACACGTACTATTGCTACGAAGATCACGACGTAAGAGCCACGCAGGTAGGTATCCCGTGTGTAGAAACGGTTGGCGTAGAAGCCAAATGACTGTCATCCTGGCACAGAGGCCAGATAGGCATAGAAGCCGAAATAGGCGTAGAAGCCGGATAGGCGTAGAAGCCGGATAAGCGTTGAAGCCGGAGAGGCGTTGAAGCCGGAGAGGCGTTGAAAGCCGGATAGGCGTTGAAGCCGGAGAGGCGTTGAAGCCGGAGGGGCGTTGAGAGCCGAAGAGGCGCTGAAGCCGGAGAGGCGTTGAAAGCCGGATAGGCGTTGAAGCCGGAGAGGCGTTGAAGCCGGAGGGGCGCAGGTCTTGAATGGGCGTAGAAGCCGCTGCGTACCGTGCCCGAGTGCTGACGTGGACGTCTTAGCCGGAATCACGGCTTTCGAAGATGTAATCAAATCTTCTACAGAGATTTGCCATCATCTTGTGCATTAAATGCGAAGACGTGTTTCGAAGGTCTGCAGCCCTTCTGTGCATCCGTTTGCAGAGACGTGCTTTGACTGAACCTGTCACCGCTCTGTGCAATTAGACGTAGAGACGTGCCTCGAGCCCCGTACGATGTGCAGCTTTTGACGTGGCAGGCGGTTTGTCTACTGCGAAGCGCAAACCGGCTTATGCCTGCCTGTGTAAAACAATGCAGCGTATCCCTCTGTGCGCAAAAGAGCGGTTTATGCTGAGGGGACGTTAGTAAACGACGGTTCGGTGGTATCTTAACCCAATCCTCTGCATTAAATGCAGAGATCCGCCATCATACTGTGGTGTGCGTCCTGAGGGGTCTGTGCCTGTTTCCAGCCGTCGTCTGGGTCGCCGTACAGCACTTTTTTGTCAGGAGTCAGAGGCCAGGTTTACTGCGTGACTTGACAGGTTCATTTCGGGGAAGACGAAGCGTTCCTCGTACGCTATTTTAATGCTGCTTTGAGAGCGACTGAGTTTTTACGCCCTGGAGGCGATGGGGGGGGTCCCGTCTACGCCGAAGCGGTTTTGGACGCGCTGCACCCTTGAGCTCTTACGCCTGATGGCACTGAAGGCCTTTGCTTGCGCTGCTAGCGTATTTTTCATGCTTCTACAAGACCCCCTTCAAAGCTTTTAAATTCCTTGGAATTTGAAATGCTTTGAATGAAGCATGAATGGCCCCTCGTGACTCGAAATGTTTCTGAATGGAGCATTGAAACGGTCGGTGCGGCCTTTATGGCAGATTTATTGGGGACCGCTGTGATCTCTTTTGCCTATAAAAAGGCGGGGGGGTTAACCTGCTTCCCCATATTCCCATCACCATGCTAAAATGATCGCCGGAGTTCGTCGGGTCGATCTGAGGAAGAAGGAGATCATGTTCTTCCAGCATGTTGGGAGCCAAAAAAGACGGCGTCTTCGAGCAAGTGTCCACTGCAGCGATGGATCATGGAAGGATATCTTAGCCTCCCTTGCTCGGGATAATCAGCAACTTTGTATGGCGTTGCGTCTGGCGAGAGGAACGGTCGTTCTTGACCGTGCTGCCTATAACTGGCGCCTTCTCCTCTTACCTCCGGTGACGAGAGTCAGACAGACTCGTGCTGTCCCGGTTTGAGCGGTGCACGGAGTAGGGGATCTGCAAAATCTATGCAAGCCCCAACTCTGTCGTGTCCGCCGGTGATCATCTTCTTAGAAGAAGAGGAAGACCTTCACCGATGTGAGAACCTGTCAGAACAGCCTCTCGGTGCGATCTTCAGACGACGAGGGAGTCTTTTGTAGACGGAGTTTCCCTCATATGTAATCATGAAAAGTAGAGAAAAACCCCTGTAGACAGGGTTTCCCTCATATGTAATCATGATTTTAATCTTCAATAAAGTCGTCTTTTCTTCATATGATCACTTGCCATACGTTGCTGTAAAGTCTGAATGTGTGCAGCTTCGACACGTCTGATACTTTACGCGACTCTGTATAGAGAGTACTAGGTTCTGTCCGGTTTTTTTCGTGCAGCGGATAGTGCATAGAGCGCTGCTTTAGCATTTTGAACACTTAGAACTGTCCTGTTGCTAGGACTAAGGAACCGCGTAGAGTTCTGAACTGCTGCTTCTGATGAGCAGAGTTTTGTTCAGTCTTCATCTTCAAGAATGATCTCTCGGAACTCCCTTGAAACAGGGTCGAGGATTCTGGCTGAGCTTTATCATTTTGACAGACGAGATGTTCAGACTGGAGTCCGGATGAACCTCCAATTTCGGGACCCGAAAAGAGTAATTTCTTAATGGTTGTACTCTGTCCGTTTCGGGTACTTGGGGTCAAGAACGAGTATCTTCTGTGTGAACTCTTTGCACTTGACCGGGTCGGGGACTGTTCTGGATAAGCGGAAAGTCGCGGAGTGTGAAATCCTCAGTCTGTAGCGTCTGGGCGTAAAACACCGTCGAGCGTGGGGTCGTAGACTTGTGGTTCCTGAGCGTGAAGTCGTAGGTTTGTCGCCTCTCGAGCGTAAAAGCTACCGAGCACAAAGGCATCCGGGCGAGAAAAACCATAGACTTATAGCTGCTTGAACGTAAAGCCGTAGAATCGTTGGTGTTGAGTGTAGAAAGCTCCTTTAGCATAGGACTTGTGGATCTGTAGCTCCTGAAAAGAGAATTTCTTCGAGCGTGAAGTTCTGCGGATCTGTTGCTTCTGAGCGTAAACTGAGCGCCACCGAGCGTGAGATCATCGATTTGGTATCTGCTGAGCGTAAAGCCGTAGGTTTGTCGCCTCTTGAGCGTAAAAGCTACCGAGCACAAAGGCATCCGGGCGAGAAAAACCATAGACTTGTAGCTTGCGAGCGTAAAATCGTAGATCTGTTGCTGTCGAGCGTAGAAAGCTCCTTTAGCGTAGAACTGCTGAACTGTCTTGCGCGAAGAATTTTTCAAATTCGTTGACTGTCCGTCTTTCGAGGGTAGTGGGTTGACGTAGCACCCAATCATATCCGACTATTAATGCGAGACTTGGTTAGGGTCTCGAGGAGTCCGTCCGAGGATTCGAGGAGTCGATCCGGACTTTATATATATCCCAAGCTTTGGAGAGAAAAACTTTTCACCCGTCTTCGAGAGTTCTTGACTGTTCAAGCTTTCTCCTTCATTCCTTTCTCTGAGCACTTTGAGCTTTCAGAAATGGCGACGAAACAAACCACCTCCGCTAAGGGAAAGAGCATAGGTTCTTCTTCTTCTCCTACTGCCCCAGCGAGGGAGTCTTCGGTCGGGCAAGGTGGACTTCCTTCCGAAAGTATCCCGCCGACGGGCAGCGCACCCGGTCTGAGAGGTAGATCCTTTGGGGTGACAAGAATAACGAAAATCCTTCGCACACGTTGAACGTGACCGCGCTAAGTCGCCTTCTGTGCTGATAGCCTCTTCGGAGGAAGATGATGCACGGAGGCGTTTTCAACTTTTACGCCCACATTTCTCGTGTGCCAGCGTAGAAGCTCCACATTTTTGCAGTTCCGAGCGTAAAAGCTCTGGCTACCGAAAACTGGCGTATGTCATAAAATAAGCATTTTACGTTTGTGGAGGGGACTCCCGGCGTATAATAACCGAATTCGTACAATCCTGGCGTAGAGCACAGTTTGTCGTTTCTTTGGTTTTGTATGTTTGTGCAAGATTTTTGTAATGACATACTTTCTTTGCACCTTTGTAGTTAACCTGGGTGAGTCTCCGCTGACCGAGGTGATGGGTTCCTCCGCCGGGATGCCGCACTCGAACTACCTGGAGGACTTGTCCCACGTGGCATTTCCCCTCTCCGGATCCCAGGATCCTGAGGGAAGGGGATTTTTGTTGGCAGCTCAGGGCGAGCGGGCACTGCTGAGTATGATCAATGGGGAGCCCCTGACGTATGTAGACGGAGAGCGGTACATAAAGCCGGCTTTCCTTTTCGGGGACATGATCGACAAGCGGTCCCAGACGAAGCCTAAGAGGGAACCTTGGGTCTTTGCTGTCGAGAGCTTGGTTCTGTACCTGCCGACGATACCGAGAGATTATCCCATCTCGGCTTTCTTCCATGCCACTCATCCCAGAGAGATGTCGTGGACGTTGACTCCCGATCTTCATGGCAAGCCAGGGAAGATCTTTCATCAGAAAGGAGCTGACCAGGGATCGTTTGTCAGTCATCCTTCTGGTCCTGTGACGTTGTTCCGGGGATTGTACCCGGGTGGCGTCCCGAGCGAAGACAGCTCTGTGATCCAGCCAGTCCAACTGTCGACTTTCTGTAACAGCTTCATGGGACGAGGTGGGGTGTACCCCAAGGAGAATCCTCGGTGTAATGGGTGGGTCACCCCAGCAAACCTCCGATGGACCAGCCTAGTTAACTGGGCCTTGAAGCGCTTTCGGCAAGAGCTAGAGGGCTTTGGGCTGTATGCCGCTGTGAGTGCGACGAGCGTCGGGTTGCCACCCAACCCTAATTTGTTCTTGGCACTGATGGAGCGATACGTTTCGCTCACTGGGACCTTTGCCACTCCACTGGGGGAGTTGGGATTGGCCCTTCATGAGATGGCGGTTGTCTCGAGGCTGCCGATGGGGGATACCCCGTATGAAGAGTATGTTCCCACCAACCGGGAGTTGGGGGATTCGGACCCTCGGGTGGCGGATGTGTATCAGGAGCTGATGTGCCAATATCTCGCCTGCACCGCTTTTTACAACGAGCCCTCTGGTTTGGCCCACACTACCAAGTGGATGTCCTACCTCTTCTTCCACCGAGCTAGAGCTGCCAGGTTGGAGAAAGTTTCGGGGGGCAAGAACGAGCCCGTTAACTGTTTGGGCGTGCTTAGTGCCCAGGTCGTGGATGGCCTTATGGAGGAGGCCAAAGCTTCGGACCAGATCCTCGTTGAGAGGGTAGGAAAGTACCCCGAAGGTACTACGGCCCGTAGTTACCTGAGGCGCTGTCGCAGGTCTCTATCCAAGGAAGCCCAGCTGGCTGGTTTCCTCTCGTTATGGCTGCGTCGAGTAGTAGTGCCTGGTACTGCGTCCGCGGACCGCATTCACCGGAACATCTTGTGGCCGGCAGTGCGCCTGGTGTTCGGGGCAAGACTGGGCTTGCTTCCTGCCATGGTGTGCCGTATACAGGCGGGCTTGAGAGCTCTGACCGATGGGTTGCTTGCTGATGAAGCCCGGCGTGAGAGTTTTCCCAGGGTGGAATTACCATACCTGTATCTGATGGGTTGGTTAATTCTCCATAATCCCCGGGTGATGTCTCCTGGCTCTGGTAGCAGCTCAGGGGAAAATTTCTTGTTGAACTACAAGGATTCTCCCTGGAACGTGGACACCGTTCTAGATTGTCGGCTGGTATTGAACCTCAGCCATGGCTGGAAGTTCCTCTGTACTCTCCCTCCCGTAGATCGCCATCAATTAGGGATGAGGCTTGAGGACTCGGGTAGAAAGAAGACCGATCTTTCTCCGGAGGCTTTTAATTGGCTGGTCTGCATTAGACCCTCCCATCTCCTGTACAGGAGTGAAGACCATTGCTTCTTCGAGCCTTATTTGCCTAGTCGGTTCGCCAGGCAATTTGGGTACGGCCAGCTGCACGTGGGCAATGCCGTCACCAGCTTCAGGTCCAGAGGCGGGCTTATTGATGGAGCCAGAGGATGGCGGTATTTTACCACGGGTTGCACAGGAGCAGCCTTCGTCGTGCCGGATGTCACCCCCTCTACGGAGCTGCGCATCCTCCATTCTTACGCCCAGTTTTACGTGGCGATCAACACCTTCCACCGCAATTTCGATATACGCGGAAGTCTTAGGGTGTCCTCTCCCATCGCCGGGGGAGGAGTTGAAGTTCCCTCGGTTTCTCCCGATGAGGGTGAGGAGTTTGATACCCCAGATGAACCCCTGGAGTCGATGCCGGGGTGTGAAGTGCCTCCTCCTGCGGGGGCTTTGGTAGTTCCTCAGAAGCGAAGGGTGCCTGTCCCTAAGGAGGCTTCTGTTCGTAAGAGGAGGAAGGAGACAGTCGCTCGTCCTTTCCGCATTTTTGGTGTCGAAGCTACCGGGAGTGGGCCTACATCTCCCTATGTCGGGGATGAGTCTTTGGCTGGAGGTTCCTCGCCTTTTAGAGAGGGACCCTCTATGGTTTCAGTTGGCGGCGCCGGAGGATCTTCGCTAGGGGTCGCTGCTGTGGCTACTGCTCCGGGTAGTGGAACGAGATCGCCTAGGTGGCCATGGCAGATGGGAGGATCCTTTCCTGGACCCGCAACGGATGAAGCTCCTGCTGTGCCTAGCGAGATTCCAGTTGACGAACCTCGACCGCGTCTTGGTGGAGACTTGGAGGAATTTCGGGCGATGTCAGTTGGTCCACCTCCTTCCCCAGGTATGATAGTTCGTATTGCGTCCTTAGAGCGAGGTTTAGCTGCCTCGGCTGCAGATGCGCCATATATACCATTGGCCCCGGGTAAATATCGTTTTCATGTCTCCTTTTAGAAAGGTTACCGTTGTACTGATGCCGACTTTCGGGTTCTTTCTTCTCAGGGGATGGAGCCCACGGGGAGTGTAGCGTTGAGCCGCCTTCCGGCTCTGCTCCGGCCCCTGGTGGTGATACGGAGGCACCTGATCCTGAGGAGGAAACACCTTCGGGGGCTAGCTCGCCCGGAGTGGTTTCGTCGCCTCGAGAGGAGGATGAGCCTGTCACCGTGACCTTGCCTTCGGTCGCACCAACCGTCGAGGCGGCAGCTGTGGCTACCTCGTCTGCAATCGTCTCTGGTGGGGGACTCGCTGATATCGCGGTCTCTCCTGGCGTTCAGTCGGGTTTAGTTGCGCTGACTGAGCAACATACCAGCCTCTTTTACACCGGTTTGGGAGCGATGATATCAATGGTGTTGGCGAAGAGTCTGGATTTCGAGCGCCTGAAGAGAACTGCCCAGTTCTCGATCGGGGTTGTCAGGGAGTTCGGCGATTCCGGGGGAGCCGATGCCCTGGAGGCGATGGTTAATGGTTTAGAACAACCCATTAACGAGTATTTGCGGTTGGCTCAGGGCAGTCTTGATGCTGAGGCCCAGACCAGATACGGTTTTATGACTGCGCATCTTGCCAAACGGATGGAAGACCTGAAGGAACTCCTTCGAACTCGCCAGCTGGAGGCGATTCAGAGGAAAGCCGTCGTGGATGAGATCCTCGCCCTCCAGACAACGTGCCAATCCGAGCATGAGGGGAATGTAGCGAGGATTCACAGGTTGAGGGAGAAACTCGCTCAGGCAGAAGAGTGGGCTTCCCAGTCGTTGGCAGGCTTGGATGTGGTGGCCGGTCGACTGAGCACAGCACGGCGGGATCTGGATCGCGCGGAAGGTGCCTGTGCGGGCGTTCGTCGGACGATAGCCGAACTGTCCCATTCGAGTGACAACGAGGCACTGCTGGAGCGGGCCCGTGCTGATGTTCTGGCCATTAGGGACGAGAGAATGGCCGTGCTAGCGCGGCAGCTCCGTGACATGACTGCTCCGCCGCAATGATGTACTCTCTCTTTTTTTTTGCTTTCCCAGATGTAATTTTGTTCTTTCTTGGGAATAAAAAGAGACTTTTTCCTAACTTTGGACCCATCATTTCGGAATATAAATGACAGGTTAGGGCGAGAGTGGTATCAGAGGTGGTATGGACGTGATAAACTCTCGGTAAACTTCAGTAGGGCACATCTATCCAGAGGTCATACGGACATGATAGAACGTGCTTTGGCCAAGTTTTGTAGGTAAAGTACTATCAGAGGTGAGATAGACGTGATAGGCTTTACTAGAGTTTACAGCTCAGAGGTAATATGGACATAGCTGTTTTGTGGGCCTATTACTTTTTGCGCACCTAGGTGCAAGAAATAGGTTTGAGGACAAGCCCTGCTAGAGGTAATATGGATGTAGCAGATTTTGTGGACCTAACACCACTGGCATACTTAGATTTAGTACGGGTGTTAGTTGAAGTGACGATCGATATCAGAGGTGATAATTGATGGTCAGAATCTTGGAAAGCCTGTTCAGAGGTGATATGGACATGGCAGATTCTCCAAGGAAATACAGTTCAGAGGTGATATGGACATGACTGATTTGTGGGCCTATTGCTTTTTGCGCACCTAGGTGCAAGAAATAGGTTTGAGGACAAGCCCTGCTAGAGGTAATATGGACGTAGCAGATTTTGTGGACCTAACACCACTGGCATACTTAGATTTAGTACGGGTGTTAGTTGAAGTGACGATCGATATCAGAGGTGATAATCGATGGTCAGAATCTTGGAAAGCCTGTTCAGAGGTGATATGGACATGGCAGATTCTCCAAGGAAATACAGTTCAGAGGTGATATGGACATGACTGATTTGTGGGCCTATACTAGTTTCTTTTTTGAAGTAGTTTCGTCGGATTACGAGAATCTCGCCGTATTCCCCCTGAGTGGAGGAGATTAGGCGTAGTACTTCTTCAGGAATTTGCCGTTGATAGGAGCCATTAATAGGTCTCCATTGGGCTGGGCTAGTCTGTAGGCTCCGTTCGAGAATGTTGTCTCGATCACATAAGGGCCTTCCCACTTGGGCTGGAACTTGCCTTTACTCCTGTGAGTAAGAATCATCGGCCTTCTTACGGCTAAAACTAGCTCGCCGACTTTGAACACCCTTTCCTTTACTTTACGATTAAAAGCGCTGGAAATGCGTGCTTGGTAGAGCGTGATGCGCTGTTGAGCTTGGAGGCGTTTCTCGTCTAATCCCTCTAGCTCCTGAAGCCTTAACAGGTCATTCTTTTCTTGAGTCAGCTCGTTAGCCACGGCTATCCTGAGTGACGGGATCTGGATTTCAATGGGGAGAACTGCCTCGCTCCCGTATACCAGTGAGAATGGGGTGCAGCCTGTCGGCGTCCGTACCGTTGTGCGGTATGCCCAGAGACATTCGCCCAGTTTTTCGTTCCAATCTCTTTTGTTTGAAGAGACGAACTTCTTCAAGAGTTTGATAATGGTTTTGTTGAAAGCTTCCGCCAAACCATTAGCAGCTGGATAGTATGCCGTAGAGGCAATATTTACTAATAAATATTGGCTTTGGTGAGAGTTCACCCCCAACGTCGATTTGGACGAGAAGGTTCCCTTTGCTCGAAGCGAAATTCCCACTGCGTATCCATGTGTTGAGCCCAAGCATCGTTTTTGAACAACTCAGATCCTTGTTCGCTTGCCTCTAAGGGATCTGTTGACGCCATATTCACCGAGAATGTTTATCCGAGATCGTTGGATGAGTCGGAGGACGTTGAGCCGCCTTGAGGAGAGGCAATGGCGTCTTCAGAAGCCGCAAGGGAGGTCGGATATCCTAACCCGAAGCGGGTTTGTCGGTAGCAAGAGTTGCCGAGCAGCGGCGTACGCCTGCCCCTCCCATTGTTGAGACCTTGGTTCCGCTTCAGATTGTAGCCCATATTCCGCATGATCTTAAGCGCTTGTGGGCTGTATCGGCGAACCTGTATTTCCCCAGTATCGTCGTCGAAAGCATCTTCTTGGATAGCTGGTTGATTGCGCATATGGCCGAAGAATATCGGACGCTGACTGCTGTAGGTAGGTGGGACGATGAAGATAGAATCCTCATGGGGTCCATACGTTGCGACGACGTTGGACGATGACGCTACTTCCCATACATATGGATGATAGGCCTTTATAGCTCCCAAGAATTTTTGTGCTATTGGTTCTATCTCGTCAATGTACGGGAAAAGGGGACTTTTATTGTCATTGGCAACCGCGTTAGTAGTTTTTACATCCCTTGATTTTTTTGTCGTGCCGAAGGTTGATGACCAAGGGTGGAGGCTTTTTGTTTAAGGTAATTACCAAAGGATTACCCCCCTTTCCTGACCTAGCATCGTCCAGGTGGGCGGTCATAGGCTCTGTGGCCTTTGGACGAGCAGTCCGTCCTTTCACCTTGATCGACAGAGGTTGTTTGACAGAGGGTTCTTCTGGCTCCCAACGGGATTCCTTCTCTGTCTGGGCCGTTACCTCTTCCGTGTGGCTCTGAGAGTATAACACGGCGTCGGAGTAGTAGGATTCCACCCCTCTGAACGGGTTTAAGTCTGCAAACTCGGTTTGCACCGCTCCTTTGGCATCTACATATTTGAAGCATTGATGTAGAGTTGAAGGGACAATGTTGTGGTCGTGGATCCACGGTCTTCCCAGCAGGATGTTGTAGGACACCTCTGAATCAATGACGTAGCATGTAGCCACTGATCTAAGGTTGCCAATCTGGATTCTCAAGCGAATCTTCCCCAATGGTTTACTCTTTCCAGTGTTGAAATCCACAATTGTAGTAGTGGTATAGGCCAGTTCGCTGGTGGGGATCCTCAACGGTCTGAGCAGACTGTGAGGAATGATGCTGATTGACGATCCCGGATCTATGTGAATTTGGTCGACCTCCATGGAACCGATGTATCCGGTGTGATAGAGAGGCCTGTCATGCCTGTTGTGTTTCAGCAGCATGTCGTCTTGGGTGAAAGTGATGTTTGGTACCACCTCCATCACACTGTGGCATTGAGGGCACGCCACGGGTTCCTCGTTGGGGGACTTGAGCTGGGTTAAGCACACATCCGCTTGCATCAACGCTTCGCTCAGGGCTAGACGAGTGTCTTGGGAGAGCCTGAGTAGCTCGAAGATGGACAACCTGGCTGGCGTATTGGCCAGTTGGGCCAGGATGTCGAAGTTGTACGGTTTCTCTAAACCTTTGTTTGGAATGTTCTTCACAGGTACACCGAAGCGTACTTCCTTTTATTTTCCCTTGTCCGCTGGAGTTGGTCTTGAAGGACCGGTCTCTGGCGTGGCGGGCTCGGGTCCCGAAGGCTTGGTGGCTGGGGCGTCTTCCGGGCTCGTGCCGTAGTCCTTGAGGTAGGCTTTCCCTGATCGGGTTGCTGTAGCCAATACCTCGTCTTCTTCTGGAGTTGCAACCATATGGCATGGTTTGCATTTGGAGTTCTTTCTAGACTTAGCTCTGATAGCATCGGTCTCTTCCTCGATTTCTGACACCAGGTCGGGATGAACCCACATAATCTCGCCTTGCCGGGTAGTTAGGGGTACCAGGTTGCGATTTTGATCCCGAGCTGGAGGGAGATTGATGATGTTCATCGTTGCTCGGAAAATAGGCGTGACACCATCCAGGATCGTTCGGGGAGGCAGACTGCCAAACTGGAGGGAGATCATGTTGGCCGTGACCGTCTTCTCGGTGTTGTGCAGGGTGATCGCCTTAGCATCGATTAACCCCTGGATCTTCCTTTTCAGTACGTAACACGCCTTTGTTGGGTGGTGTACGTATCGGTGGAAGACACAGTATTTTGGGTCGTTAGTATTGCCAACTTCCTAGGGCCGCCTCAGCTCTGGAAGGGTGATCTTGCCACTCTTAACGAGACACTCGAATATGCTCGGGACGTCGTCGTCGTCGAAGGAGTAGACTTCAACGGGTCTGGAAGTCCCGGGTTTTGCTTGCGCGGTTGCCGCAATCTTTGGTCTGGCCGTATTGATTGCCAGGGCTTCTTTCCCTTTGGGACCACGAGGGTGGTCGCTGCTAGGAGATGGCCTCTTGCCTCTGTCGGAGGCGGAGATCATGATGCCATTGTCGCGCGCCTTGCGACTATTGTCTTCGGCTGCTACCGCCGAGATGATGAACGAGGGCCAATCACGGAACTGATATGGTCCTGTGAACACCGAGACCACGGGAAAGAGGTTCTTCCTGCAAATATCCACCAATGCAGAGTCGGGAACTCCTGGAGGCATTTGTAAGGTGGCCTGACGAAAATGTTCGATGAAGATGCGAACGTCTTCCTTTTTCTTTTGCTTGACTTCGATGAGAGAGGACATAGACATGTCCATTCCTCCCTCGTAGAACCGTGTGAAGAATAAAGTTCTGAAGTCTTCGAAGGAAGTGATGCAGTTATCCGCCAAGCTGCGGTACCACTGATAGGCTACTCCTGAGAGGCAACCTTTGAACACCCGAGTAAGGAGGGCGTCGTTCCCTTGTAGCAACACCGTCATCATGCTGAAATAATTTATGTACTGGCTCGGCGATGTTTTTCCCTCGAACAGGGCCATGGTCTGAGGTTTGTACCTTGGCGGGAAAGGGACTTCCTCCCAGATAGCTGGGTAGGGCTGGTTGATTCCCAGTTTCTTGAGCTGATCCTTGTGTTTCAAGGCATCAAACTGGGCCTTCAACTCCCGGACTGCCTGCATCGGATTTTCAGTCGGAAGCGGGGCCATGGAGTGGTGCGGAGTTGGTTGTATCGTAACCCCAGCGGGAGGTAAGGCATTCTCTGAGTGAGAAAGCGGAGGAACTTCTGACTCTTGATCCAGCGTGGGCTCTTGGCTCGGGTGGGATGGTGGTAAGTCCACCCCCACACGTATCTGAGTCGGTGGGACCGATGCTTGAGCTATGGTAGCTGCGTGCTGAGTTAGCATCATCTGGTGCATGTTTTCCATCATGGATTGTATTTGTTGCAGAGATGTTTCCAGCGTGGTGAGGCGTTGTTCCGCGTCTCCTGACGGTGAAGCTTCTTCGCGTTCATCTTCAACGGCGTAGGCTCCCATCTCCCTGGGCGTCATTGAAGGATTAGTATAGGTCGCTGTAGAAGTCGACTCTACACTTTCTGCTTCTGATTCTTGGCGACCCCCAGCGTCGGAATCGGAAGAGGATGGAGCTGGCTGTCGTGACTTTGCGCGAGTGTTCTGGAATACTCCGGCTTCAGTGTCACTGAACCTCCTTCGGCTCGGGGGTTTGGAGGGATGTTGTCTTGAACTCGACCCTCCTCTACGCAGGTGTGAGGCCATGTTTACAGGCGCATGCGCGGGTTCCCCTCCCTGGAAAGACAGAGAGTAGCCCAATCGGTCGAAGACCGATCGTTTTGTTTTGGGACAGCAGCAATTAATCACAACCTTGTGGCTATTACAATGATGCTCGCTAGGAGGCGTAATAGACATGTTGGAAGGTCCCCTCTCTTTACGCTTCTGGACTAGATATTTGCGTAGGTCAGGAGGAGTTGCCGGAGAGGCCCTTAGTCGGCCATTGGTTTCTCGCGTGATCCGAAAGGTAGGCATTCTGTTCCTTCGCTGGCGTGGAGGCCGAGAGGTTAAGTAGCCTGCCGCTTGCTTTCCTTCGCGGAGATCACAGCGCTCATCTGGTTTACCGTAGAGGTCAGATGATGTCTTGCGCGTGGAGCGAGATCTGTTCTTCCGTCTTGGCGCCGAGGCACCATCGGAAGTTCTGTCTGTACCGCACGGAGCGGGAGACAGATTTCTACGCGTAAAGCGCAGTGAAGGCTTCTGGGTTAGCGCTGAGGCTTCGCCCGAAGTTTTGTCTTTACCGCGCGTAGCGGGAGACTGTTTCCTACGCGTAAAGCGCAGTGGATTCTTCGGGGTTAGCGCTAAGGCTTCGCCCGAAGTTTTGTCTGTACCGCGCGTAGCGGGAGACTGAATTTTACGTGCGGGGCACGGAGGGAGCGTCGCTACAACCTCGTTGGCCGAAGAGATCGGAGAGATCGGAGAGTCCGGAGAGATCGGAGAGTCCACAGGAATAGTAGAGGATGTCTTGGGCATCCACACATTGCGCAGCTTCCTGTTGTCCTGGACGGAGAGAGGGCGAGAGCTACCCCCGGCTCGAAGCATGTCTTCGTAGGCTGACTGGTCGAACTGAACGACCAGCGTCTTCTTCACGGTTCCTACGGATACCATATCGTGTTGAGCAATTACTTCCTCGTCAGAAGAGAAAGATGTCCCCAGCAGAGTCGCCATCTTGTTTGTGGTATTAAACGAAAGGAATGAAATTGTATTTCAATGACGGGGTTTATGCGAAACCCGCGCCCTTCTGTTTACAAACAAACTTGTACAATGTAATCCTATACGAGGATGTGGGAGTATAATTTATTTAATCTGGGTATAAATTGCTATAGGTGTCTGATCTGCGGTCGATCACTTTAGCCCTTGGACCACACGATGTTGAAGAAGTGCCGTGGAAGACAGGTAGCAGCTTCGAAGGTTGCAGAAGAGGTTGGACGCACGAGGCCAAGGTCGTCGATCCCTGCTCTTTGCCTGCTCTCCGGGCTCTCTCTCTCTCTCTCTCCCTCTCTCTTTCTCTCTCTCTCTCTCTCCTTGGACGGTAATTCTCTCCTGGATGATAATTCTTTTTTCGCCCTTTTTCCCCATTGATAGGGGTCTCTATTTATAGAGTTTTGGTGACAGTGACCACTCCGTCGGTATAAAAACCGAGGAGTGGGAAGTACAACACCCTTTTACACAACGGTTAAAGTAACCAATGCCTGCGTATGGATGATCTTTTGAATGAGCGTATGACGCGGGTCCAACTAAGGGAACACAACGCGTACTATTGCTACAAAGATCACGGCGTAAGAGCCACGCAGGTAGGTATCCCGTGTATAGAAACGGTTGGCGTAGAAGCCAAATGACTGTCACCCTGGCACAGAGGCCAGATAGACATAGAAGCCGAAATAGGCGTAGAAGCCGGATAGGCGTAGAAGCCGGATAGGCGTTGAAGCCGTAGAGGCGTTGAAGCCGGAGAGGCGTTGAAAGCCGGATAGGCGTTGAAGCCGGAGAGGCGTTGAAGCCGGAGGGGCATTGAGAGCCGAAGAGGCGCTGAAGCCGGAGAGGCGTTGAAAGCCGGATAGGCGTTGAAGCCGGAGAGGCGTTGAAGCCGGAGGGGCGCAGGTCTTGAATGGGCGTAGAAGCCGCTGCGTACCGTGCCCGAGTGCTGACGTGGACGTCTTAGCCGGAATCACGACTTTCGAAGATGTAATCAAATATTCTACAGAGATTTGCCATCATCTTGTGCATTAAATGCGAAGACGTGTTTCGAAGGTCTGCAGCCCTTCTGTGCATCCGTTTGCAGAGACGTGCTTTGACTAAACCTGTCACCGCTCCGTGCAATTAGACGTAGAGACGTGCCTCGAGCCCCGTACGATGTGCAGCTTTTGACGTGGCAGGCGGTTTGTCTACTGCGGAGCGCAAACCGGCTTATGCCTGCCTGTGTAAAACAATGCAGCATATCCCTCTGTGCGCAAAAGAGCGGTTTATGCTGAGGGGCCGTTAGTAAACGACGGTTCGGTGGTATCTTAACCCAATCATCTGCATTAAATGCAGAGATCCGCCATCATACTGTGGTGTGCGTCCCGAGGGGTCTGTGCCTGTTTCCAGCCGTCGTCTGGGTCGCCGTGCAGCACTTTTTTGTCAGGAGTCAGAGGCCAGGTTTACTGCGTGACTTGACAGGTTCATTTCGGGGAAGACGAAGCGTTCCTCGTACGCTATTTTAACGCTGCTTTGAGAGCGGCTGAGTTTTTACGCCCTGGAGGCGATGAGGGGGGTCCCGTCTACGCCGAAGCGGTTTTGGACGCGCTGCACCCTTGAGCTCTTACGCCTGATGGCACTGAAGGCCTTTGCTTGCGCTGCCAGCATATTTTTCATGCTTCTACAACCATCCGTATATCCCTGTCCAAGACAAACCAAGTTAAATCAAGCACGAGTATATGTAATAAAATCCAGGGGCAATAGCATATGCAAACACCAGTGTAGTGAATGAGATTATGTTTCGGGTGCACGAGTTATAAGGATTTCTTAAGTGTGATGCCGAAGATGTTCAAGTGTTCCATATGTACAAGTGTATTATACTCATGATCCGTTCAGGTGTTTTTAATTTCTCGATGCGATGCGATGACTTGCATGCGGGTTGCCGCTAAGCGAGGATGACTTATCTATATGAACAGGAGTCGCTGGCATAGCCATAAACGACGAGTTATAGTCCATGAACGAAATAACATGCAACTCAAGGAACGAGGGCGTTGCAAGTCATTCCGTCCGAAACAAGCGACTATTTAGTCTGAGAGCGAGAATGGTGTGAAGGATAGATCACAGGCGCTACACGTCATCCTGCCCGAAATAGGAAGACTAACAGGGTTCCGTCCGAATCGGATCGGCCCCAATGTCCCGGAGACCGTCCGCATGAACAGAGATCCGAAAATCTCGCTTATTAACAAGTTGTCTGCGACATGCAAGTCTGGGTCATTCCAAATTCACAACATGACATGATAATCCATGATTCTTGTTCTGAACGAGTAATGCTCCACGAGATGTGATTCTTGATTTGCTTGACAGGATTCTCGTTCAGTGTTCAACTTGCCTTGATGCATTCCCTAGTTCGGGGACTGCCTTGGCGACCTAACGGTCCCGGATACTTGCAGGTTCATATTGCACAGAAGAACTATTTGATAGTCTTCTGGCTAACTAAATGCATGCACGATATAGATAGTATTACTTGATTTGTGGCATAATTTGTGTGGCAAGCATTGCAACGAGACAACGAGTACAAACTACAGTAAGCAGACAAGCATGCATTTATATTAAACATAAACGTTTATGTTGGCACGGTCTATGGGTAAAGCGAGGAGTGAAACGGTAAAGAGACACATCGAGCGACATAATCTAGAGACGTGCAATGTAAACAAGTGAACAGTACACTACGAAGAGTATACAATGATCTACTCGAGGCATAGCGGAGTCTAGTTGCACAAGGCAAATGTTGCATGCGAGGATCCATTTATAAACAAAGTTTAATTTTCATGTTCTAATACAAGCAATACATGTTAGTATTATTCTCTTAGCTAGGTGCATTGTATTCTTTATTAGCATGCAAGGGGTGATTCACCTAACGACTAACATATATCGTCTATATTTTAAGTCTGCTGGCTAAGCAAAGACAAGTTCATCGTAACCACCCACCTTAGCGATGATTCGCTTTGGTCGAACGATACTCCGAGCGAGCCTCTAAAAGTCTAAGTCTGAACTCCTGAAGGGCTAAGTCTAGCAATCATTTGCCTCAAACGAGTATTCTTGCTGAGCAAAGCAGGTCAGGTCGTTATACTTGTGCCGTTTGAATCGGCTATCCGCTTGAACGGAACGAGTCATTACACAAAGCACCACTTTGCGTCTGAATCCGAGTCTGAATCCAAGTCGCTTCTAAGAAATTTTTTCCAAGAGAGTGGTAAAAAGTATAAATATTTTCTTTAAGAAAATCTTTTTTTCTCCTAGAAAAATACCCCAATATGGCACCCACATGTACCCCACCACACCCCATGTGTACATCTCAACACAAATAAAATATTATATTGAAATATCTACTTGGTGATGTAGTCAATATGGGACTATTTTTTCTAATCCAAAAATAAAAACACCAACAAGGTCTTCCCTAAGTAAAGATCTTCCCAAGTAAAAAGAATTCTCTGCCACCATGTAAAGATCTTCCCTAGGTAAAGATCCTCTTCTGCCTAGAAGGTTCTTCTTTCAAAGTTCAATTAATTTGTTTGACCACACAAATGCATGGTTCATCCTCCTATTAAAAAGATTCCCATAAGAGTTGCCAACAATAGTTGTTGCAAGTCTTGTTCAACTTCAATTGTAATATTTTTTTTTTCAATACGTAAAAGGAACCCAATGTCCTAAAAGCTATGCCAAATTAATAAATTTTCTTCGGTTAGGAAGATTAGGATGTGAGAATATAAATCAAAGCAAATAACAAATATTGTTGCTTGATAAAAATAAAAAAATGCAGTTCAAAAATGAATATTCCAACAACCAACATGCAAATAAATGCGAAAGGCAGATAACATCAAGATTACCACCAAGCTAAAGCATAATTATTAATTATATATGAGCAGAATAAGGGCACACTGAATGTTCGAAGCAGTTGGTAAAGTACTGCACCATTACAAACCCTCACTCACTCAATCACTCAGAGAGACTGGGACACATTGACACAGCTTATTCCACGTAGTACCATAATAGTAGAAGTGCTAAAAGGGGAATCGGTCGGACACCTCCATCACATTCCTCCTGCTCATTTAGAGATGAAATTGAAGTGTAATTAGGAGCATAAAAAACAAATCAGTGGTGTGATATAGGAATATCATAATCGAGGCAAATATTGCGCAAAATTACTTACAGTAGTATGGAGCAATCTTCCACCTCTGGTTCTTTCCCTTGAACCACTCATACAGAACAATGGTAGTTCCATCGTGCACGCCACCATGCTCCTCGTCTCCGTGGAAAGCATCAAAGTTGAGGCGAATGTTGTTAACCATCCTGATGCAACGGAAGCCATCTCCCAAGTCCTTGCTCTCGCTCCAAAGGATGGACTCGTCAAGGAAATCAGGATTGTACGGAATCACCCTTATCTGAATCAATTGGGGGAAAGAAAAAGAAAAAAACCAATTAAGCAGGTTTAGTTTCAAGAACCGAAAGCTTGTTCCATGTACAATCAATTTAAAACTCACAGGTTGGTGCGGGCCAAGCGAGTGCTTGAGAGCCTCGCCAGTGGCCTTGTTGATCAGAGCAAAGCTTGGGAACCCCTCCTCATCCTTCACCCTTGTGCTGTGCCTCATATCCTTGATCCAGTGCTACAACAAAACAATAGAAAGATGAGATGATGCATCATATATATATATATATATATATATATATATATATATATATATATATATATATAAATTAGCTCTCAAAACGAAACACAAGATAGTACGCCGCACCTGATACTCATCCCTGGGATTGGCCGGGGCAAGCACGACCTCCCCGTTCCTGACCGTAAGAGAGTAGTTCTCCTCCGCCTTCGAATAGATCCTCACCGTCGGGTGGCGAGTCAGATCCCCGTTGTACTGCTGCTCAGGGGGATAGACTTGAGCAGGAGGGGCCGGCTGGTGGTGGTGGTGGTGGCCAAAGGGATTCATTATCACTCCACTGGATCTTCCCCGACTTGATGAATGAAGAAGCTCCACTGCGACTCTGTTCCTTATATAGACAAGACAAGGGTCAGCTTAGCCAGCCTTCGAGCTGGATTAGTTTAGTCCAACCTAACCCTAATTATTTAATGCCTGGGTCATTTGTAACGCCTTTGCTACTCTGGAAAGAAGAATCCAAATTCAACGTTCCGCTTTGGTTTCGTCGCCTGCACTGTGACTGTGTGCCACTACTTTATTGCAGTGTAACATTTGGCGATAAAGCTATGCTTTCCTGCACCAAGTTGGCGGGACCTGTCCCTCAAGTCGTGATTCTGGAGTATTGTGTAACGCTAGGGCACTCAAAATGTGCTCTCTTTTTCGAATTTTGAATTTTGAATTTGAATTTGAACTTGAACTGAACGCAAGTGGGATAGATAGAATAGGATTCGATTCCTGGACGCTTCAAAATGGAAGCGGAGGTCGAATTTGATTCGGATTTTTGAAGTATATTAATATATGGAAGGAAGAAGTTCCTTCCATCCAACCACAAATAGAGCATAACCTTTTTAATTTAGGGAATTATGGGAAAGTTGGACCCAAACTATGTTTCTATGTTAGAATATTTTGAATGTTATTGAAATATAGAAAAAAAATTTTTACGATATTATTGAAATATAAAATTTTAATTATATTAAATATTTTAAATATAAATATATTTTTAGAATTTTGGATATGTGTTTAGCAAAATAATATCATTTAGTTGGTTTAAATATAATTTTAATTTTAAAATATTTTAGGATTTACATATGTCAAGGAGTTAGGAGAATTTTAGGTTTCTAAATTTTTTTTTTCAACTAGAGAAAACAACTACGGTTACGATACTTAAAAAGATTTTTAAGTTTTTAAATTAATTGGCTAATGATATACATACGACTTAGACGACTTAATTTGGAGCCGATTCTAAGCCGCATTATAATAGTAGAGAATTATAATAGTAGAGATAGAGATAGTAACTAAGTCGTTTGTATATCCTTCATCAATTAATAAAAAATTATAAAAATTGTAACTAACACCCTATTTATATCCTAACCTAATTAATAATTTTTTTTTAAAATTCTTATAACTACTTAAAATATTAAATATATATAACAATATATTAAATATTCAAATCACATTTAAAACTATCTAAACATATATTCAATGTTCTACAAACATATCTATAACAAATTTTAATTAAAATATATTCAAATCAGATTTAAAATATTTTAATATACTTTAAATTTGTGTCTAATTTTTTAATAATATTAGGAAGAAAAAAATTGTACGTGCATCGCATGTGAACATGACTAGTGTGTATGAAACCGATCAACTTCTAATATATTGGGCTACTAATTTCTGTCACCACATCCAGAGTAATATGATCCAATGGTCCACTAGTAGCCTCTGTTGATGTTGAATAATATGGTATTAATCCACAACCCTCATTAATAATTTAGAATTTTTATACAAGTGCCAGAATTTTTAAAATTGTACCAAAACAACCTAATTTTAAATCCAATAGCACCTATTAATACTACAAAAATACTGACTGACTAGCGATGGAAATGGATTGGTCGGAAGACCAGTGACAGACTACCAATTAATCGCGTTCGACTTGATCGATCAGTGTAAATGAACACATTTGTTCGTTGCTAATTTGTGACTTTCAGCTAGTTCCTCATATCCGTATTTATATGAATATTTGATCATGTATCATGTATTTAGAGTTTTCTTGTATTTAGATTTGATACGGTATCTTGTACTTATATTGTAAACACCCTCCCAAAATTATTAATTTTATTTATTTACTATTAGTATTATTTAGTTATATTTATTATATAGTCACTAATAATGAATAGTAATATTTATACCTTGTATGTGTTAAATAATTTATGAGCGTTTTAAAAAAATTATATATAAAATTTATTTGATTTTATTAAAGGAAATTATTTGATTTTATTTGAGTTATTATTAATTAGTATTATGGAAAGGGTATTAGTAGTAGTTTTCAAAACCCAAACCCAAAAGCACTCTCCCCTACAGACCAAGACCAAGACCAAGACCCCCCATTGCCTAACTAAACTCTTGTTTAATTTGAATTTGATTCTTCAAATCTGCAGTTATTGATTCCCATGATTCTTCCTTAATCAACCATTGAAACCCTTTTTATTCTATCACAAATTAAACTTAGGGCCGTTTGATCACCGTAATATAATCGTAATCGTAATGACGATTACGTTTTAATTTTAATTCAGATATTTGGTTAGATAATAAAAAATTAGAGTAATATAATTGCGATTACAAATTTGATTACACTACATCAGTTTCTTCTAAAACCAATTACGTCATAAAACCTATGTAATCACGATTACATTACAACTTAAGGTGATGTTTGATATATGGCAATTTATTTATTTATTAGCAGGTTTTGTTTGTTTCTTTTCGTTTTTTTGTCATTTTTAGCAGTTTTGGTCCTTTTTTAAACATTTTTTAGTCGTCTTTTCTCATTTTTTGTTGTTTTTGATAAATTTTGTACGTTTTTTGTCAGTTTTGGTCAATTTTACTCGTTTTTTGACATTATTTTCGGTTTTGGACTTTTTTTGTCAATTTTTAATCGTTTTTGTCATTTTTGCTATTTTTTTGTCTTTTTTGTCGTTTTTTAGCATCTTTTGTCGTTTTTAACACTGCCGTTTTTTTATGGTATTGTACGTTTTTTTTCGATTTTGGTTTGTTTTGCTCATTTTTTGACATTTTTGTCGTTTTTGTTCGTTTTTTGAACAATTTTGTCATTTTTATTGTTTTTTATCGTTTTTTGTCTATTTTATTGTTTTTGGTCTTTTTTGCTATTTTTGTCGTTTATAGCGGTTTTTTTTTCGTGTTTTAGCGTTTTTGGTCGTTTTTTCTCATATTTTATCGTTTTTGATGATTTTCGTACGTTTTTTTTTGTTTTTGTCTGTTTTGCTCTTTTTTGTCATTTTTATCGTTTTTAGCATTTTTTTTGTCATTTTTAGCGTTTTTGTCATTTTTTATAGTTTGGCATGTTTTTTGTCAATTTTGGTCTGTTTTGTTCTTTTTTTTTTATTTTTTGTCGTTTTTTATTGTTTTTTTTCACGTTTTTGTCTATTTGATCTTTTTTTCATGTAGTTTTGTAATTTGTCGTTTTGATCGTTTTTGCAATTTTTTTTATCATTTTTATCGTTTTTGCTAGTTTTTAATCGTTTTTTGTCGTTTTTGTCCATTTTTATCGTTCTTTGGTCTTTTTTGCTATTTTTTTGTCTTTGTGGTTTTTTGTCCTTTTTGATCGTTTTTTTTATGTTTTTGTTCGTTTTTATTATTTTTTGTCGTTTTCGAATTTTTGTCTGTTTTAGCATTTTTTGCCTTTTTAAAATTTTTTTTTGTGGTTTTTATTCAATTTTAAATTTTTTTGATATTTTCTCTTTTTTTGTCATTTTTTACTTTTTTGTCGATTTTACTTTTTCTTTGTTTTTTACGTCTTTTCATAGTTTTTTTTGGTAGTTTTTGTACTTTTTTGTCCTTTTCGTTCATTTTTTTTTTTCGTTTGTTATCTTTTTTTTCATTTTTTGTCCTTTTTAAACGTTTTTCTGTCATTTTTTTTAGTCGTTTTTTTTTTTTTTTTTCTTTTTTGTTTGTGTTTGTTTTTGTTTGTTTTTTCGTTTTTTGTCATCGTTGATTTTTGTTTGTCGTTTTTATCTTTTGAAAAAAATTTAGTTGCACCCCACTTAATTTATCATAATTTAGGGTTTACCCCACTGCTTTACCATAATGTACATTTTTTCACTTCTATAAAAAACTAACGGTCAACGAAACGTTAATTTTTGACTGAAATACCCCTTCCCTCTTTCCAGGCTGAGAAGGAGGGCTGGTAATAATGGTGATTTGTTAGGGGTATTTCGGTCAAAAATTAACGGTCAACGGAGTTGACTGTTAGATTTTAACGGAAGTGGAGTGTTGTAGATTATGGTAAAGCTGTGGGATGCACATTGAATTATGATAAATAAAGTGGGGTGCAACTCAAATTTTCTCTTATCTTTTTTGTTCTTTTTTATCGTTTTTTCCCTTTGCTCGTTTTTTATCTTTTTTTGTCGTTTTTGTTTTTTTTTTATCATTTTTGATTTTTTTAATCTTCTTTGTCATTTTGGATATTTTTTAGTCTGTTTTTGTTTTCTTCTGGTATTTTATCGTTTCTCGTCGATTTTTTGTATTTTTCAATTTTTGTCGTATTTTTTAAACTTTTTTTTTTGTCGTTTTTGAACTTTTTCGTTTGTTTCATATTTCTTTTTTTTTTTTGATCATTTTTTCGTTTTTATTCCATTTTTAAAATTTTGAACTTTTTATCATTTTTTCATTTTTTTCATTTTTTTCATTTTTGAACTTTTTCCTATTTTTGGTCTTTTTTTGTTTTGGTCGTTTTTTTGTTTTTTTTTCGTTTTGGAACGTTTGTCATTTTTGTCGTATTTTTTATTTTTTCGTTTTTGATCATTTTTTTTTCATTTTTGATCCTTTTGAACTTTTTTTTCGTTTTGCGTTTTTCGTCGCTTGAGATCTTTTTTTTTCGTTTTTGATCATTTTTATCTTTTTTTCATTTTTTTTTCCTTTTTGGTCGTTTTTATTGTCTTTTCATTTTTTGTCGTATTTTTCGTTTTGGGTGTTTTTATCATTTTTTTGGTCGTTTTTTGAATTTTTTTTGTTTTCTTTCGGGTATTTTTTCATTTTTGGTCTTTTTCATTTTTGATCGCTTTTGATCTTTTTTCATTTTTGATGGTTATTTTCCTTTTTGTCGTTTTTTTATCTTTTGCTATTTTTTTCGTTTTTTGTCGTTCTTTTCTTTTTTTTCAAAAAAAATCCATTTTTTTATCTTTTTGGTTATTGGTCTTTTTTAGCAGAAGGATAAAAAATAATATTTTCCACTTTTTTATTTATTTATAAAAAATTCCTTTTAATTTTTATTGTTTTTATTTTTTTATTTTTTATCGATTTACTTTAAATTTTATGTTTTTTTAAAAAAAATTATTACCTTAAAACTCAATTACATTACATGGTAGACTAAATATATGGATGCAATTGACATTACATTACATGATTTGATTATATGTTCCAACCAATCATAGTAATGTAATTGTAATTTCATTACATTACAAATCCAATTATATTACAAATCCGATTCCATTACGATTACGATTACATTACGATGAACCAAACGGGCCCTTATTCCTAATCCCATTAAACCCATGCGAATCCCTCCTCCTCCTCATTTCTCCTTCACAACAATCGCTCCACCTTCTTCTTCACCCTTCAAGCAACCCCCTTCCCCTGGCCCGACCGCCGCAACAGCACGCGGCATCCGCCGTAGCAACAACAACGCCGACAGTAGCAACACCCTTCAATTCATGTCTTTTACATTTTTTTAACTATTTAAATCGTCTATAAAATCGACTCAAAGTTGGACGAAAAACTGTTAAAAAATAGTACATAAAACCAATCCAAACTCCCATGTTTCAAGCCCATTTTCTTCCATATCGTTTATCAATTTAAAACTCCATTTGAATATTTCTATAGATAATATATCCAGCAAGATTTCCCTTCGAGTACTTTTATTTAGTTAGTTTTTAATACTAACTTATTATGTTTCCAATATCAAGAAAAATTATGCTTCAAAAATCTAAAATCTTGCGATACGGGGTCCGTCCTACCAAACCGGACCACCTCGTCTCGTGCTACTTGCATCGAAAGGTGCGTATAGTAACCACTGATGTGTCAGATTTTATAGGACTCGATTCGGTCATGCTTGCGCCACAGAATCAACCCGTATCCGTCAAAAATTACCATATCGGGTCATTCCCAAACTTCTTCATATCTTCGTGCACACTAGTCGTGTCGCAACGAAACTTATGCCATCGAACTCACATTATTATGCTGGTCCAGTGACCTAATTTTCGTCAGATTGGGAGGATGCTGACCAAAATGCTGTTTTGCTGGCCCCACTATCCAACTTTAGGGACGATTTTGTGAATGGCTCGTTGAATCCAATTCTGGATATTCCATTGGGTTCATATCGTTATTTCGGATTCATTAGATACTTAGTTTGCTGAATTTGGAGAACTTTTATCCTGACACCTTTTTTATGCAAAGTAGGCTACATGTGGACCTCATTTTGATCCGAAATTATTATTTTTGTCCATGTATTCAAATTGGACTTATGGGTAGTCAATCCTAGCTATTTTACTCATTTTGGAAATATTGGTGAAATTATTTTCAGCATCCGGAGACATTCGTGCATATTCCACCTATTCGGGAGCAGTTGACGTATCGAGCTCGCTACCTAGACTTTGTCATACCACCATCCAAGAACTAGACAAGTATACCTTGCCATCATGTTATATTTCAAATTCAGTACTTTTTTTTACCTTATATTGGGTACTTTATTTGCGCGTCCGATCATGACTCTTGGTGCATCCAACAGATGTGTTGGTTCCTTATTTTTGACTTAGGCCATTGGATACCACCCTTACACTACAAAGTAGATACATTGATATCTTGCAGAACCTGACACATATATAGGACACAGAGATGTGATATAACAGTATTGGATACGTACCCACATACCCGATTGATCATCAGTACGATGGGACGTGCAACGACATAGTTCATGATAGAAATCACATTACGTTATATATACTGGATAGGCTCATTAGGATTGGACGTGTTGAGGGTTTGACATATTTAGTACATTGGGAGGGAAGGACAGTCAGTAAACGTAGGGGCTATGAGTAGTGTTCACTATGATGTTGTTGCATGATGGGCGCCCAGAGGGAGCGCCACTGCACTAGTTCCCTATTAGAGACAACCTGTAAAACCCCTATTCCTAGAAATCGTATATACCCTTTTTAATTATTAATTATTAATTTAATTATAGTAATTATGTGCTAATTAGGAGAAATAGATTTTTAATATTTTTTATTTTATGTGTTGGAGCACTTAGAGGATTTGTAAGACCATTAGAAATTTTTCGAAATTTATTTCATGTAGGAGACCCCTTGAGCAGTTGCTAGCTTATTAGTGTGCATTATTATAATCTAGAATTTTTCTTATGAGTATATATATATTTATATATATATATATATATATATATATATGCTTATATATATTTAATTGGAAAAGTATTAAAGAAAAGAAAAGAAAAGAAAAAGAAAATAATAATAATAATAATAAACTAATAACTATAAGCACCTAAAGCAACTTTACCATTCCATTACTAACATTACTTCTCCAACCACCCGTTAGCAAAGGAATCAGCCCGTACCCCTTTTATTTCATTATTAGCCAACTCCAACCAACTCGTTATTTTTACTAAGTAGCTACAACACCCGCGTATACCCCCTTGGCCGCGACTAAACCCCCCCTTCTCTCTCTTATTCATATATATATATATATATATATATATATATATATATATATATATATATATATATATATATTCATCTAAACCCTAACCTAAATTATCCAAACCCTTCCTCTTCCCATCTAGACCTAGAGAGCGCCGTCACCGCAGCCGGAGAACCCCGCCAGGCCGTCCAAACAAATCCCGACGACCGCGACCCCGCGCACTGCAGATTCCCACATGAGGTACCTTTGTTCCGGAGTTGTATTTCGTCGACTCGCTCAACCAAACGTCGTTTCGTCTTCACCGGTATGCTCACCCCTTAACCCTCTTCCATATCTGTATGGTAGTAGACCTCGAACAACACGAAACCCTAGGCGAAAACAGCACCAAAGTTGGCGCAAGCAGACCGAATTCTGGGATCGTAGAAAACTGCGGTGACAACCCATGTTGCCGAGTTCGTATCTCCCACCACAGAGATCCAAATTTGGTGATTCTTTTTGGTATGCGTAGACCACTTGACCTAGTTTAATTTCTGTTAAATAACCCTAGATTATTAACTGTTGTGGACAGAATTAAATTCGTCACAAAACCCCGTGAATCCACTTTTCCAGATTTCCAAAAGTTGTGAAACGGAGCGCGCTCCGCCAAACGGGACCGCCCCGCCGTGTACCAAGTGTACCGAACGGTGCACGCAGCGTAACCGAACACGTAAAAATTTGTGGAAACTGATTCAGATGCTTGTGCGCGCAGGAATCAGCCCGTATCCGCGGACACACCCCGTGTCGCAACTTTTGTGGAAGTCGCACGCATTTTGTGCACACTTGTCAGATTGTGACGAAACTTGCGTCACTGGACTCGTGGTAACGCGCTAGTCCTGTGACCCAATTTTCATGTAAATCTGAGACGGTTGACCAAGTCGCCAATTGGTGGGCCCCACAGTTGACTTTTTGGACAAAATTGTGTCCGGCTCATCAGAATCCACATTTGGACATACCGTTGGGTTCGTATTGACATGTAGAGTTTTTTAACCTATAATTTGTCCCATTTAGAGATTGTTACCCTTGGCACATTTTTCGGTACAAAGTGGGCCACACGTGGACCCCACTTTTACTCGAAATTACCGTTTTGCCCCTGTGTCCAAATTGGACGAAAGGGAAGTACTTTTTAGCTATTTTGCTTATTTTGGGAATGTTGGTGATATCTATTTCAGCATCCGGAGACATTTGTTCGGAGACCATAGCTTTTGATCCTGTGTGCTTGACTTTTGGACAGTACACCTTGCAACTTTCTTACCAGGCAAGATACCTTGCCAAATTGCTTACAATATTTTGCGTGCTTAGTATATTTCTTTATATTTATTGCATTTTTGTTTATTTATTGCATGTGTAGTTTCTTTCAGTCATACTATATATTAGATATGTTGACACACACATGGCACCTAGTATCATGAGAGGACAATCATTAGGCGTATGGGCTTTTAACCACTCTGGTAAACCATAGTATATAGCTTGTACTACGGGCGTGTGTCGCGCTGGTCGCTACCCCCGCGGTATATCGATTTTTGGAGTCTCGCTGGTCGCTACCCCCGCGGTATGTCGATTTCTGATGTCCATTGACGTGTGTGTGAGTTGTGAGGTAGATCGAGTAGCCTACCCTTGCCCATACGTCAAAAAGTTGTCCTCATTTGCATTCATATAGATTGTCTTGTACAGCGTACTTATATATTTTCAAACATTATGCATGTTTACTGTATTCAAATTGGCTTGCTGTTCTGTATCTTGTCACGTCCCTCTGAGGACCTGGTCCCCTTCCAGGTGTATCTGTTCTTGAGTATTTACAGGAGCGCAGATTTGGATGGTTATATATGTTTCGTGGATGTCTTCTCTTCGAGCCGTGGTCATCAGCTGGTATTCTTATATTGTGTTTATTGTGTTGTACCTTTACCTTCGAGTTGGTAGTGGATTTGTTTCCATCCAACTATCATCCATAGATACTTATATTGATATCTAGTTTCATAGATACTGGTTATTTATTTATATTTGATTTTCGTGGATGAGATTTAGATTATACCCTGTGACTTATGACATATGTTTATACCACTTGTGGATTGATATTCATATTATAGCGTACGTGTGGATTTGGTTTCCATATATTAGAGTTGCCATATCCATGCGGTTGACATGCTTACGTGTTCCCAGTCCTACGTATTTTGGGACTGGGGCGTGACATATTTTTGTGGTGGCCCATGCAGGTCGAGAGCATATTGTCTCGGTTACGTTATTGTACCGAACAAGCCTGCACCTAGGAATAGAGTATAGGATCTAATCCACAATTGACTATGATTCATCTTCCTCCTATCTGTTCTATTTGAACAATTGTATCCTGCTTGATTCCTGTACTTCCCAAATAGTTCTTTGAGTATAGCCTTCTGCTAGAATATATGAACCCCTATTATTAGGATGATAAATATGGTAGCACACCTATTAAGAATACAACGAGGATATAGACACACCACTAAGATTAGAATATCTAGTGAACCCTAGAATTCCTTATCTCTAGAATTGGTTTACTATTACCCCCTTATGTATTATGAGGACTTGAGAGTAGTAAAGAGACTACTAGGGTAGTTAGAAGTTTGACCATATTGTTTGACCCTCGTATTGAGAAACCAATAGAAATTTAAGGTTAAATATTAGGACCAAACCTAACCTTCATAGTTAGATTAGTATTGGAGAACTATAAAAATTAGATCATTGTCTTATCATTAGTAGACAGCACCTTAGGAAGCCTAGAGGAAAGTAATCAAACACTTTTCCTTGATCATAACTCGAACATAGCAACTAGCATACCACTCCTCCTTAGAAAACCACGATGCTATCTAGAGCCCCTATTTTAATTTTATATATTGTTCCTCTGCGACCTTAGCGTTCGCTAATTGCGCGACGACTAAATTTTGTTCCTCTATTCTTCATCTTTCAACTCGTGCAATCTGACACTTCTAATTATAGGCCAGGTGATTTATTCTGTGTTTGTAATCCCCCTGATTTTCAAAATTTATAAATTTGGATTTTTCTGAATTTTCTGGAATTTTCTTGGATTTTTCTGTAATTAAATTCAGGTGTTTTAAATATTAAAGGATTTTTAAATGTTATTAAATAATACTAAAATATTATGAAAATAATATTTTATGGTGTAAAATGAAAAACCAGACCTAGGGTAATTTTTCGGGAATTTATTGGATCCCGAAAGCATTTTTAAAAACCGAAAACCTATTTTTAAATGATTAATTAAATAAACCATCAATAGACCGGGCTGAACCGGGTTCAAACCGGCCTGAACCGGCCTGAACCCGGTCCAGCTGAACCGACTGAACCGGACCACCCTAACGGGTCGGGCCGGGTCAGCCCAACCCGCACCCGTCCACCCGCGAACCCGCCAGCCCCTTTCTCTCTTCCCCGACCCCTCGTTTCCCTGCCTCCGGCCGGCTACCGGCCGCCTGTTCGCCTCCCCGTCGACCCGCCTCCGGTAACGGCCGGCTCCGCCTCTTCCCCTTCCGGCAACCCCCGCCTCTTCCTCTTCAGCTCCCGGCCAACCGTTGGCCGTCCCTCTCTTGTTTCCCCTCTATATAAACTCCCCGGCCACCGGATTTCCTCCCCTTCTCCGTCTTCTCCAGCGAGCTCCACCTCCACGCCTCCGTCA
Organism: Iris macrosiphon; assembly: GCA_036927795.1. NCBI lineage: Eukaryota > Viridiplantae > Streptophyta > Magnoliopsida > Asparagales > Iridaceae > Iris > Iris macrosiphon. The sequence continues at coordinate 155,419,569 of JAYESA010000009.1, forward strand.
GCCTCGAGCGCCGCCAGGCCAACCTCTCCCTGTAGCTCCCAGTCGACACTCGCCAAGCCCGGCCGCCCTCGTCCTTGACCTCCCCAACCATCGAGCCCAGCCGTCGACTCCAGCAGCTTCCCGACGACTCCGGCGACCCGACGAGCTGAGCCGCCTCCGCCAGAGCGCTGACCCTCCTCGGGTGAATCTCTGGCCAAGCGCAGCCCCCTCTGGTGGTCGAAGCACAGTAAACCCTAGCCCTAAGTCCCTGGCGTGTCGGACACGGCCAGACACAGGGTTCTCAGACCGGACACAGCCCTAACTCGAGATACGAGGACACGAGGATTCTCAGTTTTCAAGCCCAGTTCAGGTACCCGTAACTTCTTGCTCGTAGCCCGGATTTCGATTCCGTAAATTGCATCGCGTAGCCTGTATGACCTTCTCGGTGCCCGGATAAACCGCTCGGGGCATCGCGTCCTGTGGTGATCGCACACCGCGATCCAAAAACAGGAAAAACTTAGCCCTGTTTTACCCCGGAACTGAGTATGCCCCGCCAAACGGGATGACTTGGTCGCGTGCGATCTTCACCGATACGTGCGCGTCATTGATACGGACGTGCGGGATTTCGCAGAAGCTGATTCGGATGTGCGTGCACACCGGAATCAGTGCGTATCCGCGGACATCGCCCCGTATCCGTACTTTCTGGTTCTTGTTGTAACTTAGTGTACACACGTCGGATCGAGATGAAACTTGCGCCATCGGACTCGTAGCAATACGCTGGTCCTGTGGGTCAAGTTTGGTTCGATTCTGAGAACGTTGACAACATCGTGTGTCGTGGGCCCCACAGGCTCCACCCGACGGGCGATTTTGAGAACGACTCATCGGAATCCAATTCTGGAAGTTCCGTTGGGTTCGTATCATCGTTCCTGACCTGTTGACACTAAGTTGGACTATTTTTGAGACCTTTGACCCTGACGTATTTTTCGGTGCAAGCGGGCCCACATTTGGACCCCGTTTTGACCCGAAACTGCCTTTTTGCCCTTGTCTCCAAATTGGACTCAAGGACAGGCGTTCCTAGCTGATTAATATTTTCTGGATCTAATGGTGATGATTGTTTCAGCAGCCGAAGTACTGCCTGCAAATCCAGCTATTGCCAGAGCTACACTTGGAGCTGAAAACCCAGGCAAGTGTACCTTGCCATAAATGCAGTTTAATGATTCATTTTCTCTAGATTTATTTTCTTGTGATTGTTGTACTTGCTTAACCCTAGGGCTGTATGACTTGCTTAGCGTCCGATCATAGTCGGGTGCCAACACCGTACGCGGGGTTGGGCAATGGCATTTAGAGATGGATACCGTGACATTTATAATCTTGTACTTGCCCTATCAAGTACTTATTACCCAGGACACCTGACACACATCATGAGACAGGATCTTCCTGAAATATTCAAGGTAATTCTGTGTAGGTTCCAGGATTTATGACTTAGACATTATATTCCTAGACATTATGATCATAGACATAGTATGACTTACTGCATTAGATATGATCGTACGTGAAGTGGACATGAGGCATCGTGGACATGATATGTATGATTACATTGGGTAGGGAGAGACACACAGGCTACCGGCTGATTATATATATATAATTCATAGTAAACACATAGTAAAATTCATAGTATAGCTGCTACCGGCTCCCCGACACAGAGCTTGTAGTGGTATCAGCCTAAGTTCTAGTGATGCTCTCAACTTGCATTTCACATAGATGGATATATAGTTGACCCTATTGTTTCATTAACTATTTTACTGCATTTATTTTGGCTTGTGCTTTCTTGTACCTTGCTATGTTCCCTGAGGACCTGGATCCGGATTATGTCCCCAGGATTTGCAGACGAGGTTTATCCAGAGGTCTACGGAACAGGTGCTCTTCACGGAACAGTACCCGTAGCTGAGGACGAGGTGATCGCTGAGGACTTCTCCTGAACCATTGCTTCGCCATGCTCAGTCGTTATTTCCTGTTTAATTAAACTCTTTAATTTCTGTTTATGAGATCATTGTACCAGACTTTATATCGGGTTGTTCCCCGAATACTTTGCTGAGACTGGATGTTTAATTTACTTTCCTTATTGCTGTTGATTTTATATTCTTTTCTATGGATGAGATTAGTTTCGACTTGTTGTTATAGACCTTATATACAGCTTAAGTATGCCCGATGGATCCATTAAATTGGGTTTGTCCATCGGTGCATGCTGCTGGCCATTATCACGCGTCCGGTCCCTCGGTATTTTGGGACTGGGGCGTGACATAGTTTTTGTGGTGGCCCATGCAGGTCAACGACTAAATTGTTCAGTTTTAACTTAGGGACCGAACAGGCCTGCAATAAGATAGGATAAGTTTTTAGGATCTCATCCACTTAAAAACGTTCTTGATATCTGTATCATACTCGAATTAATTTTTGCTTTGCATCCTGCCTTGAATCTTGTGCACTTCTTATATTTTATTTTGGATGCAGAAAGATGGATCCAAGAATTGAAGATGAAATTCTTTTGAGTACGCCACAAGACGCTGTGGTTACCTATGGAGATGGAGTTACACCAGAGAACAGAGGGCAATCCTCTCAAGGTGGCCAAGCTGAACAGCATAACTCAAGGTTCAGGCGCGATGATATCCCACCTCCGCCGCAGTTCCCTCCACAGATGCCTGTCTTTCCACCAGGGCAAGCAATGGACGGGCAGCAGATGTTCCAGATGTTTTACGCCATGATGCAAGCCCAACAGCAAGTTCAACAGGAGGCACATCGTCAGGAGGCAGAGTACCTAAGAACCATCCTAGTAAACGCATTAGAGCAAGTGAACCCACAAGCTAGGCGACCAGCGACGGGATCTATCACTGATTTCCGTCAACTCAAGACCCGTACCTTTTCGGGCAAAGAAGGACCAACCGAAGTTCATGAGTGGCTCACCAACATACAACACCAGTTGGAAGCAGCTGAACTTCCAAGAGAACGTTGGATGACCGCCGTCAGGATGCAGTTGACGGACAATGCCCATCACTGGTGGATATCTGAAGAGACCAGGCTTGGACCAGACCGAGTTACTTGGGAAGAGTTCTCCAGACTCTTCCAGGAGATGTACATTCCTGCCATCGCTCGATCAGAACTGAGGGACAAGTTCAACCGCCTCACCCAGGAAGCTATGACGGTGGAAGAATACAATGCCGAGTTCATTCGTCTGAGTCGCTTCGTACCTACCTTGATCCCTACAGAAGTAGAGAAGGCCGAGAAGTTTTTTGACGGACTCAACATCGAGCTACAGAAATTGATTGGATCAGTCGCACCTACTTCATACTCGGACGTTCTCGCTCCAGCCCGACGCATGGAGCGCGTCACCAGGAGAGAAACCAGTCTAAAGCGGCCTACCCCATCAGCAATATCCAAAGCACCACAAGAAGAAGCTGCAAAGAGGCCTCATATACACCAGCCAACCAGAGCCTCTCCGCAGACATTACCTACATGTCAATACTATGGCAAGGTAGGTCATACTGAGAAGGACTGCAGACGCAAGTTGGGATTATGCTTGATTTGCGGGACCAACCAACACTTAGCCAAGGACTGTCCTTATCATCGAGGAGGAGCACCAAGAGCAAACCAACAAGCTCTACCAGTACCAGGAGGGAATCAACCAAGGCCACCATTGGCACCACAAGCAGCACTTTTCTAACAAGCCCAGCAGCAGCAGCAGCAACAGAGGAATCCACCAGGACGCGGACAAGCCTTCGCGATGACTTTGGAAGACGTGCAGAACCAAGGAGTAGCTAATGCGCGTAAGTTTCTATAGTTTTCTGTTTCTATTATTGTTTTAGTTCGTGCCTGTTGGTTCATGACCCTAGCCTTACCCTGATAACCTTAACCTGATAACTTTAAACCTGTTAATAATTGATAACATAGTGTTAATTTTGAACTTGCCAATAATTCAGAATGTTTTATAAATATTAACTTGATAAGTTTTGAAAGATAACCTGGTTCTCTAAAACTAAAATTTTCTAGATTTCCTATATTTGGGAAATTGCATAACTTTTAATGCTTAGGAAAATAATTTTTCCTAGGTGCTCCTTAATTTAGATGTGCTTCGAACAATGGTTGCAACCGTGTCATCTCTGCTGACCGGTTAATCTTTGATTGCGAGGACGCAATCCTCTTAAGGGGGGTATATTGTAATCCCCCAGATTTTCAAAATTTATAAATTTGGATTTTTCTGAATTTTCTGGAATTTTCTTGGATTTTTCTGTAATTAAATTCAGGTATTTTAAATATTAAAGGATTTTTAAATATTATTAAATAATACTAAAATATTATGAAAATAATATTTTATGGTGTAAAATGAAAAACCAGACCTAGGATAATTTTTCGAGAATTTATTGGATCCCGAAAGCATTTTTAAAAATCGAAAACCTATTTTTAAATGATTAATTAAATAAACCATCAATAGACCGGGCTGAACCGGGTTCAAACCGGCCTGAACCGGCCTGAACCCGGTCCAGCTGAACCGACTGAACCGGACCGCCCTAACGGGTCGGGCCGGGTCAGCCCAACCCGCACCCGTCCACCCTCGAACCCGCCAGCCCCTTTCTCTCTTCCCCGACCCCTCGTTTCCCTGCCTCCGGCCGGCTACCGGCCGCCTGTTCGCCTCCCCGTCGACCCGCCTCCGGTAACGGCCGGCTCCGCCTCTTCCCCTTCCGGCAACCCCCGCCTCTTCCTCTTCAGCTCCCGGCCAACCGTTGGCCGTCCCTCTCCTGTTTCCCCTCTATATAAACTCCTCGGCCACCGGATTTCCTCCCCTCCTCCGTCTTCTCCAGCGAGCTCCACCTCCACGCCTCCGTCAGCCTCGAGCGCCGCCAGGCCAACCTCTCCCTGTAGCTCCCAGTCGACACTCGCCAAGCCCGGCCGCCCTCGCCCTTGACCTCCCCAACCATCGAGCCCAGCCGTCGACTCCAGCAGCTTCCCGACGACTCCGGCGACCCAACGAGCTGAGCCGCCTCCGCCAGAGCGCTGACCCTCCTCCGGTGAATCTTCGGCCAAGCGCAGCCCCCTCTGGTGGTCGAAGCACAGTAAACCCTAGCCCTAAGTCCCTGGCGTGTCGGACACGGCCAGACACAGGGTTCTCAGACCGGACACAGCCCTAACTCGAGATACGAGGACACGAGGATTCTCAGTTTTCAAGCCCAGTTCAGGTACCCGTAACTTCTTGCTCATAGCCCGGATTTTGATTCCGTAAATTGCATCGCGTAGCCTGTATGACCTTCTCGGTGCCCGAACAAACCGCTCGGGGCATCGCGTCCTGTGGTGATCGCACACCGCGATCCAAAAACAGGAAAAACTTAGCCCTGTTTCACCCCGGAACTGAGTACGCCCCGCCAAACGGGACGACTTGGTCGCGTGCGGTCTTCACCGATACGTGCGCGTCATTAATACGGATGTGCAGGATTTTGCAGAAGCTGATTCGGATGTGCGTGCACACCGGAATCAGTACGTATCCGCGGACATCGCCCCGTATCCGTACTTTCTGGTTCTTGTTGTAACTTAGTGTACACACGTCGGATCGAGATAAAACTTGCGCCATCGTACTCGTAGCAATACGCTGGTCCTGTTGGTCAAGTTTGGTTCGATTCTGAGAACGTTGACAAAATCGTGTGTCGTGGGCCCCACAGGCTCCACCCGACGGGCGATTTTGAGAACGGCTCATCGGAATCTAATTCTGGAAGTTTCGTTGGGTTCGTATCATCGTTCCTGACCTGTTAACACTAAGTTGGACTGTTTTTGAGACCTTTGACCCTGACGCATTTTTCGGTGCAAGCGGGCCCACATTTGGACCCCGTTTTGACCCAAAACTGCCTTTTTGCCCTTGTCTCCAAATTGGACTCAAGGATAGGCGTTCCTAGCTGATTAATATTTTCTGGATCTAATGGTGATGATTGTTTCAGCAGCCGGAGTACTGCCTGCAAATCCAGCTATTGCCAAAGCTACACTTGGAGCTGAAAACCCAGGCAAGTGTACCTTGCCATAAACGCAGTTTAATGATTCATTTTCTCTAGATTTATTTTCTTGTGATTGTTGTACTTGCTCAACCCTAGGGCCGTGTGACTTGCTTAGCGTCCGATCATAGACGGGTGCCAACACCGTACGCGGGGTTGGGCAATGTCATTTAGAGATGGATATCGTGACATTTATAATCTTGTACTTGCCCTATCAAGTACTTATTACCCAGGACACCTGACACACATCATGAGACAGGATCTTCCTGAAATATTCAAGGTGATTCTGTGTAGGTTCCAGGATTTATGACTTAGACATTATATTCCTAGACATTATGATCATAGACATAGTATGACTTACTGCATTAGATATGATCGTACGTGAAGTGGACATGAGGCATCGTGGACATGATATATATGATTACATTGGGTGGGGAGAGACACACAGGCTACAGGCTGATTATATATATATAATTCATAGTAAACACATAGTAAAATTCATAGTATAGCTGCTACCGGCTCCCCGATACAGAGCTTGTAGTGGTATCAGCCTAAGTTCTAGTGATGCTCTCAACTTGCATTTCACATAGATGGATATATAGTTGACCCTATTGTTTCATTAACTATTTTACTGCATTTATTTTGGCTTGTGCTTTCTTGTACCTTGCTATGTCCCCTGAGGACCTGGATCCGGATTATGTCCCCAGGATTTGCAGACGAGGTTTATCCAGAGGTCTACGGAACAGGTGCTCTTCACGGAACAGTACCCGTAGCTGAGGACGAGGTGATCGCTGAGGACTTCTCCTGAACCATTGCTTCGCCATGCTCAGTCGTTATTTCCTGTTTAATTAAACTCTTTAATTTCTGTTTATGAGATCATTGTACCAGACTTTATATCGGGTTGTTCCCCGAATACTTTGCTGAGACTGGATGTTTAATTTACTTTCCTTATTGCTGTTGATTTTATATTTTTTTCTGTGGATGAGATTAGTTCCGACTTGTTGTTATAGAACTTATATACAGCTTAAGTATGCCTGATGGATCTATTAAATTGGGTTTGTCCATCGGTGCATGCTGCTGGCCATTATCACGCGTCTGGTCCCTCGATATTTTGGGACTGGGGCATGACAGTGTTAAGGACATATAGTTGCTGGGATTATAGTTGTTAATGTTAAATTTTAAAATTGTGTGCTTAGTAGTTAGAACTTGATGGTTTAAGCTATTCTTGTAGATTGAGACCTGGTGCTTATTTCTTAGCTTTAAATTGCGTAATATGTACCCTACCTCAATACGAGTTATATCCCATTTTCCCCCTGGAAGGCCAGTAACTGTTCCGTTCTTACTATTGACACTTGCACTAAGACTAAGACTTAGTACGACCATGACCTATGTAATGTAAGAGGATACCCTAATAAGTACCAAGATCCCTTCCCGTAGACCTTAACAGGAGTTTCTACGGTATCCTTAAGGCAATTATAGTATTAGTTTATTGTTATAAGTTGGGTAGTATACCTCACAACCTAGTATCACATAGTCTTTTGCCCTAGTATTGAAGTGTAGCTGAATGACATTAACTGTGTGCTAGAATAAGAAGATAATGTTTCATCAGACTGTAGAGCTTAGAAGCCTATACCCCTATTTGGTCGACTATCGACTTAGACAAGGAGTTAGTATGACAACTGTAGAGATTGTAGAGTCTTATTTTTTTTTTTTGTGAACTTGAATTGTTATGTACCTTCTTTCATCATAATCCAGCGTATTTATGTTTGCTGTACTACCTTGACTTATGTTGCTATTATAGCCTAGTTTTTGCAAGCTTATTCTTTTATCGAGCTTGCTCATGGCATATGTATTATTTGGTGCACACAATGATACAATTGCCTAATCAGAATCGGTGTATTAAGGTCTAGCTAACCTTAGTGCGCTTGGTTCGCTCTTCGCATGACTACTTTACGTAGATTGAGATATATGGTAGTAGACGGATATACTTGCCCCTAGACATGTCTGACACATCGTATCGGTTACATAACTATACTGATACGAGCATGTAAGTAGAAAATCACCAAAAATATAATTTCAATCCACAACTGTCCTGACAACTCTCTTTTCGAATTCTTTAATCTCTTTGAACCTCGTACTTGTATTATGTCACCTTCACCTTGAATTCTTTATTATTGCACTCCGTCTTTCCCTATTTCGGAAAGACGAAACCTCATGCTGGTATAAGTTGACACTGATAGTACTAGATATACCCTATAAGGCTAATCACATGACTTCGTGACCCTCTTTTATAATTGATTAAGGGCATATCATAGGTGATATATTTGGTGTTAAAACTTTAAGGATTGAATAATATGATTAAATAATTTGAGGAATAGTTTTCCTAAATGTATAGCCTTAGGTGAGAGATGTATAAATTTTAAGTTCGGTAGATTATGAACTCCTCACCCAAAATTAGACCTACTTGGCTTAGATAGTGAGACTAAGGCTAGCTCGAATCCAGTTAGAAATAGAACACGATATTTTTATTTCATTTTGCAATAATTAATCACTTAGCGCACCTTATCGTGCTCCGATAATTGGAGCACTACACTAGCCATTGCCTTCCTACAAATTCCACACCCTTATCCTAGACGTGCCCATCATCCAATTATCATCTTTGGACAATTTTCCAATTGTTGGGCGCTTTTATGCAAAAGAGCATTTAGGTGTCCACACCATTGGACATGACACATGAAAAAAACCTATTTTTCGCACATGTGGATTTTCCCATAATTTTTTGGGATGTGCAACGCGCAACATCGTCCACTCCTTTAAACCTAGCCTTGCATTTTAAACAATGCAAATCTTATACCACCCTTGACCTTCTACCGCAGCTTAATTTTAATTTCAAGGACGAAATTTTTATAAGTTGGGTAGAATGTAAAACCCCTATTCCTAGAAATCGTATATACCCTTTTTAATTATTAATTATTAATTTAATTATAGTAATTATGTGCTAATTAGGAGAAATATATTTTTAATAATTTTTATTTTAGGTGTTGGAGCACTTAGAGGATTTGTGGGACCATTAGGAATTTTTTGGAATTTATTTCATGTAGGAGACTCCTTGAGCAGTTGCTAGCTTATTAGTGTGCATTATTATAATCTAGAATTTTTCTTATGAGTATATATATATATATACATACATACATACATACATATATATATATATATATATATATATATATATATATATATATATATATATATATATATATATATATATATATATATATATATATATATATATATATATATATATACATATGCTTATATATATTTATTTGGAAAAGTATTAAAGAAAAGAAAAGAAAAGAAAAGAAAAAGAAAATAATAATAATAATAATAGTAAACTAATAACTATAAGCACCTAAAGCAACTTTACCATTCCATTACTAACATTACTTCTCCAACCACCCGTTAGCAAAGGAATCAGCCCGCACCCCTTTTATTTCATTATTAGCCAACTCCAACCAACTCGTTATTTTTGCTAAGTAGCTACAGCACCCGCGTATACCCCCTTGGCCGCGACTAAACCTCTCCCCTTCTCTCTCTTATTCATATATATATATATATATATATATATATATATATATATATATATATATATATATATATATATATTCATCTAAACCCTAACCTAAATTATCCAAACCCTCCCTCTTCCCATCTAGACCTAGAGAGCACCGTCACCGCAGCCGGAGAACCCCGCCAGGCCGTTAAAGAAATCCCGACGACCGCGACCCCGCGCACTGCAGATTCTCACACGAGATACCTTTGTTCTGGAGTTGCTTTCCGTCGACTCGCTCAACCAAACATCGTTCGTCTTTACCGGTATGCTCACCCCTTAACCCTCTTCCATATCTGTATGATAGTAGACCTCGAACAACACGAAACCCTAGGCGAAAACAGCACCAAAGTTGGCACAAGCAGACCGAATTCAGGGATCGCAGAAAACTGCGGTGACCACCCATGTTGCCGAGTTCGTATCTCCTACCTCAGAGATCCGAATTTGATGATTCTTTTTGGTATACGTAGACCACTTGACCTAGTTTAGTTTCTGTTAAATAACCCTAGATTATTAACTGTTGTGGACAGAATTAAATTTGTCACAAAATCTTGCGAACCCACTTTTCCAAATTTCCAAAAGTTGTGAAACGGAGCGCGCTCCGCCAAACGAGACCGTCCCGCCGTGTACCAAGTGTATCGAACGGTGCACGCAGTGTAACTGGATACATAAAAATTTGTGGAAACTGATTCGGACACGTGTGCGCGCCGGAATCAGCCCGTATCCGCGGACACACCCCGTGTCGTAACTTTTGTGGAAGTCGCGCTCATTTTGTGCATGCTTATCAGATTGCGACAAAACTTATGCCACTGGACTCGTGGTAACGTGCTGGTCCTGTGGCCCAATTTTTACGCAATTCTGAGACGGTTGACCAAGTCGCCAATTGGTGGGCCCCACAGTTGACTTTTTGGACAAAATTGTGTCAGGCTCATCGGAATCCACATTTGGACATACCGTTGGGTTCATATTGACATGTAGAGTTTTTTGACCTATAATTTGTCCTATTTAGAGATTGTTACCCTTGACACATTTTTCGGTACAAAGTGGGCCACACGTGGACCCCACTTTTACTCAAAATTACCGTTTTGCCCCTGTGTCCAAATTGGACGAAAGGGAAGTACTTTTTAGCTATTTTGCTTATTCTGGGAATATTGGTGATATCTATTTCAGCATCCGAAGACATTTGTTCAGAGATCATAGCTTCTGATCCTGTGTGCTTGACTCTTGGACAGTACACCTTGCAGCTTTCTTACCAGGCAAGATACCTTGCCAATTTGCTTACAATATTTTGCATACTTAGTATATTTCTTTATATTTATTACATTTCTGTTTATTTATTGCATGTGTAGTTTCTTTCAGTCATACTATATATTAGATATGTTGACACACACATGGCACCTAGTATCATGAGAGGACAATCATTAGGCGTATGGACTTTTAACCACTCTGGTAAACCGTAGTATATAGCTCGCACTACGGGCGTGTCTCGCGCTGGTCGCTACCCCACGGTATATCGATTTCTGATATCCATTGACGTGTGTGTGAGTTGTGAGGTAGATCGAGTAGCCTACCCTTGCCCATACGTCGAAAAGTTATCCTCATTTGCATTCATATAGATTGTCTTGTATAACATACTTATATATTTTCAAACATTATGCATGTTTACTGTATTCAAATTGGCTTGCTGTTCTGTATCTTGTTACGTCCCTCTGAGGACTTGGTCCCCTTCCAGGTGTATCTGTTCTTGAGTATTTGCAGGAGCACAGATTTGGATGGTTATATATGTTTCGTGGATGTCTTCTCTTCGAGCCGTGGTCGTCAGCTGGTATTCTTATATTGTGTTTATTGTGTTGTACCTTTACCTTCGAGTTGGTAGTAGATTTGTTTCCATCCAACTATCATCCTTAGATACTTATATTGATATCTAGTTTCATAGATACTGGTTATTTATTTATATTTGATTTTCGTGGATGAGATTTAGATTATACCCTGTGACTTGTGACATATGTTTATACCACTTGTGGATTGACATTCATATTACAGCGTACGCGTGGATTTAGTTTCCATATATTGGAGTTGCCATATCCATGCGGCTGGCATGCTTACGTGTTCCTAGTCCTACGTATTTGGGGACTGGGGCATGACACAACCCCATACGTTGAACTTTGTCCTCATTGTATTCACACTTGTTATGTCACGATTCGCACCCGGATAATCGGGGCAGCACGAGTACGTGGATACATCCAGCCTATGCCACAACTACGGTGGTAGAACGTTGTCTAGGTCATGACTATGTAACTAACAATCCGACAAAATAATATCCAAATCCATAAGGAGACAATGATATAATAATTTAATACTCAATCACATACTAATGAAGAAAAGGCACGATATGATATAAAGAGAAAATTCAAATTACAAGTTCTAATCAGTCTAGACAACAATGTGAGACCGTGTATGGCAACTCTAGAGGGGGGTGAATAGAGTTTATGTATGCAGCAGAATAAAATTACATGTTAAAAATAATTCTATGGCATGCAATGGTGATCAACTACTAGCAATTTAGAATATATCTCATGTGTAAGTGATACTACTAGCAGTGTGTATGAATATAGAAGTGCAAGACAATATATATATATATATATATATATATATATATATATATATATATAGTAGAGTGAGAGAGGTCAAACGCAAACACCAAGATGTATACTGGTTTCTCTTTAAGAGGACTAGTCCAGTCCCGAGAACTCAAACTCGGAGTTTTATCCACTATAATCACCAATAATAAATCACAAGCTTTGTGTAACAACCTGTTTTTTTTAAAACAAATTTCTAAAATTTCTGTAATTTTTAATTAATTATTATAAATATCCTTCAGGGATTAATATTTTTATGTATTAAATTAAGTATTAAAATATTACAAAAAATATATTTTTGGGTGTATAATTAATTATTGGATGTTGTGTAATTTTTCTAAAATTTTTTGGGCTCAAAAACTATTTTTATTTAGCAAAAAATCCCTATTTTAATTAAACCGGACTAAACCGGATTAAATCGAACTGAACCGGACCCAACCCAACCCGAATCGAACTAGCTAAATCGAACCGACCAAAACCCTAACCTAACGGGTCAGGTCTGGACCTGACCCACCGCCCGCTATCCCGCTAACCAATTCCCTCCCCCGATTCCCACGATCCCCTGTTCCCCCCCCCGACTCGGCCGTGCGACCGCCGCCCCGCCCGCGGCCAACGACCGCATGACCCCACGACAACCCCGACGACTCCTCCCCGCTCTGCCTCCCTATTTAAACCCCCCTGCGAGCCAAACCCGACCACCACCGCCATCACCAACCACGGCCCTCGCCACCACTCGACTCCGTCTCTCCGCAGCAGCCCAACACCCCTCCGACCGGCGACGACCCCCACGGCCCCCAGCAGCCGCAGCCACAACAACCGCCGTCGCCGCCGCCTTGCCTCGCCGCGTCGCCCTGACACAAAAAAGTCAACGAGGTATCCCTCTTTTGTCTTGCGTAACTCTATGTACATTGATCCATTTTTCGTTCTGTCAAATCTTGTACGAAGACCGCGTGACCCTTTGGAAACCCGTGTAACTCGTTCAGGGTATCGCGTCATGTGTCGGTCGCAAACCGCGACGCAAAAACAGGAAAAATAACCCAAATTTTGAAATTCAGAAATCGTCCCGGACTCACAAGTTCACGGCCATTTTTTCTCCCAACCTGTGTATTATTTCTGAATTTTGTTTGAACAGTTAATTAGACAATATAACCGAGATTAAAACCCTATAATTAGATTATTTTATGGTGCTGTATGTTGTGTTTTATTCGCGGGTAAAATCGACCAAAATCTTGGTTTTTAAATCCTAAATTTTTCCCGAAACTGGGTGCGCCCCACTAAACGAGGCAACTTGGTCGTGTGCGAATTTCACCAAAAGGTGCACATTGTCAATGCGGACGTGTGAGATTTTGTAGAAGTTGATTTGGATGTGCGTGCACACCGAAATCAATGCGTATCCGTCGACAACATCCCGTATCGGTCCTGTTTTGAAACTCGTTGTAACTTCGTGTGTGCTCGTCGTTTTACAACGAAACTTGCGCCATCAGATTCATAGCATTTTGCTGGTCATGTGACCCAAGTTTGGCGTGATTCTGAGAACGTTGACAAAATCCTAAATCGTGGGCCCTACGGCTCTACTTGACGGGCGATTTTGTGATCGGATCATCGGAATCCAGTTCTGGACATTTCGTTGGGTTCGTATTATCATTCTGGACTTGTAGACACTAAGTTTGAAGAATTTGGAGAACTTCGACTATGGCACATTTTTTGGTACGAAGTGGGCCACATGTGGACCCCGTTTTGACCAGAAACTGTCAATTTTGTCCGTGTCCAAATTGGACATTTGGGTTAGCAATCCTAGCTATTTCATATCTTCTGAGAATGATGGTAATGTTTGTTTCAGCATCCGGAGGCGTTCCTGAAGATTTTGCTGTTACCGGAGCAACTGTTGGAGTCCAAACCCCAGACAAGTGTACCTTGCCAATCTTACAGTACTTGATTTATATTATTCTCTTAATTTATTTATATGATATATCTGTTTAACCTAGGACCGTGTGACATTTCTTAGCATCTGAATAAGATTCGGGTGTCAACGCCGTACGCGGAGTCGTGTAACGTCACATAGAGAGTTGATATCGCGACCCTATACATTTTCGTGCTTGCATTATCAAGTATGTCATACCATAGGACACCTGTCTCTGGGATTATTGTACCAAACTTATTATCGGGTTGTTCCCCGAGACACTTTTTATTAAAACTTGTTATTGGATTATAATTCTGAGTTTGATTATTCTGACCTTTGATTTGTGTTTACCTCATATGGATGAGACTAGATTTAGACTGTGACTTATATCGTAGACCTTATTGTTGTTTTACAGCTTAAGTATACCCTAATGGGTCCATTAAATTGGATTTGCCCATTGGTGTGTGCTGCTGGCCATTGCCACCTAGCTAGCCCCTCGGTATTTTTGGGACTGGGGCCTGACAAAGTTTTTTTGGTGGCCCATGCAGGTCTACGACTAAATTATTTCTGTTTCAACTAAGGGACCGAGCAAGCCTGCGACAAGGATAGGATAAGTTATAGGATCTCATCCACTTGATTGAATCATTCTTGATTTCTATATCGAATTTGAATTAGTTTCTTGACTTGCATCCTGCCTTGATTCCTCTCTGCGCCTCTTATAGTTTATTTTGGATGCAGAGTAATGGATCCACCAGCAAGCGATGAGACTCCTGCAGGAACACCACCAGGTGTTGTGGTTACCCACGAATATGAAGTGACACCAGTTGGTGGAGGTCAATCAGCACAACAAAGCAGTCAAGATACCTCAAGATTTCGGCGAGATGACATTCCACCTCCGCCACAGTTTACTCCACCACTGCCCGTATTCCCACCAGGACATCCTTTGGACGGACAACAAATGTTTCAAATATTCTACGCGATGATGCAAGCCCAACAGAAGGTTCATCAAGAAGCCCAGCAAAGTCAAGTGGAGAAGTTCTTTGATGGACTTAGCTCTGAGCTACAGAAGTTAATCAGCTCCATTGTAACTACTTTAGACACAGACGTTCTTACTGCATCACGACCCATGGAGTGCATCACCAGGAGAGAGTCCAGCCAAAATCGGCCGCATGCATTAGCACCAGACCAAGCACAACATGAAAGAGCTGCAAAGCGACCACAGATGAATCCACCACAGAGAGTATTTACTCCACTAGCACTAGTCCTTCCTACTTGTCACTACTGTGGCAAGGTAGGCCATCTCGCTAAAGAATGCCGACTCAGATTGAGATTATGTTTAGCTTGCGGATCCAAACAGCATTCGGTAAGGGATTGCCCTGAACGTCGAGAGAAAGCATTGATGATTCATCAACCAGCCACATCAGCACCAGCAGAGCACCACAGGAAGAAGTTGCAAAGTGATCTCACATGCACCAGCCACCCAGAGCATCTCCGCAAGTACTGCCTACCTGTCAATATTGTGGCAAGCGAGGACACCATGAGAGCGAGTGCAGACATAAATTGGGATTATGCTTGATTTGCGAGTCCAACCAACATTTAGCCAAGGATTGTCCTGAGCATCGAGATGGAGCACTAATGGTAAATCAACAAGCTTTACCAGTACCGAGGCCACCTTTGGCAACCCAGGCAGCACTTTTTCAGCAAGCCCAGCAGCAACAGAGGACACCGCCACAAGGATGCAGACAAGCTTTTACGATGACCATGGAGGACACACAGACTCACGGAGTAGCAAATGCGCGTAAGATTTAAGTTTTATCATAGCTATCTATTCCTAGTAATGCTTCAGCACATGCATGTTAATTCATTTTCTTAGCCTCAAACCTAGTATTTTGAACTTATTAATAATTGATAACCTAGTTTTCCTAACCTGTAGTTTTCTTTGCTCTAACCAGATTTCTTTACTTTTGAATTACCTAACTTACATTATCTAGAGAAATACTTTATTCCTTCCCTATGCGTTCTGCTTAACCCTTTCTCTTAATTTTTCCTTGTGTATGGTTTCTTATTCTTTGTGTCGTGCTTCAACAAACATGTCTTATAACCGCGTCATCTCTTCTGAACGTTTTTGTTTTGTTTTTTAATTGCGAGGACGTAATTCTTTTAAGGTGGGTAGATTGTAACAACCTGTTTTTTTAAAATAAATTTCTGAATTTTCTGTAATTTTTAATTAATTATTATAAATGTCCTTCAGGGATTAATATTTTTATGTATTAAATTAAGTATTAAAATATTACAAAATTATATTTTTGGGTGTATAATTAATTATTGGATGTTGTATAATTTTTTTGGAATTTTTTGGGCTCAAAAACTATTTTTAATTAGCGAAAAACCCCTATTTTAATTAAATCGGACTAAACCGGATTAAACCGAACTGAACCGGACCTAACCTAACCCGAACTAGCTAAACCCAACCGACCCAAACCCTAACCTAACGGGTCGGGTCTGGACCCGACCCGCCTACCCGCCGCCCGCTAACCCATTCCCCCCCGATTCCCACGATCCCCTGTCCCCCCCCCGACTCGGCCGCACGACCGCCCCCGCCCGCGGCTAACGACCCCACGACCCTCCAACAACCCAGGCGACCCCTCCCCGCTCCGCCTCCCTATTTAAACCCCCCCGTGAGCCAAACCCGACCACCACCGCCATCACCAACCCCGACCCTCGCCACCACTCGACTCTACCTCTCCGCAGCAGCCCGACGACCCTTCCGACCGCTGCCTTCCCCGGACGATGACGGCGACGACTTCCCCTACCACCGGCGATGACCCCCATGGCCCCCAGCTGCCGCAGCCACAGCAACCGCCGCCGCCGGCTTGCCTCGCCGCGCCGCCCTGACACGAAAAAGTCAGCGAGGTATCCATCTTCTGTCTTGCGTAACTCCATGTACATTGATCAATTTTTTGTTCTGTCAAATCCTGTGCGAAGACCGTGTGACCCTCTCGAAACTCGTACAACTCGTTCAGGGTATCGCATCTTGTGTCGGTCGCAAACCGTGACGCAAAAACAAGAAAAATAACCCAATTTATGAAATTCAGAAATTGTCCCGAACTCACAAGTTCACGGCCATTTTTTCTTCCAACTTGTGTATTATTTCTGAATTCTATTTGAACAGTTAATTAGACAATATTACCGAGATTAAAACCCTGTAATTAGATTATTTTATGGTATTGTATGTTGTATTTTATTCGCGGGTAAAATCGACCAAAATCTTGGTTTTAAATCCCAAAATTTTCCCAGAACTGGGTGTGCCCCACTAAACGAGGTGACTTGGTCGTGTGCGAATTTCACCAAAAGGTGCACATCGTCAATGCGGACGTGTAGGATTTTGCAGAAGTTGATTTGGATGTGCATGCACACCGAAATCAACGCGTATCTGTCGACAACGCCCCATATCGGTCTTGTTCTAAAACTTGTTGTAACTTCGTGTGTGCTTGTCATTTTGTAAAAAAACTTACGCCATCGGATTCGTAGCATTTTTCTGGTCCTGTGACCCAAGTTTGGCGGGATTCTGAGAACGTTGACAAAATCCTGTATCGTGGGCCCCACGGCTCTACTTGACGGGCAATTTTGTGATCGGCTCATCGGAATCCAGTTCTGGATATTTTGTTGGGTTCGTATTGTCGTTCTAGACTTGTAGACACTAAGTTTGACGAATTTGGAGAACTTCGACTCTGGCACATTTTTTGTTGCGAAGTGGGCCACATGTGGACCCCGTTTTGACCAAAAACTGTCAATTTTGCCCGTGTCCAAATTGAACTTTTGGGTAGGCAATCCTAGCTATTTTATATCTTTTGAGAATGATGGTAATGTTTGTTTCAGCATCCGGAGGCGTTCCTGAAGATTTTGCTGTTACCGGAGCAACTGTTGGAGTCCAAACCCAGACAAGTGTACCTTGCCAATCTTGCAGTACTTGATTTATATTATTCTCTTGATTTATTTATATGATATATTTGTTTAACCTAGGACCGTGTAACATTGCTTAGCGTCTGAATAATATTCGGGTGTCGACGCCGTACGCGGAGTCGTGTAACGTCACATAGAGAGTTGATATCGCGACGCTATACATTTTCGTACTTGCATTATCAAGTACGTCATACCATATGTAAACCCCCTCAATTTATTCTATAGATAGTTAGAGTGGAACTGGAAAAATTTTGATAGCGAATATTGAGGTTTAGAGTAAAGGAAATTTACCTGGAATTTTAATCCAATTAATTTAAACCATTGGCACACCCTATCTTTGACTAGTTATTCGGAGCCCATTATCAGCCCATAAATTCCGTACAATCATTGTACTTCCGACTCAACTCGCCAAATTAGGCACTGGACTTTTCTGACGGATAAAATCAATTTTTTTGTGTGCTCTAAATTAATTGCACAACATTCCAAAAATCGTAACCCATATTTAATTCCGTGTCGAATACCTGTGTCGTTACCCTAAATTTTGGGATACCAATTTAACCCGTGGAGTCGGACCAACTAAAGGGTCCAAGACTGACTCGAAGCCCCCACCAATTTTGGCTTTTGTGTCATTTCCGGATTTTGATCCCAAGTGCCCCAATTAAATTAAATTCGCGGGGCGTTTTGTTTCTATGTAAATCTGGGATACTGACTTTGTAAATCCCATTTCAATCCGTAAATAAATTCCAATGCCCTTCAAATTAAACCCGTGCCTAACGCACAACACCCTCTCACCATGGAAAATTTTAAATATATTTTTCTCCACAATTTTTGCGTTATTTCATGTGTCCATGCAATTTCCCAAATTTACGGGGGCTTAGTCGCAATTATTAAATTGTTGGCAACATCCTATTGGTCATGAATAAATAAGAGGGTCCCAAAATAGGGTCCCAATCTCACCCACTCATTCCCTCATGAATAAACCCCATTCTCACCATGTAAAATCCTATCCATCCATTCTACATGGAATGATCCCAACCCTTCAATCCACCCAACACACTCCCCTATAAAGTAGCTCCTACACCCCACCCTCAACCAAACATCACCGGCCCTAATCCCAATATCTCTCTCTCTCCTCCTCTATTTAATTTCTTCATACAAGAAGAAACTCCAAGCTTCATTCCCTCCATTACTTTTCTTCTCCTTCTTCCTTAGCCTCTTTCTTCTCCATTGGAGTTCCTCCCTGTGGAAGACCCGCCGACCGCACTGACCCAACTTCGGCCAGGCGGCGCCGGCACCCCACCCCGCAGCAACTGCTCCGCCGCCCTGTGCTTCTCCCCGCGGCTGGGATCTCCTCCACCCTGCCGTGCGACCCGAGGTTGTGCGTCCCCGCGCGTTCTGACCCGCCGGATATCAAGTTTTCCCTCCCGCACTCCAACTGAGACCCCGACCAACTAGGATCAGTTCCCTGGCCGCCGGAGCATTGCCTCCCCGACCGGCTGCCTCACCCAGCAGTATTTCCCCGCCCCGACCACACGGTCCAGCGACCCGACAGCAGCTCCACTGTGCAAGCGACGCCCCGGCTAGACGGAGCAGCCCCCTCGATCATCATTCTCCCCCCGCACCACCTCCATCTCATCACCGGCCTCCCACCATCGGCCACTCCACCACCACCTCCAGCTTCTTTACCACCTCGCCGCCGAGGTATACAACTCCCTCCTCCTCTCTTTGTTTATATGCTTGTTGAGTTATTTTAGCTAGGGTTTTTATATATCATGTTGATGAGGATGTAGTGAGTTGATGAGCATGGATATACTTGAGTTTGGATTTAATAAGGTTTATTGCTGTGGTTAGGATTATATTCATAGTATATAATTTAATGGATATACTTGAGTTTTTGTTGAAAGCATGATTAAAACATACATTTGAAGGTTTATAAATTTGTTGATATTAAGGAAATGACGATTATAAAATGTATACGTTGAGGCTTAGAATAAAATGGGTCTTTGGTTAGGGTCGCATAGTTTGTATTAAGATTTAAGGGTTAGTTCATTTTATATTATGCAATGAGGGTAAAATGCATGGGTATAAATTAGAGTTTATAAATGCAAGGTTTGAGGTGTTAAGGTATTTCAATTTATTCATGCATATGGTTTTTGATGATGATCAGTTTAATTGGTCGTGACTTGACGTTGATGAAAATGTTGAACAAAATTATGTAGCAGTTTTATTGATAAATGGGAAAGATTATATATGTCTGAGGATTTAATCAGGGTTTGATTAACTGAAAATTAATGATAGTTTTAATTGATGGGGTACTTATTGTGAATTTTTAATAAAGATATAAAAAGGAAGGTTTAATAATTATTGATAATTTACTTGAGGATGACATGTGTCACCGTGAGTGATAGTGCCTGTAAAGACCAGGAGGAATATGAGGATTGGTCATGGCTCAAAATACTGATATATACTGTGATGAATATAGTGGGATTGAGAAATTGTTCTGATGATATTATACAGGTGATCGATCGTGTTAGATGTAATGAACCTTCGAGTCAACCTGGGTCAACCCTCTAGCGTCGTATCCCTGTGAGCTGTAGCTGAGTTTAGGTATAGATGTATGTAGCATCCCTGTCTGTCGTAGAATAGAGTATTGATTCTGGTTTGTATCTCATCTCTAGGTACTGCGGGACTTGAGGACTTGGACGCGGTACCAGATCCCCATCATCAGCAGCCGTACGCAGGCAAGTGTACCTTGCCACCCTGTATTTTTAGTTTACAGATATTGTTGTTCTTTATGTACTCGTGCGTATTTTTATGTTAACGTTCGATACTCCGTGTCCGGTTCACAACCGGGTGTTGACATTCGATGTAACGTCTTAGAATAATTGCTAGATGCTTCACAGTACCTTGAAGCACGTACCTGAGTACATCGATACCCCAGGACACACTCATACACTGTGATCGTGCCAGATTCCTGTATCCTGATACTGACATCATGACCAGAGACTGGGACGACCTTAGGGTCGCGTTTGTTGAGTTATCTTCCGTGTGTCGAGACTGTTAGATAGAGGTTCAGGTTCAGCGCATAATCGTTGACCGCTTGGGATGGGGAAGACAGTTACTAGACGTTTGGGCTACTTTGTACGCACTTATATATGTACATATAGTGATCCTGTATTCTAGAGTAGTGTTTCACCCGTGTGTCTCTGTGCTCGGAGCTACGGTACGCCCCGTGTGTCTCTGTGTTCGGAGCTACGGTTTTATTTTGGACAGCCCACGCGTCGAACATTGTCTTTAAACTGTGTCACACTAGTTGGTTATGATAGAGTACCTTGTCGTGCACTTGTACTTTCTGTTTACTTGGCATGTTGTATTTCTGTACCTTGTTACGTCCCTCTGAGGATCTGGTTTCCTGCCAGTTTTGCAGCATAGACGATTACGGAGCACTTGGAGATACTGATGGAGTGGCATATATTGCGAGCATGGTACCAGGTACTCACATTATATCTACCAGCATTATGGTTATTTTACATTTATTATTCATTTGCTGTGTAGCCTAGTTTTGTAGACTCATACTTCTTCTCGAGTCTATTCGAGTTAGTGTGTTATTGGGCGGCCGACCTTAGCACATATAGCTCTTTCTTGTATACTGATGTATATTGTGGATTGAGACATAGAGGTTTACATTCATGAAATATCTAGATAGTGCCATTTATATTACAGCTTATACGTATTCGAGTCAGACCAGAGTCTGGTCGAATGCGTAGCTGGCGTGTCACGTATTCCTGGTCCTACGTATTTTGGGACTGGGGTGTGACATATTTTTGTGGTGGCCCATGCAGGTCCGATTTAAATCGTCTTGGTCACCTGACTGTGCCAAGCGAGCCTGCAAATTAGGAATAGATGTTAAGATTGTTGAATAGAATCTCAATCCATAATCGATTTTAAAACTCTTTATATGTGATTATCGCCCTTGGACTCCCACTTTGCATTCGTTAAATCTTCGTCAATATCGCTATCCTTGTTTCTCGTCCCCTATTGTTCGGGAAGGCGAATGCTTGTGACTGATGACTTCCCTCCAAAAGAAGATCGAAGATCAGACGACAGGAGACAAAATTCGTATACCTTTCTCGGAGAAGATTGTTACCTTATCAGGATAGATTGATGGGTTCTTTGGATTCTAGATCTAGTAGGGAAGGTTGGTAAGAGAGTTGTACCCACTAGTACCCTACCCGTACTTGAGGTAGCAGTAATCTAGGAAGCACTAAGAGCTAGAAGGATTGTTGATCATGACCTAAAATAATTTACGGTAATGCATAGCCTGATGATAGAAACTAGTGGTTGGATATGATAGCAATATCAGGAATGATATTATGGACTAGAGGAGATAAAATTTTAAGCTCTCACTTGGAAGATGACGATCTAATACCAGAAGTTTTAGTTTGTCTTGGGCGACATCATTATTATAATTGTACTATGTGACTTGGACAGAGAAATAACGAAAAGAAGGAATTGAAGGAATAGAATTTTAGGGAAAACTTTGAGGAGAAGAGAATTATACATTAGGCAGGAATTTTTTTTTTCTGTTGAGAATTGATGTTGGAAACAGAACGGGAGAGATTATTTTTGAGGTTTAGTCTAGACTACGACCTTATCCTAGGCATAGATTAGTTGAGCTAATACCACGCAACGCTTGATTGCTGTCGTGGTCGTGTCACCTTTAGACCACCGGATTACGCTTAGTTTGAGTTTTAGAGAGCCTGGAAGCATGGTACACACCTACCTTTGAGGCACACATTGCAGAAGGGGAACCAGTGTACCCCGTATTATACCAGAGTTTGAGGAATCTTTTCGGCCTGCCACCTGACAGAGAGATAAAGTTGTTATAGAGTTGACTCTAAGAGCCGAGCCAGTAAATTTTTCGTCTTCAGACTAGCACCGATAGAGTTGGTTGAGTTGTAGGTCCGTCGTGGAGGATCTCTTAGACAAGGGTTTCAGTCGGGCTAGTGTTTTCCATGGGGGAATACCCATCTTAATTGTGCCGAAGAGAGATAGGACGGTACAGTTGAATCAGCTAAGTGGCGCATATGTAATCTAGAAGATCGATCTCAGATCAAGCTATCATCAGATCAAGGTACGGAGAGTAGACATTCCGAAGACGGTATTTTGGACGAAGTATGTGCTCTATGAGTTTTAGTCATGACCGTTTTGTTTGACCAACGCGCCAGCAGTATTCATGAGCTTGAGGAACAAGGTTTTCCACCAGTACTTGGATAAGTTCATGGTAGTGTTCATCGACGTCTTGAAAGATTCCGAGAGCCAGGAGAAGCACGAGAGACATCTCAAGATTGTGTTGGAGATGCTGAGAAATGAGAGGCTGTAAGCCAAGTTCAGCAAATATGAGTTATGTTCAGATAGTATAGATAGTCTACACATCAGGACAGCTGAGAGTTTATGAGAAGAACTATCAGACACACGATCCAGGGCTAGCTACAGTGATATTTGCACTAAAGCGATGGCGACACTACCTTTATATAGAGCAGATATTGAGATTTTCACAAAACACAAAAAGTCTGAAGAATGCCTACACGCAGAAGGAACTCAACATGAGATAAAGGCATTGGCTAAAATTTATGACAGATTATAATATCGAGTTACAGAACTACTCTGGCAAGACGGATGCAGTTTATGACTCGTCGCCAGATGTAAGAGGATTTTCAGGAACTCAGGATTTAGATTGTATTGCCAGGCATGGATGGACAGATGGCC
Organism: Iris macrosiphon; assembly: GCA_036927795.1. Classification (NCBI taxonomy): domain Eukaryota; kingdom Viridiplantae; phylum Streptophyta; class Magnoliopsida; order Asparagales; family Iridaceae; genus Iris; species Iris macrosiphon. The sequence goes on from JAYESA010000009.1 coordinate 155,443,455, forward strand.
AGTCTTGAGGTTCAGTCTACTTGGTTGAGAGAATCAAGGCAGCATTGCCTACAGATACGAGATTTCGACGTCTGCGAGAGAGAACAGAAGCCGGCATGCAGACGGGACTCAGGATTCATGAAGACGGAACATTGAGGTGCGGAGATCGCCTATATGTTCCGAGTGGCGAGCTACGCCAAGAGTTGATGACCGAGGCTCATAGCTCGATATATTCCATTCATCCCGGGGGTACCAAGATGTACCGAGACTTGAGACAGCATTTCTGGTGGCATGGGATGAAGAGGAAAATTGCAAGATTTGTGGCAAAGTATTTAGTTTGTCAGCAAGTCAAGGCTGAACATCAGAGGACTGCAGGATTATTGCAGCCACTCCCCATTCTCGAGTGGAAGTGGAAACACATTACCATGGACTTCGTCACAGGATTCCCGCGGAGCCCTAGCAGAAAGGATGCAGTTTGGGTTATCGTAGACAGACTCACCAAGTCTGCACATTTCTTGCCCTTCAGAGTTGGGCAATCCACTGAGATACTAGCTGACATGTATATGAGGCAGATAGTACGATTACATGGAGTTTTTGTCAGCATCGTATCGGATCGTGATTCCAGATTCATATCATATTTTTGGCGGAGTATGCAGGAGAGCCTAGGAACTCGTCTTAAGTTCAGCACTGCGTATCATCCACAGACTGATGAACAATCAGAGCGCACAATACAGATATTAGAGGATATATTGAGAGCGTGCATGATTGATTTTGGAGAATCTTAGGAGGACCATCTACACTTGGTGGAATTCTCCTACAATAACAGTTACCAGGCCAGCATACAGATGGCACCTTATGAGGCACTGTACGGCAGGAAATGTAGGTCGCCAGTTTGTTGGAGTGACGTGGGAGAGCGTCAGATACTGGGTCCAGAGTTGGTGACACAGACAGTAGAGAAGGTCAAGCAGATTCAGAGCCACCTGCGAGCAGCACAGGACAAACAGAAACACTGGGCAGACGCACACCGCAGACCATTAGAGTTCAAGAAGGGTGACCACATATTTTTGAGGATATCGCCCACTCGTGGTACCATCAGAATCAGAGGCAGAGGCAAGCTGAGTCCGAGGTACATCGGACCTTTTGATATTTTGGAACGAGTTGGCGAAGTGGCGTACCGTCTGGCATTACCTCCATCATTAGAGGGAGTACATGACGTATTTCACGTATCGCAGTTGAGGAGATATATCGCAGACCCTAGCCACGTGCTCGATCATTCGGAGATTACAGTCGGGCCTAGTCTGTCTTACGTGGAACAGCCAGTTGAGATCCTCGATCGCAGCGAGAAGACTTTGAGAGGGCAGACGATTCGACTGTTCAGAGTGGCATGGAAGAACCATTCCCCAGGCGAGTCTACTTGGGAGCGCAAGGATTCTATTCGGCAACAAATCCCGTACTTATTTGAGGAGCAAGGTACGAATTTACGTACGGCATTGATTACTTGTTTGTTTTAAAATTCTGTTAGATATTATCGTGCTTTACTTTTAATTTCGGGGACGAAATTTTTCTAAGTTGGGAAGAATGTAAACCCCCTCGATTTATTTTGTAGATAGTTAAAGTGGAACTGGAAAAATTTTGATAGCGAATATTGAGGTTTAGAGTAAAGGAAATTTACCTGGAATTTTAATCCAATTAATTTAAACCTTTGGCGCACCCTATCTTTGACTAGTTATTCGGAGCCCATTATCAGCCCATAAATTCCGTACAATGATTGTACTTCCGACTCAACTCGCCAAATTAGGCACTGGACTTTTCTAACGGTTAAAATCAATTTTTTTGTGTGCTCTAAATTAATTGCGCAACATTCCGAAAATCGTAACCCATATTTAATTTCGTGTCGGACACCTGTGTCGTTATCCTAAATTTTGGGATACCAATTTAACCCGTGGAGCCGGACCAACTAAAGGGTCCAAGACTGACTCGAAGCCCCCACCAATTTTGGCTTTTGCGTCATTTCCGGATTTTGACCCCAAGTGCCCCAATTAAATTAAATTCACGGGGCATTTTGTTTCTTTGTAAATCTGGGATACTGACTTTGTAAATCCTATTTCAATCCGTAAATAAATTCCAATGCCCTTCAAATTAAACCCGTGCCTAACGCACAACACCCTCTTACCATGGGAAATTTTAAATATATTTTTCTCCATAAGTTTTACGTCATTTCATGTGTCCATGTAATTTCCCAAATTTACGGGGGCTTAGTCGCAATTATTAAATTGTTGGCAACATCCTATTGGTCATGAATAAATGAGAGGGTCCCAAAATAGGGTCCCAATCTCACCCACTCATTCCCTCATGAAGAAACCCCATTCTCACCATGTAAAATCCTATCCATCCATTCTACATGGAATGATCCCAACCCTTCAATCCACCCAACACACTCCCCTATAAAGTGGCTCCTATACCCCACCCTCAACCAAACATCATCGGCCCTAATCCCAATATCTCTCTCTCTCCTCCTCCATTTAATTTCTTCATGCAAGAAGAAACTCCAAGCTTTATTCCCTCCATTACTTTTCTTCTCCTTCTTCCTTAGCCTCTTTCTTCTCCATTGGAGTTCCTCCCTGTGGAAGACCCGCCGACCGCACTGACCCGACTCCGGCCAGGCGGCGCCGGCACCCCACCCCGCAGCAACTGCTCTGCCGCCCTGTGCTTCTCCCCGCGGCTGGGATCTCCTCCACCCTGCCGTGCGACCCGCGGTTGTACGTCCCCGCGCGTTCTGACCCGCCGGATATCAAGTTTTCCCTCCCGCACTCCAACTGAGACCCCGACCAACTAGGATCAGTTCCTTGACCGCCGGAGCATTGCCTCCCCGACCGGCTGCCTCACCCAGCAGTGTTTCCCCGCCCCGACCACACGGTCCAGCGACCCGACAGCAGCTTCGCTGTGCAAGCGACGCCCCGGCTAGATGAAGCAGCCCCCTCGATCATCATTCTCCCCCCGCACCACCTCCAGCTCATCACCGACCTCCCACCATCGGCCACTCCACCACCACCTCCAGCTTCTTTACCACCTCGTCGCCGAGGTATACAACTCCCTCCTCCTCTCTTTGTTTATATGCTTGTTGAGTTATTTTAACTAGGGTTTTTATATATCATGTTGATGAGGATGTAGTGAGTTAATGAGCATGGATATACTTGAGTTTGGATTTAATAAGGTTTATTGCTGTGGTTAGGATTATATTCATAGTATATAATTTAATGGATATACTTGAGTTTTTGTTGAAAGCATGATTAAAACATACATTTGAAGGTTTATGAATTTGTTGATATTAAGGAAATGACGATTATAAAATGTATACGTTGAGGCTTAGAATAAAATGGGTCTTTGGTTAGGGTCGCATAGTTTGTATTAAGATTTAAGGGTTAGTTCATTTTATATTATGCAATGAGGGTAAAATGCATGGGTATAAATTAGAGTTTATAAATGCAAGATTTGAGGTGTTAAGGTATTTTAATTTATTCATGCATATGGTTTTTGATGATGATCAGTTTAATTGGTCGTGACTTGACGTTGATGAAAATGTTGAACAAAATTACGTAGCAGTTTTATTGATAAATGGGAAAGATTATATATGTCTGAGGATTTAATCAGGGTTTGATTAACTGAAAATTTATGATAGTTTTAATTGATGGGGTACTTATTGTGAATTTTTAATGAAGATATAAAAAAGAAGGTTTAATAATTATTGATAATTTACTTGAGGATGACATGTGTCACCGTGAGTGATAGTGCCTGTAAAGACCAGAAGGAATATGAGGATTGGTCATGGCTCAAAATACTGATATATACTGTGATGAATATAGTGGGATTGAGGAATTGTTCTGATGATATTATACAGGTGATCGATCGTGTTAGATGTAATGAACCTCCGAGTCAACCTGGGTCAACCCTCTAGCGTCGTATCCCTGTGAGCTGTAGCTGAGTTTAGGTGTAGATGTATGTAGCATCCCTGTCTGTCGTAGAATAGAGTATTGATTCTGGTTTGTATCTCATCTCTAGGTACTGCGGGACTTGAGGACTTGGACGCGGTACCAGATCCCCGTCATCAGCAGCCGCACGCAGGCAAGTGTACCTTGCCACCCTGTATTTTCAGTTTACAGATATTGTTGTTCTTTATGTACTCGTGCGCATTTTTATGTTGACGTTCGATACTCCGTGTCCGGTTCACAACCGGGTGTTGACATTCGACGTAACGTCTTAGAATAATTGCTAGATGCTTCACAGTACCTCGATGCACGTACCTGAGTACATCGATACCCCAGGACACACTCATACACTGTGATCGTGCCAGATTCCTGTATCCTGATACTGACATCATGACCAGAGACTAGGACGACCTTAGGGTCGCGTTTGTTGAGTTATCTTCCGTGTGTCGAGACTGTTAGATAGAGGTTCAGGTTCAGCGCACAATCGTTGACCGCTTGAGATGGAGAAGACAGTTACTAGACGTTTGGGCTACTCTGCACGCACTTATATATGTATATATAGTGATCCTGTATTCTAGAGTAGTGTTTTACCCGTGTGTCTCTGTGCTCGGAGCTACGGTACGCCCCATGTGTCTCTGTGTTCTGATCTACGGTTTTATTTTGGACAGCCCACGCGTCGAACATTGTCTTTAAACTGTGTCACACTAGTTGGTTATGATAGAGTACCTTGTCGTGCACTTGTACTTTCTGTTTACTTGGCATGTTGTATTTCTGTACCTTGTTACGTCCCTCTGAGGACCTGGTTCCCTGCCAGTTTTGCAGTATAGACGATTACGGAGCACTTGGAGATACTGATGGAGTGGCATATATTGCGAGCATGGTACCAGGTACTCATATTATATCTACCGGCATTATGGTTATTTTACATTGATTATTCATCTGCTGTGTAGCCTAGTTTTGTAGACTCATACTTCTTCTCGAGTCTTTTCGAGTTAGTGTGTTATTGGGCGGCCGACCTTAGCACATATAGCTCTTTCTTGTATACTGATGTACATTGTGGATTGAGACATAGAGGTTTACATTCATGAAATATCTAGATAGTGCCCTTTATATTACAGCTTATACGTATTCGAGTCAGACCAGAGTCTGGTCGAATGCGTAGCTGGCGTGTCACGTATTCCTGGTCCTACATATTTTGGGACTGGGGTGTGACACCATAGGACACCTGATACTATTCATGTGACAGAATTTTACTGAAATATTCATAGTAATTCTGTATAGGTTACATGATTCGTGACAGAGATATTGCATATGCTTAGCTAACATTATGACTCGCTACATCATTTAGAGGTCATGATCTTGCGTGTCATGGACATGAGATGTGTGATTACATTGGGTGGGAAGAGACACACAGGCTACATGCTGATTTTATATATATTTATTATTGTGAGGCTCTAGACTCTACATCAGAGCTAGGCACTCTACTAGTGATATCACTGCTACCGGCTCCCTGACACAGAGCTTATAGTGGTCTCAGCCTGAGTTCTAGTGGTGCTCTCAACTTGCATATCACTTAGCTGGTTATATAGTTTACCCTATTGATTCATTTATTATTATACTGCATTTATTTTGGCTTGAGTTATTCTTATACCTTGATATGTCCCCTGAGGACCTGGAATCCGAATTATGTCCCCAGGTTTAGCAGAGGAGATCTACCCCGAGGTATACGAGACAGAAGTAGGCGCTGGAGCAGTACCAGAACCAGAGGATGAGGTGATTACCGAGGATTCCTCCTGAGTATTTGCCTTATATACTCAGTTATTTCTGTTTGTAGTTTCTCTATTTCATGTCTCTGGGATTATTGTACCAAACTCATTATCGGGTTGTTCCTCGAGACACTTTTTATTGAAACTTGTTATTGGATTATAATTCTGAGTTTGATTATTCTGACCTTTGATTTGTGTTTACCTCCTGTGGATGAGACTAGATTTAGACTGTGACTTGTATCGTAGACCTTATTGTTGTTTTACAGCTTAAGTACACCCTAATGGGGCCATTAAATTAGGTTTGCCCATTGGTGTGTGCTGCTGGCCATTGCCACGTGGCTAATCCCTCGGTATTTTTGGGACTGGGGCGTGACACTTTGATCCGAAGGCTTGGCACTTCTTTACACCACGAGATTTGATCCTGTAAACACCTTGATTTTTAGAATTTAATTTAAAATTTTCATTAATTATTATTGTAGAAATTTTTATTATTTTTAGTTAATTATAATAAATGTTCGTTCATGAATTTATATTTTTGTGAATTAAATTAATTATTAAAAATAGTGCAAAAATTATATTTTTGGATGTATAATTAATAATAGAATATAGTGTAATTTTTCTAGAATTTATTGGGGTCCAAAACTATTTTTAATGGCCAAGTATTTATTATTTTATATAAACCAACCTAAACCAACCCAAACCGAACTAAACCGAACCAAACTAACTAATCGAATCCGGACCTAAACCCGTAACCTGAACCCGCAACCCGAAACCCACCAGCCCGAAACCCCCGTCTTCCGTAACAGAAGACCCCCCGCTTTCCCTTCCCGTCAATGGCCTCCGACCGATCCTCTTCAGCTCCCTGTAACCGCCCTCCCCTCCACCCTATATAATCCCTAGCCTAGCCGACCACCACCACCATCAACCCCACTTCCACCCCGACCAACCACAGCCGCCGACGACCGCCGGACCGCCGTCGCACGCCGCCGCAAAGTAGCCGCTCCGACATCCCGAGCACAACACAGCATGGTACCTACTTCTAGCCCATGTATTTCCCTGCACAGTAGACCAATTTATGATCTGTCAAATCCTATGCAAAGATCACTTGACCCTCTTGAACCTTGTATAATTAGTTCGGTGTATTGTGTCCTGTGTCGGTCGCAATTCGCGACGCAAAACAGAAAAAAATGACCCAGTTTGTAGTTCAGAAACTGTTCCAACCACCCATGTTCATGTCTATTTTTCTTCCAACCTAGTTTATATTTTTAAATTATACTTGAACAGTAATTTAGACAACATAATCGAGATTTAATCTCTGTAATTAGTTTATTTTAATTCGTTCTATGCTGTAATTTATTCGCTGTTGAATTTGACCAAAAATTTAGTTTTCTAAACCCGATTTTTTTTGAAACTGGGTACGTCCCGCTAAACGAGGCAACTTTTGTCACGCCCCAGTCCCAAAATATCGAGGGACTAGCCACGTGGCAATGGCCAGCAGCACGCACCAATGGACAAACCCAATTTAATGGTTCAATCGGGGCATACTTAAGCTGTATTACAATAGTCAGGGTTTACTACAACAAGTCAGAACTAATCTCATCCACACAAAAGATAATAAGATCAACAACAATAAAGAAAGTAAATCAAACATCCTGTCTCAGCAAAATAATTCGGGGAACAACCCGATATAAAGTCTGTTACAATTGTTCATTTAAACAGGAAATAAAGAGTCTATTTGCCATAAAAACTGAGCATGGAAGAAGCAGATGTTCAGGAGAAGTCCTCAGCGATCACCTCATCCTCAAGTACTGGTATTGTTCCGAGAAGTGCATCTGTTCCGTATACCTCTGGATAAACCTCGTCTGCTAATCCTGGGGACATAATCCGGATCCAGGTCCTCAGGGGACATAGCAAGGTACAAGAAAGCTCATGCCAAAATAAATGCAGTACAGCAAATAAATGAAACAATAGGGTCAACTATATAACCATCTATGTGAAATGCAAGTTGAGAGCATCACTAGAACTTAGGCTGATACCACTACAAGCTCTGTGTCGGGGAGCCGGTAGCAGTTATACTATGAGTTTTACTATATGTTTACTATGGATTATATATATATATAATCAGCCTGTAGCCTGTGTGTCTCTCCCCACCCAATGTAATCATACGTCTCATGTCCACGATGCCTCATGTCCACGTCACGTAAGATCATATCTAATGCAGTGAGTCATACTATGTCTATGAATATAACATCTAGAAATATAATATAATGTCTATGCCAATCCTGCAACCTACACAGAATCACCTTGAATATTTTAGGAAGATTCTGTTTCATGATCTGTGTCAGGTGTCCTGGGTATATTGTACTTGATATGGCAAGTACGAGAATGTAAATATCGCGATATCCATCTCTAGTTGACCTTACACAACCCCGCGTACGGTGTTGGCACCCGACTATTAATCGGAAGCTAAGTAAGTCAAACGGCCCTAGGTTTAAGCATGTACAACAGTTATAATTAAGTCCAAGTAATATGTATCAAAGACTGCAAATTGGCAAGGTACACTTGCCTGGGTTTTCGGTTCCAATTGTAGCTCTGGCTTCAGCAGGATTTGCAGGCAGTACTCCGGTTGCTGAAATAGACATCACCATCAGATCCAGAAAATATTAATCAGCTAGAAATGCCTGTCCTTGAGTCTAATTTGGACACAGGAGCGAAAATGACATTTCGGGTCAAAGCGGGGTCCACATGTGGGCCGCTTTGCACCGAAAAATGCATCAGGGTCAAAGGTCTCCAAATTTGTCCAACTTAGTGTCAACAGGTCAGGAACGATGATACGAACCCAACGGAACTTCCAGAATTGGATTCCAATGAGCCGTTCTCAAAATCGCCCGTCAAGTGGAGCTTGTGGGGCCCACGACACGCGATTTTGTCAACGTTCTCAGAATTGAACCAAACTTGGCTCACAGGACCAGCGTATTGCTATAAGTCTGATGGCGCAAGTTTTGTCTCGATCCGACGTATGTATAATAAGTTATAGCAAGATTCAGAAAGGTCGGATACAGGGCGATGTCCGCGGATACGTACTGATTTCGGTGTGCACGCACATCCGAATCAGCTTCTGTGAAATCTCACACGTCCGTATCAATGACGCGCACGTATCGGTGAAGACCGCACGCGACCAAGTTGTCCCGTTTGGTGGGACGTACTCAGTTTCAGGGTAAAACAAGGCGTTGGTTTTCCTGTTTTTGGATCGCGGTTCGCGATCACCACAGGTCGCGATGCACCGAGCGGTTTGCACTGGCACCGAGGGGGTCATGCAGGCTACGCGATGCAACTGAAGGAATCGAAATCAGGGCAGCGAGGAGAGAGATACGAGTACCTGAACAGGGCTCGAGAAACTGCAAAATTCTTCGTGTCCGACACGTGTCAGGGTAGTGTTCACAGAAGATATGGTTTGGGTTCTGGCCGGAGCTTGGCGGCCGGAGACGGGCCGGAGGGAGGTTGGGGCGCGGAGGCGTCTTGGCCGGAGGCGGGCTGTTGCGGGGCTCGGCGTCGGGCGGAGTTCGAGCGGGCGGCCGGAGCTACGGGAGGAAGGAGGCAGTGGGGTCGGAGCCTTGCTGCGGGGAAGAAGGAGGAGGGGAAGGCGGTCGCCGGCGGTAGGACAGCTGCGGGAGGCGCTACGCTGCGGTGGTCTACGGAGGACGGCGAGGTAGTGGGAGGCGGAGCTGCCAGTGGCGGAGAGGGAATCGAGGGGGAGGATGAAGGCGGAGGAGGGTTTTTATAGGGGAAGAGCGGGGAGGCGAATGGTGGCCGGTGAGGGAGAGGAGGCGGAGGGTCGGGGAAGACGGAGAGCGGCGGCGGCGGACGTTTGTAGGGAGCCGGAGGGTCGCCGGCGGCCGGAAGCTGAGGAGTCGGGTCAAACGGTTTGGGGAGAAAGGATAACGGGTCGGGTGAACGGGTCGGGTCGGGTCTGCGGATCTGGCCCGATCCAAAACAAAATGCGGGTCGGGCGGGTCCAAGCGGGTCGTGTCTGACCCGGATCCGACCCGCTAGCTGAGCGGTCCGGTTCGGGTAGACCAGCGGTCCGGTCGGGTTCAGCTGGACCGGGTTCAGGCCGGTTCAGCCCAGTTTGAACCCGGTTCAGTCCGGTTTATTTTGGGTTTATTTAATTAATTATTTAAAAATAGGTTTTTGGCTTTTAAAAATATTTTTGGGATCCAATAAATTCCCAAAAAATTACCCTATGTCTAATTTTTCATTTTACACCATAAAATATTATTTTCATAATATTTTCATATTATTTATTATCATTTAATAATTATTTAATAATTAAAGCACCTGAATTTAATTACAGAAAATTCCTAAAAAATTCCAGAAAATTATGAAAATCCAAATTAAAAAAAAAATTCTTGAAAAATCAGGGGGTTTACAATCTACCCCCCTTAAGAGGATTGCGTCCTCGCAATCAAAGAATAATCGGTCAACAGAGATGACACGGTTGCAAATATTGTTCGAAGCACATCAAAATCAAGGAGAATCAAGGTTGAGAGTAACACCTAGAAAAAATTATTTTCCTAAGCATTAAAAGTTATAAAATTTCCCGAATGAAGGAAATCTAGAAAATTACAGTTTAGAAAACCAGGTTATCCTTTAAAACATATCAGGTTAACAATTATACAACATTCTAGATTTATTTAGCAAGTTCAAAAAAATTACTTAGGTGATCACTAGGTTATCTATTATTAGTAAGTTAAAACTGTTAAATTAAGTCTTGGGTCATGAACCAGCAGGTACGAAGTAAAGCAATACTAGAAACAGAAAACTATAAAAACTTACGCGCATTAGCTACTCCATGGTTCTGCGCGTCTTCCAAGGTCATCGCGTAAGCTTGTCCGCGTCCTTGAGGTGGATTCCTCTGCTGCTGCTGGGCCTGTTGGAAGAGTGCTGCTTGTGGTGCCAAGGGTGGCCTCGGCTGATACCCTCCTGGTGCTGGTAAAGCTTGTTGGGTTGTCCTTGGTGCTCCTCCTCGATGCTGAGGACAATCCTTGGCTATGTGTTGATTGGTTCCACAAATCAAGCATAATCTCAACTTACGTCTGCAGTCCTTCTCAAAATGGCCTACCTTGCCACAGTATTGACATATAGGTAATGTCTGCGGAGAGGCTCTGGGTGGCTGGTGCATGTGAGGTCTCTTTCCAGCTTCTTCTTGTGGTGCTTTGGCTGATGTGGAAGATCGTTTCAGACTGCTCTCTCTCCTGGTGACGCGTTCCATGCGTCGGGCTGCAGCGAGAACGTCCGAGTAAGAGGTAGGTGTGACAGATCCGATGAGTCTCTGCAGCTCGAAGTTTAGTCCGTCAAAAAACTTCTCAGCCTTCTCTTCTTCCGTCGGGATCAAAGTAGGGGCGAAGCGACTTAGACGAATGAATTCTGTATTGTTCTCCTCCACTGTCATGCTGTTCTGAGTGAGACGATTGAACTTGTCCCGAAGTTCTGATCGAGCGATAGCCGGAATGTACATCTCCTGAAAGAGTCTGGAAAACTCTTCCCAAGTGACTCGGTCTGGTCCGAGCCGGGTCTCTTCAGATAGCCATCAGTGATGAGCATTGTCCGTCAACTGCATTCTAACCGCGGTCATCCAACGTTCTCTTGGAAGTTCAGCTGCTTCCAACTGGTGTTGTATGTTGGTGAGCCACTCATGAACTTCGGTTGGTCCTTCTTTGCCCGAAAAGGTACGGGGCTTGAGTTGACAGAAATTAGTGATAGACCCCGTTGCTGGTCGCCTAGCTTGTGGGTTCACTTGCTCCAATGCGGTTACTAGGCTGGTTCTCAAATACTCTGCCTCATGACGCTGCGTCTCCTAATGAATTTGTTGTTGGGCTTGCATCATTGCGTAGATCATTTGAAATATCTGCTGCCCGTCGATAGGTTGCCCTTGTGGGAATACGGGCATCGGTGGAACGAACTGCGGAGGCGGCGGGATATCATCACGCCGGAACCTTGAATTATGCTGGGCTGCTTGATCGCTTTAAGAAGATTGTCCTCGGTCTTCGGGTGTCACTCCTTCATCATAAGTAACCACAGCATCGTGTGGTGTACTCAAGGGATTTTCCTCTCCGCTTCTTGGATCCATTATTCTGCATCAAAAATAAAATATAAGAAGCGCACAGGATTCAAGGCAAGATGCAAGTCAAAAATTAATTCGAATACGATATAGATATCAAGAACGATTCAAGCAAGTGGATGAGATCCTAAAAACTTATCCTATTTTATTGCAGGCATGTTCGGTCCCTAAGTTGAAACCGAACAATTTAGTCGTAGACCTGCATGGGCCACCACAAAAACCATGTCACGCCCCAGTCCCAAATTATAGAGGGACTAGCCACGTGGCAATGGCCAGCAGCACGCACCGATAGACAAACCCAATTTAATGGTTCCATCGGGGCATACTTAAGCTGTATTACAATAGTCAGGGTTTACTACAACAAGTCAGAACTAATCTCATCCACACAAAAGATAATAAGATCAACAACAATAAAGAAAGTAAATCAAACATCCTATCTCAGCAAAATAATTCGGGGAACAACCCGATATAAAGTCTGTTACAATTGTTCATTTAAACAGGAAATAAAGAGTCTATTTGCCATAAAAACTGAGCATGAAAGAAGCAGATGTTCAGGAGAAGTCCTCAGCGATCACCTCGTCCTCAAGTACTGGTACTGTTCCGAGAAGTGTACCTGTTTCGTATACCTCTAGATAAACCTCGTCTGCTAATCCTGGGGACATAATCCGGATCCAGGTCCTCAGGGGACATAGCAAGGTACAAGAAAGCTCATGCCAAAATAAATGCAGTACAGCAAATAAATAAAACAATAGGGTCAACTATATAACCATCTATGTGAAATACAAGTTGAGAGCATCACTAGAACTTAGGCTGATACCACTACAAGCTCTGTATCGGGGAGCCGGTAGCAGTTCTACTATGAGTTTTACTATGTGTTTACTATAGATTTTATATAAATATAATCAGCCTGTAGCCTGTGTGTCTCTCCCCACCCAATGTAATCATACGTCTCATGTCCACGATGCCTCATGTCCACGTCACATAAGATCATATCTAATGCAGTGAGTCATACTATGTCTATGAATATAACATCTAGGAATATAATATAATGTCTATGCCAATTCTGCATCCTACACAGAATCACCTTGAATATTTCAAAAAGATTCTGTTTCATGATCTGTGTCAGGTGTCCTGGGTATATTGTACTTGATATGGCAAGTACGAGAATATAAATATCACGATATCCATCTCTAGTTGACCTTACACAACCCCGCGTACGGTATTGGCACCCGACTATTAATCGAAAGCTAAGTAAGTCAAACGGCCCTAGGTTTAAGCATGTACAACAGTTATAATTAAGTCCAAGCAATATGTATCAAAGACTGCAAATTGGCAAGGTACACTTGTCTGGGTTTTCGGTTCCAATTGTAGCTCTGGCTTCAGCAGGATTTGCAAGCAGTACTCCGGTTGCTGAAATAGACATCACCATCAGATCCAGAAAATATTAATCAGCTAGAAACGCCTTTCCTTGAGTCTAATTTGGACACAGGGACAAAAATGACATTTTGGGTCAAAGCGGGGTCCATATGTGGGCCGCTTTGCACCGAAAAATGTGTCAGGGTCAAAGGTCTCCAAATTCGTCCAACTTAGTGTCAACAGGTCAGGAATGATGATACGAACCCAACGGAACTTCCAGAATTGGATTCCGATGAGCCGTTCTCAAAATCGCCCGTCAAGTGGAGCTTGTGGGGCCCACGACACGCGATTTTGTCAACGTTCTCAGAATTGAACCAAACTTGGCTCACAGGACCAGCGTATTGCTACGAGTTCGATGGCACAAGTTTCGTCTCGATCCGACGTGTGTACACTAAGTTACAGCAAGATTCAGAAAGGTCGGATACGGGGCGGTGTCCGCGGATACGCACTGATTCTGGTGTGCACGCACATCCGAATCAGCTTCTGCGAAATCCCGCACGTCTGTATCAACGACGCGCACGTATCGGTGAAGACCGCACGCGACCAAGTCGTCCCGTTTGGCGGGACGTACTCAGTTCCGGGGTAAAATAGGGCGTTGGTTTTCCTGTTTTTGGATAGCTGTTCGCGATCACCACAGGTCGCGATGCACCGAGCGGTTTGCACGGACACCGAGGGGGTCATGCAGGCTACGCGATGCAACTGACATAATCGAAATAAGGGCAGCGAGGAGAGAGATACGAGTACCTGAACAGGGCTCGAGAAACTGTAAAATTCTTCGTGTCCGACACGTGTCAGGGTACTATTCACAGAAGCTAGGGTTTGGGTTCTGGCCGGAGCTTGGCGGCCGGAGACGGGCCAGAGGGAGGCTGGGGCGCGGAGGCGTGCTGGCCGGAGGCGGGCTGCTGCGGGGCTCGGCGTCGGGCGGAGTTCGAGCGGGCGGATGGAGGTACGGGAGGAAGGCGGCAGCGGGGTCGGAGCCTTGCTGCGGGGAAGAAGGAGGAGGGAAAGGCGGTCGCCGGTGGTGGGACAGCTGTAGGAGGCGCTGCGCTGCGGTGGTCTGCGGAGGACGGCGGGGCAGTGGGAGGCGGAGCTGCCGGCGGCGGAGAGGAAATCGAGGGGGAGGATGAAGGCGGAGGAGGGTTTTTATAGGGGAGGAGCGGGGAGGCGAACGGTGGCCGGTGAGGGAGAGGAGGCGGAGGGTCGAGGAAGACGGAGAGCGGCGGCGGCGGACGTTTGTAGGGAGACGGAGGGTCGCCGACGGCCGGAAGCTGAGGAGTCGGGTCGAACGGTTTGGGGAGAAAGGATAACGGGTCGGGTCGGGTCTGCGGATCCGGCCTGATCCATAACAAAATACGGGTCAGGCGGGTCCAAGCGGGTCGGGTCTGACCCGGATCCGACCCGCTAGCTGAGCGGTCCGGTTCGGGTAGACCGGCCGGTCCGGTCGGGTTCAGCTGGACCAGGTTCAGGCCGGTTCAACCCAGTTTGAACCCGGTTCAGTCTAGTTTATTTTGGTTTATTTAATTAATTATTTAAAAATAGGTTTTTGGCTTTTAAAAATGTTTTCGGGGTCCAATAAATTCTCAGAAAATTATTTAAAAATATGTATATATAGTGATCCTGTATTCTAGAGTAGTGTTTCACCCGTGTGTCTCTGTGCTCGGAGCTACGGTACGCCCCATGTGTCTCTGTGTTCTGATCTACGGTTTTATTTTGGACAGCCCACGCGTCGAACATTGTCTTTAAACTGTGTCACACTAGTTGGTTATGATAGAGTACCTTGTCGTGCACTTGTACTTTCTGTTTACTTGGCATGTTGTATTTCTGTACCTTGTTACGTCCCTCTGAGGACCTGGTTCCCTGCCAGTTTTGCAGTATAGACGATTACGGAGCACTTGGAGATACTGATGGAGTGGCATATATTGCGAGCATGGTACCAGGTACTCATATTATATCTACCGACATTATGGTTATTTTACATTGATTATTCATCTGCTGTGTAGCCTAGTTTTGTAGACTCATACTTCTTCTCGAGTCTTTTCGAGTTAGTGTGTTATTGGGCGGCCGACCTTAGCACATATAGCTCTTTCTTGTATACTGATGTACATTGTGGATTGAGACATAGAGGTTTACATTCATGAAATATCTAGATAGTGCCCTTTATATTACAGCTTATACGTATTCGAGTCAGACCAGAGTCTGGTCGAATGCGTAGCTGGCGTGTCACGTATTCCTGGTCCTACATATTTTGGGACTGGGGTGTGACACCATAGGACACCTGATACTATTCATGTGACAGAATTTTACTGAAATATTCATAGTAATTCTGTATAGGTTACATGATTCGTGACAGAGATATTGCATATGCTTAGCTAACATTATGACTCGCTACATCATTTAGAGGTCATGATCTTGCGTGTCATGGACATGAGATGTGTGATTACATTGGGTGGGAAGAGACACACAGGCTACATGCTGATTTTATATATATTTATTATTGTGAGGCTCTAGACTCTACATCAGAGCTAGGCACTCTACTAGTGATATCACTGCTACCGGCTCCCTGACACAGAGCTTATAGTGGTCTCAGCCTGAGTTCTAGTGGTGCTCTCAACTTGCATATCACTTAGCTGGTTATATAGTTTACCCTATTGATTCATTTATTATTATACTGCATTTATTTTGGCTTGAGTTATTCTTATACCTTGATATGTCCCCTGAGGACCTGGAATCCGAATTATGTCCCCAGGTTTAGCAGAGGAGATCTACCCCGAGGTATACGAGACAGAAGTAGGCGCTGGAGCAGTACCAGAACCAGAGGATGAGGTGATTACCGAGGATTCCTCCTGAGTATTTGCCTTATATACTCAGTTATTTCTGTTTGTAGTTTCTCTATTTCATGTCTCTGGGATTATTGTACCAAACTCATTATCGGGTTGTTCCTCGAGACACTTTTTATTGAAACTTGTTATTGGATTATAATTCTGAGTTTGATTATTCTGACCTTTGATTTGTGTTTACCTCCTGTGGATGAGACTAGATTTAGACTGTGACTTGTATCGTAGACCTTATTGTTGTTTTACAGCTTAAGTACACCCTAATGGGGCCATTAAATTAGGTTTGCCCATTGGTGTGTGCTGCTGGCCATTGCCACGTGGCTAATCCCTCGGTATTTTTGGGACTGGGGCGTGACACTTTGATCCGAAGGCTTGGCACTTCTTTACACCACGAGATTTGATCCTGTAAACACCTTGATTTTTAGAATTTAATTTAAAATTTTCATTAATTATTATTGTAGAAATTTTTATTATTTTTAGTTAATTATAATAAATGTTCGTTCATGAATTTATATTTTTGTGAATTAAATTAATTATTAAAAATAGTGCAAAAATTATATTTTTGGATGTATAATTAATAATAGAATATAGTATAATTTTTCTAGAATTTATTGGGGTCCAAAACTATTTTCATAATATTTTCATATTATTTATTATCATTTAATAATTATTTAATAATTAAAGCACCTGAATTTAATTACAGAAAATTCCTAAAAAATTCCAGAAAATTATGAAAATCCAAATTAAAAAAAAAATTCTTGAAAAATCAGGGGGTTTACAATCTACCCCCCTTAAGAGGATTGCGTCCTCGCAATCAAAGAATAATCGGTCAACAGAGATGACACGGTTGCAAATATTGTTCGAAGCACATCAAAATCAAGGAGAATCAAGGTTGAGAGTAACACCTAGAAAAAATTATTTTCCTAAGCATTAAAAGTTATAAAATTTCCCGAATGAAGGAAATCTAGAAAATTACAGTTTAGAAAACCAGGTTATCCTTTAAAACATATCAGGTTAACAATTATACAACATTCTAGATTTATTTAGCAAGTTCAAAAAAATTACTTAGGTGATCACTAGGTTATCTATTATTAGTAAGTTAAAACTGTTAAATTAAGTCTAGGGTCATGAACCAGCAGGTACGAAGTAAAGCAATACTAGAAACAGAAAACTATAAAAACTTACGCGCATTAGCTACTCCATGGTTCTGCGCGTCTTCCAAGGTCATCGCGTAAGCTTGTCCGCGTCCTTGAGGTGGATTCCTCTGCTGCTGCTGGGCCTGTTGGAAGAGTGCTGCTTGTGGTGCCAAGGGTGGCCTCGGCTGATACCCTCCTGGTGCTGGTAAAGCTTGTTGGGTTGTCCTTGGTGCTCCTCCTCGATGCTGAGGACAATCCTTGGCTATGTGTTGATTGGTTCCACAAATCAAGCATAATCTCAACTTACGTCTGCAGTCCTTCTCAAAATGGCCTACCTTGCCACAGTATTGACATGTAGGTAATGTCTGCGGAGAGGCTCTGGGTGGCTGGTGCATGTGAGGTCTCTTTGCAGCTTCTTCTTGTGGTGCTTTGGCTGATGTGGAAGATCGTTTCAGACTGCTCTCTCTCCTGGTGACGCGTTCCATGCGTCGGGCTGCAGCGAGAACGTCCGAGTAAGAGGTAGGTGCGACAGATCCGATGAGTCTCTGCAGCTCGAAGTTTAGTCCGTCAAAAAACTTCTCAGCCTTCTCTTCTTCCGTCGGGATCAAAGTAGGGGCGAAGCGACTTAGACGAATGAATTCTGTATTGTTCTCCTCCACTGTCATGCTGTTCTGAGTGAGACGATTGAACTTGTCCCGAAGTTCTGATCGAGCGATAGCCGGAATGTACATCTCCTGAAAGAGTCTGGAAAACTCTTCCCAAGTGACTCGATCTGGTCCGAGCCGGGTCTCTTCAGATAGCCATCAGTGATGAGCATTGTCCGTCAACTGCATTCTAACCGCGGTCATCCAACGTTCTCTTGGAAGTTCAGCTGCTTCCAACTGGTGTTGTATGTTGGTGAGCCACTCATGAACTTCGGTTGGTCCTTCTTTGCCCGAAAAGGTACGGGGCTTGAGTTGACAGAAATTAGTGATAGACCCCGTTGCTGGTCGCCTAGCTTGTGGGTTCACTTGCTCCAATGCGGTTACTAGGCTGGTTCTCAAATACTCTGCCTCATGACGCTGCGTCTCCTAATGAATTTGTTGTTGGGCTTGCATCATTGCGTAGATCATTTGAAATATCTGCTGCCCGTCGATAGGTTGCCCTTGTGGGAATACGGGCATCGGTGGAACGAACTGCGGAGGCGGCGGGATATCATCACGCCGGAACCTTGAATTATGCTGGGCTGCTTGATCGCTTTAAGAAGATTGTCCTCGGTCTTCGGGTGTCACTCCTTCATCATAAGTAACCACAGCATCGTGTGGTGTACTCAAGGGATTTTCCTCTCCGCTTCTTGGATCCATTATTCTGCATCAAAAATAAAATATAAGAAGCGCACAGGATTCAAGGCAAGATGCAAGTCAAAAATTAATTCGAATACGATATAGATATCAAGAACGATTCAAGCAAGTGGATGAGATCCTAAAAACTTATCCTATTTTATTGCAGGCATGTTCGGTCCCTAAGTTGAAACCGAACAATTTAGTCGTAGACCTGCATGGGCCACCACAAAAACCATGTCACGCCCCAGTCCCAAAATATAGAGGGACTAGCCACGTGGCAATGGCCAGCAGCACGCACCGATAGACAAACCCAATTTAATGGTTCCATCGGGGCATACTTAAGCTGTATTACAATAGTCAGGGTTTACTACAACAAGTCAGAACTAATCTCATCCACACAAAAGATAATAAGATCAACAACAATAAAGAAAGTAAATCAAACATCCTATCTCAGCAAAATAATTCGGGGAACAACCCGATATAAAGTCTGTTACAATTGTTCATTTAAACAGGAAATAAAGAGTCTATTTGCCATAAAAATTGAGATGAAAGAAGCAGATGTTCAGGAGAAGTCCTCAGCGATCACCTCGTCCTCAAGTACTGGTACTGTTCCGAGAAGTGTACCTGTTTCGTATACCTCTAGATAAACCTCGTCTGCTAATCCTGGGGACATAATCCGGATCCAGGTCCTCAGGGGACATAGCAAGGTACAAGAAAGCTCATGCCAAAATAAATGCAGTACAGCAAATAAATAAAATAATAGGGTCAACTATATAACCATCTATGTGAAATACAAGTTGAGAGCATCACTAGAACTTAGGCTGATACCACTACAAGCTCTGTATCGGGGAGCCGGTAGCAGTTCTACTATAAGTTTTACTATGTGTTTACTATAGATTTTATATAAATATAATCAGCCTGTAGCCTGTGTGTCTCTCCCCACCCAATGTAATCATACGTCTCATGTCCACGATGCCTCATGTCCACGTCACATAAGATCATATCTAATGCAGTGAGTCATACTATGTCTATGAATATAACATCTAGGAATATAATATAATGTCTATGCCAATTCTGCATCCTACACAGAATCACCTTGAATATTTCAAAAAGATTCTGTTTCATGATCTGTGTCAGGTGTCCTGGGTATATTGTACTTGATATGGCAAGTACGAGAATATAAATATCACGATATCCATCTCTAGTTGACCTTACACAACCCCGCGTACGGTATTGGCACCCGACTATTAATCGAAAGCTAAGTAAGTCAAACGGCCCTAGGTTTAAGCATGTACAACAGTTATAATTAAGTCCAAGCAATATGTATCAAAGACTGCAAATTGGCAAGGTACACTTGTCTGGGTTTTCGGTTCCAATTGTAGCTCTGGCTTCAGCAGGATTTGCAAGCAGTACTCCGGTTGCTGAAATAGACATCACCATCAGATCCAGAAAATATTAATCAGCTAGAAACGCCTTTCCTTGAGTCCAATTTGGACACAGAGACAAAAATGACATTTTGGGTCAAAGCGGGGTCCATATGTGGGCCGCTTTGCACCGAAAAATGCGTCAGGGTCAAAGGTCTCCAAATTCGTCCAACTTAGTGTCAACAGGTCAGGAATGATGATACGAACCCAACGGAACTTCCAGAATTGGATTCCGATGAGCCGTTCTCAAAATCGCCCGTCAAGTGGAGCTTGTGGGGCCCACGACACGCGATTTTGTCAACGTTCTCAGAATTGAACCAAACTTGGCTCACAGGACCAGCGTATTGCTACGAGTTCGATGGCACAAGTTTCGTCTCGATCCGACGTGTGTACACTAAGTTACAGCAAGATTCAGAAAGGTCGGATACGGGGCGGTGTCCGCGGATACGCACTGATTTCGGTGTGCACGCACATCCGAATCAGCTTCTGCGAAATCCCGCACGTCTGTATCAACGATGCGCACGTATCGGTGAAGACCGCACGCGACCAAGTCGTCCCGTTTGGCGGGACGTACTCAGTTCCGGGGTAAAATAGGGCGTTGGTTTTCCTGTTTTTGGATAGCTGTTCGCGATCACCACAGGTCGCGATGCACCGAGCGGTTTGCACGGACACCGAGGGGGTCATGCAGGCTACGCGATGCAACTGACATAATCGAAATAAGGGCAGCGAGGAGAGAGATACGAGTACCTGAACAGGGCTCGAGAAACTGTAAAATTCTTCGTGTCCGACACGTGTCAGGGTACTGTTCACAGAAGCTAGGGTTTGGGTTCTGGCCGGAGCTTGGCGGCCGGAGACGGGCCAGAGGGAGGCTGGGGCGCGGAGGCGTGCTGGCCGGAGGCGGGCTGCTGCGGGGCTCGGCGTCGGGCGGAGTTCGAGCGGGCGGATGGAGGTACGGGAGGAAGGCGGCAGCGGGGTCGGAGCCTTGCTGCGGGGAAGAAGGAGGAGGGAAAGGCGGTCGCCGGTGGTGGGACAGCTGTAGGAGGCGCTGCGCTGCGGTGGTCTGCGGAGGACGGCGGGGCAGTGGGAGGCGGAGCTGCCGGCGGCGGAGAGGAAATCGAGGGGGAGGATGAAGGCGGAGGAGGGTTTTTATAGGGGAGGAGCGGGGAGGCGAACGGTGGCCGGTGAGGGAGAGGAGGCGGAGGGTCGAGGAAGACGGAGAGCGGCGGCGGCGGACGTTTGCAGGGAGACGGAGGGTCGCCGACGGCCGGAAGCTGAGGAGTCGGGTCGAACGGTTTGGGGAGAAAGGATAACGGGTCGGGTCGGGTCTGCGGATCCGGCCTGATCCATAACAAAATACGGGTCAGGCGGGTCCAAGCGGGTCGGGTCTGACCCGGATCCGACCCGCTAGCTGAGCGGTCCGGTTCGGGTAGACCGGCCGGTCCGGTCGGGTTCAGCTGGACCAGGTTCAGGCCGGTTCAACCCAGTTTGAACCCGGTTCAGTCTAGTTTATTTTGGTTTATTTAATTAATTATTTAAAAATAGGTTTTTGGCTTTTAAAAATATTTTCGGGGTCCAATAAATTCTCAAAAAATTACCCTATGTCTAATTTTTTATTTTACACCATAAAATATTATTTTCATATTATTTTAATATTATTTATTATCATTTAAAAATTATTTAATAATGAAAATATCTGAATTAATTACAGAAAATTCCCAAAAAATTTCAGAAAATTGTGAAAATCCAAATAAAAAAAAATTTCTTGAAAAATCAGGGGGTTTACAACTTCGTCATGTACAAATTATACCGAAAGGCGTGTTCGTTAACGCGAACGTGTAAAATTTTGCGAAAGTTGATTTGGATGTGCGTGCACACCGGAATCAACGCGTATCCGTAAAAAAAATCTCGTATCGGCCTGTTCTGACACTCATCATAATTTTGTATGTGCTTATCGTTTTGCAAAAAAACTTGCGCCATCGGATTCATAGCGTTACGTTGGTCCTATGACCCAAGTTTGGTTCGATTCTGAGAACGTTGACGAAATCCCGATTTCGTGGGCCCCACGGTTCCGCTTGTCGGGCAATTTTGTGACCGGCTCATCGGAATCCAGTTCTGAATATTTTGTTGGGTTCGTATCATTGTTCTGGTCTCATAGACACTAAGTTTGACAAATTTAGAGAATTTTATCTCTAACATAATTTTCGGTGCGAAGTGGGCCACTTGTGGACCCCGCTTTGACCCAAAACTGTCTATTCTGCCCCTGTGTCCCAATTGGACTTATGGGTAGTCAATGTTACTACCACAATTCCAAATAAGGGCATTTGTGTAATTTCACTATTTTGAATAAATATGTATTAATTTAATCTGCTGAGTTTTACAAACTATTTATATATTGTTAGTGGTATTTGGTTTAGGTCAAACCCTAGAACTCATTAGGACAAACCCTAATGACTAAAAGCTAATTTGAAAACCCAATTCTAGTGAAACCATAGAATTCTAATTTTAGGGTGGAACCTCAAACCCTAGAAGGACTAAACCTTAGTTAATTAGGTTCTACATGACCTAACCTGGGGGTTTAACCTAAAGCTATACATTAGAAACCCTAACTTGGTTTTAATATAAAAGGGAATCCTCTTTTTCTTCATGTAGAAAGAAGAAACCCTAGCCTCCATCAAGAAAGCCATCTCCCTCACCCCAAATTCGGAATTTAAAACCCTAGGATTCCATCTTCCTCCTCCAAAGCAAGGGAAGCAAGGAGCTTGGGTCAAGGAACCTTGGGGAAGAAGAACCTTCATAGGGAAACCATCTCCCTATAGGTAAAACCTTTTTTATTCAATTATATTCTGTTTTCTGTTGATTTTTGCCCATTAGGAAACCCCTTTTTGTGTAGATCTCGATTTCTAGGGATCCTACTTAAAGCCCTAGGAGAAATTAGGGTTTTGTGTTCATACGTTGGTTTTCCCCAATTTCAGGAACCCTAATCCTAAGGGTTTGCAAGTATACATGACTACATCTCCTACATGTAAGTTAGATCTCGATTTTGAGGGTTTTGGTTGAGGATTCATGGGTTCTAATGTGAAACCCGATTTCAGCCCCTAGGTGTTTGTAGGAATGCCCTTAGGGATTTTACCTATCTATGTGTTCTATTTACTGCATGTTTAATATATAAATCTATATACATAGCTATTTTTGCATAGTGTGTATAGGTGGGTGGTGATTTGAGGGAGCACAGAGCAGTCGGGTTTTGGGGGAGGTCCTGTGCAGGGAAATTCTGTGTGTGTATGCATAGGACTGACTGTGTATCAGTTTTAGCAAGTAATGTGTGTTTGTGTACCAGTTAACTATGTGTGAATGCCTGTGTGAAGGTTGAGTGAACTTGTTTATGGGAACTGTGGGTATAGTGTGTAGTGAGGAACCAGTGAGTTCACTGTGTGAAATGTAGTGTATATGTGTCCCAAGTATTATTTCCAGATCAGTGTGCACTGAGTGATATTATCCTGAAAACCAGTTGAGTGTTTCAATGTATCAAGAATTATGTGCTGTGTACCTAATTCAGTGAGTAAGTGAGCATATATATATATCAGTGTACATGTGTTAGTGTAGCTGTGTGTTTTATCTCAAGGTCTGTGTGTATTAGTTAGAGAGGTATGTCTGTGAGTTAGGGCTTTGTGTTAACTGTGTTAGTATATATGTATCAGTGAACAAGTCATACTACCTATTGTTCCTGCTAGTAGCCATAGGCTAGTCTCAAATGTAGGTGAAGTCTGAACAACTTCAGACTGTATAAACTGTGTAGTGAGTTCTGTGTGACAGTGTAGTGTGTGTCCCCCAGATTATTTCAGATTCAGAGTAGGTAATATCTGAGCTGTGTGAGTGTGATACTATAAATGAGTTCAGTGAGGAGTGTGTGATTACCTGTGTATAGGTAATTGAGTGGCTGTGTGTAATTCTGAGAGGAAATGCTGTGAATGTTGTGTGAGAGTAGTGTGTCAGGGAGTTGAGTTGAGTATCATTAGAACCCAGAACCTAGTGTATCAGTATACATGTTAGAAATGTCTGTGTGCAAATTGTGTAACTGTAGGATGTATCAGATAAAAGGGGGGGGGGGCCCTGTGTTCTGTGTATTCGTATCAGTTTAAATTCAGTGTGTCTAGGTACTAGATGTGTACCAGGGTGAATTCTGTGTATCAGTGAGTATGAGCAGTTCAGTGTGTGTAGGTGTTAAGGCTTTGTGCAGTTGTGTGAGGGTATCAGAGGATTTCAGTTACTATGTCCATGTGTAACAGTAAGTTATGTGTAGTTCAGTAGCTAGTTAAGTCTGCCTGTGTGTGTGTGCAGTAGCAGTGATTACTGTGGGTGCCAATGTAGCTGTATGTGTATGGTAGTGTAGGGATTTATGGTATCAGTGACAATATCAGTGAGTCTATCATTAGTATTTGGTATTGGTCAATTGGTATCATGTATAGTTGGTAAGGTTAGATATCAAATAGGTATTAGGTATTAAGTTATCAACTAGTATAAACTAGGTATCCTTAGTATGGTCAAATAAATAGGAATAAGACTAAGGTTGACTAGTAGACCTAGTATAGACCTAGAAATAGATTAGAAACATCATCCTAGTTATTATTTATAATTATCTTTCCACACCACCATTTAACACTTATATTTCATTTATATAGGTCATTGTGATCCCACTTTGGACATCGATCCTCACATTTTGCTCAGGACCACAGGCGAGTACATTCTCTGACAGTTTTCATTGTTGATTACTTCTATAAATTATAGTATATTACATACTTGATTCCGACACTGTGGATACACGGGTTAGCACCATAGATCCCCATCATGAGGAGTCGTGATTGGAATCCACCGTGCTAGCTGGGGATGGGGAACTATTAGTAGATTATGTGATCATATCCAAACTTACCATGCATCATAGCTCACCCCACTTCTCACGTCGGGTGCAGCCTGACCATTATCATGCTTCATAGCTGTTATATATGATTAGCCTGACCATTATCATGCATCATAGCTAACCATATGGTTAGCCTGACCTTCAAGAATCATAGCTAATCATATATAACCAGCCTGATCTAGTCCCAAGCCGATCACATAATAAACTAATATTTTAAACACTTAGCTAGATGTCTACTTTATTCAGATTCACTTGTTCTAGCATTCACTGTTTATTGTTCATTGCTAGATGCTCTATTGCCTATTTCATTTCTCCTGTACTTCTCATTTTTAGTATTTACTCTCATCTTGTATTTCTTACACTGTTTATAGTCTTTGTCAATTTAATGAAACTGCTGTTAGTGCTTGTGCTTCGCTCCAATCCTGACTGGATAACATTTTTCAGAGGACCTGGAGAACTTTTGCCCCACTCATTACGGCCCAGGATTAGAGGGAGATTTCACTCCAGAAATCCCAGAGGAGTTGCCTATCCAAGAGGAGATCTTGCCTGCCTGTACTTAGATTATTTTTTCTACATTTATTGTTTTAGACTGAGACTGAGCTGTATTTCATTATTTGTGACTTGTGAGGTCTTCTAGACCCAGGATTTGAGTTAGACTTATTGTGGTTGGTTTTTAATAGAACTCTTAGTTTTCCATTCTCATCGTGCCCATTTATTTCACATAGCTGGTGATTGAGTATATTTATAGAACTGTGGATTATATTATCATTGTCCTCCGTACGAAGTTGAGACTATTGACAGGATATATTATATGTTGAGACCTAGACAGCGTTCTACCGCCGATGCTGCGGCGTAGGCTGGACGTACCCACGACTCATGCCCAAATTTTGGGTGCGGGTCGTGACAGTCAATCCTAGCTATTTCATATATTCTGAGAGTGATGATAATGTTTGTTCAGCATCCGGAGGTGTACCTAGATATTTTACTTATATCAGAGCAACTGTCGAAGCTCAGAACACAGACACGTGTACCTTGCCAACTTGTAGTAGCTCCTGTGATATTATTTGCTTGTATTATTTCTATATACTTATGTGTTGTACCTATTCAACCTATGACCTGAGACGTTGCTTAACGTTCGAACAAGATTTGTGTGTCATCGCCGTACGCGGAGTCGAGCAACGTCACTTAGAGAGTTGATATTATGATCCCAATTTTTTACGTGCTTGCACTACTAGAACGACAGACCATAGGACACCTGACACTGATTACATGAGACAGAGTTCATCTTGATGTATTTTTTGGTACTAGGATTCTGTGTAGGACTATAGGCTTCATGACGTTTACAGACATACTTATATACTTCTACTTATGACTTATGGTGATAGATAGAGGTCTTGGCCCTGCGTGTTACTATATGATACGTGAGGTTACATGGGAGGGGAGAGTCACACCATACTACAGGCTGATTATGTTTATATATATATATATATATATATATATATATATATATATATATACTATATTACTGGTGGTGCCTTAGACTCTGTCTTTGGCACATTTACTGGCCCTTCGAGATATTACATTCTGCTATGGGCTCCTCGACACAGAGCCTGTAGTAGTTTCAGCCTGAGTATGAGTAATGCTTTCATTTGTATTTCACATAGCTGGTTACATAGCTTTCCCTGAGGATCTATTTTTATATACTGCATTTTATTTGGCTTGAGTTATTTTTGTACCTTGCTATGTCCCCTGAGGACCTGGATCCGGATTATGTCCCCAGGTACAGCAGAGGAGGAATACCCCGAGATATAGAGATAGGAGCTAACGCTGGAGCAGTACTGGCACTAGAAGACGAGGTTGTGCCAGAGAATTTTGCCTGAGTATTCTGTTACATACTCAGTTATTTATGCTTCCGGTTATTTTTATATCTTGACTCATGGACTTATGTATTGACTTATTTTATCGGGTTATTCCTCGAGATACTACAAATATTGACTTAATGTTAGACTATTTTCTTTATCTATTATCTTGATTAGTCTATCATATTTAGTTATATTTTTTTACGGATGAGATTAGAATTATTCTGTGATAGATGGTGTAGACTGTATTTTTATTACAGCTTAAGTACACCCTAACGGGGCAATTAAATTGTTTGTCCATTAGAGTTATGCTATTGGCCATTGCCACGTGGCTTGTCCCTCGATATTTTGGGACTGGGGCATGATAGATCAGAAGTCTCATGACTTCACAAACCACGAGTTTTGATCCGAAGGTTCACAACTTCACACAGAACAGGAGCTTGATGAACCAAGGTCTTTACAACTCTATAGACTTCTAGACCGAGAATCGCACTTGGCACTAGGAAGGCTAGGGAGCTGCTCTTGGAGATGCAAAAGTTAAGGCTCAGATGTTTGCTCATAATAGGATAGAATGATTAAGAGAAGATGAGTGAGTAGGAATATGGAAATCCAATCCTATTTATAGTGTATTAGCAAACAGAATTCGGCCAGAATTCGAATGAGGTTTAATTCAAATTTTTGAATGTTGGACCAGGAAATTAGGGATATCACAACTGTACTGATTTTATAGCAAAGTAGTAATCGAGTTCGGTCCGAGTTTGGCATAAATTTGACTCGAGTTTGGTTTCTATGTATGGTAGGCTTTGTGAATAAATGTGGCCTGATTTGGTAGATATGTTCGATGGTTTATTTGAGTGGACTAGGTATCTGGGTATAGGTACTTTGATTTGCCAGTGCGACTCAGCTTACATCGATCCTAGACTCAATAAATAAAAAATTATATTTGCTAAAAGAGTAAAAGACTCGACTCAAAAGATCTGGAGGCGGGTGCACAAGTCTGTCTTTTGAAGTTGATCTCAGTTGCTTTGCTCTGTATTTTGTATCTGCTTCTTTGTATTCGGTCTGATATTTTTGTCGATTATCAGAATCAGGTTGACCGTGAACACTTTGTGTCAACAATCTCTTCCATTATGATAATTGACAAACTATGTCAAAATATAAAATTGATATATCCTTGATGAGTATTTGATGCGAGCTTTTTGAGATAAAATAGCTCCCCCGTAAGAAGAGTTTGCTCCCCATAAGAAGAGCCTTCTTTTGAATGGGTACTGAGTCAAAATACCTGTAACCAATTGTTTCTTTTAAGCAAGCATAAGTCTAATATAAAATTATCACAGTCCAATCATGTATAATCATTTATCAAAGATTATCACAGTCTAATCATGTGTCATTAAATATTAAATATTATCATAATTTATATTTTGTCATTTCTTTCCTTTGTTATTATATTACATGAGAAAAATAACAGCTCCCCCGAAAAAAATGACAAGGATGAAGAAGTCAAATAAATCATAGTCGAAATCAAGAGTCATAGATCACATATCATCAAATATAGATCATTCATTTTAGAAACTAGAAGCTTTAGAGAACATAGTAAAACATGTAAAACCCCTGATCCTAAAATTCGTATTTTTATTATTATTAATTATTAATTTAATTGTAGTAATTATGTGCTAAATATGAGAAATAGATTTTTATTAATTTTTACTTTAGGTGTTGGTGCACTTAGAGGATTTATGGAGCCATTAGTAATTTTTTCGAATTTATTTCATGTAGGAGACCTCTTGAGTAGTTGCTAGCTTAATGGTATGCATTAATATAATTATAGAATTTTCTATGAGTATATACGTATATATATATATATATATATATATATATATATATATATATATATACATACATTTAAAAGAAAATATAAAAGATTAGAAAAAGAAAAGAAAAGAAAAGAAAAAAAACCATTAAAATACTATTTCCTATTGGATCCCTAATGGATCCCTAACCATTCCTACCCGCCCGTGCATGTGAGAAAACCACCCGCCCTTGCAAATGCAGCAGCCCCTTAGCAATAAGCAGCAACCCCTTAGCAATAAGCAGCCGCCCCCCTTAAGCCACATGCGACCCGCCCCCTTCTCTCTCTTATATATTCATATATAATTTAGTTTTCAACCAAAAACCCTAACCCTAGATCATTCAAACTCTTCCTTTTCCCATCTAGACCTAGAGAGAGCCGCCACCGCAGCCGGAGAACAGCGCCGGGCCGTCCAAACCAATCCCGACGACCGCGACCCTACGCACCCTGCGCACTGCAGAATTCTGCAGCAAGGTACCTGTGTTCCCGCACAGTTTTTTGTCGCCTCGCTCAACCAAACGCCACCCCGTCTTCACCGGTATGCTCATCCCTTAATCCTCTTCAATATCTGTGTGATAGTAGGCCTCGAACAATGCGTAACCAGAGGCAAAAATAGCGTCAAAGTTGGCAAAAAAAGACCAATTTTTGGGATCGCAGAAAACTGCGGTGAACACCTATGTTCTCGGATTCGTATCTCCCACCACAGAGATCCGAATTCGATGATTTTTTTGGTATGCGTAGACCACTTGACCTAGTTTAATTTTTGTTAAATAACCCTAGATTATTAACTACTGTAGGTAGAATTACATTCGATGGAAAACCCCGTAAGCACACTTTTTCCAGATTTCCAAAAATTATGAAACAGAGCGCGCTCCGCCAAACGGGACCGCCCCGTCATGTACCAAGTGTACCAAATGGTACGCGCAGTATAACCGGACACGCGAGAGTTTGCGGAAACAGATTCGGACGCGTGTGCGTGCCGGAATCAGCCCGTATCCGCGGACAATCCCCGTGTCATAACTTTTGCGAAAGCCGCGCACATTTTATACACGCTCGTAAGATTTTGACGAAACTTATGACACTGGACTCGTGGTATCGCACTGGTCCTGTGACCCAATTTTCACGCAATTCTGAGACAGTTGACCAAGTCACCAATTGGCGGGTCCTACGGTTGACTTTTTAGGCAAAATTGTGTTCAGCTCACTGGAATCCATATTTGGACATACCGTTGGGTTATTATTGATATTTAGAGTTTGTTTGACCTATAATTTATCCCATTTAGAGACTGTTACCCTTGGCACGATTTTCGGTGCAAAGTGGCCCACATGTGGAGCCCGCTTTGGCCCAATTTTACCATTTTCTCCTGTGTCCAAATTGGATGAAAGGGGAGTGCTTTCTAGCTATTTTGCTTATTCTGGGAACGTTGGTGATGTTTATTTCAGCATCCGGAGATGTTCATTCTGAGGCCGTAGTTTCTGACTCTTGGTATTTGACATCTGGATATTACACTTTGCAGCTCTCTTGCCAGGCAAGTATACCTTGCCTTGTTGTACTGTTTAAATTATGTATTATTATTTGCATGTTTATATTATATAACTGTGCGCATCCGAGAGAGACTCAGGTGCAGTCAACGGAGGCGTTGACGTTAGGACTTGTGTCTGACCTAGTGTCTAGTAGACCCACCTAAAGTTGTGGAGTTATTGGTATGACTCCCAGGCCTTGACACATTTTTTACACATATTGTGAGTCTCATGTAGGGCACGAACTTGCATATATGGTTGGCCACCTGTATGTGTAGCCGTGCGACGGAT
Source organism: Iris macrosiphon (assembly GCA_036927795.1). Lineage (NCBI taxonomy): Eukaryota > Viridiplantae > Streptophyta > Magnoliopsida > Asparagales > Iridaceae > Iris > Iris macrosiphon. Next base: position 155,473,873 of record JAYESA010000009.1, read on the forward strand.
AGGGTATAACTTCTAATAGTGATGCATGTTAGAAGACTTAGCAGTTATTAGTAGGCGGAGCGTAGACTATCGTGGTACGACGGTCTAATCCTTGTCCTTATTTGGTTGTAAGGATTGGGCTATTGTTCTAATGATAGACTATGAGCCAGAGTTACGACGCCTCGGCGTAGTAGCTGAAGCGTGTTGTGGATACAACATGCTTAGATCATTGGGCGGGGAGGACTACTAGTGGGCGTATGGGACACCCACTTCCTTTATTCAGATTCCCCGTTCGATGGAATGGTATGGTCGTTATATACATGCAGATTCCCCGTTCTTCGGAGCGGTATGGACGTTATACTATGCAGATTTTCTGTTCTTCGAAGCGGTATGGACGTTATACTATGCAAATTCCCCGTTCTTCGGAGCGGCATGGGCGCTATACAATGCAGATTCTCCGTTCTTTGGAGCGGTATGGCATTATTATATTACAGTACCCAGGTATGGGGGCATATGTGGCATATACTAGCCAGTTGTCACGATTGGTGAATTACGTCAGCATATGTCTAGCCTACACTTTTCCATACACTCAAAGTTGTCCTCAAGTTGCATTTTACTTAGATGGTTAGGGCACCCTTGAGTTTTTATAGTATTTACTTTATGGCATGCTTTTATGTATCTTGTTATGTCCCTCTGAGGACCTGGTCCCTTTCCAGGTGTATTGTTCATGAGTATTTGTAGGAGCGTAGATCCGGACTGGCTACTTATATCGCGAGAGATCTTCTCTCCGAGCCTCGTGACTATTGGAGGTTGTATTTATATTGTATTTGTCTTGTTTATTCTCTATTCTGGTTCGGCAGTGGATTTGTTTCCATCCGACTGTCATCTTGAGGTACCTTATATTGAGATATAGTTCATAGATACTAGTCATTTATTTATATATGATTTTCTGTGGATGAGTTTGGATTATACCTTGTGATTTATGATGGTTTATATCACTGGTGAATTGTTATTCATATTACAGCGTACGTGTGTTTTGGTTTTCATATATTAGAGTGCCATATTCATACGGCTGGCATGCTTACGTGTCCTAGTCCTATGTATTTTAGGACTGGAGCGTGACATATTTTTAGTGGTGGCCCATGCAGGTCGAGAGCATATTGTCTCGGTTACATTACTGTACCGAGCAAGCCTGCAGATAGGATTATAATATAGGATCTCATCCACAATTGACTATGACTTATCTTTCTTCCAGTCCGTTCTATTTGAATAATTGTATCCTGCTTGATTCCTGTACTTCCCTGGTAATTCCTTGAGTATAGCCCCCTCCTAGAATATATAAGTCCCTGTTGTTAGATGATAAGTAGGGTAACCTTCCTATTAAGAGTACAACTAGAGTGTTGACACACCACTAAGTTTAGAATATCTAGTGAATCCTAATATTCCTTATCTATAGATTGGTTTACCATTACCCCTTGATGTATTATGAAGACTTGAGAGTAGTATAGACACTACTAGAGTTAGTTAGAAGTTTTACCATAATGTTTGACCCTAGTATTGAGGAACCCATAGAAAACCAAAATTTAATATTAGGACTGAACCTAACCTTCATAGTTAGATAGTATTGGAGAACTATAAACTTAGATCATTGTCTTATTATTAGTAGACAGCACCTTAGGAAGCCTAGAGGAATGTAATCAACACTTTTTTCTTGACCATACCTCGAACATAGCAACTAGCATACCACTCTCCCTTAGAGAACCATGATGCTATCTAGAGCCTCTATTTTAATTATATTGTTCCTCTGCGACCTTAGCGTTCGCAAATTGTGCGACGACTAAATTTTGTTCTTCTTTTCTCCATCTTTCAATTCGTACCACCTGACACTTCTGATAGTAGGCCAAGTAATTTTATTCTGTGTTAAGGACATATAGTTGCTAGGATTATAGTTGTTAATGTTAAATTTTGAGATTGTGTGCTTAGTAGTTAGAACTTGATGGTTTAAGTTATTCTTGTAGATTGTGACCTGGTGATTATCCCTTTAGTTTTAAATTGCGTAGCATGTACCCCCACCTCATTATGAGTTATATCCCCTTTCCCCTTGAAGGCCAGTAACCTTCCATTCTTGCTATTAACACTTGTTCCATAAGCACTATGACTAAGACTCAAGATGACCATGACCTATGTAATGTAAGAGGATACCCTAATAAGTACCGAGACCCTTTCTTGTAGACCTCAACAGAAGTTTCAACGGCATCCTTAAGACAATTACAGTATTAGTTTATTGTTATAAATTGGGTAGTATATCTCACAACATAGTATCACATAGTCTTTTGACCTATTATTGAAGTGTAACTGAACGACATTAACTGTATGCTAGCTTAAAGATGACAGTGCTTATTCAAACTGTAGAACTTAGAGGCTATACCCCTACTTTGTCGACTATCGACTTAGACAAGGAATTAGTATGATAACTGTTGAGATTGTGGAGTCTTATCTCTTCTGTGAACTTGAATTATTTTGTAATTTCTCTCATAATAATCTAGCGTATTTATAATTTTGTACTACCTTGACTTATGCTGCTACTATAGCCTAGTTTTGCAAGCTTATTCTTTATCGAGCTTGTTCATGATATGTATTATTGGAGCACTACAATAATACATTTCATAATCAGTGTAATACGGTTTGATCAACCATAGTGCGCTTGATTCGCCCTACAAAATAATACTTTACGTGGATTAAGATATATAGTTGACTAGGAGACGCATGTACTTGCCCTCTAGATATGTCTGAGCGGATCGTATCAGTTACATAACTATACTGATACGAGCATGTGAATCAGAATTACCAAAATAGGATTTCAATCCACAACTGACTTGACAATTCCCTTTTAAATTCTCTAATCGCCTTGATCTCCATACTTCTATTCTAGTACCTTTTCCTTGAACTCTTATTCATTGTCTTCCGTTTTTCCTTATTTCGGAAAGACGAAACTTCGTGCTTGGTATAAATTTGATACATTGAAAGTACTAGATATACCCCATAGGCTAATCGCATTATTTGGTGACTATCTTTTATAATTGATTAAAGGCCTATCATATATGATATAATTGGTGTTAAAGTTTTTAGGATTAAATGACATGAGAAAAATAAATTGAGGAACATTTTCTTAAAGTGTATAGCCTTATACGATAGATGGGTAGATTCTAAGTTGGGTAGAAGTCGCATTGTTAATTTGAGGTTAAATTCTTTCAGATTGTGATCAAGTAGGATTAGATGGAGAGATTAAGTCATTTTTTTATATGGAGAATTTTAGAAGAAGGAGTTAGATGATGAGTATTTAAGGAATTTTAAAATCTTGATATTGCGGACCAAATATTTATACTTAAGTACATAATTTAAATTTTGAATATTGAAGGTAAAATCATCAATTTGAATTTTGAGGATAAATATAGAATCTCAGACTTGAACATGGGTTGATTGAATTAAATTTTTTTTACAACTTGATGATTTGAATTAAGAGTTAAAATTCGATTGTTGGATTACGTATTTGAAATATTGATGGATGCGAATTAAATTTAAAAAGTTGAAGAATAAAAATAAATTTCATAAGTGAAAAATAGGAATAATATTTGATTAGAATCGTTTTCTAGAGGAGATTATGATAGATGGAGATCATAATGCAAATTTGATATGGGTTATTTAAATCTTAAAGATGTTATATGGATTTAATTTAAATTTGGATATTGATAATTTGAAAAAGTGAGAAGAGATTATAATAGGTTGAATTTTGATTAGGAACAGTGAGCATCTTAATCTTGAAGTGATGGCGATGGATATAATTATGATTTTAATTATCGCAAAGAGATTGCGATTGACTTGTCCTATGTACATGAAGGATTAACGAATTATGCCTTATTTAATTACGAGGATGAAATTATTTTTAAGTTGGCTGGATTGTAAAACCCCCCTCACCCAAGAATTAGACTTACTTGGCTTAGATAGTGAGACTAAGGCTAGTTTGAATCCAATTAGATATAGAACACGGTATTTTTTATTTTACTTTTACCACATTGAATCACTTAGCACACCTTACCGTTGCTTCGATAATTGGAGCACTACACTAGCCACTGCCTTCCTACAAACTTCACATCCTTGTCCTAGACATATCCGCCATCTATTCTGACCTTTGCCGTGACTTATAATTAAGCTCCCTTGTGCTACATTTTAGTCGTGCAACAGTCGTCGCGAACGTTATTTCTTAATCCTAAGATAATTCCAACTTGTATCCTTGTGCATTCCAATCAAAATTTGTAGACACAATTTTGACCCGTTTCGTACAACCCAATCTATGGCAATATTCTATCCTGAGACCTCTATGTCCATGACCCTTGTGTCCCACCAAATGTTATCCCATGTACTTCTAATTAACTCAAGAACACCTTGCGCATTAATTTTGCTTATTTAATCCAATTTCTATCTTTGTGCAATTTTCCAATGGTTGGGTGCTTTTATGCAAAGGTGCATTAAGGTGTCCATACCACTGGACATGACACATGAAGAAACATATTTTTCATTCATGTGGATTTTCCCATGATTTCGGAATGTGCAGCGCACAATATCGCCCCTCCTTTAAACCTAGCCTTGCATTTTAAACAATACAAATCTTATACCATCATTGACTTTCTACCGTAGCTTAGTTTTAATTTCGAGGACGAAATTTCTATAAGTTGGGTAGAATGTAAAACCCCTGATCCTAAAATCCGTATTTTATTATTATTAATTATTAATTTAGTTGTAGTAATTATGTGCTAAATAGGAGAAATAGATTTTTATTAATTTTTATTTTAGGTGTTGGTGCACTTAGGGAATTTATGGAGCCATTAGGAATTTTTCCGAATTTATTTTATGTAGGAGACCTCTTGAGTAGTTGCTAGTTTAATGGTGTGCATTAATATAATTATAGAATTTTCTATGAGTATATACGTGTGTGTGTGTATATATATATATATATATATATATATATATATATATATATAAAAGAAAATATAAAAGATTAGAAAAAGAAAAGAAAAGAAAAGAAAACAAACCATTAAAATACTATTTTCTATTGGATCCCTAATGGATCCCTAACCATTCCTACCCGCCCGTGCATGTGAGCAAACCACCCGCCCTTGCAAACGTAGTAGCCCCTTAGTAATAAGCAGCAGCCCCTTAGCAATAAGCAGCCGCCCCCCTTAAGCCACATGCGACCCGCCCCCTTCTCTCTCTTATATATTCATATATAATTCAGTTTTCAACCAAAAAAATCTAACCCTAGATCATTCAAACTCTTCCTCTTCCCATCTAGACCTAGAGAGCGCCACCACCGCAGTCGGAGAACCGCGCCAGGCCGTCCAAACCAATCCCGACGACAGCGACCCCGCGCACCTTGCGCACTGCAGAATTCTACAGCAAGGTACCTGTGTTCCCACGCAGTTTTTTGTCGCCTCGCTCAACCAAACGCCACCCCGTCTTCACCGGTATGCTCACCCCTTAACCCTATTCAATATCTATGTGATAGTAGGTCTCGAACAATGCGTAACCATAGGCAAAAACAGCATCAAAGTTGGCAAAAAAGACCAATTTCTGGGATTGCAAAAAACTGCGGTGATCACCTATGTTCCCGGATTCGTATCTCCCACCACAGAGATTTGAATTCGATGATTCTTTTTGGTATGCGTAGACCACTTGACCTAGTTTAATTTTTGTTAAATAATCCTAGATTATTAACTGCTGTAGGTAGAATTACATTCGATGGAAAACCCCCTAAGCACATTTTTTCTAGATTTTCAAAAATTATGAAACGGAGCGTGCCCCGCCAAACGGGACCGCCCCGCCGTGTACCAAGTGTACCAAACGGTGCGCACAGCGTAATCGGACACGTAAGAGTTCGCAAAAACTGATTCGGACGCATGTGCGCGCCAGAATCAGCCCGTATCCGCGGACAATCCCCGTGTCACAACTTTTACGAAAGTCATGCGCATTTTGTGCATGCTCGTCAGATTTTGACGAAACTTGCTCCACTGAACTCGTGGTATCGCGCTGGTCCTATGACCCAATTTTCACGCAATTCTGAGATAGTTGACCAAGTCGCCAATTGGCGGGTCCCACGGTTGACTTCTTGGGCAAAATTATGTTTGGCTCACCGGAATCCACATTTGGACATACCATTGGGTTCTTATTGCATTTAGAGTTTATTTGACCTATAATTTGTTCCATTTAGAGACTGTTACCCTTGGCACGCTTTTCGGTAGAAAGTGGCCTACATGTGGATCCCGCTTTGGTCCGATATTACCATTTTGCCCCTGTGTCCAAATTGGACGAAAGGGGAGTGCTTTCTAGCTATTTTCCTTATTCTGGGAACGTTGGTGATGTTTATTTCAGCATCCGGAGACGTTCATTCTGAGACCGTAGTTTTTGACTCTTGGTATTTGACATTTGGATATTACACTCTGCAGCTCTCTTGCCAGGCAAGTATACCTTGCCTTGTTGTACTGTTTAAATTATGTATTATTATTTGCATATTTATATTATATAACTGTACGCGTCCGAGAGAGACTCGGGTGCAGTCAACAAAGGCGTTGACGTTAGGACTTGTGTCTGACCTAGTGTCTAGTAGACCCACCTAAAGTTATGGAGTTATTGGTATGAATCCCAGGCCTTGACACATTTCTTACACGTGTTGTGAGTATCATGTAGGGCACGAACTTGCGTATATGGTTGGCCACCTATACGTGTAGGCGTGCGACGGATACGGTATAACTGCTAATAGTGATGCATGTTAGAAGACTTAGCAGTTATTAGTAGGCGGAGCGTAGACTATCATGGTACGACGGTCTAATCCTTGTCCTTGTTTGGTTATAAGGATTGGGCTATTGTTCTAATGATAGACTATGAGCCAGAGTTACGACGCCTCGGTGTAATAGCTGAAGCGTTGTAAACCCTCTTACCCGAAATTAGGTTTACTTGGCTTATATAGTGGAATTAGGGCTACTTTGAACCCAATTAGAATTTAGGACACGACATTTGATTTAACTGTACATTATTTTATCGTGTAGCGCACCTTACCGTTGCTTCGTTAATTTGAGCCCTACGCTAGCCATTGCCTATCTACAAACTTCACAACCCTGTCCTAGACATGACCACCATCTATTCTGACCTTTGTATAATTTATAATCATGCTTTCTAGTACGATATTTTAGTCGCACAATAAACGTCGCGGACGTTATTTCGTAATTCTAAAATAAATTCTGACATTGTACCCTTGTGCGTTCCAATCAAAATTGGAGACATAACCTTGACCGTTTTGTACCACCCGAATTTTATTAATATTCTACACTGTATCTTCTATGCCCCAAACGCTTGTGCCCGACCTAATTTTATTCCCAGGTACTACTAATTAATTCCAGAACATCATGCGCACTCAATTAATTTAATTAAATCTAATTTCCGTCTTAGTACAATTTTCTCGATTATTGGGCACTTTTATGCAAAAACGTATCGAGGTGCCCCCACCGTTGGACAATACGTGAAGAAACCCAATTTTCCCTTCACGTAGATTTTTTCATAATTTTTCGGTATGTACAACGCGCGCACATCGCCCTCGTATGTTTAAACTTGTCCTTGTATTTAAACAAGGCAATTTATAGCCGTCCCCAACATCCCCAAATGAGCCCAAGGCCCAACCCAAGAGGATGTTGACCAAGGTTAAATTTTCCTAGGTCAAACCCATCCCCTTACATATATAAATATCCCCTTTTCTCTAATTTCCAAAACACCTAAACCTAAATTTACAATTTAACCGACCCCTCCCCTATATTCCCTGTTCATCCCCCCCTTCAGCCTCCCCCGGCCGGAGCTTCGCCGGAGACGCGCTGGAGACCCCGCTGATCTCCACCCAGCACTACCTCCTCCTTCCCTCCGCCGTGCCCGCTGCATCCGAGCCCCTCGCCACACCCGAGCCCCTCCCCCTTGTCGACTCCTCCTTCTCCGGCCTCATCCCCGACGTCCCCGAGCCGCGGTGCTGGCCCCGACCAGAGCTGAACCACCCTGGCCATCCCCCCGCAGAGCCACCACCAATGCCAGCCATCACTACCGTCTTCCCCACGGCATCCCCCATCAACATCTGCTCCTCCTCGTCTTCTTCCTCCTCCCTGTACATGCCTAGCCGAGCTCGACTCATCGGAGCCCGAGTTCCCCCACCTCTGCACACCACCTTCACCCCTCCGGCCCTTCTTGGACACCTCCCCCGCTGGACGAACCAACACCACAACCACCTTTGCCATCTCGTCGACCCTCCACGACGAGCTGCAACCCTGCATCTCCGACTTCCTCCCCTGAACCTCCTCTCCACCCCGGATCTTCTCTCTTTCCTGCCTCCTCCTTATCTTCCCCGGAGTAACCACCACGAGCCACCACACCACCAGCACTTCACCGCCACCCCTCCCGTCTCAGCTCGATCTCCTGGCCGGGCCTCTCCCCCACTGGCCGGACTCCGGCAGCACTCAAATACCACCACCACCTACATAATCAACCACCACCACCTGCATTATCAAACACCACCACGCTTACAAACATCAACACCACTATTATCCGCGTCAACATCGTCGCTAACAACGTCGTCATCACCCTCGTCGTCCTCGTCATCATCAACCTAGTCACCATCATCGTCATCGTCGTTATCATCATCACCCTAACTATCATCACCATCGTCGTCATTATCATCATCCCTATCATCCTCAATATTGTCTTCACCATTATCTCGAACCATCAGCATCATCTTTCATTCTTAACACATAAACCCTAATCATTGCCTCGTCATCTTCATTAGCACCATCATCCTCGCCATCACCATCATACACATCACCATCTTCGTCATCTGTAATAATCATCATCGCTTTCCTTGTCATCGTCATCCATATCATTACCATCATCGTCGTCATAGTCATCAACTTCAACCCTCATCATAAACCCCATCATCGTATTTATCGTGGACCGATACTCTTGCCAGACAACCTGCAGCACTCCCCCCCAATTTTCGTACCTGTGCACGGTGACCACGGACACCTGTTGGATTTATTTGTGCGATTTTTGGAGCAGACTATTGGGACTACACAGCCGCTTGCCAGGCAAGTATACCTTGCCTTGTTGTACTGTTTAAATTCTACATTATTAGCTGCATATTTATTATTTAACTGTGCGCGTCCGAGAGAGACTCGGGTGCAGTCAACGAATGCGTTGATGTTAGGACTTATGTCCGACCTAGTGTCTAGTAGACCCACCTAAAGTTGTGGAGTTATTGGTATGACTCCCAACCCTTGACACATTTCGTACACGTGTTGTGAGTCTCATGTAGGGCACGGTCCTGCGTATGTGGTTGGCCACCTGTACGTGTAGGCGTGCGACGGATAAGGTATAACTACTAATAGTGATGCATGTTAGAAGACTTAGCAGTTATTAGTAGGTGGAGCATAGACTAGCGTGGTACGATGGTCCCATCCTTGTCCTTGTTTAGTTGTAAGGATTGGGCTATTGCTCTAATGATAGACTATGAACCAGAGTTACGATGCCGAGGCGTAGTAGCTGACGCGTGTTGTGGATACAACGTGCTTAGATCATTGGGCGGGGAGGACGACTGGTAGGCATATGGGATACCCCACTCCTTTACACTGGCACCGCACTCGACGGAGTAATATGGACGTATATATATTACTGATACCACATTCTATAGAGCGTTGTACATTACTGTATTCCTGCGCTCGTGTTATAGGGGGCATGTGTGGCATATACTGTCGGTGGTCACGACTGGTGAATTACGTCAGCATATGTCTAGCCTACACCTTCCCATATACTCAAAGTTGTCCTCAAGTTGCATTTCACTTAGATGGTTAGGTCACCCTGGAGTTTTACAGTATTTACTTTATGGCATGTTTTTTTGTATCTTGTTACGTCCCTCTGAGGACCTGGTCCCTTTTCAGGTGTATTGTTCATGAGTATTCGCAGGAGCACAAATTTTGGACTGGTTGCGTATATTTCGATGAGACTTCTCTTCGAGCTACGTGATTGTTAGATATGGTACTTATATTGTATTCATCTTGTTTATTCCATATTCTAGTTCGGTAGTGGATTTGTTTCCATCCGACTACCATATTTAGATACTTCATATTGATATCTAGCTCGTAGATACTATACATTTATTTATATTGATTCTATGGATGAGATCTAGATTATACTATGTGACTTGTGTTAGATTTATACCACTTATGGATTTTGTTATTCATATACTGCGTATGTGTGTTATGGTTTTCATATATTGGAGTGCCATATTCATACGGCTGGCATGCTCACGTGTCCTAGTCTTTCGTATTTTGGGACTGGGGCATGACATATTTTTAGTGATGGCCCATGCAGGTCAGAGCATATTGTCTCGATTATGTTACTGTACCGACCAAGCCTGCAAATAGGATTAGAATATAGGATCTCATCCATATCTGACTATGACTCATCTTCTTTCCAAACCATTCTGTTTGAACGAATGCATCCTGCTTGATTCATATGCATCCCTGATAGTCCCTTGAGTGCAGCCTTCTCCTAGAAAATAGAAGTCCCTGTTGTTAGATAATAAGTAGGGAAACCTTCCTAGTAAGAGTAACTAGAACCCTGACATGTCATTAAGGTTAGCATATTTAAGTAATCCCTAGCATCCTTATCTATATAATGGCTTACCATTATTCCTTGACATAACCATGAATGACTTAAGAGTAGTATAGGCACTACTAGAGCTAGTTAGAGATTTGACCCTAATGTTGACCCTAGTATTGAGGAACCAATAGAAGATCCGAGATCGAATGTAGGGACCGAACCTAATTTGCATAGTGAGATAGTGTTAGGATATAGATCCTTGTCTTGATATTAGCAGACAGTACCTCAGGAAGCCCAGAGCAACGAGTATGACATTCCCCTTGGTCGCACCTCAAATACGGAGATTTGCTCACTACCTTCCCCTTAGGAAACCATGATCTTACCATGAGTCCCTCTATTTTAATTTAATATCTTGTCCCCTGCAACCTTAACGCTCACCAATTATGCAATGATTTAAACTGTGTTTTTCCTCCTTCGTCCTTCAACTTGTGCCACTTGACTCATCTGATTATAGGCCAAGTGATCTTATTCTATGATAGGATATATAGTTTACTAAGATGATAATTGAAATCTTGAACCTTGAATTTCTGTGCTTGGTAGCTAGGACTTGATAGTTTTAAGTTATTATGGTAGATTGCAATTTGATGATTATCCTTAGTTTTAAACCGCGTAATTCGTATCCATAACCCAATATAGATATATCCTCCTTCCACTTAAGAACCAGTAGCTCTCCCATTCTTATTATTGACACTTGTATTCTATGAACACTATGACTAAGACTTAAGTTGGTTATTATCTGCATAATACAACAGGAGACCCTAATAAGCACCAAGACCTTTTCCGCATATACCCCAATAAGAGTCTATACTTATTTACAAGGAAAATATCATCTTGTAGAATCTCCTTTAATGCAGTTATAGTATTAGTTAATTATTTTTAAGTAGGGTAATATGCCTCACAATATAGTACCACATAGCCCTACCGACCCATTGGTGAAGTGTAATAGGATGACACAACTTTAGACTTGAGTAAGAAGATAGTGTTTATTCAGACTGTAGAAATTAAAGGTCCATACCCCTATTTGGTCAACTAACGACTTAGACAAGGAGGGAGTATGACAACTGTAGAGATTGTAGAATCTTAATTTTGTATTTTGTTTGGTTTTGTGAACTTAAATTTTTTTTTGTACCTCCTTTTATCATAATCTAGCGTACTTATATTTTTGTACCACCTCGACTTATGTTGCTGTTACAGCCTAGTTTTTGCAAGCTCATCCTTTTATCAAGCTTGTTCATGACATATGTATTATTGGACGCGTACACTAATACATTTCAGATTCAGTATACTACGGTCTGATTAGCCATAGTGCGCTTGGTTCACCCTTCGTATAACTACTTTACGTGGATTGAGATATATAGTGATTAGTAGACAAAATATACTTGCCCTCTAGATATGACTGAGCATATCGTATCCGTTACATAACTGTACTAATACGAGCATGTGAATAGGAATTACCAAAATAGGATTTCAATCCACGACTGCCTTGACAAATCCCATTAAATTCTTTAAACGCCTTGATCCCCATACTTCTAATCTATTATCTCCCCCTTGAACTCATCATTATTATTTTCCGTCTTCCCTTATTTCGGAAAGACGAAACCTCGTGCGTAGCATAAGTTGATACACAGATAGTATTAGATATACCGTATAGGCCAATTACATTATTTGATGATTATTTTTGGGCATATCCTATGCAATATAATTGGTGTTAAAATTTTTGAGGATTGAGTAACAGGATTAAGTAAAATTGAGGAATGAGATTTCTAAAATATAAAGAGCCTTATGTGGGGGTAGATCCTAAGTTGGGTAACAGTTGCATTGTCAACTCAAGAGAAACTTCTCTTAGATTATGATCGAGAAAAATTGGAGGTAGAGGTTCAAGTCATTATAAAATTGAGAATTCTTGAAGGATGATCAATATGATAAAGGATTGATGAATTTTAAAAGAAATTAGGATATGGCAAACCAAATATCGATACGTGAGCATATGATTTAAAAATTTAATATTGAAGGTGGAATCAACGATTTAAGCCTCGAGGAAAATAAATAGAACTCTAAACATGGACATGGACGGATTAAATTTCAAAATTTGAGGATTAAATTAAAAGTTAAAATGTTGATTGTGGGATTTCCTATTTGAAAATATTGAGGATAGAAATTAAATTTAAAAAATTGAAGAATACGTAATTCACAAGTTGAGGATAGAAATAATAATTAATTATAATTTTCTAGAGCAAATTTTAACAGTTGAAGATTGCAACGTAAATTCTGATTTGGGATGTCATAGAGATTTGAATTAGATTGGATGTGGATTATTAAATTGAGAATAGAGAAGACAACGCGATGTGTTGACGTTCGATTTAAACAATGGTTCAATTTGAAAGGGATTTTGATGGATTTGAATAAGATAAACTTTGGAAGGGATTGTGATTTAACTTGCCTTACGTACGCAAGTGAAGGAGTTAAACCAAATATGCCTTATTTTAATTTCGAGGACGAAATTATTTCTAAGTTAGGTAGATTGTAAACCCCCTCACCCGAAATTAGGTTTACTTGGCTTATATAGTGGAATTAGGGCTAGTTTGAACCCAATTAGAATTTTGGACACGGTAGTTGATTTAACTGTACATTATTTTATCGTGTAGCGCACCTTACCGTTGCTTCGTTAATTTGAGCCCTACGCTAGCCATTGCCTATCTGCAAACTTCACAACCCTGTCCTAGACATGACCACCATCTATTCTAATCTCTGTATAATTTATAATCATGCTTTCTGGTGCGATATTTTAGTCGCACAATAAACATCACGGACGTTATTTCGTAATTCTAAAATAAATCCCGACTTTGTACCCTTGTACGTTCCAATCGAAATTGGAGACATAACCTTGACCGTTTTGTACCACCCAAATTTTATTAATATTCTACACTGTATCTTCTATGCCCCAGACGCTTGTGCCCGACCTAATTTTATTCCCCGGTACTCCTAATTAATTCCAGAACATCGTGCGCACTCAATTAATTTAATTAAATCTAATTTCTGTCTTGGTACAATTTTCTTAATTGTTGGGCACTTTTATGCAAAAATGTATCAAGGTGCCCCCACCGTTGGACAATACGTGAAGAAACCCAATTTTCCCTTCACGTGGATTTTTTCGTAATTTTTTGGGATGTGCAACGCGCGCACATCGCCCTCGTATATTTAAACATGTCCTTGTATTTAAACAAGGCAATTTATAGCCGTCCCCAACATCCCCAAGCGAGCCCAAGGCCCAACCCAAGAGGATGTTGACCAAGGTTAAATTTTCCTAGGTCAAACCCATCCCCTTACATGTATAAATATCCCCTTTTCTCTAATTTCCAAAACACCTAAACCTAAATTTACAATTCAGCCGACCCCTCCCCTATATTCCCTGTTCATCCCCCTCCTTCAGCCTCCCCCGGTCGGAGCTTCGCGGAGACGCACCGGAGACCCCGCTGATATCCACCCAGCACTACCTCCTCATTCCCTCCGCCGTGCCCGCTGCACCCGAGCCCCTCGCCACACCAGAGCCCCTCCCCCTTGTCGACTCCTCCTTCTCCGGCCTCATCCCCGGCATCCCCGAGCCGCGGTGCTGGCCCCGACCAGAGCTGAACCACCCTGGCCATCCCCCCGCAGAGCCACCACCAATGCCAGCCGTCACCACCGTCTTCCCTATGGCATCCCCCATCAACATCTGCTCCTCCTCGTCTTTTTCCTCCTCCCTGTACATGCCTAGCCGAGCTTGACTCACCGGAGCCCGACTTTCTCCGCCTCTGCACACCACCTTCACCCCTCTGGCCATTCCTGGCCACCTCCCCCGCTGGACGAACCAACACCACTACCACCTTTGCCATCTCGTCGACCCTCTACGACGAGCCGCAGACCCGCATCTCCGACTTCCTCCCCTAAACCTCCCCTCCACCCCGAATCTTCTCTCTTCCCTGCCTCCTCCTTATAATCCCCGGAGTAACCACCAGGAGCCACCACATCACCAGCACTTCATCGCCACCCCTCCTGTCTCAGCTCGACATCCTGGCCGGGCCTCCCCCCTACTGGTCGGACTCCGATAGCACTCAAACACCACCACCACTTACATAATCAACCACCACCACCTGCATTATCAAACATCACCACCCTTACAAACATCAACACCACTATTATCCGCGTCAACATTGTCGCTAACAACGTCGTCATCACCCTCGTCGTCCTCGTCATCATCAACCTAGTCACCATTATCGTCATCATCGTTATCATCATCACCCTAACTATCATCGCCATCGTCGTCATTATCATTATCCCTATCATCCTCAACATTGTCCTCACCATTATCTCGAACCATCAGCATCATCTTTTATTCTCAACACATAAACCCTACTCATTGCCTCGTCATCTTTATTAGCACCATCATCCTTGCCATCACCATCATACACATCACCATCTTCGTCATCTGTAATCATCATCATCGCTTCCCTCGTCATTGTCATCCATATCATTACCATCATCGTCGTCATAGTCATCAACTTCAACCCTCATCATAAACCCCATCATCGTGTTTATCGTGGACCGACACTCGTGCCAGATAACCCGCAGCACTCACCCCCGATTTTTGTACCTGTGCACGCTGACCCTGGACACCTGTTGGATTTATCTGCGCGATTCCTAGAGCAGACTATTGGGACTACATAGCCGCTTGCCAGGCAAGTATACCTTGCTTTGTTGTACTGTTTAAATTCTATATTATTAGCTGCATATTTATTATTTAAATGTGCGTTTTCGAGAGAGACTCGTGTGCAGTCAACGAATGCGTTGACGTTAGGACTTGTGTTCGACCTAGTGTCTAGTAGACCCACCTAAAGTTGTGGAGTTATTGGTATGACTCCCAGGCCTTGGCACATTTCGTACACGTGTTGTGAGTCTCATGTAGGGCACGGTCCTGCGTGTGTGGTTGGCCACCTGTACGTGTAGGCGTGCGACGGATAAGGTATAACTGCTAATAGTGATGCATGTTAGAAGACTTAGCAGTTATTAGTAGGTGGAGCATAGACTACCGTGGTATGATGGTCCCATCCTTGTCCTTGTTTAGTTGTAAGGATTGGGCTATTGCTGTAACGATAGACTATGAGCCAGAGTTACGACGCCGAGGTGTAGTAGCTGACGCGTGTTGTGGATACAACGTGCTTAGATCATTGGGCGGGGAGGACGACTAGTAGGCATATGGGATACCCCACTCCTTTACACTGGCACCGCACTCGACGGAGTGATACGGACGTATATATATATTACTGATACCACGTTCTGTAGAGCGTTGGACGTTACTGTATTCCTGCGCCAGTGTTATAGGGGGCATGTGTGGCATATACTAGCCGGTGGTCACGACTGGTGAATTACGTCAGCATATGTCTAGCCTACACCTTCCCATATACTCAAAGTTGTCCTCAAGTTGTATTTCACTTAGATGGTTAGGTCACCCTGGAGTTTTACAGTATTTACTTTATGGCATATTTTTTTTGTATCTTGTTACGTCCCTCTGAGGACCTGGTCCCTTTCCAGGTGTATTGTTCATGAGTATTCGCAGGAACACAGATTCCGGACTGGTTGCATGTGTTTCGAGGAGACTTCTCTTTGAGCCACGTGATTGTTAGATATGGTACTTATATTGTATTCATCTTGTTTATTCCATATTCTAGTTCGGTAGTGGATTTGTTTCCATCCGACTACCATCTTTAGACACTTCATATTGATATCTAGCTCGTAGATAATAGACATTTATTTATATTAATTCTATGAATGAGATCTAGATTATACCATATGATTTGTGTTAGACCTATACCACTTGTGGATTTTGTTATTCATATACAGCGTACGTGTGTTATGATTTCCATATATTGGAGTGCCATATTCATACGGCAGGCATGCTCATGTGTCCTAGTCCTTCGTATTTTGGGACTGGGGCGTGACAAGCGTGTTGTGGATACAACATGCTTAGATCATTGGGCAGGGAGGACTACTAGTAGGCGTATGGGACACCCACTTCCTTTATTCAGATTCTTCGTTCGACGGAACGGTATGGACGTTATATACATGCAGATTTCCCGTTCTTCGGAGCGGTATGGATGTTATACTATGCAGATTCCCCGTTCTTCGGAGCGGTATGGACGTTATACTATGCAAATTCCCCGTTCTTCAGAGCGGTATGGATGCTATACTATGCAGATTCCCCGTTCTTTGGAGCGGTATTGACGTTATTATATTACAGTGCCCAGGTATGGGGGCATATGTGGCATATACTAGCCAGTTGTCACGATTGGTGAATTACGTCAGCATATGTCTAGCCTACACGTTTCCATACACTCAAAGTTGTCCTCAAGTTGCATTTCACTTAGATGGTTAGGGCACCATTGAGTTTTTACAGTATTTACTTTATGACATGCTTTTATGTATCTTGTTATGTCCCTCTGAGGACCTGGTCCCTTTCCAGGTGTATTATTCATGAGTATTTACAGGAGCACAGATCCGGACTGGCTACTTATATTGCGAGAGGTCTTCTCTCCGAGCCTCGTGACTGTTGGAGGTTGTATTTATATTGTATTTGTCTTGTTTATTCTCTATTCTGGTTTGGTAGTGGATTTGTTTCCATCCGACTGTCATCTTGAGGTACCTTATATTGAGATCTAGTTCATAGATACTAGTCATTTATTTATATATAATTTTCTTTGGATGAGATTGGATTATACCCTGTGATTTATGATAGTTTATACCACTGGTGAATTGTTATTCATATTACAGTGTACGTGTGTTTTGGTTTCCATATATTGGAGTGCCATATTCATACGGCTGGCATGCTTACGTGTCCTAGTCCTACGTATTTTGGGACTGGGGTGTGACAAAACATGTAATACAAAAGTCATAGATGTCATAGAATAGTCTAAGCATAAGTCACAAAAGTTCTAGTACACTGAGATAAAGTCCATCTAACTAAATAAAATGAAACATAAATAAAGCGTCTCCTTGGCAATCACAGATCATCATCGTTAGCTGGATCATCAACAGGCGGGTGATCATCAATATAAGCTCTGATCGGATCGAAGTACTGTTAAACCAAAGAATCATCGAACCGATAGCCTGGACGAGAGGGATCACGAGCTACTAGATGTGGAGTGATCGGATGATGAGCCTGGTGGTAGTGGAGATCCGCAATGGATTTGGCCAAGGTATGGGCCTGGATAGTGGAGTGGTAATCCAGATCACTGATACTGGTGATTATCTTCACAGTCTGCTCTTGGTGCTGAGAAGCCATCATCTCAGTCTATAGTCGAAACTGCTCGCGAAACATCTCCTGGATGGAATCCAAGGTAGCCGGTGGTGCTAAGGAGGATGGTGCAGAAGAGGATGGTGCAGTAGAAGCTGGGGCTGGAGGAGTAGAGATAGCTGGATCGGCGGGAGCATCAGAATCAGAGTCCTCAGAGGAGGAAAAAGTAGGATGAGTCCTGCGAGCTTTGGTCAAGTAAGCCGGCTTAGACAAAAATGTGGGTTCTTCCATAGGAATATGGAAGTGCTCAAAGATGATAGGAAGGTACACAGCAAAAGGAAGTTGGCGAGAGGGTCTGCAACAACTTATCATCTGCTGGATTATGGTTTTAGGAAGACTAAAGGGATTAGAGGACCATTCGTGGTATAAGGCTGACATCTCCCTATAAGTAATCTCCTCCTTTGAGATTTGCTTGGGAAGGATAGCAGAGTAAATAATACGGTAAAGCTCTTAATAGTATTGACTAAGGTATTTAGCACGAAACTTCCCGTCTGGACAATGATAGGGAACACACAAGATATCTTTGAAGGAATCAATAGTTATGTTTTCAGCAAAGTCAATTTGATCAATTGGAACTAGGGGTCCACCCTCGTTTGGGATTTCGAGAATTTTACCCAAGTTTACATCATCAAACTCAATGTCAATTCTGCCAACTCTTGATGAAAATTTTCCCTTGGTCATGGGATAGATTGTAATAAAATATGCGAATGGCGTTCAAGTAGATTGGCCTCCTAGCATTGACTAGGCGATCAAGATGAAATTCAACAAGTTTTTGACCCCTCCTTCACGCACAGCTTTTGACCTCCTCGCTGATTCGTTTTGCATCCCGTCTTCGCTGGTACGTTCACAACCTAACCCTCTTGGATTCCCTTCAAGTGGAACGAATTTAGGCACCCCGGTTTGATCGAAAAATTGACTGGAAGTTAGCCAAAAAACTGTTCGAAAAAGTTTAGAATTTCAATCCAAGTGCCCATGTTCATACCCAATTTGCCACCAACTCGTTAATTATTTTCAAAATATAATTGAAGAGACTTCTTCACAATATAACCAAAATTTTTATTGTTCTTTTAGTTTTTATTAGTTCGCTATAAAGGTTAAATTATTCTTGTTCCAAAATGACCAAAAACTTATTTTTAAAGTACCTAAATTCTCGCGATACGGGGTGCGTCCTGCCAAACGAGAAGACTTTGTCATGTGCAAGTTGCACCGAAAGACGCATAACATAAACGCGGACATGTGGGCTTTCGTGAAACTTGATTTGGATGTACGTGCACACCGAAATCAACGCGTATCCGCCGAAAAATAACATATCGACCTTTTTTGACACTCATTGTAACTTTGTGTGTACTTGTCGTTTCGTAACAAAACTTGCGCCATCGGATTCTCAATATTATGCTATTCCTGTAACCCAAGTTTGGTTCGATTTTGAGAACGTTGTCGAAATATTATTTTGTAGGTCCCACGGTTCCACATAACGGGCAATTTTGTGACCGGCTCATCGAAATTCAGTTCTGGATGTTCTGTTGGATTTGTATCATCGTTCTGGACTTATAGACACTAAGTTTGATGAATTTGGAGAACTTTATATCTGACACATTTTTTGTACAAAGTGGGCCACATGTGTACCCTACTTTAATAAAAACTATCAATTTTGCCCCTGTGTCCAAATTGGACTTATGGGTAGTCAATCCTAGCTATTTCAAGTATTCTGAGAATAATGGTGATGTTTGTTTTAGCATCAGGAGGTGTGCGTGCAGATTCTACTTTCCCAGGAGCAGTTAACGGAGTTCAGAACCCATGCAAGTGTACCTTGCCATGATCTATTATAGTTTCTTGCCTTTATTATATTATTTAGTTATTATAGTTATATGGTTGATGTGTGTGTTTACCCTAGGACTGTGAGACATTGCTTAGCGTCTGAACAAGATTCCGGTGTCGACGCCGTACGTAGAGTCGTGAAACGTCACTTAGAGAGTTGATTCCACGATCCTATTTTTACGTGCTTGCTTTACCAAGTATGCCATACCCTTGGACACTTGACACTATTTCATGTGACATAATCTTTCTTGAGTTATTCATGGGGATTCTGTAAAGATTTATATGATTCGTGATATAAGACTTACACATTATATAGATATCATTATGACTCGTTGTACTAGCTAGAGGTCATGATCTTGCGTGTTATGGAAATGAGATGTGAGGTTACATTAGGTGGGGAGAGTCTTCATCGTGCTCTGGGCATATTTTACTATTACTATTTATGTGTACTATTAGCATACGGAAGTATCCATTGGGATCTTTTGTGAGTACTTTATATATACATCTTCCTCCTGGTTCTCCCACACAGAGCCTTAAGTGTACTATTAGCATACGAAAGTGTCCATTGGGATCTTTCGTGAGTACTTTATATATACATCTTTCTCCTGGTTCCCCCACATGGAGCCTTGAGTGTACTATTAGCATACGAAAGTGTCCATTGGGATCTTTCGTGAGTACCAGCCCGGGGTACGATACCATACTCTCATTTGCATATCATATAGATGGTTACAGTAGTTACCCTTAAGTATGTGGCATTATACTGTTATACTTTTGGCATGTATTTCTTGTACCTTGTTACGTCCCTTTGAGGTCCTGGTCCCCTGCCAGTTTTTACAGCTTAGACGATTATGGAGCCTTTGGAGTTGCTGATGGAGTTGCTTGTCTTGCAGGCATTGGTATCGGGTACTTATACCATTTTCACTGGAGTTATGGTTATTTATTCATATTGTTTATTTATCTGCTGATGTAGCCTAGTTTTATAGACTCATATTTCTTTCTCGAGTCTATTCAAGTTTGTGTGTTACTGGGCGGGCAACTTTAGCACATGTAGCTCATTCTTATGTATTCTGTTCATTGTGGATTAAGGCATAGATATTTATATTTACTTGATTATATAGATAGGTGTAGAAGCATGAAAAATATGCTGGGGAATTATACGCGTAAAATCCCCAACATACATGAAACACGCGTAAAACAGAAGCTTCAGAACTATACGCGTAAAATATGACTTCAGAGCTGCCCGCGTAAAGCAGCGCTTCAAGGCTATTTTGGCATAAAAGGTTGCTACACCTCCCTCCGGCGTAAACTATGTCTGCTTTTAATGCAGCGTGAAGTTGTATGAGGAACTCTTCGTATTCCTCGAATGAACCTATCAGACAAAACAGTGAACCTGACTCCTGACAAAGAGTACTGCACGACGATCGAGAGGACGGCTGTAATGATGATTCTGTACAGAGCCCCAGACTGTCGTTTAGTGGCATATCCTTGATACAAGTCATTTTTACGCATTCAAGGAATATGCTGCCTATTTTACACAGGCAGAAATGAGCCTTTACGCTCAAGATGAGATAAAACCAAACGCCACGTCAAAAGCTGTTCTTAGTACAGAACTTGAGGCATATCTCTGCAGTTAATGCGCAAGATGGGAGCAGATCTCTGCATTTAATGCACAAGATTTGGTTATACTTTTAATGACTGGGAGAGCTAAAATTAGGGTTAATATGCTCCCGTCACTATCCTTGCATATTACGTCAACCAGGCTATTTTCAACTATAGGAGCACGCCGTATGCTATCTCCTCGAAATATGCCAACTCAGGCTATATTTATAAGGTACATTGTAAGGCTATTTAGCCCAGAATACGCTAAAGACCTCAGTCAGAAAGGATAATTGGCTAGATTACGCTGGTTACCTATTACCTATGCAGCATCAAGCTTTACGCAGAATTTGGCTTTTACGCCAACAAGTCAGCTACTTGGCTTTTACGCCAACAAGACAGCTACTTGGCTTTTACGCCAACAAGACAACTATTCGACTTTTATGCCAACAAGATAACTATTTGGCTTTTACGCCAACGAGACAGTTATTTGGCTTTTATGCCAACCATCTTTACGAGAGGGGCAGTTACCTACATGGCTTGCATGCCGTGGTCTTCGAAAAGTAGTTATATGCGTCACCTCATAATGGGACACGCGTCACACGCGGATTCAGGAGATCATTCAGACGTGGGTAGCAGTTATTATAACTGCCGCGTAAAAGGTACAACTCTCTCCACTAATTGGCTTCTACACCGACTAATCAGTTACTGTGACTGATCTCTATAAATGGAGACTTCCGGTCACAGGAGAATGGGGTCAAAAGGGTCAAAAAAAGGTCGAAAGAGAGGAGATCAGAGAGAGCACATAAAGAGAGTGTTGATTGACGACTTTGGCAACGAGAGTTCAATCCCACACGCAATCTTTGAAGCTTCTTCTTCTTCTACATCACTTCTTCGTCATCGTGTGGTCCAAGGGACAAAGTGATCGACCGCAGATCAGACTCCTATAGCAATATTTCCCCAGAATTATTTTTATTGTACTTAACATCCTCGTATAGGATTAATTGTACTTCTTTTTTTCTTGTTTGTAAATAAAGAAAGGGTTTCGTATAAACCTACTCTCAATTTCTTCTGTTTATCATCAAACACAAGATGGCGACTCTGCTGGGGACTAATTTTTTATCTGACGAGAAAGCCATTGCTCAACACGATGCTGTATCCGTCGGATCAACGAAGAAGACGTTGGTCGTCCAATTCGACCAATCGGCTTACGAAGATATGCTTCGAGCAGGGGGTTAGCTCTCATTCCATCTCTGTCCAGGATAACAGGAAGCTGCGTAAAGTATGGATGCCCCGGACATCCTCTACTCTTCCTGCGGACTCTTCCTCTTCGATCAACAAGGTTGTGACATCACGACCTATATGCTCAGTGCGTAAAAATCTGTCTCCCATCTGTGACGTGGCAGACAAAACTTCTGGCAATGCCCTAGTGCCAATCCAGAAGTCTACAACGCACAATGTGCATAAAACTTCGTCTTCCGTCTGTGACGTGGCATACTAAATTTCTGACAAGGCCTCAGTGCCAATTCAGAAATTCCAAACGCGCCCCGCGAGTAAAACTTTGTCTCTCGTCTGTGACGTGGCAGACGAAATTTCTGACAAGGCCTCAGTGCCCGCGCAGAAAATTCAAGTGCGCCCTGCGCGTAAAAGTGCATCTCCCATCTACAAGGAGGCATGTGGACCCTTGGATCACATCAAGGGAAAACGAGTGGCGAATCTTCCGACCACTAGAGTTGTATGCCACCAAGAGAAGAAGATTACGCGTAACGTTGGAGGCTGTCAGAGGACTTCCCCTGTTTTACGCGAATCTGTGCAAAGCTCCAGATTACGCCAGGATAAGCCCATCCGCGTAAAGAAGACCTGCTTCATGGGGAAATACGCTCCTCAGACTGATGATGGATCGTATGCCACTCACATAGGCGAACTACTGTATACTTATGGTAGAGAGAGGGTCATGGTTCCCAATATCCATGCTCCTACTGATGTAAAAAGGCAAAATAAGCCTTCTTCTTCTTCTTCTGTTAATCCTCCTGATTTGCGTGATTTCTTGATCCAGAAGCGCAAAGACAGGAGATCTTCTAACATGTCTATTACACCCCCTAGGGAGCATTGTTGTAATTGTCATAAAGTTGTAGTTAACTACTGCTGTTCTACAAAACGGTCAGTTTTTGACCGGTTGAACTACTCTTTGTCTTTACAGGAAGAAGAGCCGACATTTGCATCAGTGAACATGGCTTCACACATTCCTAGAGGAAGGTCAAATTAAAGACGTCATCCCTCTAGAACTCCAAGCCAACGGAGATTCGACAAACTCCTTGAGAATATTGAGGCAGGTATTTTTCGAAACACCCGCTCGAGGTCACGACAACCGGCTTCATATTCTTCTGATTCCGACACTGGGGGTCGCCAGTTTCCCTAATCTGATGCTGAAAGTATAGACTCGATCTCTACAGATATCTATACTAATCCCTCAGTAGCATCCAGAGAAATGGGAGTTTATGCCATTGGAGATGAACATGAAGAGGCTTCCCCATCAGGAAGTACTGACCAACGCATCGCTGTATTGGAAGCATCGCTTAAAGAGATGCATTCCATGACCATGATAGAGAGTATGTGTCAGATGATGGTGACTCAATATGCAGCTGCAATAGCTCAAACATCGGTTCCTCCGACTCAACTACGTGTGGGGGTGGACCTACCACCATCCAACGCAAACCAGGAGCCTATTCTAAATCAAGAGTCAGCGACTCCTCAACTTCTTAACTCGGAGAATATATTGCCTCCTGTTGGAGTTATAATACAACCGATCTCTCACCACTCTGCAGTCCCTCTCCCAGCTGAAGATCCGATGCAGGCAGTTCGGGAATTGAAATCCCAATTTGATGCCTTGAAGCATAAGGATCAGCTCAAGAAGTTGGGAATCAACCAGCCATACCCAGCTATCTGGGATGAGATCCCTTTCCCACCTAAATACAAACCACAGGCTATGGTTTTGTTTGAGGGAAAGACGTCACCAAGCCAGTACATGAACTACTTTAGCATGATGACAGTGTTGTTGCAGGGGAATGACGCCCTTCTCACTCGAGTGTTTAAAGGCTGTCTGTCTGGAGTGGCCTATCAGTGGTACCGTAGTCTTGCGGACAACTGCATTACTTTTTTTGAAGATTTCAAGACTCTGTTCTTCGCTCGATTCTACGAAGGAGGAATGGACATGTCTATGTCATCACTTATCGAAGTAAAACAGAAGGAGAAAGAGAGCGTTCATACTTTTATCGAACATTTTCCTTGCAGATGCCTCCCAGAGTTCCGAATTCTTCCTTGGTGGATATTTGCAGGAAAAACCTTCTCCCACTGATCTCAGTGTTCACGGGACCATATCAGTTCCATGATTGGCCCTCGTTTATCATCTCAGCGGTAGCCGTTGAAGATAATAGTCGGAAGGCTCGTGACAATAGAATCATGATCTCTACCTCTGATAAAGGGAAGCGGTCATCCTCCAATAATGACCATACTCGTAGTTCCAAAGGAAAAGAAGCTCTGGCGATCAACACGTTCAGACAACATACTCCAGTGACTACACAGACGAATCCTGGGACTTCCAGGTCTAAAGAAGAGTATTCTTTTGACGATGATGATATCCCGAGAATATTCGATTGTCTAGTCAAAAGTGGCAAGCTTACTCTCCCCGAGGTAAAGCAGCCAAATAAAGTCGGCAGTACCAATAACCCTAAGTATTATATTTTCCACATATACATACATCACCCCACAAAGGCATGTTATGTACTAAAAAGGAAAATCCAGGAGCTGATCAACGCCAAGGCCATCACTCTGCGTAATAGCGAGAAGACGGTCACTGCCAACATGATCTCACTCCAGTTTGGCAATCTGCCCCCTCAGGAAATCTCGGATGGGGTAGTACCTATTCCACGGGCGATGATGAACATTGTTAATCTCCCTCCGACCAGGGGTCAAAATCATGACCTGGTACCCCTAACTACCAAGAGTGGAGAGATCATGTGGGTCCACCCTGATCTGGTGTCAGAAATTGAGGAAGAGACTCAAGCTGCTAAAGCTAAGTCTAAAAAGAACTCAAGATGCAAATCATGCCTTATGGTTGCAATATCCTCGACATCAGAAAAAGAGGCTTTGGCAACCGAAACCTGGTCAGGCAAAACCTACCTCAAGGACTATGGAGAGAACCAGGGGAATCAACGACAGACACTACAGCTGCCAAACCTCTAGAGCCTGAACCTGTTATATCAGAGGCAGGTCCTTCTAGACCAACTTCGGTAGACTAGGGCAAGCAAAAAAAAGTTTGTTTTGATAAACCTTTGAAGAATATTCAAAACAAAGGTTTAGAAAAACCATATAACTTCGACATCTTGGCCCAGTTGGCTAACACTCCAGCCAGATTGTCTATTTTTGAGCTACTTAGGCTATCCAAAGACACTCGTCAAGCCTTGAGTGAAGCATTAATACAGGCGAATGTATGCTTGACTCAGCTCAAATCCCCTGATAAAGAGCCTGTGGCATGCCCTCAATGCCATAGTGTGATGGAAGTAGTCCCTAATATCACTTTCACTCAAGAGGACATGTTGTTGAAACATAACAACCATGACAGGCCTCTTTATTACACCGGATATGTTGGCTCCATGGAGGTAGACCGGATTCACATAGATCCAGGATCGTCCATCAGCATTATCCCTCACAGTCTGTTAAGACCGTTGAGAATCCCTACAAGCGAACTGGCTTACACTACCACCACAATCGTGGGCTTTAATGCCAGGAAGAGCAAACCGTTGGGGAAGATTCATCTGAGGATCCAGATTGGTGACCTTAAATCAGTGGCTATATGCTACATCATTGATTCAGAGGTGTCTTACAACATTCTGTTGGGCAAACCTTGGATCCATGATCATAATATTGTTCCTTCCACTCTATATCAATGCTTCAAATATGTAGACGCCCAAGGGACAGTGAAAACAGAGTTTGCGGATCTTAATCCTTTCAAAGGAGTTGAATCCTACTATTCTAATTCTATGTTGTACACCCAAGACTACATGAAAGAGGTGTCAGGCAAGACGGAAGAGGAATCCTACCAGGAGCCAGGAAAGCCATCTGCTGAGCAACCTTTATCAATCCAGGTGAAAGGGCGGACTACCCGTCCGAAGGTCATGGAACCCATGGCTATCCACTTAAGCAAAACCAAATCGGAAGAAGGAAGTGATCCTCTAGTGATCACTCTGAACCAGAAGCCCCCACCTTTGGTCGTCAACCTTAGGCGCAACAAGCAGTCGATTGATGTAAATACAACCAGAAACGTGGTTTCTGACGATAATAAAGATTCTCTTTTCCAGTATACCGACGTTCAATTTCCAAATAAGGAATCCTCCCCCCATAACGATATAGAGCCTATAGCACAAAAATTCTTGGAAGCTATAGACTCCTATCATCCGTATGTGTGGGAAGTGGCGTCAATATCTAATGTCATCACGACATATGGACCACATCAAGATTCTATCTTTATTGTTCCACTAACTCACAATGATCAGCATCCAATAGTCTTCGGTCGCATGCAGAATAAACCAATTGTACAAGAAGATTCTCACAAATCTGATGCTGAGAAAATACAAGTTCACAGATATAGCCCATAAGCTTTGAAGATTATACAAAGCATGGGTTATAACTTGAAGTTGGAGCCAGGCCTCAACTATGGGAAAGGCAGACGAATGCCGTTACATGGTGATCCCTACTGTCAACAAACTCGTTTTGGGTACAGGTATACCACACATCTTGCAACTTCCAATGACTCTGAGTCAAGTGAGGAGATCAATTCCTCTTTTTAAGATGATTTATCATCCTCCGATTCAGATGATGAACTCGAACAGGCATTATCAGTAAATATGGTATTGACAGATCTTCTCAAAACAGAGGGACAAGAATCTGAACCATTTGAAGATGAATCCTGGGCTCAACAAATGGATACACAATAGGAACTTCGGTTCGAGCAAAGAGAACCACCCACTGAAGATAAAGTTATCCAAGTTGATGTTGGGGATAAATTTTCACCAAAGCCGATATTTATCAGTAATAATCTTTCCGAAGAAGAAAGGGAAGAAATAATCCAGCTGATAAAAGAATATATCGATGTCTTTGCGTGGAATTATGAGGATATGCCAGGTCTTGATCCTAAAGTGGCTACCCATAAACTCAACATACGACCCAATTCGAAGCCTGTAAAACAACACTAACGCCGGATCTGCCCGGATATGATGGATGCCATTGAAGCTGAAATCAAGAAGCTAATAGCCTGTGGGTTCATCCAGGAAGAACAACATCCTGATTGGGTCGCCAATGTTGTCCCGATCATGAAGAAAAATGGGAAAGTGCGTATTTGCATCGATTTCCGAGATCTGAATGTGGCCTGCCCTAAAGATGAGTTCCCTCTTCCCATCACAGATGTCATGATCGATAATATGTGCGATTTTGAGCACATATCTTTCATAGACGGATTCTCAGGATATAATCAGATTAAGATGAATCCTGAAGATGAGAAGCATACTGACTTTCGTACACCATTGGGGGTATATTGCTATACGGTTATGCCTTTCGGATTGAAGAATTCCGGGGCTACGTATCAACGAGCTATGAGTAACATATTCCATAAGCACTTACGTAAAACACTGGAATGTTACGTAGACGATATTGCTGTCAAAAGCCGCCTCAAGGATAATCACATCCAAGACTTGAAGACAGTATTCGAGTTGATGCGCCAACATCAACTCAAAATGAATCCTTCAAAATTCTTTCTTGGTGTATCCAGTGGCAAATTCCTGGGATTTATCATTACCGTTAAAGGCATTCAAGTGGACCCTGATAAAGTAAAGGCTATCCTAGAAATGCGACCACCCCGTAATCTGAGGGAACTCAGGGGATTTCAAGGTCGTCTGGCTTATATCAGGAGATTCATATCCAACCTCTCTGGGAGATGTCAACCTTTTTCTCGCCTGATGAAGAAAGGTGTGTCATTCATATGGGACGAAGCCTGTCAGCAAGCGTTTAATGATATCAAACGCTATATCACTAATCCTCCAGTTCTGGTGCCTCCCGTCATAGGAAGACCATTTTTTCTGTATGCTCGAGCAATGGATCATTCTTTAGGGGCTCGCCTCGCACAGAAGAACAATGAGGGTCATGAACAGGCTATTTACTATCTAAGCAGGATAATGGTCGGAGCTAAACACCGGTACAATCCAGTAGAAAAAGAATGCTTGACCCTAATGTTCCCCATTCAGAAGACGCGATATTACGTCACGGGCCAAACTATTCATATCATCTCCAGAATCAATCCTCTACGGGTATTGATGAATAAGCCGAGTGTTCTTAATTCCCGACTCGCGACTTGGGCAATGTTATTAACACCATATGATATGGTGTACGTCCCTCAGAAGTCCATCAAAGGTCAAGCCTTGGCTGATTTCTTAGCTGCTCATCCAATTCCGGAAACCTCTAAATTATACGAGGACATTCCCGACGAAGTTGCAGAATATAATTCCGCAATGGAAGGTGATACATGGCAGCTATTCTTCGATGGTGCCTCCAGGACTGGTCCCAGAGGAAACGTGGTTTCAGGAGTAGGAATTATCCTGGTGACTCCTGATAAACTCGTCATCTATCGAGCATATTCTCTTAGCGAACCCTGCTCTAATAATGTGGTAGAGTATAACGCTCTACTAATCGGGCTTCAAGTCGCTAAAGAATTGAATGTTGAATACCTGGAAGCTTTTGGTGATTCTCAGTTGATCGTCAATCAGGTCAGAGGAATATATGAAGTCCACAATCCAGATCTCATTCCTTATCACCAAGCAACGATCGAGATTTCCATGTCTTTTAAAGGATTCTTCCTAGAGTACGTGCCTCGATCTCAAAATTTGGAAGCTGATGCTCTGGCCAGCCTAGCTGCAGATCTAGCTATTCCTATAAGAAGGCAGAATACAGTAATCCTTCTTAACAGAGATTTATTCTGTGTAAAAAATAATTTTCACATAGAACGCAGTTATGCTATAAACACGGCTCCTTCTAAGAGAGACTGGAGAAGTCCCTTTATAGACTTCGTATCATACAAAATCTTACCGGAAGATCCTAAAGAAGCAGTATCTATCAAAAGACGATCATTACGCTTCTATTTTGATACTTCTTCACAAAGTCTATATCGCCGAACATACGATGGACTGTTGTTACGATGTCTTTCTGACGATGATGCAAAACGGGTTATCCGAGAAGCTCATGACAGTTTATGTGGAGCACATCAACCCGGTCCTAAGTTACAGGATCGTATTAGGAGGATGGGCTACTACTGGCTTACTATGATCATAGATGCAGTAAAATATGCAAGATAATGCAAAGCCTGTCAGGTTCATGCAGATTTTATACATCAGCCTTTTGAGTATTTATATCCTATGATTGCATCATGGCCCTTTGAAGCATGGGGTATGGATATCATTGGTCCTATTCACCCGTCATCTTCTAGAGGACATCGGTTCATATTGGCTATCATGGATTATTTCTCTAAATGGGCGGAGGCGATCCCTCTTGTTGAGGTGAAGACATTCAACGTGATCAGCTTTATCAAGCATCATGTGATTTATCGCTTTGGGATACCCCGAAGGATAATTTATGATAACTGGCCTTAATTCATCAGCCAAGCGTTTTACCAATTTTGCGATAAGAATCAGATACAGAATATGGCCTCGACGGCTTATAATCCTGCTGCTAATGGTTTGGCGGAAGACTTCAATAAAACCATCATCAAACTATTGAAGAAGTTTGTCTCTTCGAACAAAAGAGATTGGAATAAGAAGCTGGGGGAATGTCTCTGGGCATATCGCACAACGGTACGAACACCAACAGGTTGTACCCCATTTTCATTAGTTTATAGGTGTGAAGCAGTTCTCCCCATTGAAATCCAAATTCCTTCACTCAGAATAGCAGTGGCTAATGAGTTGACTCAGGAAAATAATGATCAATTAAGGCTTCAAGAGCTAGAAGGATTAGACGAGAAATGCCTTCAAGCTCAGTAGCGCATTACGTTCTACTAGGCACGTATTTCCAGAGCTTTTAATCAAAAAGTGAAGAAAAGAGTGTTCAAAGTTGGTAAACTAGTTTTAGCTGTGAAGAGGCCAATGATCATTACACACAAAAGTAAGGGCAAGTTCAAGCTCAAATTGGAGCCCTTATGTGATTGAAATGACGTTCTCAAACGGCGCCTACAGAATAGCCAAGCCTAATGGAGATTTAATAATGGCTTCTATCAATTGCAAATTCCTGAAGAAATACTATGCTTGATCTCCTTTGCTCAAAGGGGTATGATGAAGATTTTATTCTGATAACATTACATACAAAGATTAGTTGGATCATATTCTCTCATGTTCTTATGACCTCTGAATAGATATGTTTGACTAATTTGAAACTTCAAAACCTATACGTCCATATTACCTCTGATAGTATTTTGTATACAAATTTAGTTGGAGCATATTCTATCACTTCCACATAACCTCTGAATAGATATATCCAACTGAAACTTACCGAAAGTATATCACGTCCATATTACCTTTGATATCACTTTCATCTTAGCCTATCATTTATATTCAAAAGTAATAGGTCCACAAAATCAAAAAAAATATCTTTATTATCTCTGGGAATAGCAAAATTACAGAAGAAGCGAAAAGGTACATCATTGGGAAGGAGCAGTTAAATCCCTAATCTGTCGCGCCAAAGCAGCCATCCTCTCATTCATAGAGTTCAAAATACTGTTACGAGCCTGTGCCAGCCTTGCCTCGTCATGACTCAAGCAAGATAGTTCAGACCGAGCATTAATAAAATCGGCGTGGATGACACCCGCATATGCCAAGTTCTGCTGAGCTGTATCCATTTGGCCCTTCAGCACATCACGAACTACCGACGTCTTGAGAGCCCGCTCCCTTGCCTAAGCGAGTTCAGCTTCCAATTCTCGGACCCTCGCTTCATTTCCCTCACATTCAGCCTGGCACTTTGCTAGCTGAGGAATAACCTCCACCAAGACAGCCTGCTCTTCATCCATCTCTTGCTGCTGTTCCTGGATGGATTTGTTTAAAGATTCCATCTGCTCAGCAAGTTCTGCAGTCAAAGAGTCATACTCAGCTTGAACCAGATCATCGATGCTGCTTCAAGATAGTTGCAAATACTCGTTAATGGGTTATTCTAAACCATTAACTATTTTCTCTAGCACATCAGCTCTTTCAGCATCACTGAAATTTCTAATCTGCGCTATAGGGAGATTGGAGGACATCTTCAGAGCATCGAAACCTAGGTTCTTCTCCAGCACCATCGATATCAACTCTTTCAAAGTGAGATAGAATATGCTAGTGTATTGATCCACTAGCATAGCAAAGCTCGAATGGACGCTGGGAGTGGCCGCAATATCAGCAAATCTTCCTCCAGGAATGACTACAGAGGAGGCCGCCATGGTTGTTGCTTCAACAGATGGCACGACAAAAGAAGAGACACCAACAATAGTTGAAGTTGCTGGTATACTCGACAAAGGAGTCACGGACGAGATGGTGGGTTCATCCTCCTCTGATGTTATGTGAACTCCCACTGGCGGGATGACACCCAAGAATGTTGCGGATGAGAGATCGGCAGTTTCAAAGCATGCTTCTTCGACGTCGATCACCACCGTTTCATTAAATGGATCCACAACAAAGTCAGAAGTTGTGTCAACTCCGTCCTCCCTAGAGATGTCTTCACCTGAAAAGAAGACAAGAGAAAGTTAATATCAATTTGATGTTAATTTTTATAAAAAAAATATAAAGACAACATTTATCCATGGTCGATGGCATGTATGTTGCGTCTGCAGCCTTTATAGCTAAATCATTTCTTAATGATGCTAAACAAGATGTCATACCTGGATAAGAGGGTACACAAACTGACGTTGGAGGGAAGTCATCCCAGTCATCACCCAGATCCACTCGAGGTTCATCGGATGGAATCTCGCTGGAAATACTTACAGACGAAGGAGGGGTTACTCCCGTTATTGGTCTGGATAAAGGTATATTGATTCTGAATATGCTCGGTCTTGAAGGCGACCTCGAAGCACTACCAGTAGCGGTAGTAGCGGCAGCGATCGTGGGCAAAGAATCTTCAGCACTGGCAGCCGGAACTGTGGAGGTTCCCTCTCTAAAAGGCAGGACCCCTGATTAAAGAATCATCCCCAACTGGGGAAATAACAGGCTCACTCCTAGAAGCTCCCTTGGTGGAAGTCTTTTTAGGACCTCTGACTGTTTTCTTCTTGCGGGGGGAAGGCTCTTTCAGAGTGGAAGCCTTCCGTTTATTGGAGATAACGAGAGGCTCTGCTGGCGGAGCTATTACGCCTCTCTGTATTATCAACAAGAACTCGTCTGCACCAGTAGGGTCTTCACCTTCATCAGATGAGACAGACGGTATCTCCTCCCTTTTAGTGGACCTATGGGTGGGCATCCTAAAACTTCCATGCACATCAAAATCATGATGGAAGGTGTTGATGGACGCATAAAACTGCACGTACGAATGAAGAATATGCAACTCCATAGAGAGAGAAGTCGCGGGCACAGCAAAAATTGTACCTGTACAACCCGTGATGAAATACCGCCATCCTCTGGCTCCATCAATAAGTCCACCTTTGGACTTGAAGCTGGTTATGGGATTCCCCACATGCAACTGGTTGTACCCAAATTACTTGACAAACCGGCTGGGCAGATAAGGCTCCAAGTAGCAGTGGTCCTCACTTCTGTATAGCAGGTGGGAAGGTCTAATGCAGACCAACCAATAAAAGGCTTCAGGAGAAAGAATAGTTCTCCCTTGACCTGCATCCTTAAGTTTTGTCCCCTGTTGATTCATATGTACAGGGGGGACGATACAGAAGAGCTTCCAGCCATGGGCAAAATTTAATGCTCGCCGGCAATCTATGATGCTCGCCATATTCCAAAGGGAATTCTTGTAATTCAATAAGAAGTTATTTCCCGAACCGCTGGCAGGACCAGGAGACATCACCCTTGTGTTGTGAAGGATTAACCATCCCATAAAGTATAGGAATGGTAATTCCACTCGGGGAAATCCTTCACGCTGCGTATTATCAGCTAGCAGCCCATCAGTAATGGCCCTCAGGCTAGCTTGTATTCTACATACCATGGCAGGAAGCAGGCCCAATCTTGCTCCAAACACCAACCGTATTGCGGGCCATAAGGTGTTACGATGAATGTGATCCGAAGACGCGATGCCAGGTACTACCCATCGACGTAGCCAGACAGAGAGGAAGCCAGCCAGTTGAGCTTTCCTTGACAGAGGCTTACGACAATATCTCATATAACTGAAGGCTTTAGTGCCTGCAGGATAACCCCCTATCTCCTTATCTAGAACATAATCTGAAGCCCCTGAATCTTCGATGAGATCATCGACCGTGTCGGCACTAAGCATGCTCAGGAAGTTCAAAGACTTATCTTTGCTATCTACAACCTTGTCCGGCTTAGCATTTCTAGCCTGATAGAAGAAGAGGTAGGATGCCCATTTGTTGATATAAGCCAAATCAGAGGGATCTTTGTAGAAGGTGGTGCAGGCAAGGTAGTGGCTCATCAGCTCTTGGTACACTGCCACTGCCCGAGGGTTTGTATCCCTCAGCTCCCTATTTGTGGGAACGTACTCTTCATAAGGAGTGTCTTCCATTGGCAGCTTTGAAATCTCTGCCATCTCATGAAGGGCTAAGCCCAACTCACCTAGCGGAGTGGCAAAAGTTTCAGTAAGCGAGTTGTATTGCTCCATCAAGGCTAAGAATAAGTTGGGGTTAACAGGCAGCCCAACACTAGTGTCGCTCACAACCGCAAACAAACTAATACTTTCCATCTCCGTCTGGAAGTGCTTCAGGGCCCAGGCAGTTAAACTGGCCCATCGAAGATTCTCGGGGCTAAGCCATCCACTGGTCCGAGGGTTGACCTTAGGGTACACTCCTCCCTGCCCCATAAAGGTTCTATATCGTTATGGGGAGAGGATTCCTGATTTGGAATTTGAGCGTCAATGTACTGGAAAAGAGGACCTTTATTATCATCAGAAACCACGTTCCTGGTTATATTTACATTAATCGGCTGCTTGTTACGCCGAAGGTTGATGACCAAGGGTGGAGACTTCTGGTTTAAAGTGATCACTAGAGGATCATCTCCTTTTCCTGACCTGGTTTTGTTCAGGTGGATAGCCATGGGTTCCATGACTTTCGGACGAGTAGTTCGCCCTTTCACCTTGATTGACAGAGGTTGCTCGGTAGAGGGTTCTTCTGGCTCCCGGTGGGATTCCTCCTCTGTCTTGCCTGACACCTCCTCCATGTAGTCTTGAGTGTACAACATGGCATCAGAGTAGTAGGATTCAACTCCTTTAAATGGGTTAAGGTCAGCAAACTCTGTTTGTACTGTTCCTTGGGCATCTACAAAAGTCATTGCAGAAAGTCGATATTTGAACCGGCTGGATCAGTGAAGTGTCCTCACTCGGGACGCTACCGGCAGTAATCCCCTAAAAGGCATAACAGGGCCTGAAGGACTGCTCATATAGGCTCCTTGATTCAATCCTTTGTTGTACAAGATCTTCCCTGGCCGCCCATGAAGATCTGGAGTCAGAGTCCACATCATCTTCCTAGGATGTGTGGCATGGAAGAATGCCGAGATAGGATAATCACTAGGCATCCTGGGCAGATACATGACCGTGCCCTCAGCAGTAAACACCCAATCCTCTTTCTTGGGCTTAGTCTGGGATTGTTTATCGATAACATCCTCGAATAAGAAACCTGGTTTCTTATATTCAGTCCCACCTATGTATGTCAGGGGTTCCCCACTGATCATACTCAGCAGCATTCGTTCTCCTTGGGACGAGATCAGAGTTCCCCTTTCTTGAGGATACTCATTTCCAGAAATCGGGAATGTCACATGTGACAAGTCCTCCAGATAGTTTGAGTTCAGCATCCCGGCAGCAGAGCCCATCACTTCAGGCGAAGGAGGGATCTGTAAGTCCACTACAAAATACAAGAAAATAAGTCAATTTTTACGCTAGACAATACACTCTTGCAGGATACGCCAAAGACTAACAGTCTGAGCTTTTATGCCAGACTGTAAAAACTTGAGTCTTACGCTGGAATCTATTTTTAGTATGTAAAACTCAAGGTTGGCATTATATGCCAAGATCTAACAGTATGAGGTTTTACGCCAGACGGCCAAAATTTGAGTTTTTACGCCGGAAGTTACATCCAGCGTGTAAAACTCAAAGTTTGTAGTATACGCCAAATTTCGACAGTCTGTGTTTTTACGCCAGACTGCAAAAATTTAGAGTTTTTTTATGCTGACACATTAGGAATGTGGGCATAATAATAAAATATCTCTGTATATCATCTTTCTCGAAGAGGTTCTTAGCACAGAAGATGACCTTGCGCGTACACGTACAATGCGTGCGAAGGGTTTTTCCTCTCGAAGCCTTTACCTGTAATGTCCGGAGCATAGCTCGACGGTGGAATACTGCGTTCAGATCGGGACTCACTCAGCCTAATGGGGGTTGCTCGTGCTTGAGCAGTGGAGCGAGATGAGGAAGCGACCTTCTTTCCCTTAGCAGTGGAAGCCTGTTTAGGTGCCATGGCGAATCTAAGTTCTCAGGAAAGAAACAAAGAAGAAAGGTATTTTTTTTGGAAAGCAAGGGTTTTGCCAAGACAGATAAAGGGTTTCTCTGTCAAGACCTTGGGCTTTTTATAGAGTTCGGATAACTCTTCGAATCCCTAACCAAATCCGATATTTAATAGTCGGTTATGATTTAGGACCACGTCAGCCTATCACTTGAAAAAAGAAGACGGACAGTCATGCTGCGTAACGGATCCGAATTTTACGCTCAGAGGCTACAAATCTACGGTTTTACGCTCATAAGCTTTTACGCTCAGAGGCTACAAATCTACGGTTTTACGCTCAGAAGCTTTTACGCTCAGAGGCTATAAATCTATGGTTTTACGCTCAGAAGCTTTTACGCTCAGAGGCTACAAATCTACGATTTTACGCTCAGGAGTTTTTACGCTCAGAGGCTATAAATCTACGGTTTTACGCTTAGAGGCTACAAATCTATGGTTTTACGCTCAGGAGTTTTTACGCTCAGAGGCCAAAAATCTACGATTTTATGCACATTAGCTACAAATCTATGATTTTACGTTCAGAAGCTAACAGATGCTATGGTCTATGACTTTTTCGAGAAGGCCAATTACAAGGGTTTACGCAGAAAATACTCCTTTTTGGCTATAAAACATTCCAAGTGCCTGAAATACACAGAGGTCAACATTGAAGATGACTCTTCTTCTTGGGCCATTGGAAGTTCATTTGAAGTCTAGTCATAATCTTTTATATCTAAGTTCAAGTATGGCCTGTTTGGCGGATATTTCTCGCCCTATTTCAAGAGATTTTCGGGAAAACCATTCTTGAAGATGATGGTCTGAATATAAATTCTTCGTATCAGAGAATTAACAGTTCAAAATTTTTATGCGACTCCTCGTCCAAAAACAGCATGACAGTTGGATCTTTAAGACAACTTAATGCTAAAAAGCTTTTTACAGATCTTCCGTTACGCGTAAAAGACGGGACATGACCAGATAAGCGTTTAGCAGAGTCAGCGTAAAATTATTCAGACGTGTCGAATCTTCACATTATCAGACTTCCTCGCAGCAAATATGGCAAATCAGCAATGCGTAAAAGAAGACAAGTTTATTGATCATGATTACATATGATGGAAATCTAGTTTACAAAGGATTTTTTATTTTCATGATTATATATGATGGAAATCCTTTTTCTACAAAGGATTTCTCATTTTCATTTAAGATCACGCCGAGAATCTGTTGTGCCAGGTTCTCATATTGGCGGAGATCTTTTTCTTCTTCTACGGTACTTCATCGGCTTCTGCGGCCGATGAACAAGAAAATAATTAATGGCGGGAGGATACAAAACTGGTCCTGCATTTTTCAAGCCTACCCTCCATACGCCATGGCAGCTACGTCCTAGAATTGTGTTAGGGATTCAGACCCAACACAATACTCGAAGACAGGACCAAACTGCCTACCTTCGCCCAGCGCCATAATGGGAGAAAATACAGCTAGCAAGCTGTGTGGTCTAATGCGACCCTTCCTCTCTCCTGGACGAATCGCCATATAAAATTGCTGATTATCCCGCGCAAAGGGAGCTATGATATCCTTCCATGATCCATCGTTACAGAGGATATTTGCTCGAAGATGCTTCTTTTGATGACTTCTTACATGCTGGAAGAGCATGATCTTCTTCTTTCTCAGGTCAGCCCAATAGATCTCGGCAACCATCTCTTTTGGTGAAGGAAGTATGGAAAGACAGGTTCACTCACTTGCCTTTATATAGGCAGAAGAGAACATGTCAAATTCCAACAACTTCCTAAAATCTGCCGAGAAATCAGCCTCGCAGAACGGGTCAAATTTGACCGTTTCATGCTTCATTCAAAGTATTTCAAATTACGAGGAATTTGAAAACTTTGAAGGGGGTCTTACAGAAGCATGAAAAATACGCTGAGGAATTATACGCGTAAAACCCCCAACATACATGAAGCACGCGTAAAATAGAAGCTTCAGAACTATATGCGTAAAATATGACTTCAGAGCTGCCCGCGTAAAGCAGCGCTTCAAGGCTGTTTTGGCGTAAAAGGTTGCTACACCTCCCTCCGGCATAAACTATGTATGCTTTTAATGCAGCGTAAAGTTGTACGAGGAACTCTTCGTATTTCTCGAATGAACCTGTCAGACAGAATAGCGAACCTGACTCCGGACAAAGAGTACTGCACGACAATCGAGAGGACGGCTGTAATGATGATTCTGCACAGAGCCCCAGACTGTTGTTTAGTGGCATATCCTTGATACAAGTTATTTTTACGCATTCAAGGAATACGCTGCCTATTTTACACAGGCAGAAATGAGCCTTTATGCTCAAGATGAGATAAAACCAAACGCCACGTCAAAAGCTGTTCTTAGTACAGAACTCGAGGCATATCTCTGCAGTTAATGCACGAGATGTGGGCAGATCTCTGTATTTAATGCACGAGATTTGGTTCTACTTTTAATGACTAGGAGAGCTAAAATTAGGGCTAATATGCTCATGTCACTATCCCTGCATATTATGCCAACCAGGCTATTTTTAACTATAGGAGCACGCCGTATGCTATCTCCTCGAAATACGCCAACTCAGGCTATATTTGCAAGGTACGTTGTAAGGCTATTTGGCCCAGAATACGCTCAAGACCTCAGTCAGGAAGGATAATTGGCTAGATTATGCTGGTTACCTATTACCTATGCAGCATCAAGCTTTACGCAGAATTTGACTTTTACGCCAACAAGACAGCTACTTGGCTTTTATGCCAACAAGACAACTTCTTAATTTTTATGCCAATAAGACAGCTATTTGGCTTTTACGCCAACAAGATAACTATTTGGCTTTTACGCCAACGAGACAGTTATTTGGCTTTTATGCCAACCATCTTTACGCGAGAGGCATTTACCTATGTGGCTTGCATGCTGTGGTCTTTGAGAAGCAGTTATACGCGTTACCTCATAATGGGACACACGTCATACGCGGATTCAGGAGATCATTCAGACGTGGGTAACAGTTATTATAACCGCCACGTAAAAGTTACAACTCTCTCCACTAATTGGATTCTACACCGACTGATCAGTTACTGTGACTGATCTCTATAAATGAAGACTTTCGGTCACAGGAGAATGGGTTAAAAGGGTCGAAAAAAGGTCGAAAGAGAGGAGATCAGAGAGAGAGCACATAAAGAGAGTGTTGATTGACGACTTTGGCAACGAGAGTTCAATCCCACACGCAATCTTTGAAGCTTCTTCTTCTTCTACAACACTTCTTTGTCATCGTGTGGTCCAAGGGACAAAGTGATCGACCGCAGATCAGACTCCTATAGCAATATTTTTCCAGAATCATTTTTATTGTACTTAACATCCTCGTATAGGATTAATTGTACTTCTTTTTTTTCTTGTTTGTAAACAAAGAAAGGGTTTCGTGTAAACCTACTCTCAATTTTTTCTGTTTATCATCAAACAATAGTGACCATTATAATACAGCTTATACGTATTCGAGTCGGACCAGAGTCTGGTCGAATGCGTAGCTGGCATGTTACATATTCCTAGTCCTACGTATTTTGGGACTGTGGTGTGATAATATATGATCATCATATTCTCCAAGAGGTAGCATAGATGGAGAAAACAAAGAGTGTTGTGTGTCCTCTTGAGAAAAAAAGATGCTTCTCCAGTTTTCTTTCTCTTTTTGAAGAGTTTTGGAGCCATAAATTGAGATGGATAAAGAGAGAGAGAGAGAGAGAGAGAGAAAGAGAGAGAGAGAGAGAGATACTTCAAATGGATGAGAGAATATGATGGAGATCCTTGAGAGAGTTCCAAATTCAAAAACTTGAAGGAAGAGATCCCTTAGAGAGGAAGACTTGAAATCTAGGGTTAGGGCTTCTGTTGGAGCGGTGAGAACTCGGTGTGGAAGAGGGAAGGTTGAAGGAGAGAAGATGGTATATATAAAAAAACCCTAGAGCTGCTGTTTCTGTATGGATGACTGAACATAATTTGGACCGAACTCTGTCCGAGTTCTGTTTTTCTTAGGAAAAGTTTGATATGCCATAAATACATAATGATATCTCATAAGTACATGCATGAAACTAGTCACAGTTAACAATGGCTGTGTATATTTATACCAGAAAAGCTGATCATAATTATTAGCAAAATTAAACTAGTCTTTATACATATTCTATATGATTTATCATAGTTTAATGCATACTAGATCATAAAAAAAAAGCTGTAACCATAATTATTTATAGAATAAACAATGAAATATTTGTGAATAGCTCTTTGTTAGTCATTTTCTCATTAAGATAATTTAATATTATTAATTAGTTGTAGGGGTCGGTTCCCATATAGCGGTGGTTGGCAGACTCTTAAGTACCGTGTCGCTTAAGGTTGTTATACATTTGTTGACAGAAGGACCCTTTCGGTTATTAACCAATGATATTTTCAGAACTTTAGAGCATGAACTAATAGAGTCATTGACAAATGTCACTTCGTATAAAGTAAAAATGCTTTGGCATGAAATTAATGCAAACTATCTTTACCAGGAGCAAAAAAAAGTGTAACATATTCATACTACCATAGTCAATGTAACTTTGTAAGATTAGCACTACCATAATGACTTTAATAGTTATATTTTATGTTGGTGCAATTGCATGAGGATGTCCCCTATAGCTTTTTGCAATCACCAACTTTCTTGTTAATATCACGTCTTACCGCAAAGTGTCCCACTTATATGATTAGAAAAAGACTTTGGTATCCAGGATTTGGATCCATTGTTATTAGATTTTGAAACCCAAATAAATAAATTGATATTCATTAATCTTTGATCTTTACACAAGTGTGAGGTGTGTTCTTTCAGACCACAGTAGTGACATATAATGAAGCTAGTTGAGTTAGTAATAGGTGTATAAAGATAATGTGTAAAATGAGTGTTTTTTGGTCTAGTATAGATAAATGCATGATTGTGTGTGTTACCAATCATCTTGTTACTCCTTTTAGAGTATCTTGTGTTGGTGACCTTTTGTTTGGTCAAGTGTTGTGCGTGTTTAGATTGGGCTATAGGTTGCATGACCTGTTTACCCAGTCTAATCTCTATCTTTGTAGATCTAGCCAGTAATTCATTATACTTAGTAGAGAGATCAGTAATCTTAAGTGAGACATTAGAGTACTTCTTCTTTTCTTACTTTAGGTCCTCCTTAAGTTTAGCATTTTCTTGATTGCTTTCATCAAAGCAGTCAAGAGCATCTTGTAAGCTAGGCTTAAGTTTGGAGATTTTAATCGATTCATCAGAAGATGAGTTTTCTCTAGCTTCCTTAAGTAAGCAAATAAGTTGATCATTCTTAAGATGATAAGATTTGATATCTTTTCGAGCTTGCTTATAGTTATTTCTAAGCTTATTAAAATCTTCAAATAAATTATTAAAAGCATCAGACAAATCATCATATGAAATATCTTTTGCTAGTGAATCATCATTTACCTCGCTTACCATTAAGCACAAGTTTGCCGTATGTTGAAAGTTTTTGTCATTCTCGTACTGAATGCTTGCATCAATTCCATGACTTACAGTATGGCATAAGTCTAAGTTTCTTTATTTCCATTACTGTTGCTTGGAGTATCAACATCTTTCTCTATACTTGCTGCTTGTTTAGTAGGACTCAAGCTTGTTGTGTCTTGAGGTCCTTCTTCATCGTCTTCATCGTTGCTCACATATGTTTCTTCCAACATTTTCTATATTTCATGTGATGTTTTGCACTTAGAAATGTGTTTGAATTCATCTTCGCCTAGAGCACAGTAGAGCATGTATATTGCTTTTGCATCATCGCTTGCTGCTTTCTTTTCATCTTTGGTATATTCATTATCTGCTTTGTCAACTATTTTGTAACCATTAGTAACATAAGTCCATAAGTCAAAGCCAAGAGATTTTAGAAATATACTTATGTGTATTTTCCAGAATAAATAGTTAGTGCTGTAAAAAACAGGTAGCTTATCAAGGAGTTGGCTTTCACCATTGATGGAAAAGAGTGATCGTGTTGTTGCCATGTGTTATACTCTTTAAACGTTAATCCGGTAATCAAAAGAACTTGCTCTGATAATAATTGTGGGACCGTGTATGACAACTCTAGAGGGTGGTGAATATAGTTTATTTATGCAGCAGAATAAAATTACCTGTTAAAAATAATTCTATGGCATGCAATAATGATCAACTACTAGCAGTTTAGAATATATCTCATGTGTAGTATATATATATATGCAGTAGAGTGTGAGAGAGCAAACACAAACACCAAGATGTATACTGGTTTCCCTCTGAGAGGACTAGTCCAGTCCTGAGAACTCAAGCTCGGAGTTTTATCCACTATAATCACCAATAGTGAATCACAAGCTTTGATCCGAAGGCTTGCCACTTCTTTACACCATGATATTTGATCCAAAGTCTCGCAACTTCACACACAATGAGTTTTGATCTGAAGGCTCACAACTTCACACAGAACATGATCTTGATGAACCAAGCTCTTTACAACTCTGTAGACTTCTAGACTGAGATCGCACTTGGCACTAGGAAGGCTAGAGAGTTGCTCTTGGAGATAGAAAAGTTAAGGCTCAGATGTTTGCTCATTATAGGATGAAGGATTAAGAGAATTAGTTAGTAGGAATATGGAAATCCGATCCTATTTATAGTGTATTAGCAAACAAAATTAGATGAGGTTTAATTCAAATTTTTGAACGTTGGGCCAGAAAATCAGGGATATCACAATTATACTAATTTTATACCAAAGTGGTAACCGAGTTTGGCATAAATTTGGCCCGAGTTCGGTTGCTAAGTATGGTAGGCTTTGTGAATGAATGTGGCCTAATTTGGTGGATAGGTTTAATGGTTTATTTGAGTGGATTGGGTATCTGGGTATAGGTACTTTGATTTGCTATTGTGACTCAGCTTACATCAATCTAAGACTCAATAAATAAAAGATTACATTTGCTAAAATAGTAAAAGACTCGACTCAAAAGATCTGAAGGCTGGTGCACAAGTCTGTCTTTTGAATGTGATCTCAGTTGCTTTGCTCTGCATATTGTATCTGCTTCTTTGTATTCGGTCAGATATTTTTGTCGAATATCAGAATTAGTTTGACCGTGATCACTTTGTGTCAACAAACAACACCCAAAAACCAAATATAACATCAAGTCTCAAATAGTTGCTGGAGACAGATTCGGTACTAAAATACTAATGAAAGGAAACTAAGATAACTAGTACTCCGGCTAGACCTTCCGGCAATCACTCCAAGCTATTCCTGGGCTGTATGGTCCAAAGTTGCTGCTACACCCTCCTGGGGTCCATAATAGGTAGGACACCAGTCCTCAAGATCATCACCTAAAAATGTTATTCAGTCAGGATAGAATGAGCATAACTCCAATAACAGTTCCAATTAAATGATAAAGATTATAAAATAGTAATAGTAACGTA
Organism: Iris macrosiphon; assembly: GCA_036927795.1. Taxonomy (NCBI): domain Eukaryota; kingdom Viridiplantae; phylum Streptophyta; class Magnoliopsida; order Asparagales; family Iridaceae; genus Iris; species Iris macrosiphon. The sequence goes on from JAYESA010000009.1 coordinate 155,517,469, forward strand.
ATACATGATGAGCAGATAAGCAATGAATCATGGTACATGAATAGAGTAAAATATGTAAGTATAGAAGTATGGAAATATAAATATGGTGAACATGTAAGTATGACAGTAAAGATAGACAAATATATAAAATCCACTAAGCATGGCATGTAAGAATGTATCCAACAAGTATAGAGTGAAATACCACTTTCGACATATAAATGACTAGGGGTAATCTATGGCAGCTTGCACGTAAAATATGTGAGTGTTATCATTTTAGATTGGGCCTGAGGGAGCAGTTCTATATTTTAGGAATATTTATATGTCTACTAAGGTCTTTCCCCGTCCGACTAATAATAATAGATCTAGATCCCGACACGTAGATCAATATAATGCCAGCCAAATATAAGTGATGCCAGAAGAGTCTTGATAAAAGTGGTGTCAATAAAAGAGTCTTGATGGGCCAGCAAGTATATACCACGTATCTCAAAGATGAGTCCATAAATACTACTCCATGTATCCATCGTGTCAAAAAATCAAGTAAAATAATACTATAAATATGAATCATAGTAATTACAAATAAAGGAAACTATCAAAGAATGTACTTGCATGTGGTCCTGAACAAAGAATAAAAGATGTCCGAACTGGAGTCAAAGTGACATAAACATGAATTATCAATGTCAATGAGTGTTTTGGAGTCACATACAAGCTTAACTAGTGTTACTTTAGGTTTCTAGGTCAATTGGGTTTAAACTAGTTAATACCTATTTTTGGGTTTCAATTGGTCTACTAGATTGGCTTATGTAGTAAGTCAATACTAAGTCAATACTAGGTTTCTCAACCATACTAGCTAATATAGTATACTAAGTATCATGTATATATAATATAGACCCCTAGATATCAATAACTTATAGTATCCTAGCCTATACACCTATTACTTAATTATATCTTAACCAAAATCTTAACCCAACCCATTATCTTAAATTATTGGTATACATATATATACCTTAGCTATATATTATTATCTTGACACCCTACCTAATATCTTACCCTAACTTAATACAAATACCTTGGTATTAAGCCTAACTCATGGTCTAATCCTAATACCTTGACACCAAATTACACTATGATACCTTCACACATTTACCTTACTAGACCAATACCTAGACTTCCCAATACCCATAACTGATACACTCAAACTTTCCATAACACTTGCACCTACACTAACTATGCATTGATACACATTTTTTGCATACTTCAACACTCCACACACACACACACACACACACACACACACACACACACACACACACACACATGACACTGTTTTGATGCTATCACATCTTGTCAGACATTAGTTGACACCTTCCTACCCATTTGGCACTCTTTCCTATATGAACCTGCTGATTTATGCAGCACACACTCCCCATATGGGCCTTTGAGCACTTGCACTCACAAATTCTAATACTCTCACATATGGACACATCTTGACACAATTTAATACTTGGATATATAGGATACTATAATTACTACTGCTTCCTAGCTGCAACTCAACACCCATAAGTAAACCAATTGAACACCCTCAAAACACACACACACACACACACACACACCTATTCACTGCCTACAGATGCAACAAGTTGCTGCCTTATTGCAGATTCTGCACTCAACACACTTAGGAACTCCACTTACCCAGTGTTGTTGTGTCTGCAACTGCTGGAGAAAATTTCCCTAAACCCCTCTGTGACATAGGTCCTTTTTGACACTAATTCTCTAACCCAAAATGCAGTTCTCTGCAGGGCATGGCAGTCAACTCTGCAGAACATCCACTGGTAGCAGACCCCTCACTGATACATGTAATGCCCCATACCCGCATGGTGCATTATACTGAGTAGGATTAAACGAGACAAATGTTTGGTTGTGTTTCAATGAGTTGGATTTGGGAACAAGTATTGATTCGAGTTAGTTTTTATGTGCAGATCGCGTGTGGAGTTCAGTGGAATCAGAGTATCACCTCGCATCAGGCTGAGGCATGGGCGTTGTGCTATGGAATCAGGTGTTCGTTCAACACAGTGCATGGATATCAGGATTTGGTGATAATGTCATCTTTCTTAGTCTGAACGGGTCGGATGATTTAGAGAGAACGACCTGCTCATACGATCATACCAATTGAGTAGATCATGCTTTGCATCGGACTTCAGATTCGAGGAATCGACCGTATCGGCAAGACAGAGTGCTAGCGGATTCAACTTGGTGAGTGGGCTTTGTCCCTTCTCCTCTACTCCTTCATGCCTAATAATATGGAACATACTTAATGGTTTGAACACTTAGTTTGGAACAATGGAATCATCACACTATGGCATGCATAGAGTGTGCGCCATTTAGATGAATATAATTGGTGGCTTTGAGTTGGACTTATGTTTAGACAGTTGGGACTTAAGTGGATCATCATGGTTGGAGCATCGAAATACTTCATCGAGCGAGCGTGCATCCATGCACGAGTATCAAGTTGGAACGCTTTGTCAAGCAAAGCGGGCAGTTGTGGTTCAAAACTGGATAACTGTATCAGAGAGGACATTTTGCTACTGTTGTGGTATTGTGCCATAGAGCTTTCAGAATGAGGGGTGTTGTACCTAATCAGAGCACTGTGTCGAGAAGAGGTATGGTGCATAATGGAGATAATTTAAGAATGGTGCCTTTGGCTATAAATTGAGAATGAATATGGTGAATCATTTGGAACGGGGCAAGTATCATTTGGTTGGGCAAGAATGATCGATTCTCTCGTCGTACCTACTTATTGGAGCATTGTATTGGTCACGGATAACCTGTGCTCGCAGGATTTGGTTTTATCGAACGGGATAGGCACTGGGACCTTTCGACCATGAAGGAAACAAAGATAACGTTCTTTGAAAGTACGGGTATTGCAAACCCACCGTTGGGGCTTGCTACCTCGGACAAATCAGGCAATCGGAATACTGGGGATTCGAGATCATTTAGGCAGACTCCTAACTCAGCATTGTATTGGGTCAAATTGTCAAGATAGTCCTTTATGGCTTGGCCAGTGACCTTCTTATAGATAGGATCATTTGAGATTATTGCGTTCAAGTAGACGGCGAGCGGCCACCTTGGGAAAGAGTGTGCGCATCGATGATTGAATTTATAAGACTTGGAGATGTAATATGGTTTAATAGGTTCACGCTTTGCTTTTGGATTTGAGTAGAACGGATTGCATGCTCAGTCTTATTTAAGTTGGATTAACTGCTAGTATATTTTACTTGAGTTGAATGCTTGCATGCTTAACCTACTTTACAGTTTTTCCTAACATGTCATGTCTCTGCCATGAAATGAATCTAGGTTCAAGTAGAAAGATCACCATATAACTGTTTACATTCATGATATACTTAGTGTCGGTGTAGGCGAGTGGGTTACCTCGCTCACCAGTACAACTGTTTACTGACCAACGTTTGTGGGCATATCTTTTAGGACTCAGGTGTAGTGGCTCAGCTTGGATATACGGGACATAATGTATGGAACGGTAAGTACCTTTGTGGGCAAGAGTAAGGGCAAGAGTGTTGTTAGCCTTTGTGATATTCTCCTTTGTGGCATTTTTATTTGGACCCTTCAAGAGCTTCACTGCGTATACTTTGATGTGTGCTTGGTACACAATATTTGACTTTCGCTGTAACTTGGTCGTTTCGATGATAACCATGACGTTTGACGTCATCGTATTATGCATGCGCAACTCCAGGCTCATACGACATCACGCTCCGATGAGAATGGTTGTCCTGCAGGAGCACTGTAATATGGTGATTCACGTTCAGCGGAGATGATTGAACTTGGAGAAGATTAGGGCGTGACAATACACGTTCCTACATACTGTTAGTACTACTGCACACAGATTTTCCATCTAAGATACACTATATTCATACACTTATACTATCCAGGTGACACATCTAAACACCTTACCAACATCCACACTCATGACACATGTACTTCTATCCAATACACACTAACCATACACAACTAGAGAGCTGCACATTATCCATTTCCCATACTGGTACATAATCCTTCTCACTATTTTAGCTGATACTCATATGTGTATCACCCACCCACATACCTATACAAAAGATACCCCCTCAACCGTGTTGTGCTCTACCTCATTGCCTTGTAGTTCACTGCACTTTCCCTTGAATTCCCCAAACTGCAGCAACTATATGCTGTAGTTGCTCCTGTAATTGCTGCTCAAGCTAGGAACCCCAATTGGACTGCACCTAGTTCTTGCCATACACCAACATATGCACTACCCTTTCCCCCCTATGATACATTATCTAGCCATCCTACTACTGCTGCTAATCTTGACTTCTCCATGTTGTTGTTGCATGAAAAGAACATCATATTCCCTTCCAACTGTAGTCAATCCAGCATACATACCACTTTCCTATCCACACATGAACTCCCTCATTGGACACAAACACCACACTACTCCAAAGCACAACACACCACCATAGATATCAATACATCACTCTCATGATACCACACCCAATCTAGGATACACACATATCAAAACACAAATACACTAACACTAAACCCACCATCAGATACCTAGTGTGCACCATACCATGGTACCATGATACTCTATGATACACCACTCCTACATCAACACCAATATGATACCAACCCAAAATCTCATAAAACACAATATACGTATATCAAATCTAACATAATATAGCTAGAATAGTTAATTAGTATGTAATTAAGGAAGAATTAACACTAATAGGTTCAAAACCCCTAAATTAACCAATTCTACCTATACGTATCATGGCATATCTTGATTATACATCTACGTATCCAATTTTGGACACAAGGACACACCTAAAAACTTAATTAGACACCAATAACAACAAAGGGACACAAAAAAACACTTGGTGGTCCCAAATTTGTAATTCTCCTAAATTGGGAACAAAATCATTATTCCATATGAAGAGAACCTAGATCTACCAAATGAAGGCTTCTAACACCTAGATCTAGTAATATAGAGTCAATTCCAACTATTAGAGTATTCTTATAGGTCTAATGGATGTTCCTAACCATGAATTGTGTGAAAAATAGAGAATTAACTAGTGTATGTGGTCTCCTTGAAGAACTCCGAATTTGGACACGAGAAAGTCAAATCGGACATGATCCCCAATGCCTGGACTCCTCTTCAAGCTTTCTCAAGTGCTCCAAACTCCTTGCTCTCAAATATAAGAAGATTGAGTGATTTTAGTAGAGAATTGGGTTTCTAATTCAAATTATATATCTAGAAATTGGTGAAAAATAAAATAAATTAAATGGCCATTGCTTGGGTAGGAAGAAAGAACTTTTGGAGGAAAAATTTGAATTTGGAATGTCTACCAATAGGAGCATGCCATGTCATGACTAATTAGTTATTTGGATAAAGGACTAATTTGTGCTTCTCCCTCCTAATTTAAAATTTAAATTAATATGAATGTAATCTAATTAGTTATGGAAGGCATCTATGCTAACAAATAGAGAATATTCTATCAATGACAACTAGACTAATTAATTCTAATTAACTAATGTCATAACAAAAGATATTTGGCACTAAACAATACTTAATAAATTCTAATTAGATGTCACGCCCCGATTCCACAAAGGCCGATCGTCCTCGCGTAGGCCTTACGGAACTGATTGTCCTCGCTTGGGCATGATGCGGTGCAAGCCTAAGTTGCACTTACAACTCATACACCTTCGCCTAGAGACTCATCAATCTCTTTCAAAAGAATCAAAAAGAAAAAAAAATTGGAATAAAGGGGAAAGATATGTTGGCAGGGATCGTTACACAAGGTTAAGTCTTGAACAAGGATAAATAAGCTATTCAAAGTTAGAAGCAGCGACATAAATTGCAGAAAAGTAAATAAACACAATGGTACAAGAAAATAAGTTCTTTATTAATATCTGAAGTGATTACAAGGCTTGCCAATTGGCTTACGTCTCATATTCATAATACAATGACATCGTTCCATACATTACATCCCTTTATACATAAATATCTTAAAATATCTTGATACATCTCAAGGCATCGACTCCAGATCTCCGGCTCCTGAGGATGAGGATATGCTATCGCTTATTCGGATAATCCAACACCTGTGAACAGAACTGGTGGGGGGGGGGTCAGTACTTTGGGGAAAGCACTAGTGAGTATAAAATTAACGAACATAAGCAACAATCTCTAAAACCAATACTATGTAATCATGTTATAAAATATTATATTACTTGTGTTCTTGCTACTTTTATCTAGGTTCATTTCATGCAGCACAGGATTAGAGTCATATTACTTCTTTTGAAAATATCTTTGAAATCAGAGATCATGTTTAATTCATTGAAGCATAGACTAAGGACAATGTTCTATCGTTCGTGAGCCATATTCGTTAACTCTTAGGAATATAAGCTATCTCTAGTGGACTATTCATCTCATATTAAAGGAATACAATATATGATAGTAAACATAATCAATAACGAATACATCACTTATTCAGTGATTTCTTACCCACGGCCGAACAGTTATCCCTGCAACATATATACAAGTTAGCAATAATTTGCATATACATATAGGTACTATTCCCTGTTCGTCTCTGCAAACAGTTAGGTATACAAGAAGGCTATCCTAGCATGCACCCTAACTACATGATGGTCCATAGAAACCCATGATTAGCAGTTGGGACGTTCAAGCCCATCTCACTAATAGACTTATACCCTTCCTTGATCACGAGGTCTTCTAGCCTCAGGGTGCCCTGTCCTCTCCTAGGTCGAACAATTCCCAGCACCCCAGGAACCGGTGATAGGTTACATCCTTGTGCAGAAGTTTGTCAAGACCAATGCGTGAATGCACTTCTATCATATTAATATTTCGATGCAAGCAGACAATTAACAAGCAACTCTTCTATATTATCTCTACTCTATCATTTTATATTGATGTACGGGGCATGTAACCATCGATGTACGGGACATGTAACCATTAATGTACAGGGTCGTAACCATCAATTCTCTATCTTATTATTAGATGTACGGGGCACGTAACCATCTATCATCTATTATTTTCTTGTTTGCGCAGTATTCGGTGCGGACAAGCCGCCATCTCTATGTTACAGTTCAAGTATATAATATAGTTCTATCTATACAGAAGTGAAAACATGTAAGCAATCTCTAATCAAACAAGCAGGATATCAATACTTCTAACTCTTGTAACTAACATGTCGTTCTACTCTTGATTAACATACGATATAGAGACATGTTCAAGCAATATTTTACTCTTTTTCTTAGCATAACAAGGTTCTTTTCAATGATAAGCATACAAGTTCTCTAGTTAAACATGCAGGTTCATATCATTCACGTAAAGAAAACATTAATCTTCTTAGCAACAAGCATTATAAAGACTTAGATTCATTATTAAGGTATGAAAGAATCAGAGAATGAAGTTCTGCCCACTCACCCAGATCAATCGTCTTCTGTTTCAACAAGGAGCTCTTCAGGAAGGCTTATTCTCGAGCCAACAAACGAATCTCTTTTGTACATAGTGCCCTTGCGGAGCGGGGCACTACATTAGCTAGCTCACTAACTACACTAGTATAATTCTACGCAACACTCATTAATTCTAATCTAATGCACTATTATAATATAATAAAATTAGTAACATACAAAACTACCAAAATACCCTTAATGTAAAAAGTGGTGGTTATAAGTTACTAGAGTACCCATAACCATTATATTTCTATTGAATTTTAGCTTGTATTTTTGTATCTTGTTACTTCCCTCTGAGACCTGGTTCCCTGACAGTTTGCAGAGTTGACTACCGTTGAGTTTTCTGGAGCTGCTGTTTATTATCTTTTCAGTATGTATGTATTGTGATTAGATATTTGTATCATGTCTTCCATTATTCATCTATTTTGTTCTTATTGTTTTTTTTTGCTGATATAGTCTAGTATTTGTAGACTCATATTACTTCTTTCGAGTCTATTAGAACATGTGTAGTATAGGATGAACACCATGATATATATTATCTATTCTTTTATTTTATATTCTTATAGATTGAGATATAGATATATTTATTGTGTTATCTTGATAGCGACCCTCACTGAACATCTTATACGTATTTGAGTTGGACTGGAGTCCACTTGATACGTAGCTGGCCATTGCAACGTATCCTGATCCCGTATATTTTGGGACTGGGACATGACATAGTTTTGTAATGGCCTATGCAGGTCAGAATATATCGTCTCGGTTATGTTACTGCACCGAGCGAGCCTGTTTTAGGACAAGTGTAATAGGATCCCAATCCACAATTATTATTGAAACTTCTTCAACTTTTATTAGTGCCATTGAACCTCCTATTTGTAATCAATCACATCCTTCTTGAATTTCTTATTATTGTTTCTCGTCTTTTCCTATTTCAAAAAGATGAACGTTCGTGCCTAGTAGATCATTTCAGATAGATTTTTGTCATAATATATAAGTCATGATTGTTTTAAGGGTAGGTAATTAGTTAAGGTAGAGAGGAATGTAATAGACACTTCTCCACAGAAGAAAGCTAGAATAAAGTAGAAGTTGGATTTTCATTCGAGTTTTAACCCTAGGTGAAAACTCTAGAATCTATTGACAAAACCATGTTACCATTTACTTAAGTTAGATAGAGTTGGATATAGGTATAACGAGGTTACTAAGAAGATATGATGGATTAATTTTTCATAATGATTGAAGTAATTTGAGGAAATAAATAATTAAAATTTTAAAGTTACTACAGTTCTCTAAATTGGAATGAAATTCCCCATATCTTTCATAGAAGGAGGGACTTGTGGGTCTCATTATGGATATGATGATTCAATAAGTATTGTACTCAAGACAAGATATGAGCCTTATAGAATTTGATAGTTGCATTGAGTTTGTGAAAATTCTCTCACTTACAAGATATGAAAATTATGACATCGTACTTAAGTTAGGGAAGTAAATTAAAATATGAAAGTAGCTTAGTAGATAAGGTTTTCAATGGAGAAGTAGACAACGAGTAACATACGTAGTACATATAGGATTCTTATAATGGTTGAAATGACTAGGAGTATGATGTGGGTTGATATGCAGTTGAATTTGGAATTAGCTGTAGCTCTCAAAATGAAATAAGACCAGCTCTAATAAAAAGGCTTCATAATATATGACTTGAGATTTTTTTTATGGATATAATGCTTCGATAAGCCTTGTTCTTAAGACCAGACCTAAATATGTATAGAAATTCATTCGTTATACTGGGTTCGAGAAATTTGTATGTGGAGGAGACAATCATAACTTTATGCCTACGATGGAATTTAAAATATGATAGTAGCCTAGCCAAGAGGACTCTCACAAAAATGATAGATATTAGATGATCATGTAAGAATTGTATGATATAATAACAAAGACAAAGATGGACTATAGTACAGAGAGATATAGGATAAAAGGGATAAGATGCATTAGAGCTAGATATCGAAGGTTAGACTACTATTAGAATGACCAATCAAAGCCATGACTAAAAGATCTCTTGATAGATGAATAGTTGTCAAGATATCAAAGTTGATCACCTACCTAGTTTAGCCTTGATTCGTTACTTAATTAGCTAGGTATAAGAATGGCTAAACGTACTTGTAACTATTATATAGCTTGTTTTAGCTAGAAAGAGTATATTGTTAATCGTGCTGTTAAGGAGATTAAAATATAACTTATAGGTCTATAGTGTAGAGTTCAAGGACTAAATAGATTCTCTCATATTCCATGGTAGTCATAAATACAAAATAGAGGTAGAAATCTTATATGAATAGACTAGTAACCCATAATAATGATAAATCTTTGATCGATACAGGTTAGTTAGAAATCCTAAAAGATTTATGACTAGAATAGTTATCTTTGAATTAAGGTATGCATAGTGGTGATAAAGAGGGAAGAGTAACAATAGGAGTACTAAGTTTAAGTAGAACAAGTGAAGAGGAGCGATGAGGAAATTTGTAAGGAAAAATTTATTTGAAAAAAGATGAAAGTTGAGGAATGTCACGAAGTAAAATTAAGACGAGGATTACAAGGAGGATTATCTATGATGACTTAAAGAGAGTTACGAAGAATACATGACTTAAGCAGGTGGGTGACTATAATTCAACCTTAAGGGTTGAGAAACAAAGAAGGAATAAGAAGGTTAGCCCAAGAAAATCGTTGATACAATTTATGTGATGAATGATAGGAATGTTAAGAATGGATATCTTATATATGTTGCGATAATATAATAACAGTTGGTAGTACCAAAGAGTAATTTGAGACTCATGATTACGATTATATTGGAAGATTTTAGGAACTAAACAAGAAGTGAAATGACATGAGAGAAGAAGAGAAATAAAATTTTGAGATTAGAATATGTGGATAAAATGTCAGTTGAGTATCCTTAAAGAGATTGATAAAATTGTGCCCAAGGTTTGAGCTGTGAAATATGGATAGAATATTTTTGGAAATAAAGTTGCATTTATTGATGGAGAAAAAGACCATGACTTAAATGCTATATTTAATTTCCTAGAATCAATGATTATTAGAGACCTTGGTAGGTTACGTTCCTAGTAGTCTAGCCTCTTCTTTAGAGCTGTTGTCAACCTCTTCTTTAGTTCATCAAATGCAGCCTGGCACTCCTCCGTCCAGACAAAATCCACATCTTTCCTAGTCAATCTGGTCATCGGCGCTGCAATCTTGGAGAAGTCTTGTACAAACCTCCTGTAGTATCCTGCTAGCCCGAGAAAACTCCTGATCTCAGCTACCGAACTGGGGGTAGCCCACGACTCCACTGCCTCGATCTTCTTTGGGTTTACCGAGATTTCGTCACCCGATACCACATGCCCAAGAAATTCGACCTTGTCAAGGAAGAATTCACACTTAGAGAGTTTCCCGTACAACTTCTCCCTCTTGAGAGTCTCTAAGACCAACCTCAGGTGTTCTTCGTGCTCCTTCGGTGTCTTGGAATACACAAGAATATCGTCGATGAACACCACCACGAACTTGTCAAGGTACTGGTGGAACACCTTGTTCATCAGGTTCATGAATACTGCCGGTGCATTGGTTAAACCAAATGGCATCACCATGAACTCAAACTGGCCGTATCTGGTCCGAAAAGCTGTCTTCGGCGTGTCTTCTTTCTTCACCTTCACCTGGTGATAGCCTGACCTCAAATCAATCTTCGAAAACACCCTCGCCCCGCTCAACTGGTCGAAAAGATCATCTATCCTCGGCAGCGGGTACTTGTTCTTGATAGTGATATTGTTCAAAGCTCTATAATCAATGCACATGCGCACCGTGCCGTCCTTCTTCGGTACGAATAATACCGGAGCTCCCCATGGTGATAAACTGGATTTGATGAAGCCTTTGTCCTGCAGCTCCTCAACTTGCTTCTTCAGTTCTGCCAGCTCGCTGTTGTTGACTCTATAGACATGTTGCGAAATGGGCTCCGCTCCTGGAACCAAGTCTATAGAGAATTCAACATCTCTGTCTGGTGGCAAGCCTGGCAGCTCTTCTGGAAATACATCCAGGAACTCCGCTATCAGAGGATGTGGCAACTCCTCTTCTTTTGCCCTGGCTCCGCAAAATGTGCTCCTCTTCTGTTCTGCTGCTTCTCTGACGACCTCAAACTCCGGCTCTCCTGGTAGTCTAAACAACACTCTACCTCTATAACAATCTATAGTAGCATGATGCCTACTCAACCAGTCCATTCCGAGTACGATATCGTACCCCGAAAGTGGTATGACAAGTAAGCTCACGCTCAAGTCTCTGCCTCCTACTGACACTCTCCGGTCCTTGCAGTGATCACGGACTAGGATAATACCTCCACCAGTCATGATCTTGCAAGTCCTAGCTAATGGTTCTGTCTCTAAATGATGTCGAAGTGCATATGATACAGACACAAAACTATGGGAAGCGCCAGAGTCGAATAAGGTAAATGCAGGAATACAATCGAGAAGAACCGAACCTGTGATCAAGTCTCCTGCTGGCTCGATCTCCTCGACTGCCATGGCGTATGCTCGCCCCTGGGGTGCACCTCTCTGCTGCTGATGCTGGGCGAACTTCTGATGTTGTGGTGGAAGTGGTCCCCTCTGTTGTTGGCCTCCTGGTGCGGTAGGCACCCTGTCTGATCCTCTCTGGGCGGCTGCTCCACCCGGACCTGGACGAAAGGTAGGACAATCCTTCAGCTGGTGTGTCGTCGATCCACAGGATAGACATGAGCCCAATCTCTTCCTGCAGATATCTCTAGTATGTCCCATCTTCCCGCAGTAAGCACACTGCATGGCGGGCTGGTTCTGTCTCTGTTGCTGCTGCTGGACCTGCCCTCGGGCTGGTGCCTGATGCTGCTGCTGAAAGGGTCTCTGCTGTTGCTGCTGAAAGTGTGGACGCTTGCCCGGTCCCGTACTACTGTTTGCTCCTCCGGAACCATCGCGTCCCCTCTTAGGCCTGAGGCCCAAGTCGTCCTCGGCTACTTGGGCATCCATCAATATGCCCTCGTAGGTAGCTGTGCGACGTCCCGACGTGCGAGACTTGATCTCCCTTGTCAGCCCCTTTCTGAATTTCCGGGCCCTGTCCCCCGGATCTCTAATCATCGATGGCGCAAAGTGGCTCAGGCGGGAAAACTCCGCGGCATACTCATCGACGGACGAGCTCCCCTGGGCTAAGTCATGGAACTGACTCTCCAAAGCTCCCAGGGCAACGTCAGGAAAGAACTTCTCCTTGAAGAGCTCCTTGAAAGCTTCCCAAGTGAGTCCTCTGCGCAAGAGTCTCGGCTCCGTGCGAAACCATGTCAGGGCAATGTCGAACATCTGGCTGCCAGCGGCCTCAATCTGGAGCGCCTTTGGAATCTGCGCCAAACGCAAGTTCCTCTCGATGTCCTCTAGCCAATCATCGGCGTAGAGTATCCCTTCTGTCCCCTTGAACTCCCGAGGCATCATCCTCTTGAAGTCCACAATGGTGCCCGGCCTCTGTTGTTGCTGACCAGGTTGTTGCTGTTGCTGAGTGACTCTCTCCACAGCCTGGAGAGCCACTTGGTGAGTATTCTCCATGTTCACCCTCATCATCTCTGTCTGGGCCTGATGTGCCTCAGCCTGCACTCTCTGGGCCTCTGTCGACGTCCTCTGGGCATCGACCATGCCCTGAATCAAAGCGAACATCTGTGCTCCATCGACGGGCACACCTCCTGGATGCTGAACTGGTGGTGGTGGTGCCGTCGTAGCGGTGGGGATCCTCTGAACTGGTGGTGGAGGACCCCCGAATGCTGCAGACACTCCCACATGTACTGGAGATGTAGGAGGTGCTGCTGATGTCTGTCCGGCAGCGCGAGAGGTGGCAGACCTCTCTGAATCTGCTGCTCCGAGTCTCTGGGACCTTCTTTGCGGCATCCTGAAGACAGATCGAAAGATTCAATTAAGGCAATAGATACGATATCATCAAGGAAGGACAGTAAATTTTTAAAGAAATTAATCATTAAGAGTAGTATTATAAGGATCAGAAATTTCCTAATTGTGATTGAGCATATCCTCGGCCTAATTCCTATTTCCTAAAACAGGCTCGTAATAGTACAACTAAGTTGTCGCACTACCACGACATCGCACAACTCACTAAGCTAGTCCTGCATGGGCCACCACTAAAAACGTGTCACGACCCGCACCCGGAATTTGGGCATGAGTCGTGGGTACGTCCAGCCTACGCCGCAGCATCGGCGGTAGAACTCTGTCTAGGTCACAAACATAGAATATCCTGTCAATAGTCTCAACTCCGTACGGAGGACAATGATAAAAGAACCACAATGCTATATTATACTCAATCACAACTATAACATAATGGCACGATGAGAATTGAAAAGAGTTCTAAATAAAAACCAACCACAATAAGTCCAACTCAAATCCTGGGTCTAAATGACCTCACAAAGTCACAAATAAAATAAATACATCTCAGTCTCAGTCTAAAACAATAATACAGAAAAGTAATCTAAGAACAGGCTGGTAAGTTCTCCTCTAGGATAGGCACCTCCTCTGGGGTTTCTGGAGTGAAATCTCCCTCTATTCCTGGGCCGTAATGAGTAGGGCAAAAGTCCTCCAGGTCCTCTGAAAATGTTGTTATCCAGTCAGGATTGGAGCGAAGCACAAGCACTAACAGCAGTTTCATTAAATTGACAAAATCTATAAACAGTGTAAGAGATACAAGATGGAAATAAATACTGAAAATGAGAAGTACAGGAGAAAATGAAATAGACAATAGAGCATCTAGCAATGAACAATAATAGTGAATGCTAGAACAAGTAAATCTGAATAAAGATAAACATCTAGCTAAGTGTTTGAAATATTAGTTTATTATGTGATCGGCTTGGGACTAGATCAGGCTGGTTATATATGATTAGCTATGATTCTTGAAGGTCAGGCTTACCATATGGTTAGCTATGATGCATGATGATGGTCAGGCCGCACCCGACGTGAGAAGTGGGGTGAGCTATGATGCATGGCAAGGATTTGGATATGATCACATAATCTACTAATAATTCCCCATCTCCAGCTAGCACGGTGGATTCCAATCACGACTCCTCATAATGGGGATCTAGGGTGCTAACTCGTGTATCCACAGTGTCGGAATCAAGTATGTAATACACTACAATTTATAGAAGTGATCAACAATGAAAACTGTCAGAGAATGTACTCGCCTGTGGTCCTGAGCAAAATGTGAGGATCGATGTCCAAAGTGGGATCACAATGACCTATATATAAGATATCAAAGTTAAAATGGTGTTTGGAATAATAAAAGTGATTAGCTAATTTGAAATGGGGTGTTAGGCCATTTCTAGGTCTATACTAGGTGTTACTAAGTCAACTCTAGGTTTACCTATGGTTAACTAGATCATTCCAAGTATTCTAGTTAGTATTAGTGCATATATCTTATACATTTGGTTTTCAAGTTATCACCTTAAACATTCTAACTTAAGGCAAATACAACTATAGTATAACTACTACCCACCTGACATCTAGACACTAGCTCTATAACCCTTCCTTAACACTTGACCCAAGACACCCAACTCACCCCCAGCTCCCAATCCTACTGATATTAGACACACTGACATATTGAACTGTCACACACATACCCATCTAGACACACACACACAGGCACTTCACATCCATACAACACACACACACAGCCATAATAATACACTGCACACAAACCCCTATCTAACTGATACTCACACTAGTTCCACATTGGCACACACTGGCACATAAACACATCTACACACACTGAAATCTGTACACATACATAGGCACACAGTGCATAGTTCTAGGATACACACTATACACTAACTAAAACCCACACAGACATATATGTATCACTCACACTGCATTGAATACACACCCTAGTGACTATACTCTATGGCACACACACAGGAATTTACACACAGTAACTACACCTAACTGATAACACTGTATTCTAAGCTATACTAGGCCATTAGGACTAATACACAGTTACATATAGCTTTCTACAGAAATCTGCACCTAATACACAGTTCTCACATACTAGTTAGGCTCACACATTTGCATCATTCCCTCACACACACACATACAATAAACCCCTATTCCCTGATACCAACCACTGCACACAATCACACTGGCCACTGACACAGGTTACCACTGAATACACATGTACACAGTATCATTAATACACAGAATTTGTAGGTATCATAAACTGACACACAGGCTATAATCCTGCACACATACACTGATCTCTAGCTAGGTTCCCACAGGTAAGACACAGTTCCTCCTAATATCTGAACACACAGGGACAGTTCTAACTGACACACTGAATGCCCCCTGTTCAAATACACTGGTACAAAACACACATATGCTGCACACAGACACAAGGTAGTCTGGACCCACATACTACTAACTGCGGATACTAAGTTACACTCAACCATAGAACACAACCCAATCTACAACCCCCAATACTGATACACTATGGACTCAACACATATACACTATATCTACTCACTGATACTCTAGACTGGAACACACCCAAATGTATTCACTCACAAACTAGGTATGCCCCTAACCTCACTGCACTCTCTCTGATACACTGCTCGACTTACTGACACAGTGTTAACATACAGACACCCCTCTACTCACTGCCACTTGATACCCAATTACACAAAATTTTGCACACAAAATTCTGCACACAGGTATCTCATAGACTGACACACACACACACAAGTAGACACTGCTACCCACAGGAAAAATTGACCTGGATACACATAGACACAGCCACTGGATACTGATACATTACCTAAACCCTACTGGACTACACATAGAAATACTAGGATGCACTCTCAGGCATTCTCACACACAGAATACAGATTTCCCCCAAATCCAAATACACTGATACATAACCTTACACACATACTGATATCTGCACATTTAACACTCAAGTTACTGACCTATAGCCACACACACCCACATGTTCTGCTACACTCTGAACACACAGTTAACCCATGAATCTGCAGGAGACTAGGACACCCACATAACCAGATCCCTGATACCTAGTACTGAAACACTGATGTACAATAACACACCTATACCAAAACCCGACTGCACAGTATCCTTCCCTGACACAGTGCACACAGCACAGAAATCAAACAACAATACATCCGCACATATGCATATATATATATATCAAATATCATACCTCAAGTTAGATAATAACAAAGTAGGTTAGATAGGTGATTTCATCTTGGCATTACAACAAACACTTATCATGTGGAAAAATAGGGTTTCACCTAGTTTACTCATGAACCCGACTTAAAACCCAAAAATCGAGTTTAACCAACACACATGGGATGAAATCAATCTACCTACGAATACCTAGGGTTAGGGTTCCTGATACTTGGGAAAACAATGTTGGGGACACTTAAACCTAATCAAAACCCTAGAATTCGAACTACACACAGTTGGGTGGGTTCCTAAAGGCCATTAACCTCTGAAAACAGGAATTTAATGAAGAGAAATAGGGTTTTTACCTGCAGGGATGGTTTCTTCAATGAGGTTCTTCTTCCCCAAGGCTTTCTAACCCACGTTCCTTGCTTTCCTTGCTTTGGAGGAGGAGAAAATGGAAGCCCTAGGTTTAATCTCGAAAAATGGGGTGGGGAGATGGTTTTTCTCTTGTGGAGGCTAGGGTTTCTTCTCTCTATATGAAGAATGAGAGGGTTCCTTATATATATATAGGCCCAGTTAGGGTTTCTAGTGTATGGCCTAGGTTTAACCCCTAGGTTTGGTCATGTAGACCTAATTAGCTAAGGTTAAGTCAGTCTAGGGTTTTGAGGGTTCCATCCTAATTTAAAATTCTAGGGTTTGCTAGAATAGGGTTTACAAATTAGGGTTTGGTCATTAGGGTTTGCCCTAATGCGTTCTAGAGTTTGACCTAATCAAAATACCACTTACAATATATAATAGTTATAAAAACTCAGCAAATAATTAAATTCATAATTAATTAATTTAGCTAAATTACCCAAATGCCCCTTATATGGAAAAGTGGTAGTGACAAGTCTACCCTCCTAAAAGAAATTTCGTCCTCGAAATTGGACTGAACTTGAACAAGAGTGAAATCAGAAAAGGAAATACCTCAAGTCTAGAAGAGATACGGGTATTGCTCGCGCATTTCATCCTCTCTCTCCCAGGTCGACTCTCCTGGAGAGTGATGTCTCCATGCCACACGAACCAAAGGGATAGTTTGGTTCCGCAACACCTTCTCTCTGCGGTCCAAGATCTCTACGGGCTGCTCTGGGTAGCTGAGCGTCGGACCAACCTCAATCTCCGAGTGGTCAAGTACGTGACTAGGGTCTGCCACGTACCGTCTCAGTTGCGACACGTGAAACACATCATGCACTCCCTCTAGTACAGGCGGCAAGTCCAGTCTATATGCCACTGCACCTACCCTCGCAAGAATGCCAAAGGGTCCGATGTAGCGTAGGCTAAGCTTCCCGCCTCTGCCAAAACGAATCGTTCCACGCGTCGGAGAAATCCGTAGGAAAACTAGATCGCCAACCTAAAACAAAACAGTCTCAATACGCAGTCTAAACAAACAAACACAAGCCAGAAAAACAACAATCTATACCTGAAACTCAAGGGGTCTACGGTGGCTGTCGGCCCAATGCCGCTGTCTGTCCTGCGCCACTCGCAGTCTGTCTATGATGAGTTTCACCTTTTCTGCTGCATCCACGACCATTTCTGGTCCTAACAAGGCCCTCTCTCCAACGTCGTCCCATGATAGCGGTGTACGACACCTTCGTCCATAAAGAGCCTCAAATGGTGACATCTCGATGCTGGCCTGGTAGCTGTTGTTGTAAGCGAATTCTACCAGGTGCAGATGATCCTCCCAAGAACCTCCGAGATCTAGAACGCAAGTGCGTAGCATATCCTCGAGAGTCTGAATAGTCCGTTCAGACTGCCCGTCTATCTGGGGGTGATATGCGGTACTGAACTTGAGCTGAGTGCCCAAGCTAGCCTGCAGACTCCTCCAGAAGTGGGAAGTGAAACGACTATCCCGATCCGAGACGATGCTCACAGGAACTCCATGAAGTCTAACAATCTGCCGCACGTACATCTCTGCTAGCTTCTCTGTCGACGTGCCCACTTTGAAAGGTAAGAAATAGGCTGATTTGGTCAACCTGTCCACGATGACCCAAATCGCGTCCTTCCCTCCTGGAGAACGTGGAAGCCCTGAAACAAAATCCATGGTCACGTGCTCCCATTTCCATTCTGGAATAGGTAAAGGTTGAAGCAAACCTCCTGGCCTCTGCCGGTCTGCCTTTACCTGCTGGCACACTAGACACCGAGATACGAAGCGTGCTACCTCGCGCTTCATTCCATACCACCATACGTGCTCCCTCAAGTCTCGATACATCTTGTTGGCACCGGGATGCATCGAGTACTGAGAGCGGTGTGCCTCCTGCAAAACCTCCTCGCGCAGCTCCCCACTCGGCACACACATCCTCGTGCCGTACCGTAAGGAACCATCATCTGCGATAGTAAAGTCGTCCGACAATCCCATCTGAACCTGTACCCTGATACTCCTCAGAGCCTCATCATCGTACTGCGCAGCTCTGATCCTGTCCATCAGTTCGAACTGTATCTGTAATCCCCACATCTGAATCTCGGTACCGGGAACTAACACCTCAATCTCCAAGCTCTCCAAATCCGCCATCAAATGCCTATCTGTCGTTAAGTACATAGCCGTCGGATACCTGCTCAAGGCATCAGCGACTACGTTAGCCTTCCCTGGGTGGTACTGTAATGAGATGTCAAAGTCTTCCATCAACTCCAACCACCTCCTCTGTCTCATGTTCAGCTCCTTCTGGGTGAATACGTACTTCAAGCTCTTGTGGTCTGTGAAGATCTCCACACGCTCTCCGTACAAGTAATGTTTCCACAGCTTTAGAGCGAAGATAACTGCTGCCAACTCCAAATCATGGGTGGGGTAGTTCTTTTTATGAGGGCGTAACTGCCTGGAAGCATAGGCAATTACCTTCCCGTGCTGCTGAAGAACGCATCCCAGACCCTTCCCTGAAGCATCACTATAGATGATGAAACCACCTGTCCCTGCTGGCAACGTCAAAATTGGAGCTGTTGTCAACCTCTTCTTTAGTTCATCAAATGCAGCCTGGCACTCCTCCGTCCAGACAAAATCCACATCTTTCCTAGTCAATCTGGTCATCGGCGCTGCAATCTTGGAGAAGTCTTGTACAAACCTCCTGTAGTATCCTGCTAGCCCGAGAAAACTCCTGATCTCAGCTACCGAACTGGGGGTAGCCCACGACTCCACTGCCTCGATCTTCTTTGGGTTTACCGAGATTCCGTCACCCGATACCACATGCCCAAGAAATTCGACCTTGTCAAGGAAGAATTCACACTTAGAGAGTTTTCCGTACAGCTTCTCCCTCTTGAGAGTCTCTAAGACCAACCTCAGGTGCTCTTCGTGCTCCTCCGGTGTCTTGGAATACACAAGAATATCGTCGATGAACACCACCACGAACTTGTTAAGGTACTGGTGGAACACCTTGTTCATCAGGTTCATGAATACTGCCGGTGCATTGGTTAAACCAAATGGCATCACCATAAACTCAAACTGGCCGTATCTGGTCCGAAAAGCTGTCTTCGGCGTGTCTTCTTTCTTCACCTTCACCTGGTGATAGCCTGACCTCAAATCAATCTTCGAAAACACCCTCGCCCCGCTCAACTGGTCGAAAAGATCATCTATCCTCGGCAGCGGGTACTTGTTCTTGATAGTGATATTGTTCAAAGCTCTATAATCAATGCACATGCGCACCGTGCCGTCCTTCTTCGGTACGAACAATACCGGAGCTCCCCATGGTGATGAACTGGATTTGATGAAGCCTTTGTCCTGCAGCTCCTCAACTTGCTTCTTCAGTTCTGCCAGCTCGTTGTTGTTGACTCTATAGACATGTTGTGAAATGGGCTCCGCTCCTGGAACCAAGTCTATAGAGAATTCAACATCTCTGTCTGGCGGCAAGCCTGGCAGCTCTTCTGGAAATACATCCAGGAACTCCGCTATCAGAGGATGTGGCAACTCCTCTTCTTCTGCCCTGGCTCCGCAAAATGTGCTCCTCTTCTGTTCCGCTGCTTCTCTGACGACCTCAAACTCCGGCTCTCCTGGTAGTCTAAACAACACTCTGCCTCTATAACAATCTATAGTAGCATGATGCCTACTCAACCAGTCCATTCCGAGTACGATATCGTACCCCGGAAGTGGCATGACAAGTAAGCTCACGCTCAAGTCTCTGCCTCCTACTGACACTCTCCGGTCCTTGCAGTGATCACGGACTAGGATAATACCTCCACCAGTCATGATCTTGCAAGTCCTAGCTAATGGTTCTGTCTCTAAATGATGTCGAAGTGCATATGATACAGACACAAAACTATGGGAAGCGCCAGAGTCGAATAAGGTAAATGCAGGAATACAATCGAGAAGAACCGAACCTGTGATCAAGTCTCCTGCTGGCTCGATCTCCTCGACTGCCATGGCGTACGCTCGCCCCTGGGGTACACCTCTCTGCTGCTGATGCTGGGCGAACTTCTGATGTTGTGGTGGAAGTGGTCCCCTCTGTTGTTGGCCTCCTGGTGCGGTAGGCACCCTGTCTGATCCTCTCTGGGCGGCTGCTCCACCCTGACCTGGACGAAAGGTAGGACAATCCTTCAGCTGGTGTGTCGTCGATCCACAGGATAGACATGAGCCCAATCTCTTCCTGCAGATATCTCTAGTATGTCCCATCTTCCCGCAGTAAGCACACTGGATGGCGGGCTGGTTCTGTCTTTGTTGCTGCTGCTGGACCTGCCCTCGGGCTGGTGCCTGATGCTGCTGCTGAAAGGGTCTCTGCTGTTGCTGCTGAAAGTATGGACGCTTGCCCGGTCCCGTACTACTGTTTGCTCCTCCGGAACCATCGCGTCCCCTCTTAGGCCTGAGGCCCAAGTCGTCCTCGGCTACTTGGGCATCCATCAATATGCCCTCGTAGGTAGCTGTGCGACGTCCCGACGTGCGAGACTTGATCTCCCTTGTCAGCCCCTTTCTGAATTTTCGGGCCCTGTCCCCCGGATCTCTAATCATCGATGGCGCGAAGCGGCTCAGGCGGGAAAACTCCGCGGCATACTCATCGACGGATGAGCTCCCCTGGGCTAAGTCATGGAACTGACTCTCCAAAGCTCCCAGGGCAACGTCATGAAAGAACTTCTCCTTGAAGAGCTCCTTGAAAGCTTCCCAAGTGAGTCCTCTGCGCAAGAGTCTCGGCTCCGTGCGAAACCATGTCAGGGCAATGTCTAACATCTGGCTGCCAGCGGCCTCAATCTGGAGCGCCTCTGGAATCTGCGCCAAACGCAAGTTCCTCTCGATGTCCTCTAGCCAATCATCGGCGTAGAGTATCCCTTCTGTCCCCTTGAACTCCCGAGGCATCATCCTCTTGAAGTCCACAATGGTGCCCGGCCTCTGTTGTTGCTGACTAGGTTGTTGCTGCTGCTGAGTGACTCTCTCGACAGCCTGGAGAGCCACTTGGTGAGCATTCTCCATGTTCACCCTCATCATCTCTGTCTGGGCCTGATGTGCCTCAGCCTGCACTCTCTGGGCCTCTGCCGACGTCCTCTGGGCATCGACCATGCCCTGAATCAAAGCGAACATCTGTGCTCCATCGACGGGCACACCTCCTGGATGCTGAACTGGTGGTGGTGGTGCCGTCGTAGCGGTGGGGATCCTCTGAACTAGTGGTGGAGGACCCCCGAATGCTGCAGACACTCCCACATGTACTGGAGATGTAGGAGGTGCTGCTGATGTCTGTCCGGCAGCGCGAGAGGTGGCAGACCTCTCTGAATCTGCTGCTCCGAGTCTTTGGGACCTTCTTGGCGGCATCCTGAAGACAGATCGAAAGATTCAATTAAGGCAATAGATACGATATCATTAAGGAAGGACAGTAAATTTCTAAAGAAATTAATCATTAAGAGTAGTATTATAAGGATCAGAAATTTCCTAATTGTGATTGAACATATCCTCGGCCTAATTCCTATTTCCTAAAACAGGCTCGTAATAGTACAACTAAGTTGTCGCACTACCACGACATCGCACAACTCACTAAGCTAGTCCTGTATGGGCCACCACTAAAAACGTGTCATGACCCGCACCCGGAATTTGGGCATGAGTCGTGGGTACGTCCAGCCTACGCCGCAGCATCGACGGTAGAACGCTGTCTAGGTCACAAACATAGAATATCCTGTCAATAGTCTCAACTCCGTACGGAGGACAATGATAAAAGAACCACAATGCTATATTATACTCAATCACAACTATAACATAATGGCACGAAGAGAATTGAAAAGAGTTCTAAATAAAAACCAACCACAATAAGTCCAACTCAAATCCTGGGTCTAAATGACCTCACAAAGTCACAAATAAAATAAATACATCTCAGTCTCAGTCTAAAACAATAATGCAGAAAAGTAATCTAAGAACAGGCTGGTAAGTTCTCCTCTAGGATAGGCACCTCCTCTGGGGTTTCTGGAGTGAAATCTCCCTCTATTCCTGGGCCGTAATGAGTAGGGCAAAAGTCCTCCAGGTCCTCTGAAAATGTTGTTATCCAGTCAGGATTGGAGCGAAGCACAAGCACTAACAGCAGTTTCATTAAATTGACAAAATCTATAAACAGTGTAAGAGATACAAGATGGAAATAAATACTGAAAATGAGAAGTACAGGAGAAAATAAAATAGACAATAGAGCATCTAGCAATGAACAATAATAGTGAATGCTAGAACAAGTAAATCTGAATAAAGATAAACATCTAGCTAAGTGTTTGAAATATTAGTTTATTATGTGATCGGCTTGGGACTAGATCAGGCTGGTTATATATGATTAGCTATGATTCTTGAAGGTCAGGCTAACCATATGGTTAGCTATGATGCATGATGATGGTCAGGCTAATCATATATAACAGCTATGAAGCATGATGATGGTCAGGCCGCACCCGACGTGAGAAGTGGGGTGAGCTATGATGCATGGCAAGGATTTGGATATGATCACATAATCTACTAATAATTTCCCATCCCCAGCTAGCACGGTGGATTCCAATCACGACTCCTCATGATGGGGATCTAGGGTGCTAACTCGTGTATCCACAGTGTCGGAATCAAGTATGTAATACACTACAATTTATAGAAGTGATCAACAATGAAAACTGTCAGAGAATGTACTCGCCTGTGGTCCTGAGCAAAATGTGAGGATCGATGTCCAAAGTGGGATCACAATGACCTATATATAAGATATCAAAGTTAAAATGGTGTTTGGAATAATAAAAGTGATTAGCTAATTTGAAATGGGGTGTTAGGCCATTTCTAGGTCTATACTAGGTGTTACTAAGTCAACTCTAGGTTTACCTATGGTTAACTAGATCATTCCAAGTATTCTAGTTAGTATTAGTGCATATATCTTATACATTTGGTTTTCAAGTTATCACCTTAAACATTCTAACTTAAGGCAAATACAACTATAGTATAACTACTACCCACCTGACATCTAGACACTAGCTCTATAACCCTTCCTTAACACTTGACCCAAGACACCCAACTCACCCCCAGCTCCCAATCCTACTGATATTAGACACACTGACATATTGAACTGTCACACACATACCCATCTAGACACACACACACAGGCACTTCACATCCATACAACACACACACACAGCCATAATAATACACTGCACACAAACCCCTATCTAACTGATACTCACACTAGTTCCACATTGGCACACACTGGCACATAAACACATCTACACACACTGAAATCTGTACACATACATAGGCATACAGTGCATAGTTCTAGGATACACACTATACACTAACTAAAACCCACACAGACATATATGTATCACTCACACTGCATTGAATACACACCCTAGTGACTATACTCTATGGCACACACACAAGAATTTACACACAGTAACTACACCTAACTGATAACACTGTATTCTAAGCTATACTAGGCCAATAGGACTAATACACAGTTACATATAGCTTTCTACAGAAATCTGCACCTAATACACAGCTCTCACATACTAGTTAGGCTCACACATTTGCATCATTCCCTCACACACACACATACAATAAACCCCTATTCCCTGATACCAACCACTGCACACAATCACACTGGCCACTGACACAGGTTACCACTGAATACACATGTACACAGTATCATTAATACACAGAATTTGTAGGTATCATAAACTGACACACAGGCTATAATCCTGCACACACACACTGATCTCTAGCTAGGTTCCCACAGGTAAGACACAGTTCCTCCTAATATCTGAACACACAGGGACAGTTCTAACTGACACACTGAATGCCCCCTGTTCAAATACACTGGTACAAAACACACATATGCTGCACACAGACACAAGGTAGTCTGGACCCACATACTACTAACTGCTGATACTAAGTTACACTCAACCATAGAACACAACCCAATCTACAACCCCCAATACTGATACACTATGGACTCAACACATATACACTATATCTACTCACTGATACTCTAGACTGGAACACACCCAAATGTATTCACTCACAAACTAGGTATGCCCCTAACCTCACTGCACTCTCTCTGATACACTGCTCGACTTACTGACACAGTGTTAACACACAGACACCCCTCTACTCACTGCCACTTGATACCCAATTACACAAAATTTTGTACACAAAATTCTGCACACAGGTATCTCATAGACTGACACACACACACACAAGTAGACACTGCTACCCACAGGAAAAATTGACCTGGATACACATAGACACAGCCACTGGATACTGATACATTACCTAAACCCTACTGGACTACACACAGAAATACTAGGATGCACTCTCAGGCATTCTCACACACAGAATACAGATTTCCCCCAAATCCAAATACACTGATAGATAACCTTACACACATACTGATATCTGCACATTTAACACTCAAGTTACTGACCTATAGCCACACACACCCACATGTTCTGCTACACTCTAAACACACAGTTAACCCATGAATCTGCAGGAGACTAGGACACCCACATAACCAGATCCCTGATACCTAGTACTGAAACACTGATGTACAATAACACACCTACACCAAAACCCGACTGCACAGTATCCTTCCCTGACACAGTGCACACAGCACAGAAATCAAACAACAATACATTCGCACATATGCATATATATATATCAAATATCATACCTCAAGTTAGATAATAACAAAGTAGGTTAGATAGGTGATTCCATCTTGGCATTACAACAAACACTTATTATGTGGAAAAATAGGGTTTCACCTAGTTTACTCATGAACCCGACTTAAAACCCAAAAATCGAGTTTAACCAACACACATGGGTTGAAATCAATCTACCTACGAATACCTAGGGTTAGGGTTCCTGATACTTGGGAAAACAATGTCGGGGACACTTAAACCTAATCAAAACCCTAGAATTCGAACTACACACAGTTGGGTGGGTTCCTAAAGGCCATTAACCTCTGAAAACAGGAATTTAATGAAGAGAAATAGGGTTTTTACCTACAGGGATGGTTTCTTCAATGAGGTTCTTCTTCCCCAAGGCTTTCTAACCCACGTTCCTTGCTTTCCTTGCTTTGAAGGAGGAGAAAATGGAAGCCCTAGGTTTAATCTCGAAAAATGGGGTGGGGAGATGGTTTTTCTCTTGTGGAGGCTAGGGTTTCTTCTCTCTATATGAAGAATGAGAGGGTTCCTTATATATATATAGGCCCAGTTAGGGTTTCTAGTGTATGGCCTAGGTTTAACCCCTAGGTTTGGTCATGTAGACCTAATTAGCTAAGGTTAAGTCAGTATAGGGTTTTGAGGGTTCCATCCTAATTTAAAATTCTAGGGTTTGCTAGAATAGGGTTTACAAATTAGGGTTTGGTCATTAGGGTTTGCCCTAATGCGTTCTAGAGTTTGACCTAATCAAAATACCACTTACAATATATAATAGTTATAAAAACTCAGCAAATAATTAAATTCATAATTAATTAATTTAGCTAAATTACCCAAATGCCCCTTATATGGAAAAGTGGTAGTGACACATGATAGGCTATTGTTTCATTTTCATATGTTTTTCCATGGCAGTGTCATATATACATATGAGTTTATATAGATTATGTATTATGGGAGTTTGGTTTCTTTTTTAGAGCTATAATGAGGTTGGTGAGTGTTATAGAGTATTATAGTTTGGGCTTTGAGTATAATTAGGATTGGTTTTGGGTGTGTGGTACCATAGGTGTACTATGGTGTTGGAGTTGAGTATTGAATTGGTATCATGAGGATATCATGAGTGTTGGTGCACCATGGTTGGAGTGTGTCTGTACAATATTAGGGGCAATGTTAGATATAGTCCTACAGTTTATCAACTATAATAGATTAGCTATGAGTTTTTGAGGGCAGTGGGATCAGCAACATTTGTTGGCTGCTACAACAGAGTATTGATATACACTGAATGTATAAATTGGGGAAAATTTAGGGTGCAGTGGGAACAGTCAAGTTCCTAGGTATGTACAAGAGTTCACATGGGGGGAGTAAGGGTCATTGCAGGACTATATCACCGCAGCAGTATGCTCAGCAAGAGTGATCAGTAGGTGCATTAGGTTGATGTGTTTATAGAGTGTGTGTTAGAATAGGTGTTCTAGTGTGTGTACTCATTGGGCATGAACTAGTACATAGGTTCATGTTCGTATTTATACTAGTGCATGGTGCAGGAACTAAACTGCAATAGTTTAATTAGCCATGTGCACAACAATTGAATTTTAGGAATTTACTGTATGATTGATACTCGGGTAGGACTGCTGCAGTGCACTAGCAGTAGCTGTTAAGGGGGGAAACTGGTAGCTCAGGCATGCAACAGTTTCTGAGTTTCTAGGCTTGCAAATTGTTAATAATACAAGTGCAGAATGGGTTGTGTGCAGGCAGTGAGAGACAGGTCTTTGTTCAGGAGCTTTGGGGGTATCCAGGTCTGCAACATAGGGGATTTCCTGTGTGCAACAACATGCTAGGGGGTTCTACACTGGGTTTTTAGCAACTTGATGGGGGTTATTGGGTTGTCAGCAGAGCAATAGGCAAGAGCAACAATTGCAGGTAGATGAGTGTCAATGGGTGTACCACTTCTATGAGTATTAGTTTAGTTTTATTGTATACAAATTCAGTAAAGGGAATATTTTTGAGTATGAAATAGTGAGTGGGTTAGTATAAGCTTGTGTAGATGAGTGTGGGAGTCATGGTATCCTGTGTGCAGTCGGGTCCTTGGTGTTGGAGTATGTTGCAGGGAAAATACCGCAAGTAGAGGTAGCAAGTAGAGGTTACAACTACTAGGAAGAGAGGTAATGTTAGAGTGAGGGCTTGTGCATTAAACACAACAATAAAAGTAAGGTCTGGGGGCAGTGAGTGTTAGGGAGGGTGCTCATGTTTTAGATAAGGGGAGAGTGGGGTTATGTGGTCCAAAGCAGTAAAATATTTATGTGTATCCAGAAGTGTGAGTTGGTGTCTGGTATAGGAATGGGTATCATTATTAGGAATGGGTATCATTATGTATTGTGGGGTTTGATTAGGAGTATCTTAGTATTTTGAGTGTGAGGTACTTTGTGATACCTTGATACTATTTATATGTATATAAGATATAGATAAGTTATAAAGTTACTATGTAAGAGAATAATACTTGTGATACTCAGGTATTTAATAGGTAATGTGGGCAATAGGGATGGGTTTCTTAGGCATGGGTTTGAGATATTGGTTAAGGTATTGTGAGGTAATGAGATACTATTAGAATTTGGGCATAAAGATAGTCCAACTAAATAGGTATTATGAACCAAAAAATTAGGTAAATGACTAGTTTAACCCAAATGATCTAGTTTTAACCTAGAAGCCTAGAATATAGCTAGTTGAGCTTAATTATGATTCCAAATCACTTATTAACACTGTAAACTCATAAAATATAGGTTGTATGGGCTCTGTTTAAGTGTTTGAATTGTACCACCAGCTCCGGACAACATACAAGTACTTTACAATTATGAACTTACCTTTACATAATAAATGCTATTGTCTCTTTCTTATTTGTTGTCTTAACACTATGATGTTGTGCACAAGGATGGATTATTGTAATTCATGATTGAGTTAAAATGAGTGCTGGGACATTGTGATTATTCGAGTTTTGATGCATGATTCCACGAGTTATGATGTGAGTTATCATGTAATGATTCGTTGAGCTCCGTGTTGTGATTCAGGACTATTCATATTTGTGACATGTGTTTATCCATATCATGGCTCATGATTATCCGTTCTTTGAGAGTAGTGACTATATATTTGTGGTTTTCACTCATGTTTCTTGTCTATGATTACTGGTCTTCCATGACCTTATGAAAGGAGTCAGGTGGGAGAATACACTAATAAACATATAGTAAACCCTAATTTTCTATTCGTTTTGATAGATAGCAGGCGTATACCTCACATACGTCATGTCAGATTCAGCCTAACCCACACATGTCAAATACTGTATTCTAGGTTACACGGTAATTCAGTTTGTCAGATCTTGTCATTTACTTTCCAGTTTATTTATTTCCTGTTGCTAGTTCTTCTTATTGCAGTTTCCATATTACCAGTTCATATTACCTGCTTACTTTTGCCAGTTATATATTTATTGTTCCATTCTCTACTTGTCTCTAACTATCCCTTTACATGAGTATCTTACCTGTATAGCTTCCATCACGATAGATTTATACATGCATTGTGTATTTTTATGGTTGTAATAGTACTTGCTCTGCTCCTTATATTGACAAATATTAGAAAGTTTTGCCACACTTGGACCTTTATACGAGGATATAGTTGAGACTGCTTTGCACCTTGGACTTCTCTGGGAGAGAGGGCTTTAGCGCTTTCTAGTTTTGGTATCTTTCTTTAGTTTCATTATCTTAGATAGTTGACCGAATTTATCTCCGGAACTCTTTGGCTTATATTATGATATTGGATATTGGATTGTGATTTTGATAACTTTTGAGATATTATATTTGGTTTTGTCTCTTCTTATTCATATACTTCTTTAGTTATTGTGATTAAGTACTTATTAATATCTAGTTTGACTTGTATTGATCTTGAGGTCTAGACAACATTCTACGCTGATGCTGCGGCGTAGGCTGGACGTACTCACGTACTCGTGCCCCGATCATGCAGATGCGGATTATGAGACATTTTTATGGTGGCCCATGCAGGTCTCATCTTCATAATTAGTGTGATGTCGTGGTAGTACTTTTGCTTAGATGTACTACTGCGAGCCTGCCATAAAATATGATTGATGGATTATAGGTAGTATGGTACTCAATCACATATTAGGATCTCTTGAAAGATTCCTGTGATGACCCTTTAAGAATCTTACTATGAACCATATTTTAAATCCATTTCCACTTACTTCTATAACTGTCCATTGTTGAACCTTACATCGAGATAAATTTTAGAAACTATGTTGAGTGTATAATCTGGTGACATATTTAGACGGATGACTACATTTCACACTATCTCAGTTATGGAGTTTAGAATTTATCGCAGTTATATTAGTTGACAATGCAAAAAATTCTAAAGACATAATTCAGATACACATATCTTAATTATAAAATTTAGAGTTTCATACAGTTATATTATCTGGTGAATAATACTCTATATATCATGATTACATATATACGTACCCTAGCTATAGACTATAGAATTTACCGCATAAATGCTAATTAGTGTCACAAAAATTATGGATCACATGATTTTGGATATTCATGTATGATTATCATATTGTATCTTAGATTAGTTCTTATCATATCATCTCTAACATCCTTGATTGCTCAAATCTTGATATCATTACATTCTTTCCTTCTTTTTAATTATCTTATATGTCTTTAACTCATTGATCCTTCAACTTTGTCAAGATGGCAAAGACTAGGCGAAGTTACCGTCGTAGTTACGTCTTTTCCTCTAAGGCGTTAAGGTAAGGATCAACAGATTCGAAGACGACAAAGACCATTATTTCTACATCACCCAGTTAGTTTAGGATAGAGATATCTCTAGTTCTCCTAATGCAGTTTTCGAAAGAGCTTCACCTTTATCAGTTCCTGAGGTAGCTTCCCTAGATAGTGCATAGCTCCTAGAGGTGCTTTGTCATGACTCGTACTCGGATGATCGGGGCACGCGTACGTGGCAATGCCCAGCCTACGCCGTAACACAACGTAGAACATTATTCTAGGTCAACAATACTATCTATCAACATCTAAAAATAATATATCATAACTTGTCAATGATAATCTCAACTCCATAAGGAGGACAAGATGAATATATAATGTCAATATCAATACGCAATCACAATAATCTATACGAAAGATGAATGTCATGATAATGATATAAAGAATCAAGAGGAGTCTAAGAATATACATCTCAAACATCATCAATGAGTCTAGAGTTTAGCAATCCTCAACATCATATAAGTCTCAAATAATACAACTCAATAGTCTCAAAGTTGGAAATAATCTAATACAATATGAAATGCTAAGCTAACTAAGTCACTACTAGTGTCTCTTTTACTGGAATAAGATCCTCCTGAGGCTCCTGGATGTATCCTTTATCTACTCCCGGTCCATAGAATGTAGGACAAAAGTTTTCTAAATAATCTGAAAAATATTATCCAGTCAAGATATGAGCGAAGCACATAAACTAACATCAGTTCCAATTATATTGATAAAGACTATAAACAATGAGTAATGCATATAAATGATGGAACTGTAATACTGGAAAAGTAAGGAAAGTAGAAGAGACTGGCATCATATCATAAGTAAAAGACAAGCAGTGAATAAACAGGTAAATGGAAAGAATAGCAGGTATGAACTGGAAGAGAAATAAACAAGCTAAGTGCCTTGAAATATTAGTTTGCTATGTGATCAGCTTGGGATCTTGATCAGGTTTGCTATATATGATTAGATATGATATATGTAAGGTCAGGCTAACCATTCGGTTAGCTATGATGCGAGTAAGAGTCATGATCAATCATATATAGCAAGCTATGAGACATATAATAAGGTTAGGCTAACCATACGTGTGGTGCATGGTTAGCAATGATGCATGTAAATGTGGGGTATGATCACATAACTTGCTAATATTTCCCCCATCCCCCGGCTTGTACAATGGATCCAATCATGACTCCTCATGACAAGTATCTATAATACTAGCCCGTGTATCCACCGTATCAGGAATCAAGTATAACACTACAAAACTAGTATCATAGTAATAATCAAAATAATAGAATATGTCAGAAAATGTACTTGCATGGTATCCAAAGTGAGGAGCAGTCAACAATGCTCACATTAAATTCCAAAAGTCCTAAATATGAATGTAAGTATTAATGAGTGATATGATATGATAATCATGCTTAACTAACTAATGGTGGTATTTCTATGCCACTTCTAGGCTCATACTAGTCAATACTAGCAAATACTAGCCAATTTTAGGTTAACTAACTCAATACCTTGATACACTAGTTTTTTTAGGTCTTAACAAGGTCAATTAGTCAATATTAGACTTCTACTAGTTATTATCTAGCTTAAACTAGTTAGTACTAAGGTATTCTAGCTATATTAGTTAGTTCATAGCTAATACTAGTTACTATTTATTATACTATATGCTATTTGTATATAAATAACTCATGTATATAGATTTACAGTTAATACCATTACTAAATAACTTAATACTTAACATATCTAGACTACATCATTACATTAACTCAAGTCTAATCCTTGATACCTCATATAATTCATAACCTTCCAACTAATACCAAGTTAATACCTTACTTAATCTCTTTGGTAAAACCAAACCTTAGCTTAGTATATAGACTACTACCCTTAACTTAACCTTATACAAAAGCTATCCGTCAATTCCTCAGTGGACATCCAACAAATTGTAGTGCACAGGGCACTGTCAGTTGCATGCAACTGAATATTTGATGCTCAATTTATATCAGGCTCCCTCTTCTTTACCTAACTCAGGTGATACTCTCAGGTACCACCTCACACCCACTATAAAGCATTACCTAACTCCCCTAATACCTGAACCTGGGTTAAGTTCTCTTACTTATCTAACACACCAACATTGCACAAAAGTTCAGATCAGGTCCTACTCGAGCCTGGCACTCGAGAATTAATGCTTACTGCTTAACTGATACCTCAAAGCCCCCATAGCTACTGATACTCACCTATTCCCTTACCTTCACATCAGTACACACACTGGCATCAATAGCCCGATCTTTCTTCATTAGTTCAGTGCAAAATTTAATTCACAACAGTTGATAATACCCACCAACAGGCCTGCTGCTGCAGCTTCCTTGCTTGCCACCAATACCTGATACAAATATGGCCCTAGTACTTAACAGTCCACCTTACTGCTTCACAGGTCCAATTCCCCCCTCATAAGCATAAACATCAACCCAGTAGCAAAAGTACTTATTGTTACTATACCTGAGCTCAAATGGCTCAACATACTGTCAATACAGTCTCCACACATGCACAAGTGTACACAAACACACCTACTATCATTCACAAGTTCTATACACATCACACACACACACACACACACACACACACACACACACACACATATATATATATATATATATATATATATATATATATATATACATATATATATTGTCACGACCCGCACCCGGAATTGGGGCACGAGTACGCGAGTACGTCCAGCCTACGCCGCAGCATCGGCGGTAGAACGCTGTCAAGGTCATGATACTATCTAGCCAATCTCACACAAGCATCCAACCTCCATAAGGAGGCACGGATGACACAAAAAATAATACGAACACATACTCAATCACATGACTACAGCACGATAAGATATCGAACAAAAAATTAAATACAACACAAGTCTAAATTTAATAATCTAACTCAACAATATCCATGTCTCATCAAAGTATGCCGGAGACAAATCCGGTACAAATTGTCTACTAAAAGAACTAACTAGAAAACTAGTGATTCCGGCTAGACCTCCCGGAATCACAACTGAACTACCAAGCCCAAGTTGCAGCTACTCACCATATGGTCCATAAAGTGTCGGACACCGGTCCTCTAAGACATAGTCTGGAAAAATGTTTCCAGTCAGGAAGGAGCAAAGTACAACTCAAATAACAGTTCCATTTAATTGATAAGGACTATAAAGCAATAAACAGATGATGCTATACTGAGAGAAGACAATGAAATAATGTAATGGCAAAATAAGAGACAGGCAATATAGGCAATGTGATACAGTCAGTGGATATATGAAATAAAGAGAACAAGGTACATGATCATATACTGGTGATGTAGTATATGATCTAAATAGAGTACTGTAATCTATTCTATGTGTTTAAAATAGTAGTTTTAAAATATGATCGGCTTGGGAACATGTACGAGAGCTATATGCCTGGCTAATCATATGTGAAGCGCATGATTAACACTTATATTGTTCTATACTTGTATAAAGGGTATGATCACATTTCTTACTAACTACTTCCCCGCCCCCAACTAGTAATGTGGATCCAACCATGACACGTCAAGATACACGAGCAATAAATCTATCATGTACGATGTCTAATATACATGTCGTGTACAATATCAATACGATAATCAAGTAATATCTCATGACTGCAGATCCAAGCTATATACTAGTCCGTGTAGCATAGTGTCAAGGATTCAGATGTAATATTTCTAGATTACTGAACTTATAGAAATTATCAAGGAATTAGAAATTATCAGAGAATATACTTGCCTTGGGTCCTTAGCTGGTAAATACTGATGTCCTGTTCCAGAGTATCGCCTGGATGAACCAACAGTCCTATGGACATATCACAAATATAACAATTGTATCAGATGCTATACTAACACAATCATATACACTGGCCTCAGGGCTATGCCAGGTATGGCACTAGTCAACTAGGGTCATCTAGTAGGGATACATATATAAATATACATTTATACTCAGAATATATATATCAATTAAATACGTATATAATATATATATAAGTGTATATCAGTAATTTTGTACAAAATACGTATAAGTGTATATACACTAAATAGAAATATATAAATTATATTTATATATTATAAAGATACATAACACATTTATTCATAACAACTATATTTAAGAATATACATATATTGAATATATATGTATACATATATATGTACTAGTGAAAATATACATTTGCTATATCTATATATATGTATATATACCAAATAAAAATATATATACTATATACTTGTATACATGTATATATATACATCAATACACACATACTAGAGTATACATATACCAATATGTATGTAGTACATATATACCAATAAAATTATATATATATACTACGTATATATATACCAAAAATACATACATATATGTATGTATATACACATACCAAAAATACGTTTATATATATGTATATATGTACTTACATATATCAATATAACATATATATATAAACTACTTATATATATACCCCAAAAATACATATTAAAAATATATTATTTAATACGTATACACATACACACGTACACACGTATACGTATACACACACGTATACACGTATTTATATACAAATATATATAAAATAAAGGAGGGAAGAGGGAGAGGAGAGGGAGCTCACTGTGGTGGCTGCCGGGCTTGGCCGGAGGGAGAGCTGTCCGGCGCGGGATGGCCGCACTGGTGGTGGTGGAGGAGTAGATGGTGATGGTGATGGTGGTGGTGATGATAGCAGGCCGGAGGAGGAGGAGGATACAGGGAGGATGAGGAGTAGGCTGCGGGTGGCGAGGCTCGCCGGAGTTGATGGAGTTAGGAGGAGGAGATCAGAGAGTTGGCCGGGGATGGTGGAGTAGTTCGGGTCGGGGTGGCCTGAGCTGACGTGGGGAGCGGCCGGGGATGCTACAGCAATCGGCTGCGGGGTCGGAGAAGATGGATGGGGGTGGTTGTCGTCGGGTTGATGACGAGAGTGGTGGTGAGTCGGAGGTGGTCTGCTCGACGTCGTCCGGAGGAGCAGCAGTCGGCTGATGCAGTGGAAGGGTGGGGAAGAGTCTGGGATGCTCGACCGGGGAAGGCAGCTCGCCGGAGTCGGGCTTGGCCGGGTGGGGATGAGGGGCTCGGCCGAGCTTGGCCGTCGGAGTGTTGAGCCGCGGGGATGGGGCTCCGCCGGCCGGGGGATGGACAATAGAGTGGATAGGGGTGGGCTGGAACGAAGGGAGAGCAGCTGAGGTCAGCTCGAGGAGGCGGGGTTGGCTGACCCAAGCCAGAGTGCAAGAAAGAGCCGCCGGAGTCGTGCGCCGGAGGGGGCAGCAGCTGGGCCGGGGTGCTCGGCCGGGGTTGGGGTCGGTGAACAGTGGGTGAGTGTTTCCCCCCTTTTTCAAATAATTTCAAAACGAGGAAGGAGAAGAAGAAGGGAAGAAGAAGAAGAAAAAGAGAAGAAGAAAGAAAAAATGAAAGAAAGAAGAAGTGGCTACGGTTGGGTGAAGGAGATGGGGGCTTGTGAGGAGGTGGGGAAACCTAGGTTTTTGGGGATTAGGGCTTTCCTAGGGAAGAGGGGATGAAGTGACTTTAAATAGGGAGAGGGTGTAGGAATGAAGGGTTATGATGAGCCCCATTGAATGGATGGCCTAGATTTAACATGAGGGATTCTTCATGTGGGGATGAGGGTGAGAGACTTAGTCAAAAATTAGGGCTCCTTTATTGGTTTGAACAAATGGGGTGTTGACACCTAATGCAAATTTACAAATTAGCCCCCCTAAATTTGGGTATTTGCACAGACGCATAAAATGATAAAAATTTGGTGGGCGATTCGGTGTTTGGCATTTTGTAGGGTGAGGGGGCGCCGTGTGTTTGGTATGGGCTCAATTAGCGGAGTACTGGAATTAAACCAGAATTTACGGAATCGATCAAAATGGTATCCTCAATTTAATTAGAAATAAATGCAAGCTGTGTTTTAAAATTAATTAGGAGTACATATGGCCAAAATTAGGTTGGGTCATCAATATCATTAATGAAAAAGACTCAGAACAGAATATTACCCTAATTTGGGTCGCACAAAAAATAGGTCAAGATTGCCTCAAATTTTGATTGGAACGCACAACGATACAAATTAGAATTATTTAGAATTTAAATAAACGTCCGCGACGAATATTGTGCGGCTAAAATAAAGCTCAAAAGATCATAATTATGAGTTGCAAAAATATCAGAATGGAAGGCAGGTACGTCTAGGGCAAGGTTGTAAAATTTGTTGGAAGGCAAAAGCTAGGGTAGCGCTCCAAATATTGAAGCAAGGGCAGGGCGCAATAATTAAATAAATTACGATAATTAATTATGACCTCCAATAAATTAATTCTAAATAAAATAATTAACCACATAATCCCATAATTCGGACAGGTGTTCATCTACTGGGCTTCTAGGTCAAGTCTACCAGCTCAAACATAAATAAACACTGTATATATATAATATATTTAAATACACACCTCATGCAATTATTTAATTAAATACAATATCGAGAAATCATTTAATATAAATACCATAATATTAATAATATCTAAAAAGTCAAAAATATCGCTGTTTTTAGAATGTGGTAGTGACAACTCTACCCTCCTTAAAAGAATTTCGTCCTCGAAATTTAAAATCCTCATAGTAGTGTTTATTCATACACATTATTATTTTTCCTCAAAGTTTAAATTCATCAACCACGAAATCAGGTAATAATCCACAATGTCTTTTCACAATTTAAAATTCTGTAATTATCGTATTCCTGAAAATTCTCGAATTAAAAATCAAAGTCCATTTTATCATAATTTCCTCCGAATTTTTAAGTTAATAATTCAATACTCAAAATTTAATATTCACTCCTATAGTTTGATTTTTATCAATGTATATATCTATAAAATTTAAATCTCGTCCCAAAATTGAATTCAAACACTAATCCATCCATGATCTTATTCCTCGGTTTCCCTTTTTCCTCAAAGTACTCCGCAATGCGATACTTATGGATTCTCCAAATATCGTCCATAATATAAAATTTGAAATTCATAACTTGCAGTCAAATAAATTAATGATAATCTCCTTAATTTCCTTAAGTTCTTAAGGATAAACTTTAATCATATCATAACCTTCCTAAAATTAATAAATCATCGATTCTGCCATGTTAAATTCTTAACCCTTTATTTAAATCAATATTTATCCCCGAATTTTTAATCATCTTGTTTCTCTTGTCAAGTCATAACCTCTTCATAAAACTTCGCTATGGTCAAACCCCAATAATCATGGTCTGAGAAAATTCTACCTACAGTCATACAACCTATAATCTAAGAAAAATGTGTACAGTCATGGTATCTTTTGTCATGGTATTGCAGTCTCTGTCAGGGTGTACTACTAACTACATTATAACAAAAAAATCATGCATACAAGCTACGGTACTAAGGTATCAGTCAATCAATCAAATAGATAGGAACAGAAGGAAGGAAAGAACAGAACCTGCTAACACATTACCTGCAGTATCGGTCTCCTCGACCGTCATCGCAAATGCCCCACCCTGCTGGGGTGGTTCCCTTCGCGGGTGCTCAGCAATATACGGTTCCACAGGTAGCCTAACTGGATCTCTATAATTTGAAGCTGCGCGCTGGCCGGGAAGATAAGGGGCTAGAAGACAATCCCTTACTCGATGTCCCGCAACGTCGTAGTGCAAACAAAGTCCTAGCCTCGTTCTACAGCTCTCCAAAAGGTGACCTGGCTTCTTACAGAAATGACAAGTCTGCTGTGACTCTCTCGAAGGCTGCTGCTGATCCTGCTGAACACGGACTGGTGCCTGGTATTGTTGTTGATACTGATACGCCCATGGATGTTGCTGAATATGGACTGGTGCCAGGTACTGCTGTGGATGCTGAAATGCCCATGCCTGAATATGAACTGGTATTTGGTACTGCTGTTGATGCTGAATACGGGGACGCTTGGCCGATCCTGCGCTACCATTCGTATCTCCAAAAATATTGCGACTCCTCTTAGGCCTGAGATCCAGATCCTCTTCTGCAATCTGGGCATCCATCAAGATACCCTCAAAGGTAGCGGTACGACGACCAGAAGTGCGTGACCTAATCTCTCTCGTCAGCCCCTTTCTAAATTTTTGAGCTCGATCTCCTGGGTCCCGAATTATAGATGATGCAAAGCGGCTTAATCTACAGAATTCTGTAGCGTACTCGTCGACCGACATGTTTCCATGAACTAAGTCATGAAACTGACTTTCCAAGGTTCCCAATGCCACGTCGGGAAAGAACTTCTCCTTGAAGAGCTCTTTGAAAGTCTCTCTTTGAAAGTCTCCCAAGTAAGTCCTTGTGCAGTAAGTCTCGGCTCTGTGCGATACCACGTGAGTGCGATATCGAACATCTGACTGCCAGCGGCTTCTATCTGTAAGCTCTCCGGTATCTGGGTCAATCGCAGGCTCCTCTCTATATCCTCTAGCCAGTCATCTGCGTAGAGTATCCCTTTGGTACCCATGAACTCTCGAGGCATCATCCTCTTGAAGTCTACTATAGTGCCTGATCTCTGCTGTTGCTGGCCAGAAAACTGCTGGTATTGTGCTACTCTCTCCAAAGCTTGGAGAGTCACTTGATGAGCATTCTCCATGCTTTCTCTCATCAGCTCGGTTTGTGCCTGGTGTGCTTCTGCTTGCACCCTCTGAGCCTCAGCTTGAACTCGCTGAGCATCTGCCATCTCTCTCTGGGCATCTACCATGCCCTGGATCAAGGTAAACATCTGTGCCCCGTCAATGGGCAAACCTCTGGAAATCGGAGTCGGTGGAGGAGGAAGGTTGTCCGTCACAACTGCGACAATCCTCTGGACAGGTGGGGGAGGAGGATCCCCGAAAAGTGCAGATACTCCCACATGTATCGAAGATGTAGGAGGAACTACGGCTGTCTGTCCCTCAGGTGGAGAGGTGGCAGACCCCTCTAAAGCTGGTGTTCCCGCTCATAGATCGTGTCTTCGGCGATATCCTGAAGACAGATCCAAAAGAATCAATTAAGGCGAAAATGCGATATCATCAAGGAAGGACAGTAAAGTTCTAAAGAAGCAACAATCAAGATAAATAGATTGGAATAATCCTAGTTGTGATTGCACAGGTCAAAGATGCATCCAAGGTTTGATACCTCTATCCCTCTAGGTACCACAGTTCTACTAGAAGCACACTCACTGCTAGCTTTCTTACCTACTGCAATCACTAATACTAGTTATTCTCATCACTCAAGTGCATAACAAATGCAACACATCATACTAAGTACTGCTCCCTCTAATACAAACCTAGATGAACACCCAAGCCAGTTTGCAGTGAAATCTCAATCATGCTCAAGCCAACAGATCCTTACACATGCATCTCATCTACTTATATACTAATATATCTCTCCCACTATAAAATTTTATCCACAAATAAAATTCTCAAAACTAACTCCTCGAATAATTTAAAGTAAAATGCATATACCTTCCTCAAGTCAAATATTCAAATACTGAAACAAAATTTTTATCACTTCCAAAAATCCTTACAGTCTTGTCTATGTTCATTGAATTAAATCTGAATTCCTCAAAAATAAAATTTTAATAACATAATATCTCAACTTCTCAAAATTCTTAAAATTTGAAATTTATTTTCAATCCTCAAATTAAAATTTAAATCCACCTTTTGTAGTCCAATAGCTCTAATGTTAATCCTTTTCACTGTCCTCATCAATATGGGTCATCAGATAATACCATAAATTAGTCTGTAAACTCATCTTAATAGGAAATCAAACTCTATAATGAAACCAAGATCCTAATTTACTAACTGATCAACAAGAATCAAATCAATATCAATAAATGAGAATGGATGGAACAAGAGAAATGATTTAAATTGGAAACTATAATGAGATTCTCAGGGGTCATCCCAGGAATCTCTCAAGGAATTGTGATTGAGTATCCGCTCTCATCCTAATATACTATATCCTAGATCCTATCGCAGGCACGCAGTAGCATAACAAAGATGCCACACTACCACGACATCGCACAACTTGCAAAGTCTGACCAGCATTGGCCACCACTAAAAATGTGTCACGACCCGCATCCGGAATTGGGGCACGAGTACGCGGGTACGTCCAGCCTACGCCGCAGCATCGATGGTAGAATGCTGTCAAGGTCATGATACTATCTAGCCAATCTCACACAAGCATCCAATCTCCATAAGGAGACACGGATGACACAAAAAATAATATGAACACATACTCAATCACATGACTACAGCACGATAAGATATCGAACAAAAAATTAAATACAACACAAGTCTAAATGTAATAATCTAACTCAACAATATCCATGTCTCATCAAAGTATGCCGGAGACAAATCCGGTACAAATTGTCTACTAAAAGAAATAACTAGAAAACTAGTGATTTTGGCTAGACCTCCCGAAATCACAACTGAACTACCA
The DNA here is from genome assembly GCA_036927795.1 of Iris macrosiphon. Taxonomy (NCBI): domain Eukaryota; kingdom Viridiplantae; phylum Streptophyta; class Magnoliopsida; order Asparagales; family Iridaceae; genus Iris; species Iris macrosiphon. The sequence continues at coordinate 155,558,576 of JAYESA010000009.1, forward strand.
AGCCCAAGTTGCAGCTACTCACCATATGGTCCATAAAGTGTCGGATACCGGTCCTCTAAGACATAGTCTGAAAAAATGTTTCCAGTCAGGAAGGAGCAAAGTACAACTCAAATAACAGTTCCATTTAATTAATAAGGACTATAAAACAATAAACAGATGATGCTATACTGAGAGAAGACAGTGAAATAATGTAATGGCAAAATAAGAGACAGGCAATATAGGCAATGTGATATAGTCAGTGCATATATGAAATGAAGAGAACAAGGTACATGATCATATACTGGTGATGTAGTATATGATCTAAATAGAGTACTGTAATCTATTCTAAGTGTTTGAAATAGTAGTTTCGAAATGTGATCGGCTTGGGAACATGTACGAGAGCTATATGCCTGGCTAATCATATGTGAAGCGCATGATTAACACTTACATTGTTCTATACTTGTATAAAGGGTATGATCACATTTCTTACTAACTACTTCCCCGCCCCCAACTAGTAATGTGGATCCAACCATGACACGTCAAGATACACGAGCAATAAATCTATCATGTACGATGTCTAATATACATGTCGTGTACAATATCAATACGATAATCAAGTAACATCTCATGACTGCAGATCCAAGCTATATACTAGTCCGTGTAGCATAGTGTCAAGGATTCAGATGTAACATTTCTAGATTACTGAACTTATAGAAATTATCAAGGAATTAGAAATTATCAGAGAATATACTTGCCTTGGGTCCTTAGCTGGTAAATACTGATGTCCTGTTCCAGAGTATCGCCTGGATGAACCAACAGTCCTATGGACATATCACAAATATAACAATTGTATCAGATGCTATACTAACACAATCATATACACTGGCCTCAAGGCTATGCCAGGTATGGCACTAGTCAACTAGGGTCATCTAGTAGGGATACATATATAAATATACATTTATACTCAGAATATATATATCAATTAAATACGTATATAATATATATATAAGTGTATATCAGTAATTTTGTATAAAATACGTATAAGTGTATATACACTAAATAGAAATATATAAATTATATTTATATATTATAAAGATACATAACACATTTATTCATAACAACTATATTTAAGAATATACATATATTGAATATATATGTATACATATATATGTACTAGTGAAAATATACATTTGCTATATCTATATATATGTATATATACCAAATAAAAATATATATATACTATATACTTGTATACATGTATATATATACATCAATACACACATACTAGAGTATACATATACCAATATGTATGTAGTACATATATACCAATAAAATTATATATATATACTACGTATATATATACCAAAAATACATACATATATGTATGTATATACACATACCAAAAATACGTTTATATATATGTATATATGTACTTACATATATCAATATAACATATATATATAAACTACTTATATATATACCCCAAAAATACATATTAAAAATATATTATTTAATACGTATACACATACACACGTACACACGTATACGTATACACACACGTATACACGTATTTACATACAAATATATATAAAATAAAGGAGGGAAGAGGGAGAGGAGAGGGAGCTCACTGTGGTGGCTGCCGGGCTTGGCCGGAGGGAGAGCTGTCCGGCGCAGGATGGCCGCACTGGTGGTGGTGGAGGAGTAGATGGTGATGGTGATGGTGGTGGTGATGATAGCAGGCCGGAGGAGGAGTAGGATACAGGGAGGATGAGGAGTAGGCTGCGGGTGGCGAGGCTCGCCGGAGTTGATGGAGTTAGGAGGAGGAGATCAGAGAGTTGGCCAGGGATGGTGGAGTAGTTCGGGTCTGGGTGGCCCGAGCTGACGTGGGGAGATCGGCTGCGGGGTCGGAGAAGATGGATGGGGGTGGTTGTCGTCGGGTTGATGACGAGAGTGGTGGTGAGTCGGAGGTGGTCTGCTCGACGTCGTCCGGAGGAGCAGCAGTCGGCTGATGCAGTGGAAGGGTGGGGAAGAGTCTGGGATGCTCGACTGGGGAAGGCAGCTCGTCGGAGTCGGGCTTGGCCGGGTGGGGATGAAGGGCTCGGCCGAGCTTGGCCGTCGGAGTGCTGAGCCGTGGGGATGGGGCTCCGCCGGCCGGGGGATGGACAATAGAGTGGATAGGGGTGGGCTGGAACGAAGGGAGAGCAGCTGAGGTCAGCTCGAGGAGGCGGGGTTGGCTGACCCGAGCCAGAGTGCAAGGAAGAGCCGCCGGAGTCGTGCGCCGGAGGGGGCAACAGCTGGGCCGGGGTGCTCGGCCGGGGTTGGGGTCGGTGAACAGTGGGTGAGTGTTTCCCCCCCTTTTTCAAATAATTTCAAAAAGAGGAAGGAGAAGAAGAAGGGAAGAAGAAGAAGAAGAAAAAGAGAAAAAGAAAGAAAAAATAAAAGAAAGAAGAAGTGGCTACGGTTGGGTGAAGGAGATGGGGGCTTGTGAGGAGGTGGGGAAACCTAGGTTTTTGGGGATTAGGGCTTTCCTAGGGAAGAGGGGATGAAGTGACTTTAAATAGGGAGAGGGTGTAGGAATGAAGGGTTATGATGAGCCCCATTGAATGGATGGCCTAGATTTAACATGAGAGATTCTTCATGTGGGGATGAGGGTGAGAGACTTAGTCAAAAATTAGGGCTCCTTTATTGGTTTGAACAAATGGGGTGTTGACACCTAATGCAAATTTACAAATTAGCCCCCCTAAATTTGGGTATTTGCACAGACGCATAAAATGATAAAAATTTGGTGGGCGATTCGGTGTTTGGCATTTTGTAGGGTGAGGGGGCGCCGTGTGTTTGGTATGGGCTCAATTAGCGGAGTACTGGAATTAAACCAGAATTTACGGAATTGGTCAAAATGGTATCCTCAATTTAATTAGAAATAAATGCAAGTTGTGTTTTAAAATTAATTAGGAGTACATATGGCCAAAATTAGGTCGGGTCATCAATATCATTAATGAAAAAGACTCAGAACAGAATATTACCCTAATTTGGGTCGCACAAAAAATAGGTCAAGATTGCCTCAAATTTTGATTGGAACGCACAACGATACAAATTGGAATTATTTAGAATTTAAATAAACGTCCGCGACGAATATTGTGCGGCTAAAATAAAGCTCAAAAGATCATAATTATGAGTTGCAAAAATATCAGAATGGAAGGCAGGTACGTCTAGGGCAAGGTTGTAAAATTTGTTGGAAGACAAAAGCTAGGGTAGCGCTCCAAATATTGAAGCAAGGGCAGGGCGCAATAATTAAATAAATTACGGTAATTAATTACGACCTCCAATAAACTAATTCTAAATAAAATAATTAACCACATAATCCCATAATTCGGACAGGTGTTCATCTACTGGGCTTCTAGGTCAAGTCTACCAGCTCAAACATAAATGAACACTGTATATATATAATATATTTAAATACACACCTCATGCAATTATTTAATTAAATACAATATCGAGAAATCATTTAATATAAATACCATAATATTAATAATATCTAAAAAGTCAAAAATACTCCTATTTTTGGAATGTGGTAGTGACACACACACACACACACACACACACACATATATATATATATATATATATATATATATATATATATATATATATATATATATATATATATATATATATATAAGTTTAGACACTCGTATAAACACTTAAATAGGCAATTCAACAAACGCTTGATGAATATCAATGACTCACACACAAGTATTATGTATGATACTCTTGATACTTATATCCAAAGTTCCAAATCATCACCAAACATTATGAACACAAGTAATATATGAAATAATAATATATTTGAGTTAAATGGAGTAATTCTAATGAATACAAATAAATTTGGTATATAGGAACCCAATATACAAAAAGAAACACCAAAATGTACTCTATATCATGGCGTAATCCGATAGGATATACTCGTATCCAATTATGGGCACGTAGCTACCTTTATATCATCAATACAAGTGCAATTAATCTTAATTGACCAAATATCAAACACTTGGTGTTCGAAATTCAGAATTCCCTTAATTTGGACACAAAACTCAATGTAACTATCACCACAAGGCCTATTAGAACCTAATTCTTCTTCTTATGGGTAGGCCTTAGCCAAGAGAGGGTTCCTATAGGTCTCATGTGACATTTAGAATAGAAATTGAGGGGAAAATGGGATTATATCTATTGGGATATGGATTTCAATATATTCCTCCAAGTTGACACGAAGAATGACACGATCTCCTTGCAATCACCTCTCCACTAGATCTTCTTGTGTCCTCCAAGCTCCTAGTGTAAACCCCCTCATTTATTTCTATAGATAGTCTGGTTATGGGTTAGAAAATTTTGGTTTAACAGCAGATGTTTGAGGTATAGAATTAAGGATGCTGGTGTTTGATTCTTTAATTAAACCCTTGGTGCGCCCTACCGTTGTTGCAATATCCAGAGCCCAACATTAACCTATAATTTCCAACAAGTTATTTCATTCTAGACTTGACACGCCAATTTAGGCGCTGGACTTTTTCGTCACTCAAAATCATAATCCCTTGTGCTCTAATTTAATTGCACAACTTCCCGTATCCAAAATCTACTATTTAATCCCGTATCGCGCACCTGTGTCATTGCTATCAATTTTTGAGACACCAACTCACCCCGTTGAGCCTGACCAATTAAAGGGTCCAAGATTGACACCAAGCCTACACCGTATATGACCTTTGTGTCACTCCCAATTGAGATCCCATGTGCCCCCATTTAATTTAAGAGCACATGACTTTTTATTTTAATTTAATTGGGGATACCAACTTTGACTAATCCCATTTTAATCCCAACTTAACCCAATGCCCCATGAATTAAGCCCATGCAAAACACACAACACCCCCTCACCCTACAAAATACCAAACACTATTTCTCCCACAAAATTTTCATCATTTCATGTGTCTGTGCAAATACCCAAATTTAGGGGACTAATTTGCAAAAGTTGCATTAGGTGTCATCCCCTCATTGGTTCAAACTAATGAAGAAGCCACCCCTCTCCCCCTTGACCGGTCCAACCTCACCCCTCCCTCTTCTTTGTGTGAACACAACTTCCTTCATGGTAAATCCAAGCCATTCATTCAAAATTAGGAATCATCATAACCACACATTCCTCACACAACACCCTATAAAACATCTCCATCACTTCACTCTTCCCCATGCCGGCCCTAATCCCCAAACATTGAAAACCCCACCCCCTCTTTCTCTCCTCCCTCCTCACAAAAACCCACAGCCACTTTTTTCTTTCTTCTTCTTCTTCTTCTTCTTCTTCTTCTTCTTCTTTACTTCTCCAACTAAACCAAACCCGGCCGGCCCCCCTACTCCGGCCGACCGAGCATCTCGACCACTGCTACCTCCAGCCACCGCCCCACGAGCCTGTAACCACCCCACGGCGAGCCAGATGCTACCGTCCTCCACGTCGAGCCTCTTTCTCCAAACGACAGCAGGCCACCCTACATCAACCGACGACCTCCCTCCTCTGGCCTCCATCAACCCACACGTCGAGCTCCCCCGACCGACCACCTTCACGACCATCACCTCCCTCCACGACTTCTCCACCGCTATTCCCGCTGCTACTCCGGCCAATCCCTCCGGCAACAGCTCCTCCTCATCATCACCTCTAGCATCTTTCCTTGCACCACCACTCCCCCTCCACTTTATACCACCATCCTTGCACCACCACCTCTATCTCTAGTCACCACTGCCACCACCTCGGCCGGCCTCTATACTCCGGCCACCCTGCCTCTCATCACCATCCTTCTCCTCCTCATCATCATCCTAATCATCATCATCATCATCATCACCACCACCACGGCCTACTCCGGCGAGACCCACCACCACGCCGCCAAGGTGAGCTTCTCCCCTTCTCCATGTAGTGTGTTATATTGATGTGTGTTTATACATTGAGTTTAGGGTTTGAGAATAAAATGGATTTAGTTAAGGGTTGCATATATGTATTGGGATTTTGGGGTTATATATGCATATGAGATTTTAGGTTTAATACATGATATAATATGCTTGAATGGTGGTAAATAAAATAGATTTATTTTAGTATATTATATACATATGGAATTTTTGGTTTAATAACAACGTCATAATATACATTGATGGTGAAATGCTAAGTTAAATATTTATGGTTTAAATATGAATTAATTGAGGACATGGAATATAAACATATGTTGGTTGGAAATATGATATATATTGAGGTTGGGCTTTTAAGTGCCATACGAGACGGTTAGAGTGTTATCCTATTTATTATACGCGTATGGGTTATTGTTGATTGAGCTGATTTAAACCTATTGCTGAATGATAATATGATATTAAAATATTGATGGATATTGGGAGCAGGTGATTGATTATGAAATAGGTATAATATCGAATCATGAGTCAGTGATTGAGGACTGAGAAATATTAGTTATTTATTTAAGATTGGGACACGTTAATGTGCATGTTAACGTCTGTGAACACTGAGATAAAACTGAGGATTGGATCATGTTTTGAACTACTGAATATAGTGATGAAGATGGTAAGATTGAGGTCGGTTTGATGATATTGTACGAACGATAATATTGATTTGGTGTAACGTGCTCCGAGTCAACCTTGGTTAACCCTCTAGCGTCGTGTCCAAGTGAGTTGTAGCTGGGTTTGAGCATATGATTAGACGTATGTCACATCTTTTTAGATGCATGATAGTCTATTGATCGAGCTTGTATCTCGTCTCTAGGTACTATGGGACCCACGAACTTGGACGTTGTACCGGATCCCCGTCATCAGCAGCCGGACGCAGGCAAGTGTACCTTACCACCCTGTATTTCAGTTACCAGTTATTTATTGTTTTAATATATGCATTATGCGCGTGGTTGTTTAGAATCATTACTTCGCATCCGGATCATAACCAGGTGTAGACGTTCGTCGTAACGTCTCGTAACAAATGATAGATGGTTTACAACACCTTGATGTACGTACCTGTATATGTCATAACCCTAGGACACATTCGGACACTGTCATCGTGCCAGATTTCCTGTATCCTGATACTGACATCATGACCGAAACCTGGGACGACCTAAGGGTCACGTTGATTTATAGTTACTACAGTATGACGAGACTGCTAGATAGAGGTTCAGGTTCATCGCCCACTCGTTGACCGCTTGGGAAGGGGAAGACAGTTACTAGATGTTTGGGCTCCTCTGTACGCGCTTTATATATATATATATATGTCCTGTTGATGTAGTGTTCCTGTATCCGGAGTAGTAGTATCACCCGTGTGACTCTGTGCTCAGAGCTATGGTACGCCCCATGTGTCTCTATATTCGGAGCTACAGTTTTATTTTGGACAGCCCACGCGTCGAACATTGTCTTCAAACTGTGTCTCACTTTGGTGTTTATGCTAGACTACACCGTCGTTGCACTTGTTTCTTTCTGTTATACTATGGCTTGCTGTATTTTTGTACCTTGTTACATTCCTCTGAGGACCTGGTCCCCTGCCAGTTTTGCAGCATAGACGATTACGAAGCCCTTGGAGTGCTGATGGAGTTGCATGTCTTGCGGGCATTTGTACCAGGTTCTCATATTATTTCTACCGGCATTATGGTTCTTTTATTCATATTGTTATTCATCTGTTGTTGTAGCCTAGTTTTTATAGACTCATATTTCTTCTCGAGTCTATTCGAGTTTGTGTGTTATTGGGCGGCCGACTTTAGCACATGTAGCTCTTTCTTGTATATTTTGTTCATTGTGGATTGAGACATAGATGTTTATATTTACTGGATTATTTAGATAGTGACCATTTTTATTACAACTTATACGTATTCGAGTCGGACCAGAGTCTGGTCGAATGCGTAGCTGGCGTGTCGCGTATTCCTGGTCTTACGTATTTTAGGACTGGGGCGTGACACCTAGGTCTCCTTGATGATGAAATTGGTTGTAATTGGGTGTAGATTGGTTGGAAATTGGTAGAGAATGGGTTGATTGGGGAAGAAGAAGCACTAGTATAGTAAAATAAAGTGGAATGACAAAATGAGTTTCTCTCTCTTCCTTTCCTAGTAGCCGGCCCCCTTTGGGCTTGGGTTGGGTAGGTGGTTGATCCACTAGGCGATTCTATAAGCTTCCAAGAGCTTCTAGCTAGTTCATGTAATTTCCCAAGGCTTTCTTTAATTAATTAAGAAGGGGTCATGCTAATGGGAGAAAATATTCTATCCTCTAACTAAACTAATCTAATTAGGTAACTAACCATGTCATGACTAACCAATTGGGTCATGGGCCTACATGCTCGGTGCTAACTAAATTTATGCACTAGTCCAAACTAACATGCTAATCCAAAGGCCCACTAAAGTACAATAATAATAAATAATACTAATAACAATAATGATAAATATTATTACTAATATAATTCACTAATAAATACCAAATGACCAAAATACCCGTCTCGTGGTAATAGGTGGTTACAAATTCTAACCCCCTTAAAATAATTTTGTCCTCAAAATTAAAAGATGAAGCTAGCTCTAGAACAACACAATCACAATGTGAAGGGAAGAAAATACCTAATGGCTCAAAAATATAGGGGTATCGCTGTAGAAGCATGAAAAATACGCTGGGAAATCATACGCGTAAAACCCTCAACATGCAGGAAGTCCGCGTAAAACAAAGCTCCAGCACTGGGTGTCGTAAAACATGATTCCAGAGCCATCGGCGTACAGCAGAGCTTCAACGCTATTCAGCGTAAATAAAGCTCCAGAACAGCCCGCATAATGCAGTATTTCCAGACTGCTTCGGCATAAAAGGGGTACTACATCTCCACTTCGGCGTAAAACCCATCTGCTTTTAATGCAGCGGAAAGTTGTACGAGAAACTCTTCGTATTCCTCGAATGAACCTGTCAGTGAAGCAGTGAACCTGACTCCTGACAAAGAGTACTGCACGACGATCGAGAGGACGGCTGTAATGATAATTCTGCACAGAGCCCCAGACTGTCGTCTAGTGACATAACCCTTGATATAAGATGTTGTTTATGCATTCAAGGAATACGCTGCCTATTTTACACAGGTAAAGATGAGCTTTTATGCTCAAGAAGACACGAAACCAACCGCCACGTTAAAAGCTGTTCTTCATACAGAACTCGAGGCACGTCTCTGCAATTAATGCGCGAGATGGGGCAGATCTCTGTATTTAATGCATGAGATTTTGTTCTACTTTTAATGACTGGGTTAGCTATAATTAGGGCTAATACGTCCACATCACTATCCCCACATATTACGCCAACCAGGCTATTTTTAGCTATAGGAGCACGCTGTACGCTATCTCCTCAAAATACGCCGACCTGGCTATTTTTAACTATAGGAGTATGATGTACGCTATCTCCTCGAAATACGCCAACTCAGGCTATATTTGCAAAGGTGCGTGGTAAGGCTATCTTTCCCAAAACACGTTCAAAACCTCAGTCAAAGAAGGATAACTGGCAATATTTACGCTGGACTCGGCTTCTACGCCAACATGACAGCTACTCGGCTTCTACGCCATCAAAACAGCTACTTAGCTTCTACACCAACATGACAGCTACTTGGCTTCTACGCCAACATGACAGCTACTTGGCTTCTACACCAACATGACAGCTACTTGGCTTCTACGCCAACTTGACAACTATTCAGCTTCTACGCCTACTTGGCTTTTACGCCATCAGAACAACTATTTGGCTTTTACACCTACGAGACAGTTATTTGGCTTTTATGCCAACCATCTCTACGCAAGGGGCAGTTATCTACGTGGCTTGCATTCCGTGATCTTCGATAAGCGATTATACGCACTACCTCATAATGGGACAGGCGTCACACGCCAACTCAGGAGATCATTCATACATGGGTAGCAGTTATTATAACTGCCGCATAAAAGGTGCAGCTTTCTCCGCTGTTCGGTTTCTACGCCGACCGATTGTAGCTGAACTCTATAAATAGAGACCTCCGGCCACGGAGGTCCAAGGTCCAAAGGTCCAGAGGTCCAAGGTCGAATCCAGGGAGTGGAATCTAGAGAGACAGCGGGCGAAAGGGTCAGAGATTTTTCAAGATCAAGAGAGCACATATAGAGAGCTTTGGCAACGAGATTTCAACCTCTTCTGCAGTCTCTGAAGCTTCTTTTTCGTCTTCTACAGCACTTCTTCGTCATCGTGTGGTCCAAGGGACAAAGTGATCGATCGCAGATCAGACTCCTATAGCAATATCTCCCCAGAATCAAATTTTTGTACTTAACATCCTCGTATAGGATTAATTGTACTTCTTTTTCTTGTTTGTAAACCAAAGAAAGGGTTTCGTATAAACCTAGTTTTAATTTCTTTCGTGTATTATCAAACACAAGATGATGACTCTGCTGGGGACTACTTTCTTATCTGACGAGAAAGCCATTGCTCAACACGATGCTGTATCCGTGGGATCAACGAAGAAGACCTTGGTCGTCCAATTCGACCAATCAGCTTACGAAGACATGCTTCGAGCAGGGGGTAGCTCTCATTCCCTCTTTGTCCAAGACAGCAGGAAATTGCGTAAAATATGGATGCCCCGGACATCCTCTACCATTCCTGCGGACTCTCTCTCTCCGACCAACAAGGTTGTAGCACCGTAACCTGCACGCCCCGCACGTAAAACTCTGTCTTCCATCTGTGATATGGCAGACAAAGCTTTTGACAATGCCTTAGTGCCAATCCAGAAGTCTACTCCGTGCCTTGTGCGTAAAACTCTGTCTCCCGTCTGTGACATGGCAGACAAAACTTCTGGCAATACCTTAGTGCCAATCCAGAAGTCTACTCCGCGCTTCGCACGTAAAACTCTTTCTCCAGTCTGTGACGTGGCAGACGAAACATCTGGCAATGCCTTAGTGCCAATCCAGAAGTCTATACCGTACCCCACGTGTAAATTTCAGTCTCCCGTCTGTGACGTGGCAGACAAAATTTCTGATAATGCCTCAGTGCCAATTCAGAAATTCCAAAAGCGCTCCGCGCATAAAAATATATCTCCTCTCTACAATGAGGCAGATGGTCCCTGCAACCACTGCAAGGGAAAACAAGTGGCAGATTTTCCGGTCTCACGGCTTTTACGCCATCAAGAGAAGAATCTGCCCGCTCTTCTGATTACGCGGAATGCTGATGGCCGATTGAGGACTTCCTCAGTTTTACGCCAACCTGTGCAAAGTTTCAGATTACACCAGGACAAGCCCTTCAGCGTAAAGAAGGCCCAGTTTGTGGATAGATATGCTCCTCATGTATCATGTGCTACTCACATGGCTGAACTGCTGTATTCGTATGGCAGGGAGAGAGTTATGATTCCCAATATCCATATTCCAACTAATGTAAAAAGGCAGAATAAGCCTTCTCCTTCTTCTTCTGTTAATCCTCCTGACTTGCATAATCTCTTGATCTAGAAGCGCAAAGTTAGGGGATCTTCTAACATGTCTATTACACTACCTAGGGAGCATTATTGTAATAGTCATAAAGTTATAGTTAACTATTGCTGTTCTAAGGCAAAACGATCAGTTTTTGACCGATTGAACTACTCTTTGTCTTTACAGGAAGAAGAGCCTACATTCGCATTAGTGAACATGGCTTCACACATTCTTAGAGGAAGGTCAAATTAAAGACGTCATCCCTCTAGAACTCCAAGCCAAAGAAGATTCGACAGACTCCTTCAGAATATAGAAGCTGGTGTGTTTCGAAATACCGGTTCGAGGTCACAACAACCGACTTCATATTCTTCTGATTTCGACACTGAGGGTCGCCAGTTTTTTGAATCGGATGTTGAAAGTGTAGACTCAATCTCTACATAGATCTATACTAACCCTTCAATAACATCCAGAGAAATGGGAGTCTATGCCATTGGAGATGAACGTGAAGAGGCTTCCCCATCAGGGAATACTGAGCAACGCATCGCTGTATTGGAGACATCACTGAAAGAGATGCATTCAATGATGGAGAATATGCACCAGATGATGCTAACTCAACAAATAGCTGCTATAGCTCAAGCATCGGTCCCTTTGACTCAAATTCGTGTGGGGGTGTACCTGCCACCATCCGACGCAAACTAGGAGCCTATTTTAAATCAAGAATCAGTGTCTCCTCAACTTCTTAACTCAGAGAATGTATTGCCTCCTGTTGGAGTTACAATACAACCGATCTCTCACCACTCTGCGGTCCCCTTACCAGTGGAAGATCCGATACAGGCAGTGCGGGAATTGAAAGCTCAATTTGATGCCTTGAAGCATAAAGATCAGCTCAAGAAATTGGGAATCAACCAGCCTTAACCAGCTATCTGGGATGAGATCCCTTTCCCTCCAAAATATAAACCACAGGCTATGGCTTTATTTAAGGGAAAGATGTCACCGAGCCAGTACATAAACTACTTTAGCATGATGACGGTGTTGTTGCAAGGGAATGACGCCCTTCTCACCCGAGTGTTTAAAGGCTGTCTGTGTGGAGTGGCCTATCAGTGGTACCGTAGTCTTGCGGACAACTGCATTACTTCTTTTGAAGATTTCAAGACTCTGTTCTTCGCACGATTCTACGAAGGAGGGATGGACATGTCTATGTCCTCGTTCATCGAAGTAAAGCAGAAGGAGAAAGAGAGCGTTCGTACTTTCATCGAACGTTTTCGTCAGGCTACTTTACAGATGCCTCCGGGAGTTCCAGATTCTGCCTTGGTGGACATTTGCAGGAAGAACCTTCTTCCACTGATCTCGGTGTTCACAGGACCATATCAGTTCCATGATTGGCCCTCTTTTATCATCTCAGCGGTAGCCGCTGAAGACAACAGTAGGAAGGCGCATGACAATGGAATCATGATCTCTACCTCTGATAGAGGGAAGAGGTCATCCTCCCATAGCGACCATCCTCTTGGTTCCAAAGGAAAAGAAGCTCTGGCAATCAATACGTCCAGGCAAAATACTTCGGTAAGCACACATACGAAACCTGGGACTTCCAGGCCCATTGGAGAATATTCTTTTAACGACGACGATATTCTGAGCATATTCAACTGTCTAGTCAAAAGTGGCAAGCTCACCTTCCCCGAGGCAAAGCGGCCTAATAAAGTCGGCAGTACCAATAACCCTAAGTACTGCATTTTCCATAGGTACATACATCATCCTACAAAGGCGTGTTATGTGCTAAAAAGGAAAATCCAGGAGTTGATCGACGCTAAGGCCATCACTCTGTTTAATAGCGAGAAGACGGTCACCGCCAACATGATCTCTCTCCAATTTGGCAACCTGCCTCCTCAAGAAGTTTCGGATGGTGTTGTACCTATTTCTCGGACAATGATGAACATTGTTAATCTCCCTCCGGCTAGGGGTCAAAATCATGACCTGGTACCCCTAACTACCCAGCGTGGTGAGATTATGTGGGTTCATCCTGATCTGGTGTCAGAGATTGAGGAAGAGACTCAAGCTGCCAAGGCTAAGTCCAAAAAGAAATCAAGACGTAAACCATGCCATATGGTTGCAATATCCTCGACATCAGAAGAAGAGACTTTGGCTACCGGAACCCGTTCAGGGAAAGCCTACCTCAAAGACTATGGAGAAAATCAGGAAGATGCAACGACAGACACATCAGCTGCCAAACTTCCAGAGCCTGAACCTGTCATACCAGAGGCAGGTCCTTCTAGACCAACTTCGACGGACAAGGGCAAGCAAAAAGAAGTGCGTTTTGATAAACCTTTGAAGAATATTCAAAACAAAGGTTTGGAGAAACCATATAACTTCGACATCCTGGCCCAATTAGCTAATACTCCGGCCAGACTGTCCATTTTTGAGCTACTCAGGCTTTTCAGAGATACTCGTCAAGCTTTGAGTGAAGTGTTAATGCAGGCAGATGCATGCTTGACTCAACTCAAGTCCCCCGATAAAGAACCTGTGGCATGCCCTCAATGCCATAGTGTTATGGAGCTGGTCCCTAATATCACTTTTACTCAAGATGACATGCTGTTAAAACATAACAGGCATGACAGACCCCTCTATTACACCGGATACGTCGGTTCCATGGAGGTAGACCGGATTCACATAGATCCAGGATCGTCGATCAGCATCATCCCTCATAGTCTGCTCAGACCGCTGAGGATTCCTACAAGCGAACTGGCTTACACCACCACTATAATTGTGGGCTTCAACGCCAGGAAAAGTAAGCCGTTGGGGAAGATTCATCTGAGGATCTAGATTGAGGATCTTAGATCAATAGCTACATGCTACATTATCGATTCAGAGGTGTCCTATAATATTCTGCTAGGCAGACCATGGATCCACGATCACAATATTGTTCTTTCGACTCTACATCAATGCTTCAAATATGTAGATGCCCAAAGAACAGTAAAAATAGAGTTTGCTGACCTTAACCCATTCAAAGGAGTAGAGTCCTACTATTTCGATGCCATGTTGTACACCCAAGACTATATGGAGGAGGTATCAAGTAAGATGGAGAAGGAATCCCACCAGGAGCCAGGAGAACCATCTGCTGAACAACCCCTATCGATCCAGGTGAAAGGGCGGACTACCCATCCGAAAGTCATGGAACCCATGGCTATCCACTTGAATAGAACCAAATCGAAAGAAGGAAGTGATCCTCTAGTGATCAGTTTGAACCAGAAGCCTCCACCTCTGGTCATCAACCTCAGGCGTAACAAGCAGCCGACTGATGTAAATACAACCGGGAACGTAGTTTCTGACGATAATAAAGATCCTCTTTTCCAGTATACTGATGCTCAACGTCCAAATCAGGAATCATCCCTCCATAACGATATAGAACCTATAGTACAAAAATTCTTGGAAGCTATAGACTCCTATCATCCATATGTGTGGGAATTGGCATCAACATCTAATGTCATCACGATATATGGGCCACATGAAGATTCTATCCGCCTACTCGCAGCAATCAGCATCCAATAGTCTTCGGTCACATATGCAGCAGACCGATTGTACAAGAAGACTCTCACGAGTCTGATGTTGGCAAAATGCAAGTTCACAGATATAGCCCACAAGCTTTGAAATTTATGCAAAGTATGGGTTATAACTTGAAGCTGGAACCAGGTCTCAACTATGGGAAAGGCAGGCGAATGCCGTTGCATGGTGATCCCTACTGTCAATGAACTCATTTTGGGTTAGGGTATACCACGTCTCTTACAACTTCTGAATCAAATAAGGATACCTTTTCCTATTCTCAAAATGACTCGTCGTCCTCCGGCTCATATGCTAAACTGGAACAGGTATTATCAGTAAATATGGTGTTGACAGATCCTCTTGAAGCAGACAAACAAGAATCTGAACCATTTGAAGATGAATCGTGGGCTCAACAAATGGATACACAATAGGAACTCTGGTTCGAGTAGAGAGAACCGTACACTGAAGATAAAGTTATCCAAATCGATGTTGGAGATGAACTTTCACCAAAGTCGATATTTATCAGTAACAAACTTTTCGATGAAGAAAGGGAAGAAATAATCCAGCTGATAAAAGAATATATCGATGTCTTTGCGTGGAATTATGAGGATATGCTAGGTCTTGATCCGAAAGTGGCTACTCATAAACTTAACATACTGCCCAATTCGAAGCCGGTGAAACAACACCAACGCCAGTTTTGTCCGGATATGATGGATGCCATTAAAGCTGAAATCAAGAAGCTTATAGCCTGTGGGTTCATCCGGGAAGAACAATATCCTGACTGGGTCTCCAATATTGTTCCAGTCATGAAAAAAAGTAGGAAAGTGCGTATTTGCATCATTTTTGGAGATCTGAATGCAGCCTGCCCTAAAGATGAGTTCCCTCTTCCCATTACAGACGTTATGATCAATAATACGTGAGGTTTTGAGCGCATATCTTTCATGGACGGATTCTCAGGATACAATCAGATTAAGATGAATCCTGAAGATGAGAAGCATACTGCCTTCCGGACACCATTGGGGGTATATTGCTATACGGTTATGCCTTTCGGACTGAAGAATGCCAGGGCTACGTACCAACGAGCTATGAGTAACATATTCCATGAGCATTTACGCAAAACAGTAGAATGTTATGTAGACGATATTGCTGTTAAAAGCCGCCTCAAGGATAATCACATCCAAGACTTGAAGACAGTATTCGAGTTGATGCGCCAACATCAACTCAAAATGAATCCCACAAAGTCCTTTCTTGGTGTATCCAGTGGCAAATTCCTGGGATTTGTCATTACCGCTAAAGGCATTCAAGTGGACCCTGATAAAGTGAAGGCTATCTTAGAAATGCGACCACCCCATAATCTAAGGGAACTCAGGGGATTCCAAGGTCGTCTGGCTTATATCAGGAGATTCATATCCAACCTCTCTGGAAGATGTCAACCTTTTTCTCGCCTCATGAAGAAAGATATGTCGTTCGTATGGGACGAAGCCTGTCAGCAAGCATTTAATGATATCAAACACTACCTCACTAATCCTCCAGTTCTGGTGCCTTCCGTCATAGGAAGACCATTTTTGCTATATGTTTGAGCAATAGATCATTCTTTAGGAGCTTTCCTCCCACAGAAGTATAATGAGGGTCATGAACAGGCTATCTGCTATTTATGCAGGATGATGGTCGAAGCTGAACACCGGTACAATCCAGTAGAAAAAGAATGCTTGGCCCTAATGTTCGCCATTCAGAAGACGCGATATTACGTTATAGACCAAACTATTCATATCATCTCCAGGATCAATCCTCTTCGGATATTGATGCACAAGCCAAGTATTCTCAATTCCTGACTCGCGACTTGGGTGATGTTATTAACACCGTATGATATGGTGTATGTCCCTCAGAAGTCCATAAAAGGTCAAGCCTTGGCTGATTTCTTAGCTGCTCATCCGATTCCGAAAACCTCCAAACTATACGAGGACATTCCCGACGAAGTTGCATAATGTAATTCGACAATGAAAAGTGATACATGGCAACTATTCTTCGATGGTGCCTCTAGGATTGGTCCCAGTAGAAATGTGGTTTCAGGAGTAGGAATTGTCCTAGTCACTCCGGATAAACTCGTCATCTATCGAGCATATTCTCTTAGCGAACCCTGCTCTAATAATGTGGCAGAGTATAACGCCATATTAATCGGGCTCCAAGTCGTTAAAAAATTAGATATGGAATACTTAGAAGCTTTTAGTGATTCGTTGCTGATCGTCAATCAGGTCAGAGGAATATATCAAGTCCGCAATCCAGACGTCATTCCTTATCACCAAGCAACGATCGAGATTGCATTGTCTTTTAGAGGATTCTTCATAGAGCACGTGCCTCGATCTCAAAATTTGGAAGCTGATGCCCTGGCCAGCCTAGCTGCAGATCTAGCTATTCCTATAAGAAGGCAGAATTCGGTGATCTTTCTTAACAGAGATTTATTCTGTATGAAAAATAATTTTCACATAGAACACAGCTACGCTGCAAACACGGTGCCTCCTAAGAAAGACTGGAGAAGTCCCTTTATAGACTTCGTGTCATACGGAATCTTACCGGAGGATCCTAAAGAAGCAGTATCCATCAAAAGACGATCATTACGCTTCTATTTTGATGCATCTTCACAATGTTTATATCGCCGAACATACGATGGACTGCTATTACGATATCTCTTCGATGATAATGCAAAATGGGTTATCCGAGAAGCTCACGACGGTGTATGTAGAGCACATCAACCCGATCCTAAGTTACAGGATCGTATCAGGAGGATGGGTTACTACTGGCCTACTATGATCGCAGATGCAGTGAAATATGCAAGACAACGTAAAGCCTGTCAAGTTCATGCAGATTTTATACATCAAACTTCTGAATATTTACATCCTACGATTGCATCATGGCCTTTTGAAGCATGGGGTATGGATATTTTTGGTCCTATTCACCCGTCTTCTTCTACAGGACATCGGTTCATATTTGGCCATTACGGATTATTTCTCCAAATGGGCGGAGGCGATCCCCCTTGCTGAGGTAAAGACATCCAACGTGATCAGTTTTATCAAGCACCATATCATTTATCGCTTTGGGATACCCCGAAGGATAATTCATGACAATGGGCCTCAATTCATCAGCCAAGCGTTTCACTGATTTTGCGATAAAAATCAGATAAAAATATGGCCTCTACGGCATACAATCCAGCTGCTAATGGTTTGGCGGAAGCCTTCAACAAAACCATTATCAAACTCTTGAAAAAGTTCATCTCTTCGAACAAAAGAGATTGGAATGAGAAGCTGGGAGAGTGCCTCTGGGCATACCGCACAACGGTACGAGCAACGACGGGTTGTACCCCATTCTCATTAGTCTACGGGTGTGAAGCAGTTCTCCCCATTGAAATCCAAATTCCATCACTCAGAATAGTAGTGGCTAATGAGTTGACTCAGGAAAATAATGATCGACTACGGCTTCAAGAGCTAGAAGGATTAGACGAGAAATGCCTTCAAGCTCAACAGTATATTGCAATCTACCAAGCACGCATTTCCAGAGCTTTTAACCGAAAAGTGAAGGAGAGAGTGTTCAAAGTTGGCGAGCTAGTTCTAGCGGTGAAGAGGCCAATGATCATTACCCACAAAAGTAAGGGTAAATTCTAGCCCAAATGGGAGGGCCCTTATGTGATTGAAACAACGTTTTCAAATGGCGCATACATATTAGCCAAGCCTAATGGAGATCTGATAATGGCTCCTATCAACGGAAAATTTCTGAAGAAGTACTACGCTTAGTCTTTCTTGTTTAAACGGAGTATGGTGAAGATCTCATTCTGACGATACTACGTACAAAGATTGGTTGGACCATATTCTATCATGTTATTATGACCTCTGAATAGATATGTTTAACTAATTTGAAACTTCAAAACCTATCACGTCCATATTACCTCTGATAGTGTTTTGTATACAAATTTAGTTGGATCATATTCTATTATGTCCACATAACCTCTGAATAGATATATCCAACTGAAGCTTACCGAAAGTATATCACGTCCATATTACCTCTGATATCACTTTTGCCCTAGCCTATCATTTATATTCAAAAATGATGGGTCCACAAAATCAGATAAAGTCTCTTTATTATCTCCGGGAAGAGCAAAATTACATAGAGAAGCAAAAAGTACATCATTGGGGAGGAGCAGTCAAATCACGAATCTGCTGCGCCAAAACGGTCATCCTCTTATTCCTGGAGTCTAAGATATTAGCGCGAGCCCGTTCCAGTCGTGCCTCGTCATCACTCAGAAGGGATAGTTCGGACCGAGCGTATATATAATAGGCACAAATGATACCCACATGTGCCAAGTTCCGTTGAGCTATATCCATTCGGCCCTTCAACTTATCTCGAGCTGCCAAGGATTGGAGAGCCCACTCCTTTACCTGAGCGAGTTTAGCTTCCAATTTATGGACCCTCGCTTTATTTCCCTCATGTTCGGCCTCGCACTGGGTTATCTGAGGAATAACCTCCTCCAAGACGGCCCGCTCTTTACCCATCTCCTGCTGTTATGCCTGGATGGATTTGTTGAAGCATCCCATCTGTTTAGCAAACTTCGCAGTCAAGGATTCGTACTTGGCCTGAATCATTTCATCGACGTTGCCTCGAGATAGTTGTAAATACTCGTTAATGGGTTATTCCAAACCATTAACTATTTGCTCTAGCGCATTAGCTCTTTCAGCGTAACTGAAATTTCTAATCTGCGCTATAGTGAGATTGGAGGACATCTTCAGAGCATCGAAGCCTAGATTCTTCTCTAGCACCATCGATATCAATGTTTTCAAAGTGATCTAGAATACGCTAGTATATTATTTAACTAGCATGGCATAGTTCGAGTGGACGCTGGGAGTGGCTGCGATATCGGTGAATCTCCCTCCAGGAATGATTGCAGAGGAAGTCGCCACAGTCATTGTCTCTACAGATGGTGCTGCAAAAGAACTAGCACCAGCAACGGTTGAAGTTGCTGGCGTACTCAAAGAAGGAGGCACAGTCGAGACAATCGGCTCATCCTCATCTGAAGATATCGGGACTACAGTGGGCGAGGCTACACCCAAAAATGTTGCGAAGGAAGGATCGACAGCTTCAAAGCATGCCCCTTCAAAGTCGAGCGCCACCGTTTCATCGGCAGGATCCTTAACAAAGTCAAAGGTTGGCCAACTTCGCCCTCCCCTGAGATATCTTCACCTGAAAAGGAGACAAGAGAAAGTTAATATCAACCTGATGTTAATTTTTCTAAAAGAGGCATAAAGACAACATTTACCCATAGTCGATGGTATATATGTCGCGTCCACAACCAGTACAGCTAAATCATGTCTTAATGATGCTAAACGAGCTGTCATACCTGGAGAAGAGGGTGCACCAACTGACACTGGCGGATAGTCTTCCCAGTCTTCACCAAGATCCACTCGAGGCTCATCGGGTGGAATCTCGTTGGAAATACTTACAGACGAAGTAGGGGTTACTCCTATTATTGGTCTGGATAAAGGTATATAGAATCTTATTATGCTCGGCCTCGGAGGTGATCTCGTAGCACTACCAGAAGAAGTAGTAGCAGCGATCTCGAGCAAAGAATCTTCGGCACTGCCAGCCGAAACTACGGAGGTTCCCTCTCTAAAAGGCGAAGGACCTCTAATCAAAGAATCATCCCCAGCAGGGGAGACGACAGGCTCGCTCCTAGGAGCCCCCTAGTGGAAGCCCTTTTCGGACCACTGGCAATCTTCTTCTTACGAGGGGAAGGCTCTTTCGGAGTGGAAGTCTTCCGTTTCTGGGGGATAACGAGAGGCTCTGCCGGCGGAGTTATCACGTCTCTCGGTATTGTCGTCAAGAACTCGTCTGCCCCGGCGATGTCCTCATTCTCATCCGAGGAAACAGACAAAACCTCATCCCTTGTGGTAGATCTATGGGAGGGCATCCTAAAACTTTTATGCACATTAAAATTATGATGAAAGGTATTTATGGACCCATAGAACTGCGCATATGAGTAAAGGATATGCAACTCCATAGAAAGAGAAGTCACGGGCACAGCAAAAGTCATACCAGTACAACCCATGATGAAGTACCGCCATGCTCTGGCTCCATCAATAAGTCCACCTTTGGACTTGAAGCTGGTAATGGCATTCCCCACATGCAGCTGATTGTACCCAAACTGTCTGGTGAACCGACTGGGCAAATAAGGCTCCAGGTAGCAGTGGTCATCGCTTCAGTACAGCAAATAGGAAGGTCTAATACAGACCAACCAGTAGAAGGCTTCAGGAGAAAGAATGGTCCTCCCATGGCCTCCATCCGTAAGTTTCCTCCCCTGTTGATTGATATGTACAGGGGGAACGATACAGAAGAGCTTCTAGCTGTGGGCAACATTTAACGCCCGCCGACAATCTATGACGGTCGTCACGTTCCAAGAGGAATTCTTGTAATTCAACAAGAAGTTATTTCCTGAACCGCTGGCAGGACCGGAAGACATCACCCTGGTGTTGTGAAGAATTAACCATCCTATTAAGTATAGGAATGGTAATTCCACTCGGGGAAAGCTTTCACACTGCGTATCATCAGCTAGCAGCCCATCAGTAAGGGCCCTCAGGCCTGCTTGTATTCTATATACCATAGCAGGAAGCAGGCCCAGTCTTGCTCCGAACACTAAATGCACTGCAGGCCATAAGGTATTGCGATGGATGCGATATGCATACGCGATGCCAGGCACTACCCAGCGACGAAGCCAGATGGAGAGGAAGCCAGCCAATTGAGCTTCCTTTGACAGAGGCTTACGACAATGCCTCATATAACTGAAGGCTTTTTTGTCTGCAGGGTAACCCTCTATCTCCTCGTCAAAAATATGATCTGAAGCCCCGGCGTCTTCAATAAGGTCATCGACCGTGTTAGCATTGAGCATGCTCAGGAGGTTCAAAGGCCTATCACGACTATCTACCACCTTGTTCGGCTTAATATTTCTAGCCTGGTGGAAGAAGAGATAGGTTGCCCACTTGTTGATGTGAGCCAAATCAGAAGGCTTCTTGTAGAAAGTGGTGCAGGCAAGATAGTGGCACATCAGCTCTTGATATACTGCCACCGCCCGAGGGTTTGTATCCCTCAACTCCCTGTTTGTAGGGACGTACTCTTCATAAGGAACGTCCCCCATTGCCTTGAAATCTCTGCCATCTCATGAAGGGCTAAGCCCAACTCACCCAGCGGAGTGGCAAAAGTTCCAGTGAGCGAGTTGTATCGTTCCATCAAGGCTAAAAACAAGTTAGGGTTGACAGGCAGCCTAATACTTGTGGCGTTCACAGCCGCGAACAAGCCAATACTTTCCAGCTCCGTCTGGAAGTGTTTCAGGGCCCAGGCAGTCAAACTGGCCCATCGAAGATTTCTCGGGCTAAGCCATCCGCTGGTCCGAGGGTTGACCCTGGGGTATATTCCTCGCTGCCCCATAAAGTCATTGCAGAAGGTCGACATCTGAACCGGCTGGATCAACGATGTATCCTCGCTCGGGACACTACCCGACAGTAATCCCCTAAAGGGCACAACAGGGCCCGAAGGACGGCTCATATAGGCCCCTCCGTCGTACTCCTTGATGTATAAAATTTTCCCCAGTCGGCCGTGAAGATCGGGAGTCAGGGTCCATGACATCTTCCTAGGATGTGTAGAGTGGAAGAAGGCAGAAATAGGGTAATCCCTGGGCATCTTTGGCAGATACATCACCGTACCCTCAGCAGTAAACACACAATCCTCCTTCTTGGGCTTGGTTTGGGATTGTTTGTCGATAACATCCCCGAATAAGAAACCAGGTTTCTTATACTCCGTCCCTTCTATGTATCTCAGGGGCTCCCCACTGATCATACTCAGCAGCATGCGTTCTCCCTGGGACGATATAAGGGTTCCCCTTTCTTCAGGATAATTGGCTCCAGAAATAGGGAATGTCACATGGGACAAGTCCTCCAAATAGTTTGAGCTCAACATCCCGACAGTAGAGCCCATAACTTCAGCCAAAGGAGAAATCTGCAAGTCCACTACAAAATATAAGAGAACAAGTTAGTTTCTACACTAGATGCTACACTCTTGCTTTTTATGCCAAAGATTATCAGTTCGAGTTTTTACGCCAGGACTGCAAAAATTTGAGTATTACGCTGGAAACTATTTTCCTGCGCGTAAAACTCAAAGTTTGTAGTATACGCCAAATCTCGACAGTCTGAGTTTTTACGCCAGACTGTAAAATTTTGAGTTTTTACGCTGACACATTAGGAATGTGCGCGTAATAATAAAATATCTCCGTACAGCATCTTCCTCGAAGAGGCTCTCAGTACGAAAGATGACCTTGCGCGTGCACGACAACGTGTGCGAAGGATTTTGTTTTCTCCCGAAGTCTCTACCTGTAATATCCGGAGCACAGCTCGACGACGGAGTGCTGCGTTCCGATCGAGGCTCGTTCAGCCTAATGGGAGTTGCTCGTGCTGAAGTAGTGGAGCGGGAAGAGGAAGCGACCTTCTTTTCCTTAGCAGTGGAAGTCTGTTTAGGTGACATGGCGATTCTGAGTTCTCAAGTAAGAGACGAAGAAGAAGGGTTCTTGAAAAGTAAGGGTTTTGGGAAGGCAGATAAAAGTTTTCTCTTTCCAGACCTTGGACTATTTATAGAGTTCGGATGACTCTTCGAATCCCTAACCAAATCCGATATTTAATATTCGGTTATGATTTGGGACCACGTCAGCCTATCATTTAGAGAAGACGGACAGTCAGTGGATCCAAATTTTATGCGCAGAGCAGATCTATGATTTTACGCTAAGGAGCTTTTATGCTCGAGAAGCTACAAATCTACGGTTTTACGCTCAGAGGCTATAAGTCTACGGTTTTACGCCCAGATGCTTTTACGCTCACGAGCTTTTACGCTCAAGAGGCTACAAACCTACGATTTCACGCTCAGAGGCTACAAATCTATGATTTCACGCTCGAAAGCTTTTCACGCTCAGAGGCTACAAATCTACGATTCTACGCTCAAAAGCTACATACGGCCAATTACAAGGGTTTACGCAGAAGATGCTCCTTTTTTGGCTACAAAATATTCTAAGTACCTAAAATATACAGAGTTCAGCATTGAAGACAACTCTTCTTCTTGGGTCATTTGAAAGTTCATCCAAAGTCTAGTCAGAATACTTTACAAAAAGTTCAAGTATGACTTGGTCGACAGAAACTTCTCGCCTTTTCCAAGGGATTTTCGGGAAATTATTCTTAAAGATGATGATCTGAACAAGAATTCTTCATATCAGAAAAGTGACAGTTCAGAATTCTATGCGACTCCTCGTCCAAAACAGCATGACAGTTTGGATCTTCAACTTAAATGCTAAGGAGTTTTTCTACACGTCTTCTACTACGCGTAAAAGACGGGACGAGGTCAGATATTCTTTTATTAGAGTCGGCGTAAAATTATTCAGACGTGTCGAAGCTGCACACTATTCAGACTTCATCACAGCAAATATAGCAAATCATCAGATGCGTAAAAGAAGATAAATTTATTAATCATGATTACATATGATGAAAATTCAGTCTACAAAGGGTTTTTCATCTTCATGATTACATATGATGGAAATCCTTCTTCTACAAAGGGTTTCTCATTTTTTTTTGAGATCACACCAAGAATCTGTTTTGCCAGGTTCTCGTATTGGTGTAGATCTTTTTCGTCTTCTACAGCAGTTAATCGGCTTCCGCGGCCGATTAACAAGAAAATGATTAATGGCGGAAGGATACATAACTGGGCCTGTGTAAATTATTCAAGCCCATCCTCTATACGCCATGGCAGGCATGCCCTAGATTTGAGTTGGGGGTTCAGACCCAACTCAATACTGGAAGACAGGGCCATAAAGCCTAGTCTCGTCCAGCGCCATGACGGGAAAAAATACAGCTTGCAAGCTGTGTGGTCTAATACGACCCTTCCTCTCTCCTGGACGAATCGCCATATGAAATTGCTGATCATCCCGAGCAAAGGAAGCTATGATATCCTTCCATGATCCATCGTTGCAGAGGACATTTGCTCGAAGATACCTCTTTTTATGGCTCTTTACATGCTGGAAGAACATGATCTTCTTCTTCCTCAAGTCAAACCAACGAAGCTCGACAACCATCTCTTTGTGGTGAAGGAAGTGTGGGAAAAACTGGTTAACCCATTCGCCTTTATATAGGCAAGGAAGAACACACCGAATCCTAACAAACTCCTAAAAATTTGTCGAGAAATCAGCCTCGCAGAACGAGTCAAACTTGACCGTTTCATGCTTTATTCAAAGTGTTTCAAATTACGAGGAATTTGAAAACTTTGAAGGGGGTCTTGTAGAAGCATAAAAAATACGCTGGGGAATCATACGCGTAAAACCCTCAACATGCAGAAAGTCCACGTAAAACAAAGCTCCAGCACTGGGTGTTATGAAACATAATTCCAGAGCCATCGGCGTACAATAGAGCTTCAACGCTATTCAGCGTAAGATAAAGCTCCAGAACAGCCCGCGTAATACAGTATTTCCAGACTGCTTCGGCATAAAAAGGGTACTATATCGCCACTTCGGCATAAAACCCATCTACTTTTAATGCAGCGGAAAGTTGTACGTGGAACTCTTCGTATTCCTCGAATGAACCTGTCAGTAAAGCAGTGAACCTGACTCCTGACAAAGAGTACTGCATGACGATCGAGAGGACGACTGCAATGATGATTCTGCACAGAGCCACAGACTATCGTCTAGTGACATAACCCTTGATATAAGATGTTGTTTACGCATTCAAGGAATACGCTGCCTATTTTACACAGGTAAAGATGAGCTTTTACGCTCAGGAAGAGACGAAACCAACTGCCACGTCAAAAGTTGTTCTTCGTACAGAACTCGAGGCACGTCTCTGCAATTAATGCGTGAGATGGGGGCAGATCTCTGCATTTAATGCATGAGATTTGGTTCTACTTTTAACGACTGGGTGAGCTATAATTAGGGCTAATACGTCCACATCAGCATCCCCGCACATTATGCCAACCAGGCTATTTTTAGCTATAGGAGCACGTTGTACGCTATCTCCTCGAAATACGCCGACCTGGCTATTTTCAACTATAGGAGTATGCTGTACGCTATCTCCTCAAAATATGCCAACTCAGGCTATATTTGCAAAGGTGCGTGGTAAGGCTATCTGTCCCAGAATACGCTCAAAACCTTAGTCAAAGAAGGATAACTGGCTATCTTTACGCTGGACTCGACTTCTACGCCAACGTGACAGCTACTCGGCTTCTACGCCATTAGAATAGCTACTCGGCTTCTATGCCAACATGACAGCTACTTGGCTTCTACGCCAACAGGACAGCTACTTGGCTTCTACGCCAACAGGACAGCTAATTGGCTTCTATGCCAACTTGACAACTATTTGGCTTCTACGCCTACTTGGCTTTTACGCCATCAGAACAGCTATTTGTCTTTTACGCCTATGAGACAGTTATTTGGCTTTTATGCCAACCATCTCTACGCAAGGGGCAGTTATCTACGTGGCTTACATGCTGTGATCTTCGATAAGCGATTATACGCACTACCTCATAATGGGACATGCGTCACACGCCAACTCAGGAGATCATTCATACGTGGGTAGCAGTTATTATAATCGCCGCGTAAAAGGTGCAGCTCTCTCCACTGTTCGGTTTCTACGCCGACTGTAGCTAAACTCTATAAATAGAGACCTCCGGCCACGGAGGTTCAAGGTCCAAAGGTCCAAGGTCGAATCCAGGGAGTGGAATCCAGAGAGACATCAGGCGAAAGGGTCGAATATTTTTCAAGATCAAGAGAGCACATATAGAGATCTTTGGCAACGAGAGTTCAACCTCTCCTGTAGTCTCTGAAGCTTCTTTTTCGTCTTCTACAACACTTCTTCATCAGCTTGTGGTCCAAGGGACAAAGTGATCGACCGCAGATCAGACTCCTATAGAAATATTTCCCCAGAATCAAATTTTTGTACTTAACATCCTCGTATAGGATTAATTATACTTCTTTTTCTTGTTTGTAAACCAAAGAAAGGGTTTCCTATAAACCTAGTTTTAATTTCTTTCGTTTATTATCAAACAATCGCTCGCGCATCTCATCCTCCTTCTCCCAGGTTGACTCACCCGGAGAGTGATGCCTTCACGCGACACGAACCAAAGAAATTATCTGATTCCTCAGCACATTCTCCTTGCGATCCAAAATCTTTACTGGCTGCTCTGGATTACTAGGAGTCGGTCCCACCTCGATCTCCGAGTGATCCAATGCGTGACTAGGGTCTGCTATGTACCATCTCAGCTGTGACATATGGAACACGTTATGAACTCCCTCTAGTGCAGGCGACAAGTCTAGTCGATAGGCTACTGCACCGACCCTTTCAAGAACACTGAAGGGTCCGATAAACTGTGGACTAAGCTTTTCGCCTCCACCAAAGCGAATCGTGTCCCGTGTCGAAGAAATCTGCAGGAACACCAGATCGTCAACCTAAAACAAAATAAGACCTTATCACTCAACTCGAATAAAATAATTATAAACAATCTCAAACAAAATCTAAATTCTATACCTCAAAAACTAAAGGACTCTGGTGGCTATCGGACCAATGCCGCTATCTGTCCTGAGCCACCCGAAGTCTATCCCTGATCAGCTTGACCTTCTCAGCTGCATCTACACCTATTTCAGGCCTCAAGAAAGCTCTTTCTCCAACATCGTCCCAAGATAAGGGAGTACGATATCCCCGTCCATATTGAGCCTCGAATGGTGACATCTCTATACTGGCCTGGTAACTGTTGTTGTAAGCAAAATCTACCAGGTGAAGATAATCCACCCAAGAACTTTCAAAATCTAACACACATGTGCGAAGCATATCCTCCAGAGTCTAAATAGTCCTCTCCGACTGCCCGTCCGTCTGAGGAAGATATGCATACTAAACTTGAGCTGGGTGCCCAAGCTATCCTGCAAACTTCTCTAGAAGTGGGATGTGAAGCGGCTATTTTGATCTGAAACTATACTTATAGGAACCCCATGTATCATGATGATCTGCATCACCTACATCTCTACCAGCTTCCCTGTAGACAAACCCACGGCCAATTTAGTCAACCTGTGTACGATAACCCAAATTATGTCTTTTTCTTCCAGAGATCGTGGAAGTCTGGACACAAAATCCTTAGAAATGTGCTCCCACTTCCACTCTAGAATGAGTAATGGAAGAACATGCCCCAAGAAATTCTAATCTTCTATGGATCGACAAAAATTCTATCTCCGGTAACAACATGCCCCAAGAAATCTACCTGATCCAGGAAGAACTCATACTTCGATAGCTTTCTGTACAGCTTATTCTTACTGAGAGTCTCTAACACAATCCCTAGGTGCTCCTCATGCTCCTCTGGTGTCTTCGAATAGATCAGAATATCATCGATGAACACTACCACGAACTTGTCAAGATACTGGTGGAATACCTTGTTCATTAAGTTCATAAATACTGCTGGGGCATTGGTCAACCCAAATGGCATCACCAAGAACTAATAATGACCATAACGAGTCCGAAAGGCAGCCTTTAGAATATCCTATGTCTTCTCTTTTATCTAGTGGTAGCCTGACCTCAGATCTATCTTCGAAAATACCTTCGCGCTGCTCAACTGATCGAAGAGATCACCAATCATCGACAGCGAATATTTGTTCTTAATAGTGAGGTTGTTCAGAGCCCTGTAATCGATGCACATGCATACCGATCAATCCTTTTTCGGAATAAACAATACCGGAGCACCCCAAGGTAAAGAACTGGATCTGATAAACCCTTTATCTTGCAGCTCAACCACTTGCTTCTTCAGCTCTTCCATCTCACTGTTGTTGATTCTATGGATATGTTACAAAATTGGTTGTGCTTCTGGCACCCAGTCTATAGAGAATAAAACATCACTATCTGGCGGTAATCCCGATAACTCCTCTGGAAATACATCCAAGAACTCTTCTATCAAGGGATGAGGCAACTCCTTCTCTTCTACTATGGCTCCACAGATAAAACCATCACCCTCCTCCGTTGCTTCTCTGGCAAACTCGTACTCTGGCTCTCCTGGAGGACTGATCAAAACTCTACCACCTCTGTAATCTATACTAGCATGGTGCCTACTCAACCAATCCATCCCGAGTATAATATCGTAGCCCGGAAGTGGTATTACGAGTAGACATGCACTAAGCTCCCGGCCTCCCAGAATAACTCTCTGATCCTTGCAACCATCACTCACCAGGATAATGCCTCCTCAAGTCATGATCTTGCAAGTTGTTACACCCATTTTCAGATTAGGTATTTCTTGAATTTCTAATATTTAAATTTATTTTTTAATAATATATTTCTGCAGTATTTGTATGATGCTTCCTGTTATTTGTATTTATTCCTGTTGTCTAAAGAGACTACCCAAAACTAGTAGAATACCCATTGGCATTGCCATGGACCCGTGTGTAGGATGGATACCTAAATCGGTTCACTTTTGGAATAACTAAGGCTATTTTTAATGGTTGAGATTTGTTGGAGAATGTTATGACTAAATCCTATGGCTAATATCATTTTCCCTACTTAGTATATATATGAGAGTTTTCTTTCTCCTCCTTCATTCTTGTTCATTTCTACTTTCTTTCTTCTTTATTCTTTCTTTGCTCCTTTCCCTCATGACCAAACCCTAACCCTAGGGAGAAATCACCGTGACTTATACCATGAGAGGTAGAGGCTAAGAAGCCACTCCAACAAGTACATCTTGCTCAAATGATAAAGCCATAAAATTTTGAATTTTATTTATATTGTGTAAATTTAAAATATGTTTGATAGAAAATATTTACCTTGATGTTCTCATCTAATTTAGTTATTGGAGTTTTGGATTTTGATGGATACTTTAGAGTAGATCTGAGTTTCAAGATTTAAAATTTTCCATGTATTTTCCTGGTTTTAATCTACTAAAACTTGGTATCTTTAAAATCTAGTTGTTTTATATGATTGAGCACTTTATTTTGAGCATTTTGGCTTTTGGTTTACTTGATTTGGAGTTAAAATAAAGATTTTATGAAGAAAACAAGTTTTTCGTAATTTTTTGGAGCATTTTCCATGGAGTTAGTGTTGTTTTAGGACTATGGAGTTCCATGCGCCCAGCTCCATGCACCCTCTTCCAGCATGCACCCATCTTGTTGGGTACATGACTGATTTGTATGCGCACTGCATCCATGCACCCTGCATTCCCTGCATCCTGTATTCCCTGCATGCGTCCAGATCGCATATGCGGCCAACTTTTCCATGCGCCTGGTTTTATCATGCGTTCCTTCCATTTTCTTAGGATTTTTTTGTGTGTATTATATAGTTGGATATTGTTCTCTTATAATTTAACACATGTTCTGACCCTTAAGACACCGTGGAAATTATTGTGTATGTTAAACTACTGTATTTGGCATTGCACAACCGAGTGTGAATATTGCCCAATATATCGCGTGTTGCGGATACAATAAGTTCCCCAGTGATAACTCGTGAATAGCTCATACCCGTAACTCATCATCCTAGGAAGTTTCTCGAGTGTCCATGACTCGAGAACTTGAAATAATTTGGTAATGATTAGACAAGATAATATTTACCTAGATCATTGGGAGGGAAGACTATTGCACTACCGGCTACCCCGATCTACAAGGGCCCCATGAGGAATGGGCCAACCCTGCTAGACAAGGGTCCCATAACCTACCAAGTTTACGTATGCCCCGATACATATAAGACTTTATGATGTACCGTGGTAGTCATATGATTTGTTGTATAATATGGTTACAATATCTGTGATATGTTGCGGTACTTATAAAATAATTTTATATATAAGTTTATGTTCACAATACAAGTTTTTATGCAATATTCTGTTATAATATAAGTTTACATTCAATTTTATGCCATTAGATAAAATTATGATTTTAAGATCAAGTCTATGTTTATCTGTGACAAGTTACAATTTATATTTTGTGTAATGTGACTAGTTCAATTACAAGCATACCCTTGGCCATCCGGGTTGAGTGTAGTGCCGGTGGTAGCGATATTCTTCAAAACATGTATTTGTTAGTAATTAGGTTTATGATAATCTTAGTTAGTTAATTATAGCAAGCCGTATGCATGTTTGGCCGTTATATGTTGGTTGCTTTGTCTGACAAGCTCACCCTGTTATATTCTATTTTCTTTTGGCGCATGGTTAGAGTTCAAAGTTCTGCTCGGGTGAAGATCTGTAACATCGGTCCTTGTTTGGTTTAAGGGTTGTGGTCCTGATCTAGAGTAGTTCCTATACCCTTTTGCCGCTCGTCGCCTTATCTTTCTTTATAGTTAGTTTGTTATTAGTGCACCTGTCCTTATAGTTATTTTATTGAGATAAGTACATTGGTACCGTATAAGTCTCGACCCATATTTATTTTTATATAGGTCTCTTTTCTGCTAATGTTATGATGTATTTTATCTACAATATTGAGTTTGTTTGTGGTACTTATTGCTTAGGGTTCGGACCCCACTAGTTTTGCTTGGCCAGATTTACCCAAAGAGAAGCAGGATCCTACGTACTTCCAGCAATATGGCTCACACTCGTAGGACTGCGGCCGAAGCTCGCGAGTGGGTTTTCTTCTTCCACCCCTTATTTTGATTTCTCATTTTGTGGTGTCAGCAAGGGGGCAGAGTTAGCTCCTTATATTTTTGAGACTACGATCAATATGATGTATATATTAGACCATGGCTAGTATATTTGATCATATGTAATTATACTCTGATAGTGCAATATTTTGTATTCACTAGTTTCATGATCATATGTGATATGTATTTTGGGATGCCTCTTTATATTCATGTGTAATATACTCTTGAAATTATTGTTGATGGATTGAGATACTAGGATTTGTCGGCCTTAGAACTGACATCGTAGCATGCTAGAGTCCACCCATTTGTCTTCTAGACAACCTTAGCA
Source organism: Iris macrosiphon (assembly GCA_036927795.1). Classification (NCBI taxonomy): domain Eukaryota; kingdom Viridiplantae; phylum Streptophyta; class Magnoliopsida; order Asparagales; family Iridaceae; genus Iris; species Iris macrosiphon. The sequence continues at coordinate 155,590,498 of JAYESA010000009.1, forward strand.
CATTGTGGCTTACTTCGGTATTCTGCAAGGTGTGGTTGTCCATGTCAGTCCTCGTAATTACCCAGTATTCTGGGAGCGGGGCATGACAAAGTTTTAGTGGTTGTCCATGCAGGTCTATTTTTCAGACTTGTGGGGGGACTCATCTTGTTAGAATCTAAATCCTTTATTTACTACCTGAACCTGCACCTTCCCGTTCCCCTTGAATTGAAAACTAGCTTAGCATGATTATTCCATTCCTGTCCCTTATTGATTGCCTTGTGTCCTAATCATTCAGGGATACCCCACTTGCTCCTCCTTCTTAAGGTTCTGTTGTACCGCAAGTAGATCTAGTAATAGGCCAGGATCAGGCCCTTCCATTGAACCAAGGACAAGTTGTTACTACCACTTTTTCTAGGAAATGGTATTATGGTCATTTTATACTTTGTGCATGTTGTATATTTATTTATAGTATTATTTATTATTTTTAGATATTGTATTATAATTTAGACTTGTGTTAGTGGACCTAACTAGACAAGACTTGACTAATGGGCCAATATTTATTTTAGTTAGACTCGAGCCCAATAACTTGCCCAAATCCTTAAGTTAGTAATTTGATTAGTCAAACCATTAGGATTAGAACATTTCTTCCTTAATCCTTTTATTTATGACAAACCAATAGGGGTATTTGGATCTTTGTACCATTGCTTGGGGAAGGGGTAAGTGGCCGGACCCTATAGAGAGGAGAGGTTCTCTCTCATCCCTCTTATTTTATTCCAATTGCTTTCCACTTGGTGTTCTTCCCCAATTCAACCCATCTCTCCACAAAATTCCTACCAAATAACTTCCAACTACTCTCATTCTTTACCATTAGTAGATCTAGAACCAAGGAAAAGGCAAAGAATACTAAGGAGGAGGAGATTGCACAAGTTGAGGGCTCTTTGTGTCCAATTGGAGACTTGTATTGGGAATCTATTTCCCAATAGGTATAATTTAAAAAATTTCTTATAATTAGACTCTAAATCTATATTTTAATCATTAGGAATCCTTTCATATGTTAGGGCTACCTATAGGAAGTAGAATTGACTCCTAGGGACCCGTATTGTGAATGTTATGGTGTATTTTGTGCCCAATTTAGGAAAATTTTGAGATTGGTGCACCATGTGTTTGTCAATAGGTCTAATATACCAAATTAGCATATGTTTGATTGTGTAAGACTAGTATCATATCCAAAATTAGATACGAGTAGGCCATATCATGGCAATTTAGTGATACATGTTGATTTGGAGGTTTTCTTTCCGACACGGGAGCTACACATGTCATATTTTGCCATGAGCATATAGATATGTAGGTAGCACTTTGTATTGCTCTTAATTATGATATTTGACTTGTTCATAGTCTTTGGAGAGAGTTTGGGGATGTGTTGGAATCGTATCGCAAGTGTATCATATAACTAGTGTGATACAGGTGCGATGCATTCCACATGTTTGATGAAATGTTAATACTCTAATTAGTGGTATTTATATCTATTTTAGATTGATATTAGTAGAGAGTATCATAGTTTTTGGTGCACCATAGTGTGATGCATACTAGGTGTTTGATGGTGGTATCATATAGTTGATTTTTATTATTAGTTTGGTATATGTGGTGTACCATTGTTCCATACTTTACTTATCTAGGTCATACTAGCTACATTAGGATACTAAGATACCATATAGGCTAATATTAACATACAACCTACCCTAGTTATTAATACTAGAGGTGGGCTCATACAACCTAGAAATAGTTAGTTTGACCAAGTTTGACCTAGAGTTGACCTAGTTTGACTGTTTTGACTTTGACTTGGCCTAATGACCCCAGAAATGGACTAGTTTAACTTGTATTCATTTTAAAACCTTGTATTAATGTAATATTCCATATTTAGCTCTCCGAGGCACCGTTTCGGACATCTTTGATACTGTTCACCAAATTTTAGGCGAGTACATTCACTGACAGTTTCTCGTTTATGATATCATCAATGTTTCTTGTATTTAGTGTAGATATACTTGATTTTTCTGACACTTGGTTTCATGGATTGATATTCTTGGATTTCGTTATATAATGTTATTTCTGGTAGTTCCTGGCGTATTTTTTATGCGAGCCAGTTTTTCTTATACATGTATGGATACTGATTCATGAGAAGACTAGCTCACTTCTCATGGAATCCCGTGTCATAGCGTATTATATTTTGATCCACTATACTAGTTGGGGGCCAGAGTATTTAGTGCAGATATGTGATCATACCCCGCAGTTCTTGTTTTTCTTGTATAGTGTTAATCATATACACACGTATGATTAACTAGGCCATGATTCCCTAGCAAGTTCCCAAGCCGATCACATGTTGTCACTAGTACTCACTCACTTAGATGTACTTCTTGATTCTATATATGATGTTCAAATCTCTTGTATATATTTTTCGTATTTTCTTATTCCTTTATATTTCTACCATGGCTATTCATCTTGTATATGCTCTCTATTTACTGCTACATAGTTTCTATTATTTATTGGAACTGCTGTGAGAGGTGTACTTTGCTCCAATTCTGATTGGATATATTTGTCCAGATGACACTAAGGAGTAGTATCCCACTCACTATGGGCCTCAGGATGTAGTTGACTTAGAGCTAGAGATTGTGGCTCAGGAGGGACTCATCCTAGTTGAGATAGACAATACTTTACCTATAGCTCTGTAGATAGGTTATTTTGTACTGGATTTCTCTCCAGCTATTCACAGTTAATACACTTTTCATTTGGGACTCATTGGATTTTATCTTATGTCTTGTGAGTTGTTTTTGACTCTTCAGTTCTTTATATCATATTCGTGTGTTATTCCATCTTATAGTTTTGTGATTGAGTATTCATATTTCATTGGTAGCATTATATATCTTGATGATCATTATTTTTAGATAGTATAGTTTACCCAAACATCATTCTATCGTCGATGCTGCGGCGTAGGTTGGATGTAGCCCTTACATCGGGTACGGGTCATGACACAAGCGTTAGTACCTCTCCATAGTGGGCTCCGTCAGCCACTCAAGTCCAATCAGCACAGTTAGTTCTACCAATCTTGCCGGGATGGCTAGTCCAGTCTGCTCCACCGTTCATACCAGCTCAGCCAACCCAGTCAACCCAAATAATACCACCAGTTCTTGCATTACAACCAGGGCAGGCAGGCTCGCAGGCTATGTTAGGGATAATCCAAGCCATGATGATGGTATAACAGCAACAACAACAACAACAACTCTAACTCTAGCAACAAGTGGTCCAACTTTGCCAACAGTTTCAGCAAGGACAAGAATTAACCAACATGACTCTTTGCTATGGAGTTAGAGTAGCACTCGAGACCAGTGGGCATTATAGTCTCAACTCGGCATCCAACGTCAATCGCTTGCGTCCAATTAAGTTTTTTGGCACTGAGGATACAACTTCAGCAGATTCTTGGCTTCAGAATTTTGAGGCCATCCTGGATGCGACTAAGACCCCCGAGGATGAGAAGGTAGCAGTTGTAAAACTATAGCTAACATATCTTGCCCGAGATTAGTGGGCAGTACAAGAAATGATGCTTTCGAAGCCTATTGACTGGCATACGTTCAAGGAGCGCTTACAGAAAAAGTATTTCCAGACAACCGCCAAGTTCCAGCTCCAGCAGCAGTTCATCAACCTCCGTCAGCAAACGAGATCAGTTGACCAGTATGGGCCAAGTTTTGCCGATTTAACCGATTTTTTCCTCATATGGTATCTTTCGAGGAAGATCGAGCTAAGATATTTGAGCAAGGTTTGCATCTAGAGCTCCAGCAAATTATCGTGGGCCATAATTATGCTACCTATAATACAGTACTCATGGCAGCTACGTCCCAAGAACTTGCTGGCCCAAGAATAGTAGCAAGGAACGGACGCCAGAAGAGGTCCCACTTATCCATTAGAGGCATCGGTATTCATTTGTCACCTCCAGTACCAGCAGACAGAGCTCCTCGTATGTCTGTTCCTCCAACCCCAACTATAACCTCAATGTAATCCACCAGGCAGTCAGCATCAACATGATATTGCTACTGTGGCAAACCAGGGCACACCAAAAATTAGTATATGAGGGCCAACGACCAGTGTCTCAGATGTGGGATATCTGACCATATGATTGGTTCATGTTCGATTCTATACCCCGAGGCTTCTTCACTCCGACAGTTAATAGCTCCATCTCAGGTAGTGGTTGAAGGCCCGAGGGGACCATCATTAGACGTTCGACCACTAGACCAGCATCCTCTCCTGGCGTAGACTTAGCAGTTCCAACAGCAACGTCCATCTCAGTTTGTGCAATTCCAGCAAGCCCATCAAGCAAGGCAAAAGCAGTAGCAAGTTAGAGCCACAGCCCCTAGGCGTGAGCGAGTAGAAGGATTCAGCAACCTGGAGCAGTTGATAGCCGAAGGCACTACGATATGGGTGATATTTTCTAATTTTCCTTAGTTTGTCTTAACCTTGGGTTCTTGTCGAACGATCTTGTTTTCAATATTCCCAGAGTGCAACAGTCGTCTCGATTCTTCGTCGAGCAGGGACGAGTCCTCGTTCCATTTTTTTGCCTCCGTATCTCATGGTGCTTGATTCTCATCATGTGTCCCGATTGCGAAGGTACGTTATGGATTAGACTCATGATCTCGATATAGTCGTTGGTACCGACTTACCTCAAGGTTTGGCTCTTGTCCATTTTTTTCAGTATAGGCAAGCGAGGACAAATTCCTATTTGACCAGCTTAGGGGTATATGTAACCATATGCCTTAATTTTTCTATGTGTAATTATTAATTTCTGCAGTTATTTCTTTTATTCTAGTTATTTGCTTGATGTGATTTATTTTCTGACAAGTGATTTATGATTTCCTGAGCCTTCTAGCGTATTTTCTAGCTCTACTAGCCTTAGTAAAATTTTGAGGACAAATTTTTTCTAAGTTGGGTAGAGATGTCACACCCGTTTCCAAATTTGGTATTTTTGAATTTCTGATATTTAAATTTATTTTTTGATAATGTATTTCTGTTGTATTTGCATGATGCTTCCTGTCATTTGTATTTATTCCTGTTGTATAGAGAGACTATCCAAGACCAGTAGAATATCCATTGGCATTGTCATGGACCCGTGTCAGGACCTGTATCTTGGATGGATACCTGACTCAGTTTACTTTTGGAACCACTAAGCCAATTTTAATGATTGAGATTTGTTGGAGAGTGTTATGACTAAATCCTATGGCTAACCTCATTTTTCCCCACTTAGTATATATATGAGATTTTTCTCTTTCCCCCCTTATTCTTCTTTATTTCCACTTTCTTTCTTCTTTCTCCATCCTTTGATCCTTTTTCTCAAGACCAAATCCTAACCCTAGGGAGAAGTTGCTGTGACTTGGACCATGAGAGGTAGAGGCTAAGAAGCCAATCCAGACAAGTACATCTTGCTCAAATGATAAAGCCATAATCTTTTTAATTTTATTTATATTATGTAAATTTAAAATATATTTGATAGAAAATATTTACCTTGATGTTCTCATCTAATTTAGTTCTTGGAGTTTTAGGTTTTGATGGATGATTTGGGGTAGATCTAAGTTTCAAGATTTGGATTTTTTTTGGGTTCCATGTGTTTTCTTAGTTATGATCTATTAAATTTTTTATCTTTAAAAACTAGTAGTTCTATGTGATAGAGCACTTCATTTCGATCATTTTGGCGTTTGATTCACTTGATTTGGAGTTAAAATGAAATTTTTATGAAGAAAATAAAATTGTTAGAATTTTTTGGAGCTTTTTCCATGGAGTTGGTGCTGATTTGGGACAATGGAGTTCCATGCGCCCTCTTCCAGCATGTGCCTATCTTATTGGACACATGATTAATTTGCATGCGCCCTACATCCATGCGTCCTACATGCGCCCTACATGCCATGCGTCCTGTATTCCTTGCGTCCTGCATTTCCTGCATGCGTCCAGATCGCATATGTGGCCAACTTTTTTATGCGCCTGGTTTTATCATGTATTCCTTCCATTTTTCTTTGGATGTTTCTTTGTTTATTATATAGTTGGATGTTGTGATCTTACAATTAACACATGTTTTGCCCCTTAAGACACCGTAGAAATTATTGTGTATGTTAACCTATTACATTTGGCATTGGGCTATCGAGTATGAGTATTGCACAATGTATCGCGTATTGTGGATACGATAAGTTTACCAGTGATAACTCGTGAATAGCTCATACCCATAACTCATCATCCTAAGAAGTTTTTCGAGGGTCCGTAACTCGTGAAATTGAAACAATTTGGTAATGATTAGACATGATAAGATTCACCTAGTTCATTAGAAGGGAATCATATTACGCTACCGGCTACCCCAATCTCCTAGGGCCCCAAGAGGCATTGTCATGACCCGCACCCGATGTAGGGATGCAAGTAGTGAACAACGCCCAGCCTACGCTGTAACACCCCGTTCCGTTCAAGCGAACTGCCGATTCAAACGACAAAAGTGCATGTCCCGACCCGCTTTGCTCAAGCGAGAATACTCGTTTAAGGCAAAGGATATCCAGACTTGTACCTATAGGAATCCGCCTTAGGCTTTCAGAGACTCGCTTGACGTATCGCTCAACTGAGGTGAATCATCGCTAAGGTGGGTGGCTACGATAAACTTGTCTTTGCTTAGACAGCACACATAAAATCTGGAATGATACACGCTAGTCGCTAGGTGAATCACCCATGCATGCTAATAAGAATCCAACGCACCTAGCTAAGGGAATAATCCTAACTTTTATTGCTTATGCTAGAACATGGAAATAAAATATTGCTTATATATGTTCAGACCCTCGCATGCTACCCTAGAACGTGTCGCTCGGAAAGTCCCTTACGATCTCATTCCTCGGCTTACCTTCGTCCCGAGCTAACGTGAATGTTTATGTTTATACAAATGCATGCTTGTTTGCTTGTATGTTGCCTTGTTTTCATCCAAACCCCGGGAGACTACTAAGTAGTCGTTTCATGCATGAATGAACATGAAAGTCTCTGGGACCGTTAGGTCACCAAGGCAATTCCTGAACCAGGGAATTCACACCATGAATGAATGAATCCCTGAATCAAAGCTCGTGGAGCAAACTACTGAATTAACTGGCCTAGAAATTGATACACTACTGTGAATGAATACTGCCTCAACAAGTTCTGTATATATACTACCTCGAACTCGTTCCATACCAAACTTGTTCTATATATACATATAATGCCTCGAACTTGTTCCTGTACCAGAGCAAAAACCTGAAGTATAGAGACTTGCATGTCGCGGACAACTTGGAAACAAGGTCATTGGGTTCCACAGACGATTTTTGGGGCACCGGTGCCGATCCGATCCGGATGGAACTTCACGTTAGTCTACTGCATCTGGACAAGATGGTCTGCAGCCACTACTGAATATTTGTTGCTTTCCATCCTTGTTCAAGACTAAAACTGGTCCTTTATGGCTATGCCAGCGACAACTGTTCATATAGATAAGTCATCCTCGCTTAGCGGCTATCCGCGTACGAGTTATTACATCGCATCAAGAAACAACTGAACACCTGAACGATCATGATACAACAATACTCGTGTTGCATATGCTATTGCCTTGGTTTTCATTATGAATGCCCCTGAATGTTTATGCATGTCCGTGCTTGAATTAATAATATTTGCGTTGGACAGGGAAGGCCAAATGGTAAGTTGGTAAGTCTTACCGTGTTTTCTCTCATGTCGTACGGCGCACTGCCACACGAGTTAGGCTATTCAATATTTGCATGAAACTGATCCTAAGGCAACTAGAAAGACAACTTAATAGTTGATGCATGAAACTTATATTACGTGTTTGTATTTATCGAGCGGGCGAGTAGCTTCCCCACCAGTGCATTCAATGTACTGATAATCCACCAGATTGTATGCAGGGTACGGGAGAACCTTGTTTGATGCGGATGCTCCTTCGTGCATGCTAAGGCGTGGAGATCACTCTGATGTAGCGTTGCATCCGGAACTGAAGCACACATATAAGACATAATATTATGAACATTGCCTGAACATCGCCTGTACAAATCATTCCACAATTGTAGCCACTTGGCACGCTTTTACTGTTTCAGAGAGAGAGGCTTGAGCGACTTATAATCTCGGCTATACGCCGTCTGTAACACTTGCTTATATCAATAAAGAGTTGCTTACTTCTACTAGTGTTATTCAATGCTTCCGCTATATTGTCAACTCAGTGAACTTATTACCGATCGTCTACGCGTTCATGACTCTGCTGCACTCGGACAATATGTACGACTCTGTGGCTTAGAACTCTTACCGCCAGCCAATGAACCACGGCCTTGCACGGGCGTGGCTCACGCTCGTGCGGCATCACGCCCGGATGGGTCAAAGCGATCGTTCTGCGGGAGCGCTGGCGCGGTGATTCTCGCCTAGTAGGAACGGCCGATTTAGCCTGCGGGAGATTGGGGCGTGACATAAGCCACAACATCAATGGTAGAACGCTTTTGGGTAAACTATCTATCAATTTAAACATGGCACCAATAATATGAATATACTTAATCACAGATCTATAGATGGAACAAACACGAATATGATAAAAGAATAGAAGAGTCACAATATAACTTATGAGACAAATAATATCAAATGAGTCAGAGAAACTAATAAAAGTAAGCTGGAGACAAATCCAGTACAAAAGGAATAACTAAGATGCTACATGTCCCGGGTCGTCTGTCTCAGTCGGGATGAGACCCTCCTGAGCCAAGGTCTCTGGCTCTAAGCCCACAATATCCTGAGATCCGTAATGAGTGGGGTACCACTCCTCAGTATCATCTGGAAAAAATATATCCAGTCAGGAAAGGAGCAGAGTACATCTTTAACAGCAGTTCTAGTAAATGATATAAACTATGTAATAGTAAATAAATATGAATATACAAGATGCAACATATAGATACACGAGATATACAATAAGAAAATACTGAAATAAATACAAGAATAAACAATATGGCAATGAACAAGAATACTAATGACTAAGTGAGTGAGTGCTAGCTTTAACATATGATCGGCTTGGGAACTTGCACAAGGATAAGGGCCTGGTTAGTTATACGTGCGGTGTATGACCAACACTCATAAGGAACAAGACATGCACAAGGAGGGTATGATCACATATCTATACTAAATACTTCCTGCCCCCGACTGGTATAGTGGATCCAACCATGATACGTTATGACACGTGATTCAATGGGTAGGTAGCTATTCTCCCCAAGAATTAGTGTCTGTATATGTACAAAAAAAACAAGGAAACAAGGCTTGCACAAGATAAACCATACATACCAAGAAATAACATCTCATGACAAGATCCGAATATACCAATCCGTATAACCATCGTATCAAGATATCAACGATATCTACACTAAATATAAGAGACATAGAGGATATCATAAATCAACTATCAGAGAATGTACTCGCCTGAAATCCGGTGAACAGTATCACATATGTCCGGTACGGTGCCTCGAAGACCTAGATATGGAATATAATATCAATACAAGGTTTTAGGATGAAAATAAATTAAACAGGCCAACATCTATATCAAAGAGCCATTTCTAAGTCAAAAAAGTTAAACTAGGTCAACTCTAAGTCAAACTGGTCAAACTTGGTCAAACTACCTATTTTTAGGTTGTATGATTCTATCTCTAGGATATTGGGTCCATACACTATATAACTAAGCCACACTAGCTAATTAGGATACTAAGATACCGTATCACAAGATACGCAAAAAATTAGATAGGAATATATCACAATATGCATATAAAATCACATTATATAATAATTCTAACTAAGCTAATGCTAAGTTGATATCTTGGCTTTGAACCAATGCGATATCGTACCACTATACCCCCATCATGATACTCAAATCCAATATCTTGAGTATCGACCCGATACCTTGACATTTACCTTGGTATCACAAGGTAAAGTCACTCTAGTATATAGCTAACTACCCCAAACTCAATCATATACTAATATATATAATCTAATACAACTACCAAACTAATCACTAACTACTAATACATATATATGTGCATATACATACCTACATATATATAACTTAGAGATACATAAGTATATATGTATAGATCTAACTTACTAATTAATCATAAGTACATACATATAGATAGCTTAAATAACTAGATAACTAGCTAAACTATATGTATACATATCTATTTATAACTACTAACAAACTAACTACCCAAAGTTGCTACTGCTTGCACTGAATGCCATTGCTGAATATACTAGCTGTTATGGTGTAAAACTGTACATGGCTGTTGTTGGTATCCTACTATAGCTCGGGTAAATGTTGATTTGCTGTGGCTGCTTGTACTGTATACGCTATAACTCGCTACTGCTGCTGTAAAGTGTACTGTTGCTACTCTGTCTTGCAATTACTGCTGCTGTTGTACTAGATATTGATGTTCAGGATAAGGCCTACACGTATCCAATTATGGATACGACTCTAGCCACAAATAATTAAACACATGTCAATTTGGTCTAATTGACCAATTGACAAACACAACATATGTCAATCTCGGAATTCTCCCAAATTTGACACAAAATATACTATAACTTTCTCCATAGGCCTCATATGAACCTAATTCCAATTTCTATGGGTAGCCTCATTATATGGGATGGTTCCTAATGATTAAAACACAAATTTAAAACCTAATTAAAGAGAGAAAACTGAATTATATTTATTGGGAGATAGATTCCTAATACAACCTCCAAAATTTGTGAAATGAGCCTTCAACTTGTAGATCCTTGCTCCTCTTTGTAGATCCTTGCTTTCTCCTTATAGGTCCTTTCTCTACTAGCCTCCAATGGTGATTTGGGAAGGAAATTGGGTGGAATTGACGTGGGAATGAAGAAATTGGGAAGAAGGAATTCTAGATCTAGAATTGGAGTAAAAAATAAGGAGAGAGAAATTCCCCCCTCTACTTAAGTGGCCGACCCCCTTAGCCCCTTTCTCAAGCTACTATGAAATGTCAAATATACCCCTTGGGCCTCTCATGAAGAAATAATTAAGGAGGGAAGGTTCTAATCTAGTGGGTTTAATTAAATTAATCCTCCTCCTAATGAATGGGCTTATAATTGGGCTCAATTCTAACTAATTGTAAATATTGGTCCATGGATCTAATATAAACTAGTTAAGTCTACTAACACAATTTCAAAATAATAAACTAACATCTAACAATAATCAAATAATATAATAAATAACTATACAACATGCACAATATTTAATTAATTATAAAATAACCAAAATATCCTCTCCTAGAAAATATGGTAGTGACAAGTCTACTCCCCTTAAAATAATTTCGTCCTCAAAATTCAAAGAAGAAACTACTACCAGAAAATAACAGAACAGAACAAAAAGAACAGAGCAAAACTAGGAAAGAACATACCTCAAGGCATAAACAAATATGGGTAACGCTTTCGCATTTTATCCTCTCTCTCCCAGGTAGACTCCCCCAGAGAGTGATGCTTCCATGTGATGCGTACCAAGAAAATAGTCTGGTTCCTCGGCACATTTTCTCTCTGATCCAGAATCTCAACTGGCTGCTCTGGATAGCTAAGAGTAGGGCCCACCTCTATCTCCGAGTGATCCAACATGTGACTAAGATCCGCCATGTACCATCTTATCTGTGATATGTGAAACACATTGTGCACTCCCTACAATATAGGTGGCAAGTCTAGTCTGTAAACAACTGTACCGACCCTTTCTAGAATAGTGAAAGGTCCGATAAATTTTGGACTAAGCTTCCCGCCTCCACCGAAGCGAATCGGGCCTCGCGCCGGAGAAATCCTCAGAAATACCAAACTACCAACCTAGAATAAAATAAAACCTTAAGAACTTAATCTATAACAAACAACTAATATCAAGCACAAAATAAAAATCTAAAACTATACCTCAAACTCTAAAGGTCTCCGGTGGCTATCGGCCCAATGCCGCTGTCTGTCCTGCGCTACTCGAAGTCTGTCTCTGATCAGCTTAACATTCTCCGCTGCATCAACAACCATCTTTGGCCCTAGCAAAATTCTTTCTCCAACATCGTCCCATGATAAAGGAGTAAGACATCTTCGACCGTATAGAGCCTCAAATAGTGACATCTCTATACTATCCTGGTAGCTGTTGTTGTAAGCAAACTCTACCAAATAGGGATGGTCCTCCCATGATCCCCTAAAATCTAGTACACAAGTACACAACATATCCTTGAGAGTCTGAATAGTCCTCTCTGACTGCCCATATGTCTGGGGATGATATGTAGTACTAAACTTTTGTTGGGTGCCCAAACTCGCCTACAAACTCCTCCATAAATGAGAAGTGAAACGACTATCCCGATCTGAGATTATGCTGATGGGAACCCCATGTATCCTGATGATCTGCCTCACATATATCTCTGCCAGCTTCTCCGTAGACAAACCCACCTTGAAAGGCAAAAAGTGAGCCGACTTGGTCAACCTGTCAACGATGACCCAAATCGCGTCTTTCCTTCCTGGAGATCGTGGAAGTCCGGACACAAAATCTATAGTAATGTGCTTCCACTTCTACTCTGGAATGGGTAATGGCTGAAGTAAACTGCCTGGCCTCTGCCTTTCGGCTTTCACCTGCTGGCACACTAAGCATCTGGATACAAACTATGCCACTTTCCTCTTCATGCCATACCACCACACACTCTCTCACATATCCCGATACATCTTGTTGGCACCTAGATGTATGGAATACTGAGAGCGATGCGCTTCCTAAAATTTCTTCTCGTGCAGCTCCCCACTAGGCATACACAATCTAATACCATGGCGTAAAGAACCATCCTCAGCAATGGTAAAATCATCCTCCAATCCTGCTCTTACCTGAGCTCTGATGCTCTTCAGAGATACATCCTCATACTGGGCTATCTTGATCATGTCCATCAATTCTGAGTGTATATACAATCCCCACATCTGCATAACAAAACCAGAAACTATCACCTCAATGCCCAAGCTCTCCAAGTCCTCCAACAAATATCGATCCTGCATCAAGAACATAGTTACCAGATACCTGCTCAAGGCATCGGCAACTACATTGACTTTTCCAGGATAATACTGCAAAGATATATCAAAATCCTTCATTATTTCCATCCACCAATGCTGCCTCATGTTCAACTCCTTCTGGGTGAAAATGTACTTCAAACTCTTGTGGTCTGTGAAGATCTCTACACGCTCTCCATATAAATAGTGTTTCCATAACTTCAGGACAAAGATGACTGCTGCCAACTCCAATTCATGGGTAGGATAGTTCTTCTCATGATGACGTAATTGCCTGGATGCATAGGCAATCACCTTTCCATTCTGCTAAAGAACACAACCCAAACCTTTCCCTGATGCATCACTATAAATAGTGAAACCTCCAAACCCTGATGGCAACGTCAAAGTAGGAGCAAATATCAACCTATTCTTCAATTCCTCAAAAGCAACCTGGCACTCCTCTGTCCAAATAAACTCTACATCCTTCCTGGTGAGTCTGGTCATCGGTTCGACAATCCTCGAAAATTTTTGCACAAACTTCGTGTAGTAGCCTGCTAGACCCAAGAAACTCCTGATTTCTGCTACTGAACTAGGGTCTTCCAGGACTACACTGCTGTGATTTTCTTCAGATCCACTGAAATTCCATCACCAGTCATAACATGTCCCAAGAACTCTACCTTGTCCAGGAAGAACTCACACTTGGACAGCTTCCCATACAGCTTCTCCTTCCTCAACACATCCAACACAATCCGTAAATGCTTCTCGTGTTCCTTCGGTGTCTTTGAGTATATGAGTATGTCATCGATGAACACCACTACGAACTTATCAATGTACTGATGGAATACCTTATTCATCAAATTTATAAATACCGCCGGGGCATTAGTCAACCCAAACGATATCACCATAAACTCATACTGACCATACCGAGTCCTAAAAGCAGTCTTCGATATGTCATCCAGTTTTACTTTCACCTAGTGGTAGCCTGATCTCAAGTCTATCTTTGAAAATATCTTGGCACCACTCAACTGATCGAACAGGTCATCAATCCGTGGCAAAGGGTATTTATTCTTGATAGTGAGATTATTCAATGCCCTATAATCAATGCACATGCGCACTGATCCATTCTTCTTCGGTACAATATTATCGGGACTTCCCACGGTGAAGAACTCGATCTGATAAACCCCTTATCTTGTAATTCGTCCACCTGCTTCTTCATCTCGACCAGCTCGCTGTTGTTTACTCTATAGACATGCTATAAAATTGGTTCTGCACCTGGCACCAAGTCTATAGAGAATTCAATATCTCGATCTGGCGGCAATCCTGGCAATTTCTTAAAAAACTCATCCAAGAACTCTACTATCAAAGAATGCGGCAACTTCTTGTCTTCCTCCATAACTTCACAGATAATGCCTTCTCCCTGTCTGCAACTCCTCTAGCAAACTCAAACTATGGCTCTCCTGGCGGGCTAAACAAAACTCTACCTCATCTGTAATCTATACTAGCATGGTACCTACTCAACCAATCCATCCCGAGTACAATGTCGTAGCTAGGAAGTGGCATTACAAGTAGACACACACTCATCTCCTGGCCTCCTAGAGTAACCCTTCGATCCTTGCAAATATCATTAACCAGGATAATGCCTCCCCCGGTCATGATCTTGCAAGTCCTAAGAAAAAACTCAACTACCAAACTATGCTTCATAGCAAAAGAAATAGATACAAAGCTTTGGGAAGCACCACTATCAAACAAAGCTAAAGTTGGAATAGAATCAAGAATAATAGAACCTGCGATGACATCTCTGGTGGGCTTGACCTCCTCGACTGTCATAGCAAACACTCATCCTTGACGTGCACCTCCCTGATGTTGGTGCTGGGCATAACGCTACTGCTGGGTCGAAAGTGGCGGTCCCCTCGGCTGTACTGCAGGTGGTCTCGCCTGTGTCCTCGAAGCTGGAGCTGCTCCCTAAACTGCACGACGAGGATTGGAAGGACACTCTCTTATCTTATGTCCCTCGAAACCATAATACAAATAAACTCCCAACCTTTTCCTGCAAACTTCCCAGATGTGGCCGGGCTTCTTGCAGAAATGGAAGAAAGCTTGCTGTAACTGTTTCTGCTGCTGCGGTGCCTGGTGAAATAATGCCCTACCTGGAGTCTGGTGCTGCTGCGACTATTGAAAAGGCCTGGAATGGAAATGAGGACGCTTGGCAGTCACTGTGTTGTTGTTTGCCCCCAAAAAAGAATTATGATCTCTCTTAGGCTTCAAACCCAACTCTCGTTCAACCTTGCGTGCCTCCACAAGTATCCCCGAATATGTCTCATAAAAAGACGGAATGAGGATCTTTACTTTCCAGTTTAGACCCTCACAAAAATGAATAGCTCGAACCTCCGGCTCTCTTACCAAATACTTCATAAATTGGCTCAGCCTGTCGAACTTTGCAGTGTATTCCTCCACAGACATGCTTCCCTGAATAAGTCTCTCAAACTGCCTCCCCAAGTCTAACATGTCTGCCCGAGCAAAGAACTTCTTCTTGAAGAGGTTCTTGAATACCTCCCAAGACTGCCCTGCATCAACAAGAATTGGCTCATTCCTGAACCAAGAGCGGGTGACGTCGAACAGCTGAAGTCCTACTGCTTCCACCTTCAGATCCTCAGAAAGATGAGACACCCTCATGAGATGCTCAATATTCTTGAGCCAATCATCAGCGTAGACGATGTCCTCCGTCCCCTTGAAGACCCTATGTTCCAGCTTCTTAAAGTCCTAAATATTGCCTGGCTGAAGCTGAGCAACCTGAGGAGCAACCTGCTGTTGGACCGGAACTCCTCTCTCAATTACGGCAAGAGCAAGCTGATAAGCACTCTCGATGCCCTGCCATAAGATGTCGGTCTGCCTTTGGTGTGCCTCAGACTGAGTCCTCTGCGCCTCCAATATCTCGCGAAATAGTATGAACATCTGTGTTGCATCTGTCGGCATAAAAGATGGAGGTGGAAGTCCCTCAGATACAGCCGGAACATTCCTCTGAGTAGGAGGTGGAGCCCCGAACATAGCTGACACGCCAATCACTGGAGAAGTGACTGGTACAGGCCCTCGGGAAGTCGCAGATCTCTCAGAAGCTGCTACCCTCTGTTATGATCTAGTCTTAGGCGGCATCCTAAGGTAAAGTGAAAGGAAAGAATCAATATGGCACATGATATAATACATTCAAGGAAGGACAGTTAAAGATAAAATATCCATATCAAGGAAGAACAGTTAAATGAATCAATAGAGTTTTTTTTAGATGTGATTGAGTATTCTCAGCCTATAGCCTATATCCTATATCCTGAAACAGGCTCATAATAGCACTCAATTCAGAGCACCACTACGAATTACGCTAACTGCGAACTCGAAGACCTGCATGGGCCACCACTAAAAATGTGTCACAACCCGCACCCGATGTAGGGATGCAAGTAGTGAACAACGCCCAGCCTACGCCGCAGCATCAGCGGTAGAACGCTGTTTGGGTAAACTATCTATCAATATAAACATTCCACCAACAATATGAATATACTCAATCACAGATCTATAGATGTAACAAGCACAAATATGATAAAAGAATAGAAGAGTCACAATACAACTCATGAGACAAATAATATCAAATGAGTCAGAGAAACTAATAAAAGTAAGCTGGAGACAAATCCAGTACAAAAGGAATAACTAAGATGCTACAAGTCCCAGGTCGTCTGTCTCAGTCAGGATGAGACCCTCCAAAGCCTAGGTCTCTGGATCTAAGCCCACAACATCCTGAGGCCCGTAATGAGTGGGGTACCACTCCTCAGTGTCGTCTGGAAAAAATATATCCAGTCAGGAAAGGAGCAGAGTACATCTCTAACAACAGTTCTAGTAAATAATATAAACTATATAATAGTAAATAGATGTGAATATACAAGATACAATATATAGATACAAGAGATATACAATAAAAAATACTGAAATAAATACAAGAATGAACAATATGGCAATGAACAAGAATACTAATGACTAAGTGAGTGAGTACTAGCTTTAACATGTGATCGGCTTGGGAACTTGCACAAGTATAAGGGCTTGGTTAGTCATACATGTGGTATATGACCAACACTCACAAGGAACAAGACATGCACAAGGAGGGTATGATCACATATCAACACTAAATACTTTTCGCCCTCAACTGGTATAGTGGATCCAACAAAGGTACGTTATGACACAGGATTCAATGGGTAGGTAGCTAGTCTCCCCAAGAATCAGTGTCTGTACATGTACAAGAAAATAAGGAAATAAGGCTTGCAGAAGATACACCATACATACCAAGGAATAATATCTCATGACGAGATCCGAATATACCAATCCGTGTAACCATCATGTTAAAAAATCAAGGATATCTACACTAGATACAACATAGAGGATATCATAAATAAAAAACTATCAGAAAATATACTCGCCTGAAATCTGGTGAATGGTATCACAAATGTCCGGTACGGTGCCTCGAAGACCTAGATATAGAATATAATATCAATACAAAGTTTTAGGATGAAAATAAATTAAAGTGATCAACATCTATGTCAAAGAGCCATTTCTAAGTCAAAACATCAAACTTGGTCAACTCTAAGTCAAACTAGTCAAACTTGGTCAAACTACCTATTTCTAGTTGTATGAGTCTATCTCTAGGATATTGGGTCCATACACTATGTAACTAAGCCACACTAGCTAACTAGGATACTAAGATACCGTATTGCAAGATACACAAAAAATTAGATAGGAATATATCACAATATGCATATAAAATCACAATATATAATAAACCTAACTAATCTAATGCTAAGTGGATACCTTGGCTTTGAACCAATGCGGTATCGCACCACTACACCCCCATCTTGATACTTAAATCCAATATCTTAAAGTATCGACCCGATACCTTGACATTTACCTTGGTTTTATAAGGTGAAGTCACTCTAGCATATAGCTAGCTATCCTAAACTCAATTATATACTAATATATATATAATCTAATACAACTACCAAACTAATCACTAACTACTAATACATATATACATGCATATACATACCTATATATATATAACTTAGAGATACATAAGTATATATATATAGATCTAACTTACTAATTAATCACAAGTACTTACATATAGATAGCTTAAATAACTAGATAACTAGCTAAACTATATATATATATATATCTATTTATAACTACTAACAAACTAACTATCCAAAGCTGCTGCTGCTTGCACTGAATGCCATTACTGAATATACTAGCTGCTGTGGTATGAAACTGCATATGACTGCTGTTGGTATCCTGCTGTAGCTCGGGCAAATGCTGATTTGTTGTGGCTGCTTGTACTACATACGCTATAACTTGTTGCTGCTGCTGTGCAGTGTACTGCTGCTACTCTGCCTTATAATTGTTATTACTGGTATACTAGATGTTACTGTTCAGGAATGTTGTTGCTGCTACTAGCTCTACTACTACGTTTGCTGCCTGCCTGGCTGCTGGCTGCTGGCTGAAGATGCAATTGCTGCTGCTGCAGCTGCTAGCAGTTGCTGCACAGTTCAGTGCACACTGCAATAAAATTGCTACATTGGTGAATATTGCTGTCATGACCCTCCTCTACACACAACACAACTACACACACACAATGTAACGACCCACTCCGCTCAACCCGGAGGGCCGATTCAAATGGCACAAGTGTAGCTATTCAACCCGCCTTGCTCAGCGAGATGGCTCGTTCGATGCAAAGGCATTCATGCTGGGATCCTCAATGGAGTCAGACTTAGGCTATCAGAGGTGCGTCCGGAGTCTCCCTCGACCGATGCGATACATCGCTAAGGTGGGTATCCCCGGTAAACCTGTCTCTACTTAGCTGCACACAAAGAAAATGAATGTTACATGCTAGTTTACAGGCGATAACCTTTGCATGCTAATAAAAGAGATGAACGCACATAGCTAAGGGGATAACCCCGCCTTATCATTGTATAGAACATGGAGATCTTACTTGCTATTTGCATAGTCGGGATTGTTAAGTTAGAATGTAGTAATTTCCTTCATATATGCCATAAAGTAGCGTGAGTTCATACTGAGGCATTACAACGCACGGAACATGACACGGGATGGAGTAAAATTATGTTGCATGCATAGACGAGGAAGACTATCAAGTAGTCGTTTCGAGTCAGGAGATGAAAGGAAATGAAGGTACTCAGGATATGCAAATCACCGAGGTAGTCTCTAATCAGGGAGCTGCATAAAGAAGAAAAGATCCGAGTGTAGTCCTCGACAAAGATTGATCCGAGAGTTATCCTCGGCTAGGATTGGAAGTGGGGGGAGTAGTTGCATGGTCAGGGATAACTGGTTGCGCACCAGGTAGAGAGAGTCCTCGACACAATTACTGAGACATACGAATCGTGTCGGCCCAGTAGGACAGTGCCAGTGTAGTCCTGGTGATACGCTAGTTGATGACTAACGGGTGAGAGCGGGACATCCAACAAGGCTTGCTACCGACCTGGATGGGCGCCGACTCATTAGACGGCTAGGAGGACCAACAAGGCTAGCAACCGAGCTGGGAAGACAGCCATCCAACATAGATTATATCCAATAAGGCTAACAGAGCCAGTGACCTTCATATAGATAAGACATATTTGTATAGTGGCTATCCGCATTGAGAAAAGGAGAAACGGGAAAGAGTGCGTTTGCACGATATTTTGCATAATTAGAATGAATGCATAGTTTCACACATAGTTCTAATAAAATGGGTCTTGTGAGGCAGAGGCACGACATAACACTTGGGTTTCATAGTTGCTCCTTGTTATTCCATAGATTATTGTTTATATTACAGCATATGACAGGGAAGGCCAAATGGTAAGCAATGGTAAGGTGAACTCAATTGTTCATTATTATGACACTCTTGAGCTGACACGGAGACTACTTTCTTTATATTGCCATGTAACTGATCCTAAGGCAAAAGAATAGAAAGACAACGAAACCAATCGGTGCACATAACTAATGAACGTGCTTTTTTGTGGCGTGGGCGAGAGGCCTCCCCACCAGTGCATTCAATGTACTGACACCCATCTAGTTTGTATACAGGGTACAGGGGGAACTCGTACGGATTCAGAAATTGCTTAACGTAATGAGGCGCCGGACCGCACTTGGCATCTTGGAGCGTGGCGCTCAGACCTGGAGCTCACATATATGAGACATAATGTATGGAAACATCATCATCCAGGTCGTTTGTATTGGTTCTAAGCCTAACGGCATGTTCATTGTAAGAGAGAGAGAGCATGAGCGATATGTAATCTCGGCCTAGCGCCGCTTGTAATCTTTACTTCATATCAACAAAGTGCTTGATTTAGATTCAATACTTGTGTTCATTTTATGTTTCCGCTATGACGACTTGGTGAACTAGTTATCAACGGCCGTTTCGATATTTGCCTTGCACGGGCGCAATCCCAGGCTCGCGCGGCATCGTGTCCCGATGGAAACGTATGTTCCGCGGGAGCGCTGGCGCGGTGATTCGCGCCTAGCGGGGACGGCCGATTCTGGCGGAAGATCGAGGCATGACATATTGGTATCAAAGCATGGCTTTACGTCCTTGGAATTCGTTTCAATTCTCTCAGTTTTGAACTTGTGTATTGAAAGAAGTGGTAGATGCTCTCTCTCGATGCTTCGATGGATGTTCCATATAATAAGTCTAAATATTTTCGAAAAGTGCGTGTGAATTATATGATTGCTTGAAGGGGATTATGATGCGAGGGCTTTTGTCCCAACCTGTGAAAGACATTGTGAGAGTAGACTCGTGTTATAATATATGAAAATGCCAAGTGAGTATAGTGCGAGATAAGAATGTCGTTCAGATAGTGGTCTTTGCACATGGCCTTTTGGCCAAGTTGTGTTGAGTATCGTGCACCAAGACCCTTGGTGCTAGTGAGTTGCAGCGAGATTTGGGTATAGTTCGGATAAGAATAAAGTTTGACTTAGGAGGGAAATCGATAGAGACGTTATCGGAGTGCCGCTAAGGCGAGTAATGGGAATCGCGTATAGAATTTTTAGATATAGTTTGGACGGTTGTTCATAGCGATAAGTTATAATTTGAAGCATAGTCTGTATGGAGGACTATGAATAAAGGTGTATACGAGTCTAAGATCGTTAAGGCAATAAATAGGGATCGTGTTGGAGTTCTAAGGAACAAATTAGGAATACGAGTGAAGGATGCGAACACGGTTCAGGAGTTATAGGGATGACTCAATTCATGAGTGGTGTATACGACAGTCCCCTGTTCGATTAATGGAATTATGGCTTAGTGATACAGGCGTAGAAAAGGGTGGATTGGTGAATTATATCAAACGTGATAAAAGAGGTAGTGTGTGCGAATCGATGGGTTAGACCTGCAACATGGACGTATCATGGGTTCGGTTGAACGTGTTGGTGTGATAGGATGATCTGTGCTCGATGTTTAAAAATCTGAGTGAAACGAGCTTGGGTAGAATACCCGTGTAAAGGAACAATGGTTTGACCTTAGGGTGTTTTGGGCGAGCGTTATGCAACGCGGTTGCACGATGAGTCGCAAACTTGAACTGTACCTATGACTTTGTGAGCTAACCTAGTGGCTAGGCAGATGACCTTGTTCCTTGAGTTAAACTGGAGTGGCTGACTTCAGAGTATCGTTCGAAAAAATAATAGAACTGGGGTAACGAGATTTAGAGTTAGGACTTGACACTGAGAGTGTATACTAGTGACGTTGGCGTTAAAACAAACACAGTGCGAGATAGGACTCAGGTAATAATTAATTTGGTTGGATCGGTTATGCGACGGTGAGAAATAAGACAGTATTAGAGAATTGTCGGACGGGACTCTCACGATTAGAATTGGTGATATTGAAGATAAGTTGGCGTAGTGAGTTGGATCGTTGCTTGGAAGATGTGCGTTGCTACTAGTAATGTTAAATTTAAATTTGGGTGAGATTGGAGTAGACAATAACTAAATCGAACTAGAGTTTGGTTATTCGTATAGCAGAACGATCGGCGATTCAAAAGATTTTTATGAGTAACTTGTCCGACTTAGCTGTCACTAAGCTTGGTTGAAATACACATATTTGGAGGACGCCTTGAATATGGGTACGATCCAGACTTAGCGATATGCATAACTCGGATGCAGTAGCAAATAAAAATGCTCGGACTCGCATGGATGAGTATGGCAACTGAAATAGGTTAGCCTCAACCTAAACTATCACTAGGAAAGATTGTATCATTTTCCGTGCTACCGAGATAGTTCTGCGCTAAGGCGCAGTGCGAGACTGAGTTTGGGAATGCAATAGTTGTACGAAGGGATCATTCGGATAAAATAATTAAGCACTCATGCGAACGGAACGAGTAAAACGAATAGGAAGTTAAGTTCGATTGAACCAAAAGACGCGAAGGATTAGAGCGTACCCCAGGTGGGCAATTTAGCTCTGTGCTAAGGCGCAATATAGATTGAGTCAAAAAATATAGGCGATTTAATGAGACGGTCTTGGCTGACAGTAGATTTACTTAGCATGATTGGACGGTGAATCAGAGAGATTTGATGGAAACAAGATTGGAAAATTAGCGAGATTCGAGCTTTTGGGTTAGGCGTAAAGATGGGTTTCGATAGGCGACGTCAAGTAATAGGATCGAATGCGTTGGGTTCCAATGGAGATAACATAACAAGTTGGGCAAGACCACCCAATTATGAGTTGTAAGTGCCCATTGAGTTATAGAATACCATGTGCTTGGGTATTACAGCCCTGCGCCAGGTACAGTATATTTTGAGTCGGGAGTGCAACGATTGAGTTGAGTATAGTTCGATAGCATTGAACGGTAGAGTCGTTCGATGAGAGTTGGCTAAACATTGGCGTAACGCATGGTGAGAAAATAAATAATTGTGGTATTAAGACAGTCCTTGGAAGTTAGACGAGATGTATAGAGTTTGGTTTAAAAGTTGTGCGATAGTACGAGTTGCGCTCAGGAAGTCTCGAGGACGAGACTTGTTTTGAGTGGTGTATAATGTAACGACCCGCTCCGCTCAACTCGGAGGGCCGATTCAAACGGCACAAGTGTAGCTATTCAACCCACCTTACTCAGTGAGATAACTCGTTCGATGCAAAGGCATTCATGCTGGGATCTTCAATGGAGTTAGACTTAGGCTATCAGAGGTGCGTCCGGAGTCTCGCTCGACCGATGCGATACATCGCTAAGGTGGGTAGCCCCGGTAAACTTATCTCTACTTAGCTGCACACTAAGAAAATGAATGTTACATGCTAGTTTACAGGCGATAACCTTTGCATGCTAATAAAAGAGATGAACGCACATAGGTAAGGGGATAACCCCGCCTTATTATTGTATAGAACATGGAGATCTTACTTGCTATTTGCGTAGTCGGGATTGTTAAGTTGGAATGTAGTAATTTCCTTCATATATGCCATAAAGTAGTGTGAGTTCATACTGAGGCATTGCACCGCACGAAATATGACACGGGATGGAGTAAAATTATGTTGCATGCATAGACGAGGAAGACTATCAAGTAGTCGTTCCGAGTCAAGAGATGGAAGGAAAGGAAGGTACTCTGGATATGCAAATCATCGAGGTAGTCTGTAATCAGGGAGCTGCGTAAAGAAGAAAAGATCCGAGTGTAGTCCTCGGCAAAGATTGATCCGAGAGTTGTCCTCGGCCAGGATTGGAAGTGGGGGGAGTAGTTGCATGGTCAGGGATAACTGGTTGCGCACCAGGTAGAGAGAGTCCTCAACACGATTATTGAGGCATCTAAATCGTGTCGGCCCGGGAGGATAGTGCCAGTGTAGTCCTGGCGATACGCTAGCTGATGACTAGCGGCGAGAGCGGGACATCCAGCAAGGCTTGCTACCGATCTGGATGGGCGTCGACTCGTTAGACGGCTAAGAGGCCCAGCAAGGCTAGCAACCGAGCTGGGAAGACAGCCGTCAATCATAGATTATGTCCAATAAGGCTAACAGAGCCAGTGACCTTCATATAGATAAGTCATGTTTGCATAGCGGCTATCCGCATTGAGAAAAGGAGAAACGAAAAGGAGTGAATTTGCATAACATTTTGCATAATTAGAATGAATGCATGGTTTCACACATAGTTCTAGTAAAATGGGTCTTTTGAGGTAGAGGCACGGCATAATACTTGGGTTTTATAGTTGCTCCTTGTTATTCCGTAGATCATTGTTTATATTGCTGTATATGACAGGGAAGGCCAAACGGTAAGAAATGGTAAGATGAACTCAATTGTTCATTATTATGACACTCTTGAGCTGACACGGAGATTACTTTCTTTATATTGCCATGTAATTGATCCTAAGGCAAAAGAATAGAAAGACAACGAAACCAGTCGGTACACATAACTAATGAACGTGCTTATTTTGTGGCATGGGCGAGAGGCCTCCCCACCATTGTATTCAATATACTGACACCCATCTAGTCTGCATTCAGGGTATAGGGGGAACTCGTATGGATTCGGAGATCGCTTAATGCAATGAGGCGCCGGACCGCACTTGGTGTCTTGGAGCGTGGCGTTCGGACCTGGATCTCACATATATGCGACATAATATATGGGAACATCATCATCCAGATCGTTTGTATTGGTTCTGAGCCTAAGGGCATGTTCATTATAAGAGAGAGAGAGAGCATGAGCGATATGTAATCTCGGCCTAGCGCCGCTTATAATCTTCACTTTATATCAACAAAGATCTTGATTTAGATTCAATACTTGTGTTCATTTTATGTTTCCGCTATGAGGACTTGGTGAACTAGTTATTAATGGCCATTTTGGTATTTGTCTTGCGCGGGCGGAATCCCAGGCTCGTGCGACATCGCGTCCCGATGGAAACGTACGTTCCGCGGGAGCGCTGGCGCGATGATTCGCGCCTAGCGGGGACGGCCGATTCCGGCAGGAGATCGGGGCGTGACACACAACTATCTATACACAAGCACCTAATGTACACAACTAGATATATATCTATGCACTTTACACATACATATGTACATATATATATGCATACATATACGCCTATCTTTAAATACATATATAATCACCACTAATATATATACATATACACCTCTCTCTAAATACATATATAATCACCAATAATATATATATATATATATATATATATATATATATATATATATATATATATATCATAACTTACCTACATATATATAACTATGCATACACATAAATAAAATATACATCTATACATATCTAGATTTATATATCTACACATGCATATATATACATATATAAAGACCAACTTATATATATATATATATATATATATATATATATATATATATATATATATATACACACACGCACACATACACACACACACATACATAGGGAAACATATATCACTAGTACCTATAAACAACACAAATTGAATCTAGAAAAATAATGCAACAAACACGTGGAGTGCATCGCACCCGTATCACACTATATCTATCATACACTTGCGATACGAGTCCACCACACAACCAAATATACCCCGAAGGACACGTGCAAGTCTAAAATAATATATATGAATAGTACAAAGAATTAAATACACAACTACGTGTCCGTGTCAAGATGTGACATGCACACAATCCCGTATCGGAGGAAAACCCCCAAAATTGACCCGTATCTCCAAATTGACGGGATAAGGCCTACATGTATCCAATTATGAATACGACAATGGCCACAAACAATCAAACACATATCAATTTGGTCTAATTGACCAATTGACAAAAACAATATGTGTCAATCTTAGAATTCCCCCAAAATTGACACAAAATATACCATAATTTTCTCCATAGGCCTCCTACGAACCTAATTCTAATTTTTATGGGTAGTCTCATCATATAGGGTGGTTTCTAATGATTAAAACATAGATTTAGAACCTAATTAAAGTAGGATAATTGAATTATACCTATTAGGAGATGGATTCCTGATGCAACCTCCAAAATTTGTGAAATGAGCCTTCAACTTGTAGATCCTTGCTCCTCTTTGTAGATCCTTACTTCCTCCTTGTAGGTTCTTGCTCTACTAGCCTCCAATAGTGATTTGAGAAGGAAATTGGGTGGAATTGATATGGGAATGAAGAAATGGGGAAGAGGGAATTCTAGATCTAGAATTGGAGTAAAAAATGAGGAGAGAAAAATTCTCCCCTCTACTTAAGTGGCCGCCCCCCTTAGCCCCTTCCCCAAGCTACTATGAAATGTCAAATATATCCTTTGGGCCTCTCATAAAGAAATAATTAAGGAGAGAATGTTCTAGTCTAGTGGGTTTAATTAAATTAATCATCCTCTTAATGAATGGGCTTATAATTGGGCTCAATTCTAACTAATTATAAATGTTGGTCCATGGATCTAATATAAACTAGTTAGGTCCACTAACACAAGTCTAAAACAATAAACTAACATCTAACAATAATTAAATAATATAATAAATAATTATACAATATGCATAATATTTAATTAATTATGAAATGACCATAATACCCTCTCCTAGAAAATGTGATAGTGACCGACATGGGCCAACCCTACTAGGCAAGGGAACCATGACCTTCCAAGTTTACACATGCCCTGGTACATACAAGACTTTGTGATGTACCGTGGTAGTCATATAATTTGTTGCATAATTTGGTTACAATATTTTTGATGTGCTATGGCACTTACAAAATAATTTTATATATAAGTTTATGTTCACAATACAAGTTTATGCAATTTTCTGTTATAATATAAGTTTGCATTCAATTTTATGCCATTAGATAAAGTTTTGATTTTAAGATCAAGTTTCTATTTATCTGTGACAAGTTACAAGTTATGTTTTGTGTAATATGACTAGTTCAATTACAAGCGTACCTTTGGCCATCCGGGTTGACTGCAGTGCCGGTGGTAGCAATATTCTTCAAAATATGCATTTGTTAGTAACTAAGTTTGTGATAACCCTAGTTAGTTAATTATAGCAAGCCGTAGGCATGTTTGACCGTGATATGTTGTTTGCCTTTACTGACAAGCTCGTCCTGTTATATTCTATTTTCTTTCGGCGCGTGGTTATAGTGCAATGTTATGCTATGGTGAAGGTCTGCAAGCCCAGTCCTTATTTGATTTAAGGGTTGTGGTCCATATCCAGAGTAGTTCTTATGCCCTTTTGTCGCTCATCACCTTTTCTTTCTTTATAGTTAGTTTATTATCAGTGCATCAGTCCTTATAGTTATTTTATCGAGACAAGTACATTAGTACCTTACAAGTCTCAACTCGCATTTATTTTTATATAGGTCTCTTTTCTGCTAATGTTGTGATATGTTTTGTATACTACCTTGAGCTCCTTTGTGGTACTTGTTGCTTGGGGTTCTGACCCCACTAGTTTTGCTTTGTCAGATTTACCCAAAGAGAAGCAGGATCCTTCTACATCCAAAAAGATGGCTCACACTCGTAGTGTTGCGGCCAAAGCTCGCGAGTGGGTTTCCTTCTTCTACCGCTCATTTTGATTTATCGATTTTTGGTGTCAGCGAGGGGGCTGTGTTAGCTTCTTATATTTTTGAGACTACGGTCAATATGATATATATATTAGACCATGGCTGGTATATTTGATCATGTATAATTATACTCTGCTATTGTAGAATTTTGTATTCATTAACTTCATGATTATAGGTGGTATATATTTTAGGATGCCTCTTTACATTCATGTGTGGTATACTCTTAAAATTATTGTTGATGGATTGAGATGGTAGGATTTATCGGCTTTAGGACTGACGTCATATTATGCTAGAGTCCACCCATTTGTCTTCTAGACAACCTTAGCACATTGCGGTTTACTTTGGTACAAGGTGTGGTTGGCCATGTCAGTCTTCGTATTTATCCAGTATTCTGGGAGCGAGGTGTTACAAGATTTTAGTGGTGACCCATGCAAGTCTGTTTTTTAAACTTGTGGGGGGACTCATCTTGTTTGAATCTCAATTATTTACTTATTATTTGATAATAAATGAAAGAAATTGAAACTAGGTTTATACGAAATTCTTTCTTTGGTTTACAAACAAGAAAAAGAAGTACAATTAATCCTATACGAGGATATTAAGTACAAAAAAATAATTCTGGGGAAATATTGCTGTAGGAGTCTGATCTGCGATCGATCACTTTGTCCCTTGGACCACACGATGACGAAGAAGTGATGTAGAAGACGAAAAAGAAGCTTCAAAGACTGCAGGAGGGATTGAACTCTCGTTGCCAAATCTCTCTATATGTGCTCTCTTGACCTTGACCTCTGTTGTTCTCCTCTCTTTCGCCCGCTGTCTCTCTACCTTCGATTCCACCGGATTTGACCTTGGACCTCCGTGGCCGAAGGTCTCTATTTATAGAGTTCAGCAACAGTCGACGTAGAAACCGAACAACGGAGAGAGCTGCACCTTTTACGCGGCGGTTATAATAACTGCTACCCATGTATGAATGATCTCTTGAATTGGCGTATGACGCGTGTCCCATTATGAGATAATGCGTATAATCGCTCATCGAAGATCACGGCATGCAAGCCACGTAGATAACTTTCCCTTACGTAGAGGTGGTTGGCATAAAAGCCAAATAACTGTCTCGTTGGCGTAAAAGCCAAATAGCTGTTCCGATGGCGTAAAAGCCAAGTAGACGTAGAAGCCGAGTAGTTGTCAAGTTGGCATAGAAGCCAAGTAGCTGTCCTGTTGGCATAGAAGCCAAGTAACTGTCATGTTGGCATAGAAGCCAAGTAGCTGTCATGTTGGCGTAGAAGCCAAGTAGCTGTCATGTTGGCATAGAAGCCAAGTTCTGCGTGAAACTTGATGCTTTGAAAATATAGCCTAATTTGGCATATTTTGAGGAGATAGCGTACAGCGTGCTCCTATAACTAAAAATAGCCAGGTCGGCATATTTCAAGGAGATAGCGTACGGCGTGCTCCTATAGCTGAAAATAGCCTGGTTGGCGTAATATGCGGGGATGGTGATGTGGACGTATTAGCCCTAATCATAGCTCACCCAGTCTTTGAAAGTAGAACCAAATCTCGTGCATTAAATGAAGAGATCTGCCCCCATCTCGCGCATTAACTGCAGAGACGTGCCTCGAGTTCTGTACGAAGAACAGCCTTTGACGTGGCGGTTGGTTTCGTCTCATCCTGAGCGTAAAGCTCACATCTGCCTGTATAAAATAGGTAGCGTATTCCTTGAATACGTAAACGATGTCTTATATCAAGGATTATGTCACTAAACGACAATTTAGGGCTCTGTGTAGAATTATCATTGCAGCCGTCCTCTCGATCGTCGTATAGTACTCTTTATCAGGAGTCAGGTTCACTGCTTGATCTGACAGGTTCATTCGAGGAATACAAAGAGATCCTTGTACAACTTCCCGTTGCATTAAAAGCAAGCAGGTTTTACGCCAAAGTGGCGATGTAGCAACCTTTTTACGCTGAAGCAGTTTGGAAATACTATATTACGCGGGTTATTCTGGAGCTATGTTTTACGCTGAATAGTGTTGAAGCTCTGTTGTACGCCAATGGCTTTGGAGTCATGTTTCACGCCACCCAGTGCTGGAGCTCTATTTTATGCGAACTTCCTACATATTTGAGGGTTTTATGCGTATGATTCTCCAGCGTATTTTTTATGCTTCTACAAGACCCCATTCAAAGTTTTCAAACTCCTCGTAATTTGAAATACTTTGAATGAAGCATGAAACGGTCAAGTTTGACTTGTTCCGTGAGGCTGATTTCTCGGCAATTTTTTAAGAATTTATTGGGATTCGATGTGTTCTTCTCTGCCTATAAAGGCGAATAGGTTAACCAGTTTTTTCCATATTTCCTTCACCACAAAGAGATGGTTGCCGGGCTTCGTCGGTTTGGCTTGAGGAAGAAGAAGAACATGTTCTTACAGTATATAAGGAGCCATAAAAGGAGGCGTCTTCGAGCAAATGTCCTCTGCAACGATGGATCATGGAAGGATATCATAGCTTCCTTTGCTCGGGATAATCAGCAATTTCATATGGCGATTCGTCCAAGAGAGAGGAAGGGTCGTATTAGACCACACAGCTTGCAAGCTGTATTTTCTCCCGTCATGGCGCTGGACGAAGCTAGGCAGTCTGGCTCTGTCTTCCAGTATTGAGTTGGGTCTGAACCCCCAACTCAAATCTAGGTCATGCCTGCCATGGCGTATGGAGGATGGGCTTGAATAATTTACACAGGCCCAGTTGTGTATCCTTCCGCCATTAATCATTTTTTGTTAATCGGCTGCGGAAGCCGATTAACTGCTGTAGAAGACGAAAAAGATCTCCACCAATACGAGAACCTGGCAAAACAGATTCTTGGTGTGATCTTAAATGAGAATGAGAAACCCTTTGTAGAAAAATGATTTCCATCATATATAATCATGAAGATGAAAAATCCTTTGTAGACTGAATTTCCATTATATGTAATCATGATTAATAAAATTATCTTCTTTTACGCATCTGATGATTTGCCATATTTGTTGTGATAAAGTCTGAATTGTGTACAGCTTTGACACGTCTGAATAATTTTATGCCGACTCTGATAAAAGAAAATCTGATCTCGTCTTGTCTTTTACGCATAACAGAAGACGCGTAGAAAGCTGCTTAGCATTTAAGTTGAAGATCCAAACTGTTATGCTATTTTGGACGAGGAGTCGAGTAGAATTCTGAACTGTCAATTCTCTGATGTGAAGGATTCTTGTTCAAATCATCATCTTCAAGAATGGTTTTCCCAAAAATCTCTTGAAAAAGGCAAGAAATTTCTGTCGACCAAGTCATACTTTGAACTTTTTGTAAAGTATTCTGACTGGACTTTGGATGAACTTCCAAATGACCCAAGAAGAAGAGTCGTCTTCAATGCTGAACTTTATATATTTCAGGTACTTGGAATATTTTGTAGCAAAAAAGGAGCATCTTCTGCGTAAACCCTTGTAATTGGCCGTCTGTAGCTTTTGAGCATAGAATTGTAGATTTGTAGCCTCTGAGCGTAAAAAGCTTCCGAGCGTAAAATCATAGATTTGTAGCCTCTGAGCGTGAAGTTGTAGGTTTGTAGACTCTTGAGCGTAGAAGCTCGTAAGCGTAAAAGCATCTGGGCGTAAAACCGTAGACTTATAGCCTCTGAGCGTAAAACCGTAGATTTGTAGCCTCTCGAGCGTAAAATCATAGATCTGCTCTATGCATAAATTCTGAATCCACTGACTGTCCGTCTTCCCTAAATGATAAGCTGACGTAGTCCCAAATCATAACCGAATATTAAATATCGGATTTGGTTAGGGATTCGAAGAGTCATTCGAACTCTATAAATAGTCCAAGGTCTGGAGAGAGAAAACTTTTATCTGCCTTCACAAAACCCTTGCTTTTCAAGAACCCTTCTTCTTCGTCTCTTTCTTGAGAACTCAGAATCGCCATGGCACCTAAACAGACTTCCACTGCTAAGGGAAAGAAGGTTGCTTCCTTTTTCCGTTCCACTGCTCAAGCACGAGCAACTCCCATTAGGCTGAACGAGCCTCGATCGAAACGCAGCGCTCCGCCGTCGAGCTGTGCTCCGGATATTACAGGTAGGGACTTCGGGAGAAAACAAAAATCCTGCGCACACGTTGTACGTGCCCATGCAAGGTCATCTTTCGTACTGAGAGCCTCTTCGAGGAAGATGATGTACGGAGATGTTTTATTATTACGCACACATTCCTATTGTATCGGTGTAAAAACTCCAAATTTTTGCAGTATGGCGTAAAAGCTCAGACTGTCGAGATTTGGTGTTTACTACAAACTTTGAATTTTATGCGCTGGATATGAGTACCGGCGTAAAAATTCAAATTTTCTCAATCTAGCGTAAAATCTCAGATTGTTAGATACTGCCAACCTTGAGTTTTACGCAATGGAAAATAGTTTCCAGCGTAAGACTATAATTTTTACAGTCTTGGTGTAAAAGCTCAGACTGATAATCTTTGGCGTAAAAGGCAAGAGTGTAGCGTCTAGTGTTGAAACTGACTTATTCTCTTGCATTTTATAGTAGACTTGCAGATTTCTCCTTTGGCTGAAGTTATGGGCTCTGCTGATGGGATGTTGAGCTCAAACTATTTGGAGGACTTGTCCCATATGACATTCCCTATTTCTGGAGCCAATTATCCTGAAGAAAGGGGAACCCTCATCTCGTCCCAGGGAGAATGCATGCTGCTGAGTATGATCAGTGGGGAGCCCCTGACATACATAGACGAGACAGAGTATAAGAAACCTGGCTTCTTGTTCGGGGATGTTATCGACAAACAATCCCAGACCAAACCCAAGAAGGAGGATTGGGTGTTTACTTCTGAGGGCACGATGATGTATCTGCCCAGGATGCCCAGGGATTACCCCATCTCTGCGTTTTTCCATGCCACACATCCTAGGAAGATGTCATGGGTTCTGACTCCCGATCTTCACGGCCGTCCGGGGAAGATCTTATATAACAAAGGATTGAACCAAGGAGTCTTTATGAGCAGACCTTTAGGCCCAGTTATGCCCTTTAGGGGATTGCTGCCGGGTAGTGTCCCGAGCGAGGATACGTCGCTGATCCAGCCGGTTCAGATGTCAACCTTCTGCAATGACTTTATGGGGCAAGGAGGAATGTACCCCTGGGTCAACCCTCGGACCAGCGGATGGCTTAGCCCGGGAAATATTCGATGGGCCAGTTTAACTGCCTGGGCCCTGAAGCACTTCCAGACAGAGCTAGAGAGTATAGGCTTGTTCGCGGCTGTGAGCGCTACAAGTATTGGGCTACCTGTCAACCCTAACTTATTTTTAGCCTTGATGGAGCGATACAACTCGCTCACTGGGACTTTTGCCACTCCGCTGGGTGAGTTGGACTTAGCCCTTCATGAAATGGCAGAGATTTCAAAGCTACCAATGGGGGACACTCCTTATGAGGAGTACGTCCCTACAAACAGGGAGTTGAGGGATATAAACCCTCGGGCGGTGGCCGTATATCAGGAGCTGATGTGCCACTATCTTGCCTGCACCACTTTCTACAAGGAGCCTTCTGATTTGGCTCATATCAACAAGTGGGCCACCTATCTTTTCTTCCACCAGGCCAGAAATGTTAAGCCAGACAAGGTGGTAGATAGCCAAGATAGGCCCTTGAACCTCCTAAGCATGCTGAATGCTAACACAGTCGATGACCTTATTGAAGACGCCGGGGCTTCAGATCATATTTTTAATGAGGAGATAGGGGGTTACCCTGCAGGCATAAAAGCCTTCAGTTATATGAGGCATTATCGCAAGCCTCTGTCAAAGGAAGCTCAAATGGCTGGCTTCCTCTCCGTCTGGCTTTGTCGTTGGGTAGTGCCTAGCATAGCGTCTGCAGATTGCATCCATCATAACACTTATGGCCTGCAGTGCATTTAGTGTTCGAAGCAAGACTGGGCCTGCTTTCTGCTATGGTATGTAGAATACAGGCAGGCCTGAGGGCCCTTACTGATGGGCTGCTTGCTGATGAGATGCAGCGTGAAAGCTTTCCCAGGGTGGAATTACCCTTCCTATACCTGATGGGGTGGTTGGTTCTTCATAACCCCAGGGTGATATCTTCTGGTCCTGCCAGCGGTTCAGAAAATAACTTCTTGTTGAATTACAAGAATTCCTCTTGGAACGTGGTGACCGTCACATATTGCCGGCGGGCGTTAAACGTTGCCCACAACTGGAAGATCTTCTGTATCGTCCCCCCTGTATATATCAATCAACAGGGGAAGAAACTTAAGGATGAGGGTCATGGGAGGACCATTCTTTCTCCTGAAGCCTTCTACTAGCTGTATTAGACCTTCCCATTTGCTGTACAGAAGTCATGACCACTGCTACCCGGAGCCTTCTTTGCCCAGTCGGTTCGCCAGGCAGTTTGGGTACGATCAGCTGCATGTGGGGAATACCATTACCAGCTTCAAGTCCAAAGGTGGACTTATTGATGGAGCCAGGGGATGGCGGTACTTCATCACGGGCTGTACTGGTACAACTTTTGTTGTGCCCGCAACTTCTCTTTCTATGGAGTTGCGCATTCTGCACTCGTATGCGCAGTTCTATGCATCCATAAATACATTCCATCGTGATTTTGATGTGCGTAGAAGTTTTAGGATGCCCTCTCATAGGTCTACTGCCAGGGAGGAGGTTTCGTCTGTTTCTTCGGACGAGAATAAGGACACCGCCGGGGCAGACGAGTTCTTGATGACAATACCGGGAGGCGTAATAACTCCGCCGATAGAGTCTCTCGTTATCCCCCAGAAATGGAAGGCTTTGACTCTGAAAGAGCCTTCCCCTCGCAAGAAGAAGACTGCCGGAGGTTCGAAAAGGGCTTCCACTAGGGGGCTCCTAGGAGCGAGCCTATCGTTTCCCCTATTGGGGATGATTCTTTGATTAGAGGTCCTTCGCCTATTAGAGAGGGAACCTCCATAATTCTGGCTGACAGTGCCAGAGATCCTTTGCTCGAGATCGCTGCTACTACTGCTTCTGGTAGTGCTACGAGATCACCTCCGAGGCCAAGCGTAATAAGGTTTCATATACCTTTATCCAGACCAATAATGGGAGTAACCCCTACTTCGTCTGTAAGTAATTTCAGTGAGATTCCACCCGATGAGCCTTGAGTGGATCTTGGTGAAGACTGGGAAGACTATCCACCAGTGTCAGTTGGTACACCCTTGTCTCCAGGTATGACAGCTCGCTTAGCATCATTAAGAAATAATTTAGCTGTACTGGCTGCGGACGCGACATATATACTATCGGCCATGGGTAAATGTTGTCTTTACGCCTCTTTTAGAAAAATTAATATCAGGTTGATATTAACGTTCTCTTGTCTTCTTTTCAGGTGAAGACATCTCTGGGAGGACGGAATTGACGCAACCTTTGACTTTGTTACGGACCCAACATATGAAGTGGCGGTGTCCGACGTTGAGGGAGCAAGCTTTGACACTGCCGATCTTTCATCCGCAACATTATCGGATGTTGTTCCGCCAGTATCAGTCCAAATAATATCGGAGGAGGATAAGCCGATTGTCTCGACTGTGCCTCCTTTGTCGAGCATGCCAGCAACTTCGACCGTTGTTGGTGCCTCTTGTTATGTTGCGCCATCTGTTGAAGCGATGACTGTGGCAACATCCTCTGCAGTCATTCATGGAGGAAGATTTACCGATATCGTAGTAACTCCCAGCGCCCATTCGAATTTTGCCATGTTAGTTGAGCAGTATATTAGCGTTTTCTATATCACTTTGAAAATGCTGATATCGATGGTGCTAGAGAAGAATCTAGGCTTTGAGGCTCTGAAGATGTCCTCCCAGCTTACGATAGCACCGATCAGAAATTTCAACGATGCTGGGAGAGCTGATGAGCTGGAGCAAATAGTTAATGGTTTAGAACAACCCATTAACGAATATTTACAATTATCTTGAGGCAACGTCGATGATATGATTCAGGCCGAGTATGACTCCTTGACTGCGAAGCTTGCTGAATAGATAGAATGCTTAAATAAATCCATCCAGACACAGCAGCAGGAGATGGATGAAGGGAAAGCCGTCTTGGAGGAGGTTATTCCTCTTCAAACAAAGTGCAAGGCCGAACATGAGGGAAATGAAGCGAGGGTCCACAAACTAGAAGCTAAACTCGCTCAGGCAAAGGAGTGGGCTCTCTAGTCATCGGCAGCTCTAGATGTGGTAAACGGCCGACTGGATACAGCTCAACAGAACTTGGCACATGCAGGAGTCACCTGCGCCGGTTTTGTTCATGTTCTGTCCGAACTGTCCCTCCTGAGTGATGATGAGGTACGACTGGAGCGAGCTCGCGCTAACGTCTTGAACTCCAGGAATGAGAGGATGGCCGCTTTGGCGCAGCAGATTCGTGATTTGACTACTCCTCCCTAATGATGTACTTTTTTGCTTTTTTATGTAATTCGCTCTTCCCGAAGAAAATAAAGAAACTTTATCTGACTTTGTGGACCTATCAATTTGGAATATAAATGACAGGCTAGGGTGAAAGTGATATCAGAGGTAATATGGACGTGATATCCTTTCGGTAAGCTTCAGCTGGATATATCTATTCAGAGGTTATATGGACATGATAGAATATGATCCAACTAAATTTGTATACAAAACACTATCAGAGGTAATATGGACGTGATAGGTTTTGACGTTTCAAATTAGTTAAACATATCTATTCAAAGGTCGTGAGAACATGATAGAATATGCTCCAACCAGTTCTTTGTACGTAGTATTGTCAGAATAAGATCTTCACCATACTCCTTTGAGCAAAGAAGATTAAGTATAGTACCTCTTTAGGAATTTGTCGTTGATAGGAGCCATTATCATATCTCCGTTAGGTTTGGCTAATCTGTAGGCGCCATTTGAAAATATCGTTTCAATCACATAAGGGCTCTCCCATTTGGGCTAGAATTTACCCTTACTTTTGTGTGTAATGATCATTGGTCTCTTCACAGCTAGAACTAGCTCGCCAACCTAGAACACTCTTTCCTTCACTTTTCGGTTAAAAGTTCTGGAGATGCGTGCCTGGTAGAATGTGATGCGCTGTTGAGCTTGAAGGCGTTTCTCATCTAATCCTTCTAGCGCTTGAAGCCATAGTCGATCATTATTTTCCTGAGTCAACTCATTAGCCACTGCTTTTCTGAGTGATGGAATTTGGATTTCAATGGGGAGAACTGCTTCACACCCGTAGACTAATGAGAATGGGGTACAACCTGTCGGTGTTCGTACCGTTGTACGGTATGCCCAGAGGCACTCTCCCAGCTTCTTATTCCAATCGCTTTTGTTCGAAGAAATGAACTTTTTCAAGAGTTTGATAATGGTTTTGTTGAAAGCTTCTGCCAAACCATTAATAGCAGGATTATATGTCGTAGAGGCCATATTTTGTATCCGATTCTTATCGCAAAATCGGTGAAACGCTTGGCTGATGAATTGAGGCCCATTATCATCAATTATCTTTCAAGGTATCCCAAAGCGATAAATGAAATGATGCTTGATAAAGTTGATCACGTTGGATGTCTTCGCCTCTGCCCATTTAGAGAAATAATCCATGATGGCCAATATGAACCGATGTCCTCTAGAAGAAGACGGGTGAATAGTACCAATGATATCCATACCCCAAGCTTCAAAAGGCCATGATGCAATTGTAGGATGTAAATGTTCAGAAGGCTGATGTATAAAATCTGCATGAACTTGACAAGCTTTGCATTGTCTTACATATTTCACTGCGTCTGCTATCATGGTAGGCCAGTATTAGCCTATCCTCCTGATACGATCCTGTAACTTAGAACCGGGTTGATGTGCTCCACATACACCATCGTGAGCTTCACGGATAATTTGCTTTGCATCATCATCGGAGAGGCATCGTAATAACAGTCCATCGTATGTTCGGAGATATAGACATTGTGAAGATGCATCAAAATAGAAGCATAATGATCGTCTTTTGATGGATACTGCCTCTTTAGGATCCTCTGGTAAGATTTTGTATGCCACAAAGTCTATAAAGGGACTTCTCCAGTCTCTCTTAGGAGGAACCGTGTTTATAGTGTAGCTGCGTTCTATGTGAAAGTTATTCTTCACACAGAACAGATCTCTGTTAAGAAGAATCACCGAATTCTGCCTCCTTATAGAAATAGCTAGATCTGCAGCTAGACTGGCTAGGACATCAGCTTCCAAATTTTGATATCAAGGCACATGCTCTAGGAAGAACCCTTTGAAAGATATGGCAATCTCGATCGTTGCTTGGTGATAAGGAATAAGGTCTGGATAGACTTCATATATTCCTCTGATCTGATTGACTATCAGCAAAGAATCACCAATTGCTTCCAGGTATTCGACATCCAATTCTTTAGCGACTTGGAGCCCGATTAGTAGAACGTTATACTCTGCCACATTATTAGAGCAGGGTTCGCTAAGAGAATATGCTCGATAGATGACGAGTTTATCAGGAGTGACCAGGACAATTCCTACTCCTGAAACTATATTTCCCTTGGGACCAGTTCTGGAGGCACCATCGAAGAATAGCTGCCATGTATTACCTTCCGTTGTAGAATTACATTCTACAACTTCGTCGGGAATATCCTCGTATAGTTTAGAGTTTTCCGGAATTGGATGAGCAGCTAAGAAATCAGCCAATGCTTGGCCTTTGATGGACTTCTGAGGGACATACACCATATCATACGGTGTTAATAACATCGCCCAAGTCGCGAGTCAGGAATTAAGAACGCTCGGCTTGTTCATCAATACCCGAAGAGGATTGATTCTAGAGATGATATGAATAGTCTGGCCTGTGACGTAATGTTGCGTCTTCTGAATGGCGAACATTAAGGCCAAGCATTCTTTTTCCACTGGATTGTATCGATGTTCGGCTCCGACCATCATCCTGCTTAAATAATAGATATCCTGTTCATGACCCTCATTGTTCTTCTGTGCGAGGAGAGCTCCAAAAGAATGATCCATTGCTCGAACATACAGCAAAATTGGTCTTCCTATGATGGGAGGCACCAGAACTGGAGGATTAGTGAGGTAGCATTTGATATCATTAAACGCTTGTTGACAGGCTTCATCCCATACGAAGGACACACCTTTCTTTATGAGGCGAGAAAAAGGTTGACATCTCCCAGAGAGGTTGGATATGAATCTCCTGATATAAGCCAAACGACCTTGAAATCCCTTGAGTTCCCTCAGATTACGGGGTGGTCGCATTTCTAAGATGGCCTTCACTTTATCTGTGTCCACTTGAATGTCTTTAGCGGCAATGACAAATCCCAGGAATTTGCCACTGGATACACCAAGAAAGGACTTTGTAGGATTCATTTTGAGTTGATGTTGGCGCATCAACTCGAACACTGTCATCAAGTCCTGGATGTGATTATCCTTGAGGCAGCTTTTGACAGCAATATCGTCTACGTAATATTCTACTGTTTTGCGTAAATGCTCATAGAATATGTTACTCATAGCTCGCTGATATATAGCCCCGATATTCTTTAGTCCGAAGGGCATGACTATGTAGCAATATACCCCCAATGGTGTTCGAAAGGCAGTATGCTTCCCGTCTTCAGGATTCATCTTAATCTGATTATATCCTGAAAATCCATCCATGAAAGACATGTGCTCAAAACCACACGTATTATCGATCATGACGTCTGTAATAGGAAGATGGAACTCATCTTTAGGACAGGCTGCATTCAGATCTCGAAAATTGATGCAAACACGCACTTTTCCACTTTTCTTTATGACTGGGACAACATTGGCGACCCAGTCAGGATATTGTTCTTCCTGGGTGAACCCACAGGCTATCAGCTTCTTGATTTCAGCTTAGATGACATCCATCATATCCGGACGAAACCTGCGTTGGTGTTGCTTTATCGGCTTCGAATTGGGCAATATGTTGAGCTTATGGGTAGCCACTTTTGGATCAAGACCTAGCATATCCTCATAATTCCACGCAAAGACATCGATATATTCTTTTATCAGCTGGATTATTTCTTCCCTTTCTTCTTCGAAAAGATTGTTACTGATGAATATCGGCTTTGGTGAAAGTTCATCCCCAACATCAATTTGGATAACTTCATCTTCAGTGGGCGGTTCTCTCTGCTCAAACCAGAGTTCCCATTGTGTATCCATTTGCTGAGCCCAAGAGTCATTATCAAACGGTTCAGATTCTTATTTGTCTGCTTCGCGAGAATCTGTCAATACCGTATTTACTGATGATGCTTGTTCGAGATCAGCATATGAGTCGGAGGACGATGATTCATCTTGAGAAGAGGAAATGATGTCCTCACTTGACTCAGAAGTTGCAAGGGAGGTGGTATACCCAAACCCAAAATGAGTTTGTTGACAGTAGGGATCACCATGCAACGGCATTCGCCTGTCTTTCCCATAGTTGAGGCCTGGTTCTGACTTCAGATCATAACCCATACTTTGCATAATCTTCAAAGCTTGTGGGCTATATCTGTGAACTTATATTTTTCCAGCATCAGACTCGTGGGAGTCTTCTTGTATAATCGGGCTGCTGCGCATGCGACCAAAGACTATTGGATGTTGATTGCTACGAGTAGGCGGGATAATAAAGATAGAATCTTCATGTGGCCCATATGTCATGATGACATTAGATGTTGATGCTGCTTCCCACACATACGGATGATAGGAGTCTATAGCTTCCAAGAATTTTTGTGCTATATGTTCTATATCGTTATGGGGGATGATTCCTGATTCGGACGTTGAGCATTAGCATACCGTAAAGGAGAATCTTTATTATCGTCAGAAACCGCGTTCCCGGTTGTATTTACATCAGTCGGCTGCTTGTTGCGCCTGAGGTTGATGACCAAAGGTGGAGGCTTCTGGTTCAAAGTGATCACTAGGGGATCACTTCCTCCTGATTTGGTTTTGTTCAAGTGGATAGCCATGGGTTCCATGACTTTCGGACGGGTACTCCGCCCTTTCACCTGGATCGACAGGGGTTGCTCGGTAGAGGGTTCTTCTGGCTCCAGGTGGGATTCCTCCTCTGTCTTGCCTGATACCTCCTTCATGTAGTCTTGGGTGTACAACATGGCATCGGAATAGTAGGACTCAACTCCTTTGAACGGGTTAAGGTCAGCAAACTCCGTCTGTACTATTCCTTGGGTGTCCACATATTTGAAGCATTGATATAGAGTCAAAGGAACAATGTTGTGATCGTGGATCCATGGTCTGCCCAGCAGAATATTGTAGGATACCTCTGAATCAATGACGTAGCATGTAGCCACTGATCTAAGGTCCCCAATCTGGATCCTCAGACGAATTTTTCCCAACGGCTTACTTTTCCTGGCGTTTAAGCCTACGATTGTAGTGGTGGTATAAGCCAGTTCGCTAGTAGAAATCCTCAATGGTCTAAGCAGACTATGAGGGATGATGCTGATCGATGATCCCGGATCTATGTGAATCCGGTCTACCTCCATGGAATCGACGTATCCGGTGTAATAGAGGGGTCTGTCATGCCTGTTATGTTTTAACAGCATGTCATGTTGAGTGAAAGTGATATTAGGGACCACCTCCATCACTCTATGGCATTGAGGGCATGCCACAGTTTCTTTATCGGGGGACTTGAGCTGAGTCAAGCATGCATCCGCCTGCATTAACGCTTCACTCAAGGCTTGACGAGTATCTTTGGATAGCCTTAGGAGATCAAAAATGGACAATCTGGCTGGTGTATTAGCCAATTGGGCCAGGATGTCGAAGTTATATGATTTTTCCAAACCTTTATTTTGAATATTCTTCAAAGGTTTATCAAAACGTACTTCTTTTTGCTTGCCCTTGTCCGCCGAAGTTGGTCTAGAAGGACCTGCCTCTGGTATGGCAGGTTCAGGCTCTGAAAGTTTGGCAGCTGAAATGTCTGCCGTTGCATCTTCCTGATTTCCTCCATAGTCCTTGAGGTAGGCTTTCCCTAAACGGGTTCCGGTAGCCAAAGTCTCTTCTTCTGATGTCGAGGATATTGCAACTATATGGCATGGTTTACGTCTTGAGTTCTTTTTAGACTTAGCTTTAGCGGCTTGAGTCTCTTCCTCAATCTCTGACACCAGATCAGGATGAACCCACATAATCTCACCACGATGGGTAGTTAGGGGTACCAGGTCATGATTTTGACCCCTGGCCGGAGGAGGATTAACGATGTTCATCATTATCTGGGAAATAGGTACAACCCCATCCGAAACTTCTTGAGGAGGCAGATTGCCGAATTGGAGAGAGATCATGTTGGCAGTGACTATCTTCTCGCTATTGCACAGAGTGATGGCCTTAGCGTCGATCAACTCCTAGATTTTCCTCTTTAGTACATAACATGCCTTTGTGGGATGGTGTATGTACCTATGGAAAATGCAGTACTTAGGGTTATTGGTACTGCCGACTTCATTAGGCCGCTTTACCTCGGGGAGGGTAAGCTTGCCACTTTTGACTAGACAATCGAATATGCTCGGGATATCGTCATCGTCAAAAGAGTATGCTTCGATGGGCCTGGAAGTCCCAGGTTTCGTCTGTGTGGTCCCGGGAGTATGTTGCCTGGACGTATTGATTGCCAGAGATTCTTTTTCTTTGGAACCACGAGGATGGTCGCTATTGGAGGATGACCTCTTCCCTCTATCAGAGGTAGAGATCATGATTCCATTGTCACGCGCCTTCCGACTGTTGTCTTCAGCGGCTACCGCTGAGATGATAAACGAGGGCCAATCATGGAACTGATATGGTCCTATGAACACCGAGATTAGTGGAAGAAGGTTCTTCCTACAAATATCCACCAAGGCTGAATCTGGAACTCTCGGAGGCATTTGCAAAGTGGCCTGACGAAAACGTTCGATGAAAGTACGAACGTTCTCTTTCTCCTTCTGCTTTACTTCGATGAGAGAGGACATGGACATGTCCATCCCTCCTTCGTAGAATCGTACGAAGAACAGAGTGTTGAAATCTTCAAAGGAAGTAATGCAATTGTCCGCAAGACTACGGTACCACTGATAAGCCACTCCAGAGTGACAACCTTTGAACACTCGGGTGAGAAGGGCGTCATTCCCTTGCAACAACACCGTCATCATGCTGAAGTAGTTTATGTACAGGCTCGGTGATGTCTTTCCCTCAAACAAAACCATAGCATGTGGTTTATATTTAGGTGGGAAAGGGATCTCATCCCAGATAGCTGGATAAGGTTGGTTGATTCCCAATTTCTTGAGCTGATCCTTATGCTTCAAGGCATCAAATTGGGCTTTCAATTCCCGTACTGCCAGCATTGGATCTTCCGCTGGGAGAGGGACCGCAGAGTGGTGAGAAATTGGTTGTATTGTAACTCCAACAGGAGGCAATATATTCTCCGAGTTAGGAAGTGGAGGAGCTGCTGACTCTTGATTTGGAACAGGCTCCTGGTTCGCATTGGATGGTGGTAAGTACACCTCCACACGTATTTGAGTCAGAGGGACCGATGCTTGAGCTATAGCAGCTGTATGTTGAGTCAGCATCATCTGGTGCATATTCTCCATCATGGAATGCATCTCTTTTAGTGATGCCTCCAATACAGCAATGCATTGCTCAGTACTTCCTGATGGGGAAGCCTCTTCGCGTT
Source organism: Iris macrosiphon (assembly GCA_036927795.1). Classification (NCBI taxonomy): domain Eukaryota; kingdom Viridiplantae; phylum Streptophyta; class Magnoliopsida; order Asparagales; family Iridaceae; genus Iris; species Iris macrosiphon. Next base: position 155,633,664 of record JAYESA010000009.1, read on the forward strand.
AATCTCCAATGGCATAGACTCCCATTTCTCTGGATGTCATTGAAGGGTTAGTATAGGTCTCTGTAGAGATCGAATCTATACTTTCAGCATCCGATTCGGGAAACTGGCGACCCCTAGTGTCGGAATTAGAAGAATATGAAGTCGGTTGTCGTGACCTCGAACGTGTATTTTGAAACACCCCAGCTTCAATGTTCTCAAGGAGTCTGTTGAATCTTCTTTGGCTTGGAGTTCTAGAGGGATAACGTCTTGAATTTGACCTTCCTCTAGGAACGTGTGAAGCCATATTTACTGATGCGAATGTAGGCTCTTCTTCTTATAAAGACAAAGAGTAGTTCAACCGGTCAAAAACTGACCGTTTTGCCTTTGAACAACAATAATTAACTACAACTTTGTGACTATTACAACAATGCTCCCTAGGGGTATAATAGACATGTTACAAGATCCCCTATCTTTGCGCTTCTGAATCAAGAAATTATGCAAGTCAGGAGGATTAACAGAAGAAGAAGGCTTATTCTGCCTTTTTACATTAGTTGGAATACGGATATTGGGAATCATAACTCTCTCCCTACCATACGTATACAGCAGTTCAGCCATATGAGTAGCACATGATCCATGAGGAGCGTATCTATCCACAAACTGGGCCTTCTTTACACCGAAGGGCTTGTCTTGGCGTAATCTGGAACTTTGCACAGGCTGGCGTAAACCTGAGGAAGCCCTCAATCAGCAATCAGCATCTTGCATAATCTGAAGAGCGGGCAGATCCGCCACTTGTTTTCCCTTGCGGTGATTGCAAGGACCATCTGCCTCTTCACAGAGGGAAGATGTATTTTTATGTGCGGAGAGCGTTTGGAATCTCTGAGTTAACACTGAGGCGTTATCAGAACTTTTGTCTGCCACGTCACAGACGGGAGACAGACTTTTACGCGCAGGACGTGGAGTAGACTTCTGGATTGGCACTGAGGCATTGCCAGAAGCTTTGTCTGCCACATCACAGACGGGAGACAGAATTTTATGCGCGGGGCGCGGAGTAGACTTCTGGATTGGCACTGAGGTATTGCCAGAAGCTTTGTCTGTCACGTCACAGACAGGAGACAGAGTTTTACGTGTGGGGCGCGGAGTAGACTTCTGGATTGGCACTGAGGCATTGCCAGAAGCTTTGTCTGCCATGTCACAGACGGAAGACAGAGTTTTACGCATGGGACACGGAGTAGACTTCTGGATTGGCACTGAGGCATTGCCAGAAGCTTTGTCTGCCATATCACGGACGGAAGACAAAGTTTTACCCGTGAGGCGCACAGGTTGTGATGCTACAACCTTGTTGGTCGGAGAGAGAGAGTCCGCAGGAATGGTAGAGGATGTCCGGGGCATCTATACTTTACGCAATTTCCTGTTGTCTTGGACAGAGAGGGAATGAGAGCTACCCCCAGCTTGAAGTATGTCTTCGTAAGCCGATGGGTCGAATTGGATGACCAAGGTCTTCTTCGTTGATCCTACGGATACAACATCGTGTTGAGCATTGGCTTTCTCGTCAGATGAGAAAGTAGTCCCCAGCGGAGTCGCCATCTTGTGTTTGATAATAAACGAAAGAAATTGAAACTAGGTTTATACGAACCCCTTTCTTTGGTTTACAAACAAGAAAAAGAAGTACAATTAATCCTATACGAGGATATTAAGTACAAAAATTTGATTCTGGGGAAATATTGCTGTAGGAGTCTGATCTGCGGTCGATCACTTTGTCCCTTGGACCACACGATGATGAAGAAATGTTGTAGAAGACGAAAAAGAAGCTTCAAAGACTGTAGGAGGGATTGAACTCTCGTTGCCAAAGCTCTCTATATGTGCTCTCTTGACCTTGACCTCTGTTGTTCTCCTCTCTTTCGCCAGCTGTCTCTCTACCTTCGATTCCACCGGATTCGACCTTGGACCTCCGTGGCCGGAGGTCTCTATTTATAGAGTTCAGCTACAGTCGGCGTAGAAACCGAACAGCGGAGAGAGCTACACCTTTTACGTGGCGGTTATAATAACTGCTACCCATGTATGAATGATCTCTTGAATTGGCGTGTGACGCGTATCCCATTATGAGATAATGCTTATAATCGCTCATCGAAGATCACGGCATGCAAGCTATGTAGATAACTGTCCCTTACGTAGAGGTGGTTGGCATAAAAGCCAAATAACTGTCTCGTTGGCGTAAAAGCCAAATAGCTATTCTGATGGCATAAAAGCCAAGTAGGCATAGAATCCGAGTAGTTGTCAAGTTGGCATAGAAGCCAAGTAGCTGTCCTGTTGGCATAGAAGCCAAGTAACTGTCATGTTGGCATAGAAGCCAAGTAGTTGTCATGTTGGCGTAGAAGCCAAGTAGCTGTCATGTTGGCATAGAAGCCAAGTTCTGCGTGAAGCTTGATGCTTTGCAAATATAGTCTGATTTGGCATATTTCGAGAAGATAGCGTACAGCGTGCTCCTATAACTAAAAATAGCCAGGTCGGCGTATTTCAAGGAGATAGCGTACGGCGTGCTCCTATAGCTGAAAATAGCCTGGTTGTCGTAATGTGCGGGGATGGTGATGTGGACTTATTAGCCCTAATCATAGCTCACCCAGTCTTCGAAAGTAGAACCAAATCTCGTGCATTAAATGCAGAGATCAGCCCCCATCTCGCACATTAACTGCAGAGACGTGCCTCGAGTTCTGTACGAAGAATAGCTTTTGACGTGGCAGTTGGTTTCGTCTCATCCTGAGCGTAAAGCTCACATCTGCCTGTGTAAAATAGGTAGCGTATTCCTTGAATGCGTAAACGACGTCTTATATCAAGGATTATGTCACTAAACGATAGTCTGGGGCTCTGTGTAGAATCATTATTGTAGCCGTCCTCTCGATCGTCATGTAGTACTCTTTGTCAGGAGTCAGGTTCACTGCTTGATCTGACAGGTTCATTCGAGGAATATGAAGAGATCCTCGTACAACTTCCTGCTGCATTAAAAGAAAGCAGGTTTTACGCCAAAGTGGCGATGTAGCAACCTTTTTACGCCGAAGCAGTCTGGAAATACTGCATTACGCGGGTTATTCTGGAGCTATGTTTTACGCTGAATAGCGTTGAAGCTCTGTTGTACGCTAATGGCTCTGGAGTTATGTTTCACGCCACCCAGTGCTGGATCTCTATTTTATGCGAACTTCCTGCATATTTGAGCGTTTTACGCGTATGATTCCCCGACGTATTTTTTATGCTTCTACACTTATCTTCGATTGAACTCCACCTGAACCTCCTCATTCCCGTTTCCTTTGAATTAAAAACTTGCTTGATATGATTGTTCCATTCCTATCCCTTATTGATTGCCTTGTGTCTATATTATTCAGGGATACCCTATTTGCTCCTCCTTTGAGGGTTCTGTTGTACCGAAAGTAGATCTAGTAATAGGCTATGATCAGGCCACGCTATTGAACCAAAGGCAAGCGTCAGTAGATCTCCATCTGCCGGCTCTGCCAGTCACTCAAGTCCAATCAACACAGTTAGTTCCATCAATGTTGCTGGGATGGCCAGTCCAATCTACTCCACCGTTCATACCAGCTCAGCAAGCCGAGCCAGCCTAGCCAACCAAGACAATACCACAAGTTCTTCTAGTACAACTAGGGCAGGCAAGCTCACAGGCCATGTTAGGGATGATCCAAGCCATGATGATTGTACAACAACAACAACTACTCCAAATATAGCAACAAGTTGTCCAGTTCTGCCAACAGTTTCAGCAAGGACAAGATCAAACCAATACGACCATTTGCCAGGTAGTTAGAGTAGAGCTTGAGACCAATGGGTGTTATAGTCTCAACTCGACATCCAACGTCAGTAGCTTGCGTCCAACTAAGTTTTTCGGCATTGAGGATGCAGTTTCAGCAGATTCTTGTCTCCAGAATTTTGAGGCCATCCTGGATGCGACTAAGACTCCCGAGGATAAGAAGGTAGCAGTTGTAAAGTTACAGCTAACAAATCTTGTCCGAGATTGGTAGGCAGCACAAGAAATGGTGCTCTCGAAGCCCATTGACTGGCAGACGTTCAAGGAGCGCTTCCAGAAAAAGTATTTCAACACAACCGCCAAGTTCTATCTCTATAAACAGTTTATCAACCTCCGTCAGCAGACGAGATCAGTTGAGCAGTATGCGGCCGAGTTTTGTCGACTTAACCGATTTGATCCTTATATGGTAGCTTCCGAGGAAGACCGAGCTAAGAGATTTGAGCAAGGTCTGCACCAAGAGCTCCAGCAATTTATGGTAGGCCATAATTATGCCACCTACAATGCAGTACTTAGGGCAGCTAGGTCCTAAGAACTTGTCGGCCAGAGATTAGTAGCAAGGACCGGAGGCCAGAAGAGGTATCACTCATCCATTAGAGGAATCAGTATTCAGTTGTCACCTCCAGCACCAGCAGTCAGAGCTTCTCGTACGTCTGTATCTCTAGCCCTAACTATAACCTCAGTACAATCCACCAGGTAGTCGGCATCAACAGGATGTAGCTACTATAGCAAACCAGGGCACACCAGAGATTAGTACAGGAGGGCCAACGACCAGTGTCTCAGATATGGGATGTATGGCTCCGCCAGTCCCTCAAGTCCAATCAACACAGTTAGTTCCACCAATGTTGCTGGGATGGCCAGTCCAATCTACTCCACTGTTTATACCAGCTCAGCAAGCAGAGCCAGCCTAGCCAACCAAGACAATACCACAAGTTCTTCTAGTACAACTAGGGCAGGCAAGCCCACAGGCCATGTTAGGGATGATCCAAGCCATAATGATGGTATAACAACAAAAACTACTCCAAATACAGCAACAAGTGGTCCAGTTCTGCCAACAGTTTCAGCAAGGACAAGATCAAACCAATACGACCATTTGCCAGGTAGTTAGAGTAGAGCTTGAGACCAATGGGTGTTATAGTCTCAACACGACATCCAACGTCAGTAGCTTGTGTCCAACTAAGTTTTTCGGCATTGAGGATGCAGTTTTAGCAGATTCTTGTCTCCAAAATTTTGAGGCCATCCTAGATGCGACTAAGACTCCCGAGGATAAGAAGGTAGCAGTTGTAAAGCTACAGCTAACAAATCTTGTCCGAGATTGGTAGGCAGCACAAGAAATGGCGCTCTCGAAGCCCATTGACTGGCAGAAGTTCAAGGAGCGCTTCCAGAAAAAACATTTCAACAAAACCGCCAAGTTCTATCTCTATAAACAGTTTATCAACCTCCGTCAGCAGACGAGATCAGTTGAGCAGTATGCGGCCGAGTTTTGTCGACTTAACCGATTTGATCCTTATATGGTAGCTTCCGAGGAAGACCGAGCTAAGAGATTTTAGCAAGGTCTGCACCAAGAGTTCCAACAATTTATGGTAGGCCATAATTATGCCATCTACGATGCAGTACTTAGGGCAGCTAGGTCCCAAGAACTTGCCGGCCAGAGATTAGTAGCAAGGACCGGAGGCCAGAAGAGGTCTCACTCATCCATTAGAGGAATCAGTATTCAGTTGTCACCTCCAGCACCAGCAGTCAGAGCTTCTCGTACGTCTGTATCTCTAGCCCTAACTATAACCTCAGTATAATCCACCAGGTAGTCGGTATCAACAGGATGTAGCTACTATAGCAAACCAGGGCACACCAGAGATTAGTACAGGAGGGCCAACAACCAGTGTCTCAGATGTGGGATGTATGGCTCCGCCAGTCACTCAAGTCCAATCAACACAGTTAGTTCCACCAATATTGCTGGGATGGCCAGTCCAATCTACTCCACTGTTCATACCAGCTCAGCAAGCCGAGCCAGCCTAGCCAACCAAGACAATACCACAAGTTCTTCTAGTACAACTAGGGCAGGCAAGCCCACAGGCCATATTAGGGATGATCCAAGCCATGATGATGGTACAACAACAACAACTACTCTAAATACAGTAACAAGTGGTCCAGTTCTGCCAATAGTTTCAGCAAGGACAAGATCAAACTAATACAACCATTTGCCAGGTAGTTAGAGTAGAGCTTGAGACCAATGGGTGTTATAGTCTCAACTCGACATCCAACGTCAGTAGCTGGCGTCCAACTAAGTTTTTCGGCATTGAGGATGCAGTTTTAGCAGATTCTTGTCTCCAGAATTTTGAGGCCATCCTGGATGCGACTAAGACTCCCGAGGATAAGAAGGTAGCAGTTGTAAAGCTACAGCTAACAAATCTTGTCCGAGATTGGTAGGCAGCACAAGAAATGGCGCTCTCGAAGCCCATTGACTGGCAGACGTTCAAGGAGCACTTCCAGAAAAGCATTTCAACACAACCGCTAAGTTCTATCTCTATAAACGGTTTATCAACCTCCGTCAGCAGACGAGATCAGTTGAGCAGTATGCGGCCGAGTTTTGTCGACTTAACTGATTTAATCCTTATATGGTAGCTTCCGAGGAAGACCGAGCTAAGAGATTTGAGCAAGGTCTGCACCAAGAGCTCCAGCAATTTATGGTAGGCCATAATTATGCCACCTACGATGCAGTACTTAGGGCAGCTAGGTCCCAAGAACTTGCCGGCCAGAGATTAGTAGCAAGGACCGGAGGCCAGAAGAGATCTCACTCATCCATTAGAGGAATCAGTATTCAGTTGTCACCTCCAGCACCAGCAGTCAGAGCTTCTCGTACGTCTGTATCTCTAGCCCTAACTATAACCTCAGTACAATCCACCAGGTAGTCGGCATCAACAGGATGTAGCTACTATAGCAAACCAGGGCACACCAGAGATTAGTACAGGAGGGCCAACGACTAGTATCTCAGATGTGGGATGTATGGCTCCGCCAGTCACTCAAGTCCAATCAACACAGTTAGTTCCACCAATGTTGCTGGGATGGCCAGTCCAATATACTCCACTGTTCATACCAGCTCAGCAAGCCGAGCCAGCCTAGCCAACCAAGACAATACCACAAGTTCTTCTAGTACAACTAGGGCAGGCAAGCCCACAGGCCATGTTAGGGATGATCCAAGCCATGATGATGGTACAACAACAACAACTACTCCAAATACAGCAATAAGTGGTCCAGTTCTGCCAACAGTTTCAGCAAGGACAAGATCAAACCAATACAACCATTTGCTAGGTAGTTAGAGTAGAGCTTGAGACCAATGGGTGTTATAGTCTCAACTCGACATCCAACGTCAGTAGCTTGCGTCCAACTAAGTTTTTCGGCATTGAGGATGCAGTTTTAGCAGATTCTTGTCTCCAGAATTTTGAGGCCATCCTGGATGCGACTAAGACTCCCGAGGATAAGAAGGTAGCAGTTGTAAAGCTACAGCTAACAAATCTTGTCCGAGATTGGTAGGCAGCACAAGAAATGGCGCTCTCGAAGCCCATTGACTGACAGACGTTCAAGGAGCGCTTCCAGAAAAAGTATTTTAACACAACCGCCAAGTTCTATCTCTATAAATAGTTTATCAACCTCCGTCAGCAGACGAGATCAATTGAGCAGTATACGGCCGAGTTTTGTCGACTTAACCGATTTGATCCTTATATGGTAGCTTCCGAGGAAGACCGAGCTAAGAGATTTGAGCAAGGTCTGCACCAAGAGCTCCAGCAATATATGGTAGGCCATAATTATGCCACCTATGATGCAGTACTTAGGGCAGCTAGGTCCCAAGAACTTGCCGGCGAGAGATTAGTAGCAAGGACCGGAGGCCAGAAGAGGTCTCACTCATCCATTAGAGGAATCAGTATTCAGTTGTCACCTCCAGCACCAGCAGTCAGAGCTTCTCGTACGTTTGTATCTCTAGCACTAACTATAACCTCAGTACAATCCACCAGGTAGTCGGCATCAACAGGATGTAGCTACTATAGCAAACCAGGGCACACCAGAGATTAGTACAGGAGGGCCAATGACCAGTGTCTCAGATGTGGGATGTATGACCATATGATTGGTTTAGCCCGCTTCTATACCCTAAGGCTTCTTTAGTCCGACAGTTGCCAGCTTTGCCTCAGGCAGTAGTTGAAGGCCCGAGGGGACCAACATTAGACGTTCGACCACTAGCCCAGCGTCTTATTCGATGCAGACTCAGCAGTTCCAGCAGCAACGTCCGGCTTAATTTGTACAAGTCTAGCAAGCCCATCAAGCAAGGCAAAAGTAGCAGCAAGTTAGAGCCGCAGTCCCTAGGCGTGAGCGAGTAGAAGGATTTGACAACCTGGAGCAGCTGATAGCGGAAGGCGCTACGATTATGGGTGAGATTTTTGAGTTTCCCTTAGTTTGTCTCATTCTTGGGTTCTTGTCGAACTATCTTGTTTTCAACAAGCCCAGAGTACAACAATCATCTTGATTTGTAAATCTCCTAATTTTTTAGGAATTTTTAAAATGGATTTTTACAATTTTTTGGATTTTTCTCGGATTTTTAATTAATTAAAACTAAGGTATTTTGAAATTAAATGGTTTTTAAATAATGTTAAATAATATTAAAATATTAAGAGAATAATATTTTTAGGGGTAAAATGAAAAATTAGACATAGGGTAATTTTCCGAGAATTTATTGGACCCCGGAAGCATTTTTAAAGACCTAAAAACCAAGTTTTAAATAAACCTATTAAACCCTAGAAATAAACCCGGTTTATTGTTGAACCAAACCGAACCAACCCAACTGAACCCGACCCGGTTTAATTCTAAACCCAAACCCCTGCGGGTCGGGTCGGATCTGAAACCCGACCCGAAACCCGACCCTTTTCAGTTACTGCTACAGTAACATCGCCCCCCCCGGACCACGTCGGCCGTTGCGATTCCGACCGCCGCCCGTAACCGCCGCCTCCTTTCCCGCAGCCGTTAGGCGCCACCTCCTCTGCCCGTAACGATCCCTGCCTTCTCCGTCCTTAACCGCCTTGCCCTCGCCCTATATAAACCCTCCTCTCCCCGCCGTCTCCACCACCAAACCACCACCATAGCCACCCATCGCAGCCACCTCCGCCTGAACCCTAACCCTCCGCCACCAGCAGTTGCCTAGCCGCCTTCACCAGCCTCCGCAGTGCCTCCCTCCGCTGCCCTAGCTAACCCAGCTATCTCCCCTCCTGAAACCCCTCTCCGCTCTGCCTCCCTCAGCCCAGAGCCGCCTCCGCCTCTCTCTCCCCGACCCGCAGCCGCTCGACCCGAGACCCCTGCCTCGTCCCACGCCGCAGCAACTCAACCGGCCGCCTTTACCAGCCGCCGTGCCACCTCCCCGCAGCCGAGCTGAGCCAACTCTGCCCCCCTCTGGCGAAGCTCCGGCCGCCCTGAGCAGCCATCGAAACCCTAAACCGGATACAGCACAGTGTTGCGGTGTGTCGTGTAGCCTCGCGGATACGAAAAATTTGGTTTCTGCGTAGCCCTGTTCAGGTACCCTTTTCTCTCTCCTCGTTGTCCCATTTTCCGTTTCATCTGTTATGACGCGTAGACTGTGTAACCCTCTCTATGCCCGTGCAACCCGCTCGGTGTGTCGCATCCTGTGGTGATCGCGAACCGCGATCCAAAAGGAGGAAAATATTAACCCCGTTTTCCCCCGAAACTGAGTATGCCCCGCCAAACGGGATGACTTGATCGTATGCAGACTTCACCAAAAGGTGTGCGCCGTTGATACGGACGTATGGAATTTTGCAGAAGTTGATTTGGATGTGCGTGCACACCGGAATCAACGCGTATCCGTCGACAACGCCCCGTATCGGCCTATTCTGGATCTCATTATAACTTTTTGTACACACGTCGGATCGAAACAAAACTTGTGCCATCGAACTCGTAGCAATACGCTGGTCCTGTGACCCAAGTTTGGTTCGATTCTGAGAACGTTGACAAAATCGCGTATCTGGGCCCACGGCTCCACTTGACGGGCGATTTTGTGATCGGCTCATCGGAATCCAATTCTGGAACTTCCGTTGAGTTCGTATCAACGTTCTGGACTTTTTGACACTAAGTTTGACGAATTTGGAGACCATTGCTTCTGACATATTTTTTGGTGCGAAGCGGCCCACATTTGGACCCCGCTTTGACCAGAAACTGTCATTTTTGCCCCTGTGTCCAAATTGGACTCAAGGACAGGTGTTTCTAGCTAATTGATATTTTCTGAACCTGATGGTGATATTTATTTCAGCAACCGGAGGAGTACCTGCAAATCCTGCTGCTGCCAGAGCTACAGTTGGAGTCAGAACCCCAGGCAAGTGTACCTTGCCATAATTACAGTATATTGATTTATATTAATCTCTTATTTTATTTCTGTGATTGTTTTACCTGCTTAACCTAGGACCGTGTGACTTACTTAGCGTCCGAATAATATTCGGGTGCCAACACCGTACGCGGAGTTGTGTAACGTCACCTAGAAGTGGATATCGTGACCCTTTATATTCTCGTGCTTGCAATATCAAGTACGTTATACCCAGGACACCTGACACTATTCATGAGACAGAATCTTCCTGAGATATTCATGGTGATTCTGTATAGGATACAGGTTTATGACATATACTTTATTCATATGCTTAGATCTTATTTTGACTTGCTGCATTAGATATGATCTTGCGTATCATGGACATGAGACGTGTGATTACATTGGGTGGGGAGAGATTTACCATACAAAAGGTTGATTATATATATATAATACTTTAATGGAAGTGCCTTAGACTCTGACACAGAGCTTTGGTACCGTACTGGCCCTTCGAAAGAATACTGCTATGGGTTTCTCCGACACAGATCCTATAGTAGTCTCAGCCCGAGTATGACTAAAACTCTCACTTGCATATCACTTAGCTGCTTATATAGTTTACCCTATTATTTAATTTATTGATGCACTGCATTTATTTTGGCATGAGTTATTTTGTACCTTACCATGTCCCCTGAGGACCTGGATCCGGATTATGTCCCCAGAATTAGCAGACGAGATCGATCCCGAGGTATATGGAACATGAGTATTAGCAGGATCAGGAGCAGGCACTGGAGCAGTACCAGATCCAGTAGACGAGTGATCCCCGAGGATATCTTCTGAGTATATGCTTTATCCATACTCAGTATTTGCAGTTATTATCTTTAATTCTGTATCTTGACAATTGTAACAGACTTATTATCAGGTTGTTCCCCGATTATTTACTTGTGACTTGATGATGTTTAAATTTCCTTTTGTTGATATTGATATATTCATTCTGTGGATGAGATTATTAGACCCTAATTGTTGTATTACAGCTTAAGTACACCCCTATGGATCCATTAAATTGGGTTTGTCCATCGGTGTGTGCTCCTGGCCATTGCCACGGGTCTAGTCCCTCGATATTTTGGGACTGGGACGTGACATGATTCTTCGTCGAGAAGGGATGAGTCCCTCGTTCCGCTTTTTTGCCTCCGTATCTCGTGGTGCTTGATGCTCATCATGTGTCCCGATTGCGAAGTTACGTCGTGGCTTAGAGTCATGATCTCGATATAGTCATTGGTACAGACTTACCTTGAGGCATGGCTTAGGGGTATATGTATCCATATGCCTCCATTTTCCTATGTGTGATTGTGTGCAATTATTAATTTCTGTAGTTATTTCTTCTATTCTAGTTATTTGCTTGATGTGATTTATTTTTTGATAAGTGATTTATGATTTTGAGAGCCTTCTAGCATATTTTCCAGCTCGACTAGCCTTAGTGAAATTCTGAGGGCAAAAATTTTCTAAGGTGGGTAGAGATGTCATACTCGTTTTCAGATTTGGTATTTCTTGAATTTCTGATATTTAAATTTATTTTTTGATAATGTATTTTTTTTGCTATATTTGCATGATATTTTCTGTCATTTGTATTTATTCTTGTTGTCTATAGAGACTACCCAAAACCAGTAGAATACCCATTGCCATTGCCATGGACCCATGTCAGGACCCGTGTATAGGATGGATATCTGACTCAGTTTACTTTTGGAACCACTACGCCTATTTTTAATTGTTAAGATTTGTTGAAGAGTGTTATGACTAAATCCTATGTCTAACCTTATTTTTCCCCACTTAGTATATATATGGGAGTTTTCTCCCTCATTCCTCATTCTTCTTCATTTCTACTTTCTTCTTTCTCTTTCCTTTGCTCCTTTCCCTCAAGACCAAACCCTAATCCTATGGAGAAGTTGCTGTGACTTGGACCGTGAGAGATAGAGGCTAAGAAGTCACTCCAGTCAAGTATATCTTGCTCAAATGATAAATCCATAAATTTTTAGATTTTATTTATATTATGTAAATTTAAAATATGTTTGATAGAAAATATTTGTCTTGATGTTCTCATCTAATTTAGTTCTTTTAGTTTTTGATTTCGATGGATAATTTGGAGTAGATATGAGTTTTAAGATTTGGATTTTTCATGGGTTCCAAGTATTTTCTTGGTTTTAATCTATTAAAACTTGGTATCTTCAAAATCTAGTTATTCTATGTGATGGAGCACTTTATTTCACATATTTTGGCTTTTGGTTTACTTGATTTGGAGTTAAAAAGAAGATTTTATGAAGAAAATAAGTTTTTCAGATTTTTTGGGAGCTTTTTCATAGAGTTAGTATTGTTTTGGGATGATAGAGTTCATGCGCCTAGCTCCATGTGCCGTCTTCCAACATACGTCCATCTTGTTGGGCGCATGACTGATTTGCATGCACCCTACATCCATGCGTCCTGCATGCACCCTCCATCCATCCGTCATGCATGCGCCCACCCTGCGTCCTGCATTCTCTGCATGCGTCCAAATCACATATGCGGCCAACTTTTCCATGCTCCTAGTTGTATTATGCGTTCCTTCCATTTTGCTTGGGATATTTCTTTATGTATTATATAGTTGGATGTGGTTCTCTTACAATTTAACACATGTTCTGACCCACAAGACACCGTGGAAATTGGTGTGTATGATAACTTATTGCATTTGGCATTGGGCAATCGAGTGTGAGTATTGCCCAATGTATCATGTTTCACGGATAAGATAATTTTGCCAGTGATAACTCGTGAATAGCTCGTACCCGTAACTCGTCATCCCAGGAAGTTTCTCGAGTGTCCGCGACTCGAGAACTTGAAATAATTTGCTAATTATTACACAAGATAAGATTCACCTAAATCATTGGGAGGAAAAAATATTGTGCTACCGTCTACCCTGATCTCTAAGGGCCCCATGAGGCATGGGCCCCATGACCTACCTAGTTTACGCATACCCCGGTACATACAAGACTTTGTGATATAACATGGTAGTTATATGATTTGTTGCATAATGTGGTTAGAATATCTGTGATGTGATGCAATACTTATAAAATAATTTTATATATAAGTTTATATTCATAATACAAGTTTATATGCAATATTCTATTATAATATAAGTTTACATTCAATTTTATGCCATTAGATAAAATTATGATTTTAAGATCAAGTTTATATTTATCTGTGAGAAGTTATAAGTTATGTTTTGTGTAATGTGACTAGTTCAATTACAAGCGTATGCTTGGCCATCCGGGTTGACTGTAGTGCCGGTGGTAGCGATATTCTTCAAATAATATATTTGTTAGTAACTAGGTTTGTGATAACCCTAGTTAGTTAATTATAACAAGTCGTAGGCATGTTTGGCCTTGATATATTATTTGCCTTGTCTGACAAGCTTACCCTGTTATATTCTATTTTCTTTTCGCGCGTGGTTAGATAGCAAAGTTCTGCTCGGATGAAGGTCTGTAACCCCGGTCCTTATTTGGTTTAAGGGTTGTGGTCCTAATCCAGAGTAGTTCCTATGCCCTTTTTTCGTTCATCGCCTTATCTTTCTTTATAGTTAGTTAGTTATCAGTGCATTAGTCCTTATAGTTATTTTATCGAGATAAGTACATTGGTACCGTACAAGTTTTGACCCATATTTATTTTTATATAGGTCTATTTTCTGCTAATGTTATGATGTATTTTGTCTACCACCTTGAGTTCCTTTATGGTACTTGTTGCTTGGGGTTCTGATTCCATTGATTTTTCTTGGCCAGATTTACCCGAAGAGAACCAGGATCCTCCGTACTTCCAGCAAGATGGCTCACACTCGTAGGACTGCGGCCGAAGCTCGTGAGTGGCTTTCCTTCTTCCACCCCTCGTTTTGATTTCTCGATTTGTGGTGTCAGAAAAGGGGTAGAGTTAGCTCCTTATATTTTTGAGACTACGGTCAACATGATGTATATATTAAACCATGGCTTGTATATTTGATCATGTATTATACTCTGGTAGTGTAATATTTTGTATTCATTAGCTTCATGATCATATGTGGTATATATTTTGGGATGCCTCTTTACATTCATGTGTGATATACTCTTGAAATTATTGTTGATTGATTGAGATACTATGATTTTTTGGCCTTAGAACTGACTTCATAGAATGCTAGAGTCCACCCAATTATCTTCTAGACAATATTAGCACATTGCGACTTACTTCGGTATTCTGCAAGGTGTGGTTGGCCATATTAGTCCTCGTATTTATCCAGTATTATGGGAGCGGGGCATTGTAGAAGCATAGAAAATAAATATCCATGCATCCAACAAACCATGCGCCCCCTAAGCAGACTCAATAGAAATCAGGTCACAGAGGCACCCTGCAGCCCAATAAGGCAACACCCATGCGTCCCAATCAGCCGAAGCATCCTTGGCCACAGATGGATATGATATGGCATCCCTTCAACAGGATCATCTCGGATACAGAATCCTAACCAAAAGGAATTTTCTAATTGTCTCAAAAGATGTGAACACACTAAACGACAGAAGTCTCACATCAGCACAGAGCTTCACTCTCGAGGGGTGTGCAGCGCCACGTGTATAGCACAACAAGGACCCCATGTGTCCCATACTCTATGCGTCTTTGGCGCTATACGCCCTAGACTCTATGCGCTCTATGCGTCTCTGGCCCCATGCGTCCCAGACTCCATGTGTTCCATGTATCTCTGGCCCCATACATCATAGACTCTATGCTTTCCATGCGTCTCTGACCTCGTGCATCCCAGACTCCAGGCGTTATGCATCTCTGGCCACATGCGTCTCAGACTCCATGAAGACCAAGTCTTTCTATTATAATTAAAGTAGCTCTCTCCAAACAATTGTGGGCCAAATGTCAAAATTGACTAAATCACGACCACAAAGGACGAGAATCGCCCAAATCTTCAGTAATGAAAAATTCCAACAAGTGCCCACGTGGTAGCTTGGCCTGCTCATGGTTACAGCTGCACCCTGTTAGGAAGGTATACGTGGCACCCTCTAGCATCTATACGGCCTAACATATGCGCGCCCAAGGATGACTATATATACCTTAGTGACATGCCCAAAACAGACACATACACAGAGACACACACACACACACACAGACATAGAAACACACAGACAGAGAGAAACAGACTAAGAACAACAGAGGAGAGGAGAGAGGGAAGAAGAGAGCTTCTTCACCATGCGTTAGATCATCAACGGAGTAAAGGAGCCGCCATAACGTTCTTTGTCCATCGTCACACCCTAGAATCAAAAATTTGTGCTTAGATTATCTGTCTAGGACCTTTTTGTACTTTATTTTGTTTGTTATTGAATCAATCAATTTTAATGGAAAATATTCTTGATACAAGTCCTACCCAAAGTTTTAGCTACAATATGGTGCTTGAGAGCAAAAGAAACAGATACAAAACTATGAGAAGTACCACTATCAAATAATGCTAAGGATGGAATAGAATCAAGAAGAACAGAACCTGCGATAATGTATGCAATGGGCTCGGTCTCCTCATCCATTATGGCAAACGCCCTGCCCTCTGGTGCACATCTCTGCTGCTGGTGCTGGACGAAGCGCTGCTACTGAGTTGGAAGTGGTCCCCTCGGCTGTCCCGTATGTACTATAGCTCTAATTGGTCCCATCTGAGCGACTGCTCCACCATGAGTTGAACGAGCCAGAACTAAAGGACAATCTCTTAACTGATGAGCAGATGATCCACAAGATAAATATGTGCCCAATCTCTTCCTGTAGATATCTTTAGTGTATCCTGGCTTCCCACAGTACACACACTGGATAATTGGCTGGGTCTGCCTCTGCGGCTGCTGCTGAACAGGAGCACAAACAAGTGCCTGATGTTACTGGTGCTGATGTTGGAACATCCTCTGCTGGATATGGGGATGCTTGGCTGGTCCTGTACTGCTACCAGCACCACCCGAAATATCTCTACCTCTCTTGGCCGTAAGTTCCAAGTTATCCTTTGCAATCTTGGCATCTGCCAAAATCTTCTCGAAAGTCATGGTATGGTGCTCAGTAGTGAGTGATAAACTTCCTAGCTCGCACAACTGGGTTCTACACCATAGTTTCTGCGAACTGGCTCAGGCGATAAAACTGCGCGGCATACTCGTCCACGGACATGCTCTCCTAAACTAGATCCTGGAACTGGCTCTCCAAGGCACTCAAAGCCATATCAGGGAAGAACTTCTCCTTGAAAAGATCTTTAAAAGTCTTCCAAATCAATCCCGGTATGGTAAGCCTCGGCTCTGTGCGGTACAAGGTGAGAGCGATGTCAAACAATTGGCCGCCTGTCGCCTCTATCTGCAAACTCTCCAGAATCTGGGCCAACTGCAAGATTATCTCAATATCCTCTAGCCAATCATCCACATACAGTATCCCCTCCATACCCTTGAAATCCCGAGGCAGCATCCTCTTAAAGTCTACTATGGTACCTGGCCTCGGTTGCTGTGGAGCAAGCTGATACGGAGCAACTTGTGGCTGGACGAGCGCTACTCTCTCAACTGCATCTAGAGAAAGCTGGTGGATATTCTCAATGCCCTGGCGTATCACCTCATCCTGCCTCGGTTGGGCCTCTTCCTGGGCTCTCTAAGCCACCAACATCTCTCGAAATAATGCAAATGTCTGCGCTGCATCAGCTGGTGGTGTAGGTAGCGGAGGAAGACCCTCAAAAGTAGCTGGAACAGTCCTTCGAACATGTGAATGAGGAGGACCACCAACTGCTAAAAATCTCACATGGACAAACGGAGCAGGAGAAACAAATCCAGCAGCCCGGGTATAAGGTCAAAAGGTGGCAGACCTCTCGGAAGCTGCAACTCCAGAACGACATGATCGAGTCTTCGACGATATCTTGAAGGCAGATCGATACAAGAAGTTAATTTGGCACAAAATAAGATATTATCAAAGAAGAACAGTTAAATTCAAAGAGTAAATATGCAAAAAAAAAATATGTGAAATGAAAGAAACATATTAGAATTTTTCTAGTTGTGATTGAGTATCTTTCATCTATAGCCTATATCCTATATCCTGTAGTAGGCTCGTAATAGTACTATAAGTCTGAGCACTACAACGAATCATACTAGTTGCGACCTCGAAGATCTATATGCACGACCACTAAAAATGTGTCACGACCAGTACTCGGATGATCGGGGCACGAGTACGTAGCAACGCCCAACCTATGCCGTAACACGACGTAGAATGTTGTTCTAGGTCAGCAATACTATCTATCGACATCTCACAATAATATATCTTAACCTGTCAATGATAATCTCAACTTCATAAGGAGGACAAAATGAATATATAATGTCTACATCAATACTCAATCACAATAATATATACGGAAGATGAATGTCACGGAAGATGAATGTCACGATAATAATGTAAAGAATCAAGAGGATTATAGGAATATACATCTCAAACATCATCAATGAGTCTAGAGTTTAGCATTCCTCAATATCATATAGTCTCAAATAATACAACTCAATAGTCTCAAAGTTGGAAATATTCCAATACAATATGAAATGCTAAGTTAACTAAGTCACTACTAGTATCTCCTCTACTGGAATGTGATCCTCCTGAGGCTCCTGGATATATCCCTCGTCTACTCCTGATCCATAGAATATAGGATAAAAGTCCTCTAAATCATCTGAAAAATATTATCTAGTCAAGATTGGAGAGAAGCACATAAACTAACAGCAATTCTAATTATATTGATAAAGACTATAAAATAGTGAGTAATGCATATACATGATGGAACTGAAATACTGAAAAAGTAAGGAAAGCATGAGAGACTAGCATCATATCACAGGTAAAAGTTAAGCAGTGAATAAGCAGGCAAATAAAAAAAATAACAGGTATAAACTGGAATAGAAATAAACTAGCTAAGTGCCTTAAAATATTAATTTGTTATGTGATTGGCTTGGAATCTTGATCAGGCTTGCTATATATGATTAGCTATGATACATATAAGGTCAGGCTAACCATCCGGTTAGCTATGATGCTAGTAAGAGTCAGGCTCAATCATATATAGCAGGCTATGAGGCATGTAATAGGGTCAGGCTAACCATACATATGGTTCATGGTTAACTATGATGCATGTAAAGGTGGGGTATGATCACATAACTTGCTAATATTTCCCCCATCCCCCGGCTAGTACTAGGTATCCAATCACGACTCCTCATGATAAGTATTTATAATACTAGCTCGTGTATCCATCGTGTAAGGAATCAACTATAACACTACAAAATTAGTATTATAGTAATCAACAAAATAATAAAAACTGTCAGAGAATCTACTCGCCTAGTATCTGGAGTGAGGAACTGTCAATAGTGCTCACACTGGAGCCCAAAAGTCCTAAATATAAAATATAAATATTAATAAGTGATATTAGATGATAATCATTGTAGAAGCATGGAAAATCTAGATCTATACATCCAACAAACATGTGCCCCAAGATCGACTCAGAAGAAATCAGGTCACAGAATGACTATGCGGCCCTGAAAAGCAGCTACTATGCGCCGACCACTTCATAAATAATGTTCTCTTATGCCATCAGTGCCATGCGCTACTAAGTAACTAGTGTCAACATACACCATTAGTTTCATGCGCCACTAATGCCATATTCTACTTGCACCGAAAGGTGCGTACAATAAACGTGGATATGTGAGATTCGACAGAACTCGATTCGATCATGCATGCGCGATAGAATCAACCCGTATCCGTAAAAAATTATCATATCGGGCCATTTTGAAACTTCTCTATATCTTTTTGCACACTAGTTGTGTTACAATAAAACTTATGCCATTAGAATCGCAGTGTTATGCTGGTCCTATAACCCAGGTTTTCTCAGATTCGGAGGACGTTGGCCAAAATGCCGTTTTGCGAGCCTACGATCCGACTCAATGGACGATTTTGTGAACTGCTCATCGGAATCCAATTCTGGATATTTTATTGGGTCCGTATTTTTATTTTGGATTTGATAGATACTAATTTTGCTAAATTTGGAGAACTTTTACCCTAAAACATTTTTTGATGCAAAGTGGGCCATACGTGGACCCCATTTTGATCCGAAAATACCATATTTGTTCCTATATTCAAATTGAACTTATGGGTAGTCAATTCTAGCTATTTTACTCATTTTAAAAATATTGGTGATATCATTTTCAGCATCTGCAGACGTTCGTACAGATTCTATCTCTTCGGGAGCAGATGACGTATCGAGTTTGCTACCTGGACTTCCCCATACCACCACCCAAGAACCAGGCAAGTATATATTTCCATCATGTTATATTATATTTTAGTTTAAGTACTTAATTTTTTACCTTATACTGGGTACTTTATCTGCGTGTCTGAGCATGACATTTAGTGCAGCCAACATATGCCTTGGTTCCTGATTTTTGACTTAGGCCATTGGAGACTACCCTTATACTGCAGAGTAGATACATTAATATCTTCAATAACCTGACACATATATTAGACACGAAGATGTGATGTAACAGTATTGGATACGTACCCCCGTAGCCGACTAATCATCAGTACAATGGGACATGCGAAGGCATAGTTTATGATAGAAATCTCATTATGTTATATATACTAGATAGGCTCATTAGTGTTTCCATCACAAAATATAAAGTTTTACTAACTTCTGTATTGAGCGAATTACAACGAGGGGAGTACAAAAGAATCCTAATACTAAGAATTCTAAGTATAAAAGAATATATTCTGGGGAAGTACGATAATGGAGATCGAGTTCTACATTTGAATCCTTTACTCCGTTTACGATCCGACGACGAAAAAAATTTGCAAAGTCTCTGGCTCACTAGAAAGAGGACATCAATTTGTCTTTCCCCGGCTTTGTGTGTGTGTCGAAAAGCAAATATCCCTGCTATTTATAGCAATATATGTTGAAATGGCCACGCACGCGCATATCGTGAATAATTACTATTTTTTGGTCTATGTGTACAAAATCTGGTTGCCACATGAGATTCTTAATAGAATGCAATTGTAACCGCGTGCACATGTCGTGGTTTAATGGCCATGTGGCATTTGTTAGGATAAATTGGTACTGAAATCTTGATAGCACCCACGTAATCTGGGCTACTACACCCGTTGTACGCATGACCTAGTCAACTGGACACTTGGCAGCCATCAGCTGGTGAGGATCCCACAGGGACTCTGCCACATGAAGACTCATGGGAATGTCGTCGCATGAAAACTCATGGGAACGTGTAAACCCCCTCACCCAAAATAGGTATTTTGTATATATTTTATATTATTATATTTATTATAGATGTTGAATTTCTTTAGAGTATTCTCTTAGTTGATTAAAAAATTAATTTCTTGATATATTTACTTATATAAATATTTATTTAGAATTATTTTTAGGCTATTTTAGATTTTTGGAGATTTTCTAGAATTTTTAGGTATTTAAAACCTAGAAAACGTAAATTTCTAGTACTTCCATAATTTACTATGAGACTATACTTGCATGTTGTTACTACCAAACATTTATTTTAGAGTTAAAATATTTAAATATATTTTTTGTAATTTATTTAGAATTTTAAGGAATTTTTGGATTTTAGGAATTATTGAGGATTTATTTGGATATATAAAGTCTTAATATTAGATATATATATATATGCTAATTTAGTGTTAATAGATATTAATAAGATTATATATAAATTATTTGTATTATCTTTAATTCTATTTAAAATTATAAATTATTGAGATAAATTTAAACTATATTTTAAATTAATTTAAATCCTGAGCCTACTAGGAAAGCAACTTCATGCATATTCTATCCTTATTTAAACTGATCCCAATCATATCAAAATTAGCCAATCATAGTAGTATTTAATTAAGTAGTCTCCACCATTATAAATACCTATTAGACTTATGTAATAAACTAATCTTTCATATTTTTCTTTCCCAAAATCCTCTCTTTTTCGTCCAAAAACAGTCAAAATTCGTCATAAATTTAGCCTCATTTTCTAGTAGTTATGACGACTTAAAAAGATGATATCTCCTAGCTCCGGACTCCAAACATGCTCCATGTTTTTAGAACCATATCAAGGTTATTTTTCTAAATATATAAATTATTTTAATAATTTTGAACCTATTTTTCCAAAAAATTCGAAAAGTGCCAGTTGTCAGAAATCAGACGCGTTTCTGTGTTTTTGAGATTTCGGGAGATCCTGAACTCGGAATTATGAGACGTTTAAAGTTTCAAAAAGCTGATATGATGAACTTGCATAAAATTATTTTTCAGAATTTAACATGCAAGTTTAATCTACTGTAAAATTTGTGCAACGTAGACGTAATTAGAAAACTACCGAAAACTGTCATCTATGCACCCTAGTAGCCATAACTCTTTATCGACTAGTGATTTTATGAAACCATCAATTCTGGTATTCATGTAGCGCTGAAATCTATTGGATTCCACACACAAATCTAGGATTTTAGTTGCTTGACTTTTTGGTCAATGGATTGCCTCGATTTACGTGCCATGGATCCCAAATCCGTAAAGTTGACTTTATTTGGACCAAAAATAGGGTTTAACAATAAAATCAAATTATAATAAGATTAAAAATACTATTTTAGGTTATTTTATTCAGAATTAAAATAGATTAAAATGGAGGAACCTATTCACCCACTTTTGTAACCTAACTTGTTTAATTTATGTGACTGGTAGATCGGACGACGCCTTGAGTTGCGACTTCATCCTTTTTCAGAGCAGGCAAGTATACCTTACCATTGTAATATGATTTATATTCCATATGGTGAATGCATTTTATTTTTGTTATTTAGTTCATATATTTTAATTGCTATATAAACTGCGTGTCAAAGAATAACTTGGGTGCAATGACGGTGGGGTCATATTTTATCTTTATTATATATTATGCATGTCGACCTAGTTTTATGAGACCACCACATGATTTTGAGGTATTATTATGTTTTATTGGCCGTGACACATTTGTTACCCGAGTGTGAGTCTCATATAGGACACGTACTTGCGTAATGGGCTGGTCACCTATACGTATAGGACGTGTGATAGGGAATAACTGCTAATAAATTTGTATGCTAGAAGAATTAGCAGTTATTAGAGGTACCATCGTGTCATGGATATGGCATGATTGGAGCATGGGGTAGAAAGAACAACTAGTAAGGCGTTTGGGATCCTTTGTACTTTTCCTTATGTAACCCGTATGCTCCGTCGGAGATGCGTGGTCAGATGACCCCTATATTATATATCTATAGGCGGCCTCTGACATTCAAAAAACGTCATGCTTTTTAGGCCCCCGATTCTCTGAGAGAATTATGCCAATCCTATTTTAACCTGATAGCCCACGTGTTGGAAAGTAGTTCTCAAAAGTGCATTCACATAGACGGTTAGGCGACCCTTTGGATGTTATTTTTTAGTAATTTATTTGCTTACTTCTATGTATCTTGTTACGTTCCTCTGAGGACCCGGTCCCTTTTCAGGTATAGATGATCATGACTATTCACAGGTGGACGGATCAGGACTTGCTATTTCATTCTCTTTCGAGGAGGTCTTCCCTTATAGCCTCTCTGATCATTAGATGATGTACTTATTATATCTACTTTTATATTCTAGTTTTGTACTGGATTTGCCTCCATCCAACTATTAGTTCCTCTCGACTATTTCATATTTCGTTCATTAATATATTTGATCATTTATTTCTTTATGATTTCTGTGAATGAGATTTAGTTATACCATGTGACTTGTGATAATTATATACCACTTATGAATTATTATTCATAATACAGAGTACGTATGTGTTAAGGTTTCCATATATTGGAGTTTCTATATACATACGGCTGACATGCTTACGTATTCCTAGTCCTACTTATTTTGGGATTGGGGCATGACATATTTTTGTGGAGGGCCATGCAGGTCGAGTTAGTCGTTTCGGTTACGTAACTGTACTGAGCGGGCTTGCACCTAGGATTAGAGTTTTAGGTCTCATCCATATTTGACTATGACTCACCTTCCTTCCAACCCGTTCTATTTAAATAATTGTATCCTGCTTGATTCATATACTTCTCTTAAGCTTTCATCCATTTCTTGCAGAGAGATAAATTTGTGCATACAGGTCGAGAGTATATTGTCTCGGTTACATTACTGTACCGAGCAAGCCTGCAAATAGGATTAGAATATAGGATCTAATCAACATATTTGACTTTCCTCTTTATTTTCGTTCCAAATTCTTTGAACTCACCTACCCTCCTTGACTTTAAAATTGTACACGCTTAATTCTTTTGACATCGGTATCCTTGTTTCCTCACATCTTCCTATTTAATGTACTTTCATAATAGTTCCTTAAGTATAGCCTCCTACAAGAATATAAGAATCCTTGTTATGAGAAGATAATTATGATAGCATACCTACTAAGAAAAATAAATTAGAATATTGGCAGCTCCCAAAAGTTTAGCATACCTAATGAACCCTAGCATCCAACACCTGTAAATTAATTGACCATTTTTTCTTGATATATTTAGGAATGACTTGAGAGTAGTATATACACTACTAGGGTTAGTTAGAAATTTGACCATATTGTTTGACCCTAGTATTGAGGAACCAATTAAAATCCACAGTTGAATATTAGGACTAAACCTAACTTTCATAGTGAGATAATATTAGAGAACTATAAATTTAGATTCTTGTCTTGATATTAGCAGAGCAGTACATTAGGAAACCAAGAGGAATGAACCAATACCTTAGTAAGAGAAGGGTACCCTACCTTCAGCTTAGTAGGTCCCCTAGAATCTATGATCATCGTTGAGTCATACTTGAGTCTCTATGAGCCACCGATCATGCCATCTTATCCAACTATCTATATTTTTTTCTATCTTGAGTTAATCCTTCCCTCTATCATAGATCAATTGTCATAGCTCTTTACCAATTAAAACCCATTGAATAAATAGAACATTTTCCTTGATCATACCTCAAACACAGAGATTAGCATATCACCTTCCTCAGAAAATTATGATATTATCAAGAGTCTCTCTATTTACCTTCATATTTTTCTCTGAAACCTTAACGCTTGATATTTGTGTGATGACTAAAAATTTTCATTCATCTTTCAATTCGTGCCACCTAACCCTTCTGATTGTAGGCCATGTTATTCCTTTTATGTTAGGATATATAGTTTGTTAGGATTATAGTTGTTAATCTTGAATTTTGAAATTCTGTGCTTAGTAGTTAGAAATTGATAGTTTGAGTTGTTCATTTAGATAATAATTTTATGATTATCCTTTAGTATCAAATTAAGTAATTTGTTCCATATATCTCAATACAGGTTATATCCTCTTTTACTTGAGAGCCAGTAACTTCTCCATTCTTAATATTAACACTTTTGTTCTATAAGTACTATGATTAAGACTTAAGATGACCATTACCTATAGAGTTTTATAATACAATAGGTTACCTTAATAATTAATAAGATATTTTTCTCGTATACCCCAATAAGAGTTTCTACTTTATTTACAAGGACAAGATTATTTTGTAGAATCTCCTTAAGACAGTTACAGTATTAGTTGATTCTTGTAAGTTGGGTAGTATGCCTCACAACCTAGTATAACATAGTCCTTTTGACCCATTAATGAAGTGTAATTGAATAACACCAACTATAGGCTTGCATAAGAAGATAGTGCTTATTCAGACTGTAGAACTTTAACGGCCCATACCCCCAATTGGTCGACTAGGAACTTAGACAAGAAGTTAGTATGACAACTGTAGAGGCACAACACCGGACGAGTCTTATCTTCTTGGTGAACTTGAATTATTTTGTACCTTCCTTTATCATAATCCAACGTACTTATATTTTTTGGACCACATCGACTTATGCTGCTATTATAGCCTAATTTTGTAAGGTTATTATTTTATCGAGCTTGTTCATGACATATGTGTTATTGGGGGCCCACTCTAATACATTTGTCTGTTAAGAATCAGTGTATTATGGTCTGATCAACCTTAGTGCACTTGGTTCACCCTTCATATGACTATTTTAGGTAGATTGGGATAAAGTTGACTTAGCTTAATAGACGAATACACCTGCCTCTAGACAGGCAAGAGCATAATGTATCGGTTATGTAACTGTACTGATACGAGCTTGCGAATAGAAATTACAAAAATAGAATCTCAACCCATGACCCTCTTGACAAATCTCCTAGATTCTTTAATCACCTTTGACTCTTTATTTGAGATCGATTACATCTTCCTTGAGCTCTTATTATTGTTTCTACTTCGGAAAGACAATCACTCAGACTTGACGGAAGTTAGATACATGGATAATACTTGGTACGCATTACTAGGTGGTTGTCTTTTGTGAGTAAAGGCGTGAAACATGTGATATATTTTGTGTTAAATTTTTTAAGGATATTGAATAACATGATTTTTTTTTTTTTTGAGGAAGTCTTTCTTAAAGGTATAGTCTTATGTGATAGATCGATAAATTCTAAGTTGGGCAGAAGTTGCATTATTAACTTGAGCTAAAATTTTATATGAAGGTAAAAATCTTAGATGGTGGTTATGAAGGTTTTCAAGTAAGATAAGATCAAGAGAATTAAGTCATTTTAATTTGGAGAATTTTTAGAAGAATGATTATGATGATAAGGATTTAACTTTAAAGAGAAGATTGCCTTATGGAATAAATTTGGAAACTTTGATATATTGGACCAGATATTTATAATTTGAGCAAATGATTTAAATTTTGAATATTGAAGGTTGAATCATCAATTTAAATTTGGAGGATAAATTTAGAATGTTAACCTTGAACATTGGTGGATTGGATTTAAAAATTTTATAATTTTATAATTTAAGAATTTAAATTTAAATGTTAAATTTTAAATGTTGAATCACCGAGATGGAATTTTGAGGATGGAGATTGAATTTAAGATTTGATGACTACGAAATCCTGAAATTTGAAACTAGAAATAAGATTGGATTCAATAAATTTTTGGTTATTTAAAATCTAGAGGAGATTATGATAGTTGAAAATCATGATTTAAAATTTGAGGTAGGTTATTTAAATCTTGAAGATATCATATAGATTTGAATTAAATTTGGATGTTGATTATTTAAAAATCGAGAAGAGATTACGATAGGTTAAATTTTGATTTGAATAGTGCTTATTTTAATTTGGAAGAGATTGTGATGGATTTGAATAGATTTTGTCATTTAAATTTTTGAGAAGATTGTGGTTGACTTGCCTTAGATACAAATGTGAAGGATTTAACAAATCATTCCATATTTTTAATTTCAAGGAAAAAATTATTGTAAGTTAGGTAGATTTTAAACCCCCTCACCCAAAATAGGTATTTTGTGTGTATTTTATATTATTATATTTATTATAAATATTGAATTTCTTTAGTGTATCCTCTTAGTTAATTAGAAAATAATTATTTTGATATATTTACTTATATAAATATTTATTTAGAATTAATTATAGGCTATTTTAGATTTTTGGATATTTTTCTAGAATTTTTGGGTAATTAAAACCTAGGAAACGTAAATTTTTAGGACTTTCATGATTTACTATGAGACCAAACTTGCATGTTGTTACTACCAAACATTTATTTTAGAGTTAAAATATTTAAATATATTTTTCTATAATTTATTTAGAATTTTAAGAAATTTTTGGATTTTTGGAATTATTGAGGATTTATTTGGATATATAAAGTCTTAATATTAGATAGATGCTAACTTAGTGTTAATATATATTAATAAGATTATATATAAATTATTTGTATTATCTTTAATTCTATTTAAGATTATAAATTATTGTGATAAATTAAACTATATTTTAAATTAATTCAAATCATGAGCCTACTAGGAAAGCAACTTCATGCATATCCTATCCTTATTTAAACTGATCCTAATCATATCCAAATTAGCCAATCCTAGTCGTATTCAATTAAGTAGTCTCCACCATTATAAATACATATTAGACTTATGGAATAAATTAATCTTTCATATTTTTCTTCCCCAAACTCCTATCTTTTTCGTCCAAATATAGTCAAAATTCGTCATAAATTTAGCCTCATTTTCTAGTAGTTATGACGACTTAAAAAGACGATATCTCCTAGCTCCGGACTCCAAACATGCTCCAGTTTTTTAGAACCATATTAAGGTTATTTTTTTAATATATAAATTATTTTAATAATTTTTGAACCAAATTTTCCATAAAATTCTAAAAGTGACAGTTGTCCGAAATCAGACTCATTTTCGTATTTTTGAGATTTTGGGAGATCCTGAACTCAAAATTATGAGCCGTTTAAAGTTTTAAAAAGATGACATGATAAGATTACATGAAATTATTTTTCAGAATTTAACATGTAAGTTTAATCTACTGTAAAATTTGTGCAATGTAGATGTAACTAGAAAACTACCAAAAACTGTCATCTGTGCACCCTTGTGGCCATAACTCTTTACCGACTTGTGATTTTATGAAACCATTGATTCTGGCGTTCATGTAGCACTAAAATCTATATGTTTCCACACACAAAACTAGGATTTAAGTTGGTAGACATTTTGGTCAACGGATCGCCTTGATTTGCGTGTCATAGATCACAAATTCGTAAAGTTGACTTTCTTTGGACCAAAATTAGGGTTTAACAATAAAATCAGATTATAATAAGATTAAAATACTATTTTAGGTTATTTTATTCAGAATTAAAATAGATTAAATGGAGGAACCTATTCACCCATTTTTGTAACCTAACTTGTTTAATTTATGTGACTGGTAGATCGGAGGATGCTTTGAGTTGCGACTTCATCATTTTTCAGAGCAAAAAAGTATACCTTGCCATTGTACTATGATTTATATTCTATATGGTGCATGCATTTTATTTCTGTTATTTAGTTCATATATTTTAACTGCTATATAAACTGCTAAGAATAACTTCGGTGCAACGACGGTGGCGTCGTATTTTGTCTTTATTATATATTATGTATGTCGCCCTAGTTTTATGAGAGCACCACATGATTTGGAGGCATCATTATATTTTATTGGCCATGACACATCTGTTACACGAGTGTGAGTCTCATGTAGGACACGTACTTGCGTGACGGGCTGGCCACCTATTCGTATGGGACGTACGATAGGGAATAACTGCTAATAAATTTTTATGCTAGAAGACATAGCAGTTATTAGAGGTATCATCGTGTCATGGATATGACATGAATAGAGCATGGGGTGGGAAGAATAACAAGTAAGGCGTTTGGGATCCTTTGTGCTTTTTCTTATGTAACCCGTACCCTCCGTCGGAGATGCGTGGTTAGATGACCCCTATATTATATATCTACAGGAGGCCTCTGACGTTCAAAAGATGTCATAATTTTTAGGCCCCTGATTCTCTGAGAGAATCATGTTAATCCCATTTTAGCCAGATGGCCCACGTGTTGGAAAGTTATTCTTAAAAGTGCATTCACATAGACGGTTAGGCGACTCTTTGGATGTTATTTTTTAGTACTTTATTGGCATGCTTCTATGTATCTTGTTACGTCCCTTTGAGGACCTGGTCCCTTTCCAAGTGTAGATGATCATGACTATTCGCAGAAGCATGAATCAGTACTTGCTACCTCGTTTTCTTTGGAGGAGGTCTTCCTTTCGAGCCTCTCTGATCATTAGATAATGTACTTATTATATCTACTTTTATATTCTAGTTTGGTAATAGATTTGTCTCCATCCAACTATTAGTTCCTCTCGACTAGTTCATATTTGGTTCATTGACATATTTGATTATTTATTTCTTTATGATTTCTGTGGATGAGATTTAGTTATGCCATATGACTTGTGACAATTATATACCACTTGTGAATTATTATTCATAATACAGCATACATATGTGTTATAGTTTCCATGTATTGGAGTTTTTATATACATACGGCTGTCATGCTTACGTATTCCTAGTCCTACGTATTTTGAGACTTGGGCGTGATAGAATGTTGTCGCATGAAGGCTCATTGGAACATTGTCGCATGAAGGCTTATAAGAACGTTGCCTCATGATGCCTTGTTGTTTCGGAGACACGTGGTACTTCACGACTGATGAGAGTAATTATTATGCTGACACAACCTTCTATCGTTTAGTATGACCGACGACTACACGATTTACGAAGCGATTATAGTAATTAATGCAGTATTAGAGCTTTGGACTATGCGGCTAAGATGTTTGCCGCATGACTGCCTTTAGCACATGACTTCAGGATCACTGCCTTAGTTGTATAATTTTGCAATCTTCGGACTGTGTGGGCCTTAAGCTCCATTCTTCATGGTGTACTAGTGTTATGCGGCATGACTTCTCTGACTCAGGAGTTTGACACATGGTCTTGAATTTTTCTATAATTTTACAAGACCCCCTTTAAATTTTTCAAACTTGAAGTAAGTTTAAAATACTTTGAAAAGAAGCATGGATAGAAAGTCATGGCAGTCACTTGCTTTGTCTGCCACACCACCGTTTTGGCCGTATGCTACGTTTGGCCGCATGGATGAAGTACGCCAATCTATCAAATTTTCATGGATTAAATCCACCTTTATTCTCGTAAAGATCTCTTAGGATTCTGGGTCACCGTGGGACACGGGATAAGAGGCGCACAAGAATCGAGGTGACACCTACATGATTTGCCTTTATCCGATGTCGCATGTATCTGCCAATAAATAGGGGTTCAGTAAGTGTAACGCCCCGCTCCGTGTCGACGTTATATATCAAATTGAGTGGGCAGAACTTCGTTCTCTGATTCTTGCACGTCTTAATAATAACCTGTGTTTTTGCTTGCAATGTTTTCTTAAGAGAATGATAGAACCTGCCTTGCATGTTAATGAACGAACTCACCTAGCTTGTCTTTGAATCAAGTCTGCTTAACGTGAATCCTGAATCGCTTGCTTAGAGTGCATGAACATGTTCACTATCGTCTATGCTTCGAGAGAACCATACTGTGCCTGAACGTGTTCAAGTGATAAGTCAGATTGCCCCGCAACAACGATAACTGTTCTGATGGTTCGTCTCGTCTGCATACTAGAGTTTATTTGATAGTGTTCCATGCATTCACACGCGGTCGGACAATGGCTTTTGGTGGAGAGCTGAACTGCATGCGTCCATGCCACCATGGGTCACAGCTGCCATTAGCATCAGAGAAATGAGTCATTGGTATGCTGTTCCACCAGCTGCCGATCCTGAGATACTCGGGGACCGCCCTTCATATAGCTAAGTCATTGTGTTGGCTTGGATAGTGACTGCCCCTAAGATTGTGCATCGTGTGTCTAGCCTTGCATCAGACCCTCGAGTCGTAAGAGACACGCTGCGCACACCCTGAAATATGAACGGCTTGCTTGCTTGCATATTCAATATGAAACTCTGTTTCTAAACATGTTTCCAAAGCAATGTAATATGACTCTGCTAGAACTGCATGAAACGAACCTAGGTAAAACTAGAAAGATCACTAGTAATGTAATATTTTATAACATGATTACTTAGTGCTTGTTTGAGTGAATGCTTGTTTCTGTTCAGTTATTTTATCTCACCAGTACTTGTATAAAGTGCTGACCCACCAACAGTTTACTTGCTCGCAGGTACTGGATCGTCCGAGGGAGCGATAGGCGTGCCACAGTCCCGAAGACCCGGAATCCTGGTTTCAATTGTTGCCCCGAGAATGCTATCATATAAGGGGGCATAATGTATGGAACGAACATGTGCCTTTGCTAAAGGAAACCCAATGTGCCTCGATTGTCCCGAACGCTCAGTTGGCTAAATGCATTGCATTGCAACAAGTCCCTTTCCGCTGCTTACTCGATTGATGCGATGATAGCCAACTACTAACTTAAACGATTGGCCTTGCACGGGCGCAACTCCAGGCCCGTGCGGCATTACGTCCCCCAAAAGCTCGACTCGGGCCATTCGATTAGCTCCCCTTCCTCCCTCGCGCCCGTGGGACGGGCGCGGTGATTCGCGTCCGGCGCGCCGAGGCACGGTGATTCGTGCCCGGTTCGTTAAATCCCGGCCGCACGGGGCGGGACAGGGCGGAGCGACGGCCCGGGCGGGACCGGGGCGTGACAGAATGGTATCAGAGCGGAATCGATCTTCTGGGCCAAACCGTTGCTATGACTCTGAGATATTATCGATATGGTTTTGCAAAGTGCGTTCCATATAATAAGTCCATAGATATTCTCAAAGTGCAAAATGTTTCCTGAACTTGAATTGCTTGACTGTTTCGATTGAGTACGGCGAGGGACGGCACTATCGCTACTCGGGATA
Source organism: Iris macrosiphon (assembly GCA_036927795.1). Taxonomy (NCBI): domain Eukaryota; kingdom Viridiplantae; phylum Streptophyta; class Magnoliopsida; order Asparagales; family Iridaceae; genus Iris; species Iris macrosiphon. The sequence continues at coordinate 155,665,129 of JAYESA010000009.1, forward strand.
TCGAAAAGTTTATCCTTGAAGTTTTGAGGACGAAACTTTTTGTTGGTTGGTAAGTATATAACGCCCCGCTCCGCGTCGACGTTATATATCAAGGTGAGTGGGCAGAACTTCGTTCTCTGATTCTTGCACGCCTTAATAATAACCTGTGTTTTTGCTTGCAATGTTTTCTTAAGAGAATGATAGAACCTGCCTTGCATGTTAATGAACGAACTCACCTAGCTTGTCTTTGAATCAAGTCTGCTTAACGTGAATCCTGAATCGCTTGCTTAGAGTGCATGAACATGTTCACTATCGTCTATGCTTCGAGAGAACCATACTGTGCCTGAACGTGTTCAAGTGATAAGTCGGATTGCCCCGCAACAACGATAACTGTTCTGATGGTTCGTCTCGTCTGCATACTAGAGTTTATTTGATAGTGTTCCATGCATTCGCACGCGGTCGGATAATGGCTTTTGGTGGAGAGCTAAACTGCATGCGTCCATGCCACCATGGGTCACAGCTGCCATTAGCATCAGAGAAATGAGTCATTGGTATGCTGTTCCACCAGCTGCCGATCCTGAGATACTCGGGGACCGCCCTGCATATAGCTAAGTCATTGTGTTGGCTTGGATAGTGACTGCCCCTAAGATTGTGCATCGTGTGTCTAGCCTTGCATCAGACCCTCGAGTGGCTCGAGACACGCTGCGCACACCCTGAAACATGAACGGCTTGCTTGCTTGCATATTCAATATGAAACTCTGTTTCCAAACATGTTTCCAAAGCAATGTAATATGACTCTGCTAGAACTGCATGAAACGAACCTAGGTAAAACTAGAAAGATCACTAGTAATGTAATATTTTATAACATGATTACTTAGTGCTTGTTTGAGTGAATGCTTGTTTCTGTTCAGTTATTTTATCTCACTAGTACTTGTATAAAGTGCTAACCCACCAACAGTTTACTTGCTCGCAGGTACTGGATCGTCCGAGGGAGCGATAGTCGTGCCACAGTCCCGAAGACCCGGAATCCTGGTTTCGATTGTTGCCCCGAGAATGCTATCGTATAAGGGGGCATAATGTATGGAACGAACATGTGCCTTTGCTAAAGGAAACCCAAGTTGCCTCGATTGTCCCGAACGCTCAGTTGGCTAAATGCATTGCATTGCAACAAGTCCCTTTCCGCTGCTTACTCGATTGATGCGATGATAGCCAACTATCAACTTAAACGATTGGCCTTGTACGGGCGCAACCCCAGGCCCGTGCGGCATCACGTCCCCCGAAAGCTCGACTCGGGCCATTCGATTAGCTCTCCTTCCTCCCTCGCGCCCACGGGACGGGCGCGGTGATTCGCGTCCGGCGCGCCGAGGCACGGTGATTCGTTAAATCCCGGCCGCACGGGGCGGGGCGGGGCGGCGGCCCGGGCGGGACCGGGGCGTGACAGTAAGAGAGAGAAAACTTTTGTTTGTCTGTAGTTTAATACTGTAGTTGTTGGAGACATTCCACTGGAGAAATTTTAGTGGACTCATTATTTATGAAGTACTTAATAATTAGGTACAAATAATAAGTTTGAAGTGAAACCCTATCAGAGGTGATATGGATGTAATAGGTTGAGATAATTTTGTTGGAGTTTGTGGACTTATCATCCCTGGCGTACTTAGAGCTAAGTAAAGATGATAAGTTGAAATGACATACACCATCATAGGTATTATTGATGTGGCGATAAAAAATCGATAAACAAAAATGTTTGCTCAGAGGTAATATGGACATGGCAAACTCTCTTAACTTAGGATTCTGCTAGAGATATCTTATTCAGAGGCAACATGGACATGATAAGATATAATACTGTTGGAATATAGAAAACCAAGGCATGCACTATTAAGTTTAAATGGGTGTATAAAACAAAACTCATTGAAAAAGGTGAAGTGGACAAGTACAAAGCCTGCCTAGTTGCAAAAGGCTATAGACAAGAATTTGGTGTGGACTACAAAGAAGTCTTTTCTCCCGTAGTCAGACTTGATACCATCAAATTGTTGCTTTCAGTTATAACATAGAATTCATGGCTAATTTTTTAACTAGATGTTAAGTGTGCCTTCTTACATGGAAAACTGGAAGAAGAGATATATGTGGAACAACCTCCATTCTATGTGCAACCAGGGCGTGAAGAAAAGGTATATAAATTGAAATATATATTATATGGGCTAAATAAAATACCACGTGCTTAGTATAGTAGAACTGATGCTTATTTTTCTGAAGCAAGCTTTATTGAGTGTCCATATGAGCACACCTTGTTTGTTAAATTTGGTGATGAAGAGAAAATTCTAACTATATTTGATGATAGAGCTATGTTTGATAGATCTATGTTTGATGATTTTAAACGCTTTATGATGTCTGAGTTTGATATGTCAGATCTTGGGTTAATACACTATTTCCTTGGCTTTATCTTTCCTTCATATCCAAATTTCAACTAGCCTATTAGTATGTCAATAGAAGCTAACAGTTCTTCCCAGTAGGTCATGATCAACAAGTTAGCATTCTTCGTCCTTGTCTTTTATACACTGTTATTATCACCTAAACTTCTTTCGCCCATATTTGTTGCATTGCCCTCTCCTCGATACCCATATGTTACTCTACAAAATACTTGTATAGTTCATATGTACTCTGCCCTCCGAATCATAATGAAATTGATTCTAAAAGCCTCAAATATTGGATTCCTCTATCATCTTTATAGTCACTACTCACGCTACCCAACTTACAAGAATTCTACTAGTAGTTAAAATCATTATCTTGATCCATAAGTCCTTACATTACTATTCTTGTCCTCAAAATTATTATTTTTTCTTTACTATACGACCATTGAAAAGACTACTTAAATTTAACATGATTCCTTTTTTTCCACCACTATTACTCGATCTATTTCTCTCAATCAACTATTCATCTAGTATCTTGTCATCAAGTCATTACTCATCCATTAATCCTCAATAAAAGTTATATTGCACAATCCTTTATTAAAAGAGTCGTTTCTTAATTTCCTTTATAATTTATTTAATTCTTCCTCAATCATTGAACTTATATATCGACTATCCTCCAAATCATATGTTCATTTATCGTCTCACCATCCTCATTCATCACCCTTTAATAACAATTGACTCTAAAATTTTAACTTGTTTGATACAATCATATATTTTGTAACTTTGTCATCCAATATTATTTCACTTTTTCATAATTCAAGGACTCAATCTTCATGTCTTAAATGTAAAACTATTCAATGGTTTGCTAGAATCTTTAACTTTAGCATGAATTTTATTTAACTACCCTCTTTGATTAATTTTTCTTAAAACAACAATTCATCCAAAAAGTTTCTAAAATTTCTCAAATCGTTTGTCTCGACATTAAGATATTCCAAATTAGAAAATTTCAATAATGTTGTATCATACTCCATATCATAATTGAATTATTCCTCAAATATCTCAGTAATTTTTTTATCTTATTTCTTTCTCAATTACAGTAATAACTAGCTTATTCGTATCTACAAAAAAAATAAAAAAAATAAAAGATCACCTAATGCTACTCTTGAAAATTTGAACATGTCATTCCTCAAGTACTTAACCCCCGCAGTCATTTAATATTATTTATTATTTCTCCAATTTTTGTTGTTGCTTAAGCCTAGGTTATCAATGAATCCTTCTAGCCGTAATCTAATAATTGAACCTCGAACACAATTCCCATTATTCACCTTTAAACCTTCAAATTTGAAATATAATCTTTCCAACCTCAATCCTCTAGGTTACAGAAAAACTATTGTCCATGCATAACCACTCTTAATATTCACTTTTCATATTATTTATTCTCACGTAGAATGTTTTAGGTAGTGGCCAACTTAGTACCTAAACTGCTATATATGTCAACTATTGATTATTTGTTATTCTATTCAGAAAGGTTTTTTTTTCTTTAGGGTTAATAATTTATTTATGAAAATTAATTTTTTATTTAGATATACAAGGGGAAATAATATCCTAGTGCTTTAAATCTTTCTAAGAAGGTGATAATTCTTAACTATTAATCTTTTAAACAGTGCTTATAATTGAGTAAACAAAATAATTAACTTGGCCTACAATTAGAAGGGTAAGGTAGCATGATATGATTTTCATCATTGCATAGAGTCAACAATTTTTGAAGGATATTATGAAAATCATGAAGAAGAAGAAGAATAGTGAGTAATCACCAATGAGGAGAAGCAAAATAATTAGAAGAAGAAAAATAATTACATATTATTGGATTTAAGAAAAAGGTAGCATGATTTGAAAGACGAAGAATTTTTTTTAGTTATCGCACAAAATATGGAATATCAAAATTATACTTCAAGAAAAATCAAGACGATAATAAATGGGTACTTGATGATAACAAAGTTCTTAAAAGGAGATGGTATGCTAGTCTTCAAGGTCGGGGCTTGGTCAAGGAAATAATTTTAATCATTCACAAGGTTCAAACGATTAGAGAGCAATGACAATGATTGTAACCATTTAATTCCAGGAGAGGGATATTTTTGGCATTTCAATAATTTTTTGATAATTATATTAGTGATAAAAATATTTATTATTATTATTATTATTATTATTATTATTATTATTATTATTATTATTATTATTATACATAATTGGGCCTTTGTGTTAGCTAGTTTGTTTGGACTAGTTTTATGGACTTAGTTGACACCTTATATGTAGGCTCATGACTAAATTAGTTAGTCATGACATGGTTAGTAATATAATTAACTAAGTCTAGTTAGAGAATAGAAAATTCCCTCTTCATTTGTAATGATCCCCTTCTTAATTAATTAGAGAAACCATAGGATGGTGCATCAACCCATTAGAACCTAATAGAAACTTGTTGAAGGTGCTAGTGGGATCAATCACCATCCACCACCCCTCCCATTGTGGTCGACCCCTCTAGGCTAGATAGAGGAAATCATTTGGTGCCATATCACTTCATTTTACTAGCAAACTACTTCTTCTTCTTCCCCAAGCAACCCATTATCCACCAATTTTCACTCAATCCATACTCATTCCTACCCAATCTCACCATCAAGGAAGCCTAGGATCTTAGAGAGCACAAGAATATCCAATTGGAGAGGAGATCGGAAGAAGATCGTGTCCAATTCACTCATTCGTGTCCACTTAGAGAAATTTATCTTCCAATAGGTATAATCCCAATTTCTCCATTAATTTTTATTCTAATTATTATATTAGACATATAGTAACCCTCTCTTGGCTAAGGACTACCCATATGAAGAAAAATTATGTTCTAATAGGCCCTATTGTGATAGTTACAAGGAGTTTTATGACTAAATTGGGGAAATTCTGAATTTGGGACACCAAGTATTTTTTATATGGCCTATTGTGTTTATTTGGACTTGGATTGGTGTTGTGAGGGTAGATCCGTATCCACAAATAGATACGAGTATGTTGTATCATGATACGACATGATATAAATTGTTAGAATGGTTGTTTTTGGTATCTTTGTGTCCATACTACCTTATAATAGTTGTTATTTATATACTAAGGTTATACTAGTCAAACTATGTCAAACTAGTTTGATAACTTGATTTTAGGTTCATACCTAGCTTCTAAGTTGGTTCTAAGTTGGTTACAAGGTTAAACTAGTTGGTTCTAGGTGATACTAGGCCAAACCTAGGTTTCTAGGTCCATACATTGAAGGTATTAGCTATACTAGCTAATATCACTAAGGTATTTATATATAACACATATACATACATTAGTTATCTCTATATTCTAGTATTACCTTAGTATATAAATGAGTTTATATCCATTACCTCATTCATAATACCTTAACTGACTCAAACCTTGGTATCATGAATACCTTGGTATCATCTATCCTCGACAACAGTTATTTGTTCTTACACATGTGCACTGACCCATCCTTCTTTGGTACAATCAATACCAAAGAACCCCATGATGATGAGCTAGATTTGATGAAGTCCTTATCCCGCAACTCATCCACTTGCTTCTTTAACTCTTCCAGATCGCTGTTGTTGATCCTATAGACGTGTTATGATATCGACTCTATGCCTAGCACCAACTCTATAGAGAACTCAATATCTTTATCGGGCGGTAACCCCGATAACTCATCCAAAAATATATCCATAAACTCTGCTATCAAAGGATGTGGCAGCTCCTTATCTTCCACCATAGCTCCACAGATGACAGCCTCGCTCTGCTCCACTGCTCCTCTGGCAATCTCAAACTCTGGCTCTCCTGGTGGTCTGAATAAGACCCTGCCTCCATGATAATGTATACTAGCATGGTGTATACTCAACCATTCCATCCCGAGTATATTTTTATAGCTCAAAAATAGAATTACGAGTAAGCACACACTCAACTCCCGGTCTCCTAACGTAACTCTTTAATCATTGTAAATATCACTAACCAGGATAATGTCTTCCCCAGTCATGATCTTGCAAGTCCTATCCAAGGATTCAGCCTATAAATGATGCTTAAGAGCAAAAGATATAGATACAAACCTATGAGAAGCACCGAAATCAAATAAGACTAAAGCTGGAATATAATCAAGAAGAACTGAACCTGCGATCACGTCCCCAACTGGCTCAGTCATCTCGACGGTCAGGGTGAATGCCCGACCGTATGGTATACCTCTCTGCTGGTGCTGGTACTGGGAAAATTATTGCTGCTGTGTCGATAATGAAGGTCCCTCGGCAGTACTACAGGTGGCCTCGCTGGTGCTCTCTGAACAGGGGCTCCACCATGAGCTGGACTAGCTGGAGCCAGACAAAAATCCCTCAACTGATGATTTACTGAACCAAAAAACAGACACATGCCCAACCTCTTCCCGCAAATATCATATCCATGTCCTGGCTTCTTGTAGAATGGGCAAATACGAGCCGGCTGAGCTGGCCTCTGAATCTGGTGTGCCTGCTGTACTGGTGCTCTGAATGGCATAGGAAACTGCTAACGCTGTGGCTGAATAATTCTCTACTGCAGGAAATGGGGTCGCTTGGTTGGACCCACATTGTTGCTAGCACCACCCGAAATATCTCTCACTCCCTTGGACCTAAGTTCCAAGTCATCCTCTACAGTCTGGGCATCTACCAAAATCTTCTCAAACGTCACGGTACGACACACAATAGTGCATGATTTGATCTACCTGATCAAACCCTTCCTGAACTTCCTAGCTCATACCACTGGGTTCTGTATCATAGGCTGAGTGAACCTGCTCAGATTATAAAACTCGACGGCGTACTCGTCCACCGACATACTCCCCTGTACTAGATAATGAAACTAGCTCTCTAAGGGACTCAAAGCCACATCAGGAAGAACTTCTCCTTGAAAAGCTCTTTAAATGTCTTCCAAGTCTGTCCCAATGTGGCAATTCTCGGCTCTGTGCGATACCAGGTAAGGGCAATGTCAAACAACTGGCTACCTGTCGCCTCAATCTGCAAACTCTTCCGGATCTGAGCCAACCATAATATCCTCTCAATATCCTCTAACCAATCATCCGTATAGAGTTTTCCCTCCATACTCTTGAACTCCAGAGGTAGCATCCTCTTGAAGTCCACTATGGTACCTGGCCTCGGCTGCTACAGAGAGGGTTGATACGGAACAACCTGTGGCTGGACGAGCACTACTCTCTCAACTGCATCTAGCGTAAGCTGGTGGGCGTTCTCAATGCCCTGTCGCATCACATCTGACTGTCTGTGCTGGGCCTCGATACTTCGCTCCTCCATTATCTCTCTGAATATCGTAAACATCTGCGCGACATCCACTAGCGCTGGAGGTGGTGGAGGAAGTCCCTTTGTAGCAACTGGAGCAGTCCTCTGAACAAGAGAAGGAGAAGGTCCCCCAAAAATAGCTGAGGCTCCCACCTAAACTGGTGAGACAACCCTTTGAGATGGTGGATGTGGGACAATATTAACTACTGCACTAACAGAGGGTCAAGAAGTCGTTGACCTCTCAGAAGCTGCTCCCGAACGCTGCGACCTAGTCTTCGACGACATTGTGAAGACAGATCGAAACAAAAGAAGTTAATACAACACAAGATAAGAAATTATCAAAGAAGGACATCAATATTCAAGAAAGTAATTATTTAGAATGATTAAGGATAGTTGTGCGCCATTTAAATTTGAAAGTTCTAAGAGAGCATGATTTAATTAACAAATAAAAAAAAAGTATAGAGAAGTCCTAGGAGACAATCTAAGTACAAATTTATTTTCTAGGGGGTGATAATGGAGGGTTAGGAGTGTACCAACTCTCTTTACTCCATGGACGATCCGATGCAGGAGGAGGAAGCTCTTCTCTCTTGCTTGACTGTAGGTTCACAGATAGCTAGCCTTTCGAACGTTCAAGTTGCTCCAATTTATAGCCATCGTGCTGATGGGCTATTGATGCCACATAAGCCTCTGTTTAGTGACAACATAAGGCTCCTTCAAAAGAATGCGGTTGCAACTGTCGTCGCATGCCATGGGCAGATTGCCACGTGATCTTGGTTGAGATATGTTGTTGAAGAGATCTCAGAGTTATTTTTAACCTGTTATGTGCATGACTTTGTCAGTTGGACACATAGTCAGCACCAACTGTGCGAAGATCTCTGCAGTTGTAATGGAAAGCTCTTGTGAGCTGGAGGCTGCATAATAACTTGGCCGCATGATGACGAGGCTGCATAGATTTTGTAGCTGCATACGTGCTCTTGTTTGGGTCTTGGTCGAATGGACACTCATGTTGCATATTGGCCAGGCCGCATAGGGCATTGAGGCCGCATATGCGTCCTTTTTGGCCTTGGTCAGATGGACACTCAGGCCGTATGGCATCGTGGCTGCATTCTTGTCTAGGCCGCATACGTGCTCTCATCTAGCTTTGGTCGGATGGACACTGCAGCTGCATGTTGACAAGGTCGCATATGGTAGGACACGTAGCGTGGTGGGTCTGTCGAGGCCATCAGTGCAGATGTGACTTTCTGTACTTTTGCATGTCGCCCCTTTCATAAATTTTGAAGCTGTAAGAACTTTATATCAGACATTGGAGAGACTATTAGGAGCACTTTATTGGACATCTTGCTACTTGGATTCTCTGGCCGCATGTAGATTATTATGCGGCTTTCTATCTGGCCGCATAGATCATGTTTTATACGACATGAGTTTTATGCGGCATGTAAATTTTTAATGCTTCTACAAGACCCCCTTAAAAGTTTCCAAGATGAAAAGTTTGAAATACTTTGAATAAGAAGCATAGTCGAGCACTTTTGGCCCCATAGGGACGATATGCCGCATAACCATGTTGTCGCATAGTGGACTCTGCCAGGATGTCAAATCATTAATAAAAGTATTTGGCCCAATCTTCGAGAAAATCTCTTAGGATTATGTGCCGTAAAGGGATAATGTGGCCCAACAATCGAGGGGTCATCCTTATCCGTGGCCGTTACATGGATCAAAGTGACTCGGGATCCGAACAGCCCCCGCTTCATCTGTATGTTGCTGCCTATATATATAGGGGGCAAAGGAGAGAGAAAAAACGGTTTTCATATTTTCTTATTTTCTTTTTTTCTTCTTACTACTGCTGCCATGGCCCCCAAAGTTGCTTCCTCTGCCGCTGCCACCGCCGCTAAGGGTAAGGGGAAGGCCAAGAGCAAGGGGAAGGGCCATGCCGCTGTGGCGGACCCTCCGCCATTCCCCGCCGACATTCAACCGCCGATCCAGGGTAGGTCTTGAACGAGGAAGACTAACTGATTCTTCAAATTGCAGAGACACATGTGCATAGTTGGATGCAAGGATTTGTCTATGCGCCAACTTCTCACTGCCGCATAGATAGCCGCATAGGCGACCCTACCGCATGTGAAGCTATGCCGCATAGTTACTTATGCCATATGGGAGACCATGCCAAATAGGCTAAGGTACCACAAAGTCCCAGGGTTTGGTTTGGCCGCATAGGCCATCCAGTCGCATGAGCCTACCCTTCTTTCTCTCTCTTCCCTCATTCTCTCATTTTTATCTTCCTTCATTTAGGCAAGTACACCTTGCACTACATGGAGAAACCTTTTGATTTTCAATTTTTGTTGTTTTCTTACATTTTATTAGTCTATTATGTGCTCATGATGATTCTAAACACTTTTAGTACTTCGAATTTTCGGTTTTAATGGGTGGATTTGAGTAGATATACGTTCTAAGTTTAGAGTTTTTACGGGTTCCTTGATTTTGGTGGTTTTGATCTACTAAACTATGGTATTTTCAAAAAAATAATTTTTGGGATGGATGGAGCACTTTATTTCATGCATTTTGGCTTTTGGTTCACTTAATTCGGAGTTAAAATATGATTTTTATGAAGAAAATAAAATTTCGATTTTTGGAGTTCTCGCCATGGCTGAACTTGTTGTCTGGAGAAGACGAAGTTCTCATGCGGCCAGCGCCATATACAGCCAAGAGTTCCATGCGACATGATCCTTATGCGGCCTAGACACTTGCCGCATATTCGACCAGCATGCGTCCATCTTGTTGGAAGTATGACTGATTATTATACAAGTGTTCAGGAGCTAATCCTTGACTCCTTGTGTTTCACTCACTGAATGAATGAGAAATTCACTAAGTTCCAGAACGTCTCATGCGGCCTTGACCCATATGCGGTAGGAAGACCTATGCGGCCTTGACTCATATGCGGTAACAACCTCTATGCGACACCTGTCATATGCGACTCTGACCCTTTACGTCCCTGACCCTATGCGGCCCTATGTGCATAATTTGTTAATTTTTTTGGTTTGATGTTTTATTGGATTTTGTGATTATAAGTGTGAGGTTGATGATTGGAATGCATAAGAACTGAGTGACCATGTGTTGAACCTGACTATATGCTTGACCCGACTATGAATAAAGATTGACCATGCGAAAAAGTGACTATGACTACCTATGTGCCTGACTCGACCTACGTATTGCTATGTGCTAGAACTCATATCATTTACCAATGATTAGCAACTTGACTCGACTATTGGTATCCGTACTGATACACTTATTAAGTGCTATATGTTCCTACATGCTAAGTATTTCTACGTGATTATGTTACATGTTTACACCGATGTGTGCCTACATGCTAAGTGACATATGATGTAATCAAATTCCTCCAATATGGACATGATAGTTGGTCAATAACCAAGCGTGGATAAGATTTGTTGATTCTTTCATCACGCTCGGGTGAATCCAAATTAAACTACTAAGTGACAAAGTAGATTCGTATCTAGCATGCCCGTACTATGGTACAATATATAAGGGGAGTAACATATGACCATGTTATGTGATTCCAGCTAACCGTAGGGTTAACTAGGCAACTAAAACATGTAGAGCATTGGGAGGGACAGAATCCTGAGATCGTGATTAACTAGCCACCCACAATCATTATATGGGGAGTGAAGGCTGGCCCACATGGATATTGTTTAAATCCTTATTAGTGGATAGAAATATTCGACTATTATATTATACTATATGTTCTATGCGATCTTAGTATGGTGGCCTTACGAGGGATCGGTGCATACTACTATGTGCTATGCAGTAATTCATGGCTCGGCTAGCCCCTGCTAGGATATGGTTCGATCCGAGGATTCCTATTATATGCATAATACCTCTGGAATAACCCAGACTCTACCTATTAAGCCATACAAGTGATTGGCTGATTTGGTAACTGAGCTTGATTGTGATTGTACCTTCTGTTAAATAGTTTAGGGACGTGGGCTATCATGGTACGATGATCTAACCCTTGTCCTTTTTTGGTTGTAGGGTTTGATTATTGTTTCACGATAGGCTATGAACCGAAACTACGAGACATAAATATATATATATATATATATATATATATATATATATATATATATATATATTATAACCTAATTTTATTTCTTCATTCATGATTCCTTTGTGGTACTTGCTATTTGGGATTTAATCCCACTGGTTTGCATGGCCAGGTTTAGAGCCAGCACCCGAGGATCAAGCGTACTTTTCCCTGAACAATGGCACGTACCAGATGGATTGCTACTGAGGGAAACGATTCAGTTTCTTCTTCCCTGCTCGTTATTGCACATTTTACTCATTTTCGGCATTTAACCACCGGTACTTGTTAGCTGTAAATCTGAATATTTAGTTTTCTTACATGATTATAATTAATCAGACTGCAGTTGATCATGGTCATGTACTTTTGATACTCTGCCAGCTTTTTTATTTTTGTACAGCTGGTTTCCAGAATATTGTGGCATAACGTTTGGGATGCCTTACTTCCTTGTCATATATATTCTATGTTTGCTATTATTACTTGACTTATTGAGACAATATATGTGCTGTGTGACCCTAAGTGACTTGCTTGTAGTATGCACCCCCTTGTCTAGTTACAGTTGTGATCGTTGTACGACGTTCTATAACTTGTACGGGGGAGCCGACCATGTCTGTCTCCGTATTCTGGTACTAGGGTGTGACACTTAGAGTGTGAAGGTGGGAGAATTCTCAGGTCTGAAGGTAGTTTGTGAGGAGTCTCTGATGGCCCGCAGTAAAGTGAGACATGGAAGCATGCTTGTTATTGGAAACATCAGCAAGAAGCCTTATAACATGATACTTATCTATAGATTTGAGTGTAAAACCCCCTAATTTTAAATATTATATTTATTTAATTAATCATAGAATTTATTTATATTATTTTGTAGTAATTAGAAAATAAATTTATTGATTTAATTACCTAGGTAAATACTCATTTAGAATTATTGCGTAAAAACTATTATTTTTATTTCATTTTAGGAATCCTTGTAGAAGAGTGATAGATTTTTAGAATTTATTTTGGGTACAAATATTTTATCTACACCTCATATATATATAAATAATATATAGGTAATAATAATAATAATAATAAGTACTACCACTACTAATAATAGTAATAATAATAATAATAATAATAGGTAATAGTAATAGTAATAATAAGAAAAAAACAAAAAGAAAAGAAAAAGAAAGGAAAAAGAAAAAGAAAAGAAAAGAAAAAGAAAAAAAACCCTAAACTAACTACCCCCGCAGCAGCTAATCCCCTCCCCACCCCGTGCGGCTCAGGTTGCGACCCATCTCACTCTCTCTCTCTCTCTCTCTCTCTCTCTATATATATATATATATATATATATATATATATATATATACACCTAATGTTATAACTCAAACCCTAACCGAAACCCTAACCCTAGCCCCGACTCGCGATGCCACAGCCGCGCCGGTGACCGCCCACATCCGCGCCGACGACTGCCGCAGCCTGCCGTTCGCACGCGCGCTGCGCGCGCTTGTGCACAACCGCGACAGGGACAAGCAGCGACGATCGCCCCTTCACGCAGCGTTTCCCGTCTCATCTCTCGACCGATTTTGGATCCGTCTTCGCCGGTATGATCACAACCTATCCCTCTCTAAACCCTGTAAATTAGTTTCCATCGAACATCGTTAAAAACTAGGTAAAAATTGAAGCCAAGTTGAGAAAAAACTATATTTTTAAACTGCTGTAAACTGTTCCAACGGCCTATGTTTTGAGGCCGATATCTTCCAACGTAGACATCTATATCAAAATCTACTTTTGTTATATAAAGTCTATATAACCAAGATCATTCTCTGTTAATTAGTTTATTTATTATATGTTAGAACCAGAGATAAATTAGGTAGAAAATCTCAGAAAACTTATTTTTAAAATATTAAAATTTGTGATACGGAGCACGCCCCACCAAACAGAATCGCCCCGTCACATACCAATTGCACCAGAATGCGTGTATGGTATGTCCTGACGTGTGGGCTTTCAGAAAAACTGATTCGGACATGTGTGCGCGTCAGAATCAACCCGTATCCGTAAAAAGTCCCTATATCGCGACTTTTTCAAAATACCCCGCCATTTTGTGTACGCTCATCGGAATTCGACGAAACTTACGTCATTGGATTCGTGGTATCACGCTGGTCCTGTGACCCAAGTTTCACACAGTTCTGAGACAGTTGACCAAGCCACCTAATTGTGGGCCCTACGGTTGACTTTAAGGACGAATTTGTGTTCGGCTTACCAGAATCCAAAATTGGACGTATCATTGAGTTTGTATCGTCGTTTAGAATTTGGTTGACCTATAATTTGTTCTATTTAGAGACCTTTACCTCTGGCACATATTTTGGTGCAAAGTGGGCCACATGTGGACCCCACTTTGACCCAAAATTATTGTTTTGCCCCTGTGTCCAAATTAGACGAAGGGTAGTATTTTCTAGCTATCTCGCTTATTCTGGAAATGCTGGTGATGTTTATTTCAGCATCCAGAGACGTTTATTCGGAGGCCGTAGTTTCTGATCCTGTGTGTTTGACGCCTGGACGTTTATACTTCGCAGTTTTCTTGCCAGGCAAGTATACCTTGCCAAATTGCTTACAGTAATTCGCATGCTTATTATATTTTCATATATTTATTGCATGTGTGTTTCCTTTCAGTCATAATTATATATTATATATGATGACGCACACTTGACACATAGTATCATGGGAGAGGAGGACAATCAGTAGGCGTATGGGCTATAACCACTCTAGTAAACCGTAGTAACTAGCACGTACTACGGTAGTTGTGTTACGATTGTCGCTACCCTCACGGTATATCGGCTTCTGGTGTCACGATGGTCGCTACCCTCGCGGTATGACGGCTTCTGATGTTCATGGACGTGTGTGTGTGAGTTGTGAGATAGATAGAGTAGCCTACCCCTGCCCATACGTTAAAAATTTGTCCTCATTATGCATTTCATATAGATTGTCTTATATAGCGTACTTATATTTTTTTGTCTATTATGCATATTTTACTGTATTCAATTGGCATGCTTCTATGTATATTGTTACGTCCCTCTGAGGACCTGGTCCCTTGCCAGGTATAGACGATCAGGAGTATCCGCAGGAGTACGGGCCAGGACCTGACGCATTATTTTCTGCCAAGGAGGTCTTACCTTTTGAGCACCTTTGATTATCTCTAGCGATGGATCTTTTAGCTGATACTTTTCTATTATCATCTTATTTTATATTAGAGATTTATCCTCCTCTCTCATTTTAGTATTGATATAGTCATTGGTAGTGGATTTGTCTCCACCCGACTATCATTTTTGGATTATTTAGACTCATTATTCTGGTTTAGATATTTCTTTACTATGACTTGTTTTGTGGATGAGATTAGTATTTTCTGTGACTGGTGACAATATATATACCACATGTGAGTTAAAGTTCATATTACAGTGTACGTGTGTATTATGGTATCCATATATTGGAGTTGCCATATACATGCGGCTGGCATGCTTACGTATTCCTAGTCCTACGTATTTTGGGACTGGGGAGTGACATATTTTTGTGGTGGCCCATGCAAGTCGGATTAGTTGTTTCGGTTAGGTAACTGTACCGAGTGGGCCTGCACATAGGATTAGAGTTTTAGGTCTCATCCATACTTGACTATAACTCACATTCCTTCCAACATGTCCTACTTAAGTGCTTGCATCCTGCTTGATTCATGTACTTTTCCTAATCCCACGTCCATCTCTTACAGAGAGATGAATTTGCGTAGCGGACATGCCGCCACTGGGGACAATACGTCTCCAGGGGTCAACGGCCAATCATTAGGAGAGGCCTTAACGATTCCTCTTCTTCCGGGATCGGATGGACTGACTAACAATCCAGTTCCATCAGCTCCTTCCACGGCGCCAAATGAGACTTTTCCAGCTCCACCAGCACCGTAGGATATCCAGACACAGCTGTCCCAATTCTTCCAGATGATAATGCAGGAACAGAGTCAGCAGGCAGCCGCACAGGCTGCAGAGTAGAGACAGCAAGCGGCGGAGCAGAGGCTAGAATTTCTGGTAGCACTTGAGAGAATGGCTACACTAGCCCCTGCACCAGCCCAGGCACTAGTTTCAGTACCGCAAGCTCGAGTTGGTTCAGTCAAGGACTTTTTACAGATGGGCCCTAAGTCATATAGAGGCATTGAGAGTCCAGAGGAGACCACAAAATGTATTGCCAACACCAAGAAGTTATTAGAAGCATCGCAGCTGCCTACAGATCTATGGATGACAGGCGTAAGGACCCAACTAGAGGGTAACGCTCATCACTGGTGGGAATCGATGGAGCACTATTTTGGTACGCGTCAGACTTGGGAATAATTCTTAGAGTGCTTTGAGAGGAAGTACTTCCCGGACACTGTAAGGGATGCGTTACGATCAGTTCCTCCATCTGGAGCAGGAGAACAAGACAGTCGACGAGTATGATGCAGAGTTTAGTCGCCTCAGTAAATATGGTGCTGCCCTAATACCTAATGACTTGGAGAAGGCTAAGAGGTTTCACCATGGGCTGATTCAGGAGCTCCAGCACTACACTAGCTCACAGTCCCGGATCTCTTATGCCGAGTTATTGACAGAGGCCAGGATCCAGGAGGCCATCAGCAAGGGAAACAAAAATCAACAAAAAATTCACCAAGGACCAGTAAGGACACAGCAAGGAGGGCCCATCAGACACCCTTTGGCACACCAACAACCATATAGTGCCGCACCATATCCAACCAAGGATCTCCGTACTTGTTACTTTTGTAGTAAGATATGTCATATTCATAGAGACTGTCATCGTCGATTGGGATAGTGCATGTTATGTAGCTAAAGTCACCATCAAATCCAAGAATATCCTCAACAGACCCAGAGGTCTATGGCATTAGATTCAGGAATACCGCATACACCCTCAAGTATAGGATACCAAAGGGACCCACCACTGCTTCTACAGTCTGCACAAATAGAGGAGGCTAGACCCCAGCTGAATGATCAAGGACGAGGCCAAGCACTCATTATGACGAATATAGGAGCACAGGCACAGGAAGTCATAGATATAGGTATGACCTTTTAGTTATATTTGTCATTGCATACTCATGACCCCATTATGACACGAGATCTTAGGTGTATAAATCGATGTAGAATTATATATATGGTGGTTTAGTAGTTATGAGGATATGTTAATATTTTAACTAGATGGCATACCTGCGATGCTAATGGATGACATGAGTAGCAGTAGTAGTATTCTTTTTCCTATCACCATCTCGTCCCCTTGGGTGGCTCATCTTCTATTCCATATCCATTCCTTATATCGTGCTTAATTCTTCCTATCGTAGTTGCATCTTTTTTGTGCCATCATGAATTGTTTGATTTACTTCAACCTCACCCTTTATTTACAAACAGGCTCTTTCTATCTTTGCTTGATGTCGATGAGTGAAGACATAGTCATATCCATCCCTCCGTCATAGAATCGAAAAAGGAAGAGGGACCGTAGGTCATCAAATAATGATATGCAGTTGTCCAAAATTCTACAGAACCAATCATAAGCTATGTCGACTAAATCTACGACAAATAGCTTAGTCAGGAGAGTGTCATCTTGTGGCAGATGTCCTGTCATCATGTCAAAATAGTTCATATACTGACAGGGTGACGTCTTTCCTTCAAATAGAATCATAGCTTGGGCTTGTACTTAGGTGGGAAGATAACATCGTTCCAGTAAGGTGGATAAGGTTGCCTTATCCCAAGCTTCTAGAGTTTGTCCCGGTTACTCATAGCATCAAACCGAGCACGTAACTCACGAAAAGTCTCTTGTGTATCCTAAACCTGAGCTGGTATAATTGACTGGAGAGATGTCGACTGAGCTTGTAGGACCACTGGTACAGGACCACCCTCAATATTAAAGGGGTTAAAATTTAGTGTTGCCAACTCTTGGTTGAGACCGATATTTGGATTTGTAATGCCCCCTGGCAGAGGTATCCCCAGAGATGGTTATACTGGTATAGATGCGGCAACTTGTACAGGTGGTGTTGTGGTAGTGTGCTAAGCTACCATCTTCTAATACATATTCTTCATCATAGTATACATTTCTTTGAATGCAGACGCAAGTGAATTGAGGTGTTGCTCAATGCTTCCGGATGGAGAAACATCATGTTCATCACCGATGGTATATATAAACTCAGCTCTCTGTGAACAACAGAAGGGCTAGTTGATTTCATTATGTAGCTGGACTCTATACTGTCTATTTTAGACCCGGGAAGATTGCTACCCCCAGGAAGATCGATATCAGATTCTGAGGAATGGCTGCTCCTCGTGATAGAGAGATCTCGCCTTCGAGAGTGAGTGTTCTGGTATACTCTTTCAAAGGATTCGATGAGTTGGTCAAATTTTTCTGACTACTTTTCGAAGTGCTTCGTCTTGGGCATCTTCCGCTATGGGAAAAACGTGAGTTCATGTATACTGGAGCCAGCAATAATTCGTCCTCTTCCTCTTGCTTGTCAATTTTCTTTCCAGATCGTTGTCTAGTAGTCAAAGTGTAACTCAACCGTTCGAACACAGACCTTTTAGAAAATTCAACTACTTTGACACAACAACAGCTTATTACAATTTTGTGACAGTCATAATAATGCTCATTTGGAAGAACAACTGCAGGCATAGAGGATTCTCTCTTTTTACGCGTTTGTATAAGCACGCTGCATAAATCAAGAGATGGAAGAATAGAAGAAGGAGGCAGACTCAGCCTTTTTATAATATGCGTGTAGAATTTTGTGCGCACATTTTGATTACCCCGCATATAAAGCAGAGCACTGATTTGAGCAGTATTTTCTCTAGAGGGACGTGCATTCTGTCTTTATGCGCTTAACTTTGCACGTAAGTCTAGCATTTTGTGCGCATCATTAGCAGCTTCAGGAATTGAGGCGCATAATTTTCCTTCTATTGTGCGCATAATCTTGATGTGCGGTAGAGGAGTTTTTACTGCTGACTCCCTTTGTGTGCGAGTGATGTCCTCCCTCGAGTGGCCTGGTTGTTGAACAGCTCTTTTCCCACGTATAGTGCAAGAGGAAGAAAGTACGAGCATACTTTTCTCTGCCCGCAAAGTGGAATGGACAGTGGAGCCTTTGTTAGCTTTGGTCTACATGTTGCACTGAACATGCGAGGATTTGGCAGCATGAGGATGAACAATCCCCTTGGCATCTTAGTGAATTCTCTTCCAAGGATAGATTGGTCCACCCCGGCTTGTTGTTACAAGAGTTTCGTATTTTTTTCCCTTACTTGGCACACTAGCGTGGCTAAGGGGGGTATCCACCAAGTCATAGACTGGAGGTGAAGAAACATATTTGACAATGAGAGAATTCTTAATAGTAGCAGTCAGTGTCTTGCCCCGACTCTGTAAAGTCGATAATCGTCCCCCGGACATGATGTCGTACGTGCTTAGGTTGCACAACGCACAAGGCAAGAACGTGTATTTTTTATAATTCTTTTAAAACACATAGTATAAGTCACATTGTAGAAGAAGTATTAAAACACAACATTTGAATATGAAGAAACAACTTTTCATTCATAACTAAAAATATATTACATTGATATGAAGTACATTGCTTATGCCCTAACGACTACATTGTTGAAATAAAAAAAGAACAAACAAGCTTCCATGAATATTACTTGTTGTCCCATACATTACACCCTTCGTATAGATTGTTACAAAATGCCTTCAAAATAAATTGGACTTCATCTATACTTTAAAATAGGAAGAGCTTTACGTCGCCTCTTCGATCTTCAGCTTCAGTCTAGTACCGTCTGCCCTCTTCATTCCTGACTCCTGAGAAGTTGGGTATCAGTATGCCTACTTGTACTGGTGAGCTGGATGAGCCCACTCGCCTTAATCGACGTTGCTTATTAAAGGGATGCATGTATTGAATATAATCTTGTTATAAGGAACAAGAGTGAATTTGTATTTCATGTCATAGGCATATTTGAAAGAAGTAAATTGAATATATAATGCACACATCAGTGATAGCTTATTCACCTGACGTGTGTGCCCTGCATTAAAACCTAGAATACTTACCGCCTGCATAATATAATATGTTAGCATGTGTTATATCTTATATGCGGTCATTGGTAATAATTTTGACACCATTAAGGACTATTTTATGACATTACGGTGCACCTATCTGTCCTGGTTGCAAGCCCCGCTGTAGGTCCCGTAATGCCCCGTGTCTAAGCACGACGTATATTATCCCCCCAGGTCGATTCAGTTCCGGTGCCCTGGATACTGTTTTAAGAAAACCTCAAAACCTTGTGCATAAGTTGTCCATGACTATGAGAATGCGTTGAACAGTTTATTTATGAAACATATGCATGACATGGAGCATAGTTAAGCAAAAATATTTAAGTACCCATGCCACATATTCAATCTTTTCTCTAATCCATATGTTAAGATTTGATAAACCTGTCTGAGGCACCATTCAAAAATTAATGATTCTAATATCTTAATCCATTCAATAGTTCCGTGGTTCAAACCGCAACTGCCGGCTCCGCGTAGGAAGCTTAAGTTATAGGCCACGCACATAGATGCGCTCGACGATTACAGTTATCCCATGTTCTATTCTTTAGTGGTAAGCATGCATTGTGGCTAACATTTATATATTTACATTCAACCGGGCATCGTCGATATGAATGTATTCGAGGCAAAGTATATGTTTACGTGACCGAGTAGAGAAGAAGGGACCGAACCACCCACCGATTAGAGAATGTGCCAAGGAAAGAGATTCACTTTGCTACGATCAAACATCAACTACGCGCCTTCCTACATTGGCACCAACATCAAGTTAGAATCTGTTCCCAATCTGTCCTAGCGAATTCCTTAGAAAATAAAAGCACACAACGATAAAAAAATACTTCAACAAAAACCTCGAAATAAAAATGTTCAAGAAAAGCAACAGCCGACTGGTCCCGTCGAAGAGACTCTTATATGGAGCTCACTCGCCGAGACGCAGTTCGCTGCATCTAGGACTTATTCCAACAGAAGCCAAATCATGAGTTGGAATAATTCTCGTTTATTTGTCTGCCATAATTCAATACCGAAAGGGTTATTTTTATATTAAGTTCATATTTTAAGTAAGACTAGGCACAAGCCCATTACATAGTACATTGTCCGGTCATATCGGGGATGGGGCACTACATATTATACCACTAAGAAGTTTTTTCCCTAAACTGAAGAACAAGGGTACTACCTTTGACTCAACGAATAATGAAGGTTACTTCTCCTTCATCTTTACCTCCATCTCCTATGTCAATTCTTCGACTGAATGGTTCCGCCACAACACACGAACCAAAAGCATCGAACGGTTCCGCAGAACCTTCTCCTTGCGGTCCAAAATTTGCACAAGTTCCTTCGTGTATGACAATTCTGCGCTCAGAACTAGTTGATCAAAGTTAACTATGTGACTTGGGTCATGCACGTACATCCAAAGTTGAGAAACATGGAAGATATCGTGAACATCCACTAAGGCCGGTGGTAGTGCAATATGATAAGCTACTGCTGCCACTCTCTCGAGAATCTCGAAGGACCAACAAACCTTAGACTTAGATTGCCTTTGACCCCAAACCGCATCACAACTCATATCGGGGTTACTTTCAAGAATACGTGGTCCCTAACCATGAATTCTAATGGTCGTCGATGGGTATCTACATAACTCTTATGTTGACTGTGCGATGCGAAGTTTGTCTCGAATCATGCGAACCTTCTCGACGTCCTGCTCTACTAGTTCTGGTACGAGTAGCTGTCGCTCACCGACTTCTTTCCAGGAAATTGGTGATCGACACTCCTTCCGTACAGCACTTTATATGGTGCCATCTGAATGCTTGACTGGTAACTATTGTTATACGCAAATTTTGCTAACAACAAGTATGTGTCCCAACTAGTTTTCATGTTTATCGCACACATTCGTAACATATCTTCAAGTATTTAGTTCACCCTCTCCATTTGGCTATCTTTTTTAGGATGATATGCGGTGCTAAAATTTAATTTTGTTCCCATTACAGATTATAGGCTCGTCCAAAAATGTGACAAGAATCGTCCGTCTCTTTCCGAAACTATCGAGGCGGACACTCCATGGAGGCGAACAATCTCGTCAATGTAAATCTGCGCTAGCCGATCAACGCTCCATGTAACTTTGATCGCAATAAAATGTGCAGACTTGGTCAATCTATCTATAATAACCCAAATCGCATCGTTCCTTCATGGCATCTTCGGAAAACCGATGATAAAATCTATTGCGAAGTTGTCCCACTTCCAATCGGGAATGGTGAGGTTTTGCAGCTCTCCGCTTGGTCGTTGATGCTCGGCCTTTACTTGTTAAAAAACCATAAACTGCGACACAAAGGTTGCCACATCCTACTTCATGTCATGCCACTAAAATATTATGTGCAAGTCCTTATACATCTTGGTGCTCCCCGGATGTAAAGAATACTTCGCATAGTGGGCTTCCGACATTATTTCTCTCTTGAGGTTTGGATCATTAGGAACGCACCATCTTCCTTTCACTTGTAACATTCTACTTGTGTCTTCCACAAATTCGGTCACCTTTCTTGTCGAAATCAGCTCGCGCATCTTCTTCAGAAACATATCGTCCTTCTGAGCAGACTTTATCATTTTCGCAAACTTGGCTCAAGTTGTAGATGGGCCAGTTGCTCTCCTTAGCCTTGATCTCTGAGTTCAATGCCCATCTTCTCTAGATCTCATAGTACTCGACCGTCTATTAATAATGAACCCACAAAATTTTGACTCAAAGCTTCCGCTACCATATTTTCTTTGCCCGATGTGTAAGCGATCATTAAGTAATAGTCCTTTATGAGTTCCAACCAATGTCTCTGCCACAAGTTCAATTCCCGTTGGGTGAAAAGGAACTTGAGGATCTTATGATCCATGTATATTTTGCAAACGATACTATAGAGGTAGTGTCGCCATAATTTTAGCACGAACATAATTATCGCTATCTCCAGGTCATGAGTTGGATAATTCTTCTCGTGCGGCTTCAACAGTCTCAAAGTGTAAGAGATCACCTTATCTCGTTGTTTAAGAACATACCCTAAGCCGATCTCCAATGCATCGATGTAAATTCGAAACCCTTCAGGCCCTTCCGGAAGCACAAGGATCGGAGCTAAGATGAGCCATTTCTTTAACTCCTGGAAGCTAGTTTCACAGTCGCCACACCACACGAATACAATTCCCTTCTGGATGAGGCAAGTCAGAGGCGAGGCCACTCTGAAAAAGTTCTTTACGAACCTACAGTAATAGCCTGCAAACCTAGGAAACTTCGAATCTCGCTTGCCTACGTATGATGCCTCCAGTCTACTATTGTTTCAATTTTTTTTGGGTCAACCGAAAAGCCTTTTGTCAAGATAACGTATCCAAGGAACGACACGCTACTCATCCAGAATTTTTGCTTACTTAGTTTGGAAAACGACTGATACTCTCACAATGTTTGTGGCACGATCTTCAAGTGTTCTGCGTGCTCTTCCCAGATCTTTGAATATATAAGGATATCGTCGATGAACATGACCACAAATTTGTCTATGAAGGGTCAGAAGACTCTGTTCATCATATCCATGAATGTGGCTGGATTATTTGCCAAAATGAACGACATCACTAGGAATTTATAATGCCCGTATCTAGTTCAAAATGCTGACTTCGTTACGTCTTCAGGCTTAATGTTCAGTTGGTGATAGCCCGACCGAAGATAAATCTTGGAGAACACCGTTGCACCATGAAGTTGATCGAACAGGTCGTATATCCAAGGTAAAGGATACTAATTATGCACCGTGGCCTTGTTTAGTTCCCGATAGTCAATGCATAGCTGCATTGATCTGTCCTTTTTTACTAACAGTACCGAAGCACACCAGAAAGAAATGGTCAAACGAATGTAGCCTCGATCTAATAATTCTTACAACTGTACTTTGAGTTATTTAATTTCTGCCGGTGCTATCCAGTACGGTGCCTTTGATATCAGTCGTGTATCCAAAAATTTATTGAACGTGAACTCTATCTCATGATCTGGTGGCATTCCGGGTAGCTCGTCTGGAAATGCATCAAGGAATTATTCCACGACGTTCACTTGAGTCGCATTTGCACCTTTCTTACGAGTGTCTCTAACCGAAGCCAAGTACCCTTCACAGCCTGAATACATTAAGCGCCTTTCCGTCACAGCCGATACTATCATCGATGTCTTTGATGCCGAGCTCCAAGAATATGAGAACTCTATTTCACCAGGTAAACTGAACACAACTCTCTTCTCTGCACAGTCGATCATGGCATGGCATGCACCTAACCAATTCATGCCTAAGATTATATTGTACTCCATGATGTCTAGCACGATGACATCCAATGATATCTTCCTTCCTCCGATGCAGTGATAATCGTTCCTATATATTAAACTTGCAGGCATGTCTATTTTTGATGGGGTACTAACCCAAAGGTTTATATCTAAGGATATCGTAGCTAATTTACTTTCTTTAGCAAATTCAACAGATATAAAGCTATACGTGGCACCCGAATCAAAAATCACTCTAGCAGGTATATCTTTATATAGTACTTGTTACGAATGTGTCAAAAGCAAACACTTCCACCTGAGTCAATACATAGACTCGGCCTTGTGCAACGGGATGCTGATTCTGCGGGTTCATCGATACCACATTTGCGTCATGAAGTTGTGGTCCCCTATTCTGATTTTGAATGTTCCTCCGAGGATTTTAATTCTGAAAGTTGTTCCTCAGAGGATTCTGATGCACCCGACAATCTGTTGCCTTATGGCCTATGCGAACACACACGAAGCATTCTGATATATGACACTCCCTTATCCTGTGCCTGACCTTGCCGTACCTAGTGCAATGTCCCCTATTTTCATATGGAGTTTATTGTTTGAATCTACCGGGTCCGCTAGCATCGTTAGGACGCTTGTTGACGTTATTGCGGATGACATATCCCAACTTTTGTGAACCGCACCCAAAAATTTGCTCGCTGTTCAGGGCGGATTCATAGCACTCTCAGTAGGTCTCGCACATTTGGTTCATGGCATCCCAACGAAGGTCATCGTTCAGCCTCTGCTGGAAAAAGTGGCACCATGACTGCTTATTAGGTAGGAAGGCTCGGGAGAACTTTGCAAGATTTAAGATGGTCGAGTCGTAGTCGTTTACGGACATATTGCCTTGTTTGAGGGCGGAGAATTCGTCCTCCTTCTGCTGGTGCACTGTTCTAAAAATATACTGTTCTTTGGAGGCTTCCATGAACACCTTCCATGTGATTTTATAGTTTGAGTTGACATCATAGATCCCTTTCTTGGTGGCCTCCCACCAATCATGCGCCCAAAGCTCCAACTATACCGTCGCACATGTAACTCGTTTGGACCCTTTGATTCTGATCAAGTTGAACAACTTTTCCAGCTTAGCTATCCATCCCGTTACCACGTCGGGTTTGGTCCTTCCGGTGAATATTGGCGGATGCATCTTTATAAATTCTCCCGCCGTGTAAGAAGTTGACCTGCTTGAAAGATGGGTCTCTTCTTCGTCTTTGTCTTCTTCTGCCATAACTCGCGGCGTTGGTGCCATAGAGTCCGCGTGGGTGCTAAGCACGAATGTTGTGACTATCTGCATTATGATGTCTATTTGTTTCTGTTACGCAGTAAATTAAGATTGAATCTGCGCTTATTGGACAACCACTTGCCTTTGCTGCATCTCCATCAAATGCAGCATGCTTTCCGTCGCATCACTTGAACCGGCCACTGCGAACTCTCCCAAACTTTGTACGTCGTTCGGGGTAACCTGAGTACTGCTCGCTGCGACAATATTTTTCTTCTTAGCCATCTCTATAAAAAGAAGTAAACCCGTTAGTAGTTCATAAAATATTTATGGGTTTACTGTATGGGACTATTATTTTTTGCAGCAACATACATCAAAAGCATTCCTTCGACAACTCGCACCAAAACCTCAAGAAAATATTTTTAAAAAATTCGAGGAAGTGAACATATTGCTCTGATACCACCTGTCATGCCCCGACTCCATAAAGTAGATAATCGTCCTCCGCACGTGATACCGTGCGTGCCTAGGTTGCGCAACGTCCAAGGCAAGAATGTGTATTTTTAATAATTTCTTTGAAATACAGAGTATAAGTCACATTGCAACAGAAGTATTGAAACATAATATTTGAATAGGAAGAAAAGACTTTACATTAATAACTTGAAATATATTACATTGATATGAAGTATATTGCTTATGCCTTAACGACTACATTGCTTGAAATAACAAAAAGAACAAACAAGGTGCCATGGATAATACTTGTTGTCCTATATATTACACCCTTCATATAGATTGTTAGAAAATGAATTCAAAATGAATTGGGCTTCATATATACTTAAAAATAAGAAGAGCTTCACGTTGCCTCTTCGATCTTCAGCTTCGGCCTAGTACCGTGCGCCCTCCTCATTCCTAACACATGTGATATTGGGTATTAGTACGACTACTTGTACTGGTGAGCGGGATGAGCCCACTCGCCTAAACCGACGCTGCTTATTAAAGGGAATCATGCATTGAATATAATCTTGTTATCAGGAACTAGAGTGAATTTGCAATTCATGTCATAGGCATATTTGAAAGCAGTAAATTGAATATATAACGCACGCATCGGTGATAGCTTATTTACCTAACGTGCGCGTCCCTGCATTAAAACATAGAATATTTATCGCCTACATAAGACAATATGTTAATATGCATTCTATCTTATATGCGATCATTGATGATAATGTTGACACCATTAAGGACTATTTTATGTCATTAACGTGAGCCCTATCAACCCGGGTTGCAAGCCCCGCTATAGGTCCCATAATGCCCCGTGTCTAAGTGTAACACCCCGTTCCGCTCAAGCGAACTGCCAACTCAATCGGCAAAAGTGCAACTGTCCCGACCCGTTTTACCTCAACCGAGAAGCAAATGATATCTAGACTTGTCCCTACAGGAATCCGGCTTAGGCTTTCAGAGGCTCGCTTGACGTATCGCTCTACCGAGGCGAATCATCGCTAAGGTGGGTGGCTACGGTGAACTTGTCTTTGCTTAGCCAGCACATATAAAATCTGGAATGTTTATGCTAGTCGCTAGGTGATTCACCCCCTGCATGCTAATAAATCCAACGCACCTAGCTAAGGGAATAATCCCAACTTGTATTGCTTATGCTAAAACATGAAAATTGAAATACTGCTTATATTCGGACCTGCGCATGCTAAGTCCCCTAACGGTTTCATCTCTCAGCTTACCTTCGGGTCCGAGCAAACGTGTCTGCTTATGTTCCTTAGAACGCGTGCTTGCCTGCTTTCGAATATTTAACGTGATTGTATGTGCATGCATTCTTGTTAGCCAGGAGACTATCAAATAGTCCTTCTGTGCAATTGAACCTGCAAGTATCCGGGACCGTTAGGTCACCCAAGGCAAATCTCCGAACCAGGGGATTGCATCAAGCAAGAATGGATATTGAATGTGAATTATACTTGAATGATAATCATGCCAAGTGTGCATCTGAACGAGGATCGTGTTTGTACTGATTAAATCTCAGCTCGTGGACCAATGTGCTCGTTCAGAATAAGTTTGTTTGTGTTCCATGATTATCATGTCAAGCTTTGGATTTGGATAAACCCTGACCTGCATGTCGCGGACAACCTGTGCACAAGGATTTTTGGCTTCCGCGGACGGTCACCGGGGCACTGGGACCGATCCGATCCGGGCGGAAGAGTTTGTATGGTCGTTAGTCACGGACGGGATGTTATGTAGCGGGGCTCGCCACCTGCATTGCATATCATTCTTAGTCCCGAGACCATAACCCGTCCATAATGGCTATGCCAGCGACTTTTGTCATATAGATAAGTCATCCTCGCTTAGCGGCTATCCGCGTGCGAGTCATTGTATAGCATCAATGAACTGAACACATGAACGATCTGAAAATAATGACCCTCATGTTTGCATATGCTATGCTCCTGAATGTTTATACTTGCCCGTGCATGAATTAACAATATTTGCCTTGGACAGGGAAGGACAAATGGTAAGTTGGTAAGTCTCGCCGTGTTTCCTCTTATGTCGCACGGCGCCCTGCCACACGAGTTAGGCTATTCAATATTTGCATGAAACGGATCCTAAGGCAATTAGAAAGACAACTTAATAGTTGTGCACGGGACCTGTTTTACGTGTTTGGATTTGTCGAGCGGGCGAGTAGCTTCCCCACCAGTGTATTCAATGTACTGATAATCCACCAGTTTGTATGCAGGGTGCGGGAGAACCTCGTTCGGTGCGGATGCCTCCTTCGTGCGTGCTTAGACGTGGAGATCACTCCGAAGCAATGGTGCATCCGGAACAGAAGCACATATACAAGACATAATGTTAGAACATAGCCCGAACTCGCCTGAACATCGCCTGTACAATCATTCCACAATTGTAGCCACTTGGCACGCTTTTACTGTTTCTGAGAGAGAGGCTTGAGCGACTTGTAATCTCGGCTATACGCCGCTTGTAACACTTGTTCATATCAATAAAAGAGCTTGCTTTAATTCAACTTGTGTTTTAATGCTTTCGCTATATTGTCGACTCAGTGAACCTGTTACCGATCGCCTATGCGTTCATGACTCCGCTGCACTCGAACAATCTGTGCGACTCTGTGGCTTAGAACTCTTACCGCCAGCCAATGAATCGCGGCCTTACACGGGCGCGGTTTACGCTCGTGCGGCATCACGCCCGGATAGGTCAAGCGATCGTTCCGCGGGAGCGCTGGCGAGGGTGATTCTTGCCTAGCGGGAACGGCCGATTTGCCTGCGGGAGATCGGGGCGTGACACTAAACACTGCTCATATTATTTTTTCCTTAGGTCGATTCGGTTGCGGTGCCCTGGATACCGTTTTAAGAAAACCTTAAAATCTTGTGCACAAATTGTCCGTAACCATGTGAATGCGTTGAACAGTTTATTTTTAAAACATATGCATGACACGGAGCATAGTTAAGTAGAAATATTTAAGTACTCATGCCACAGATTCAATCTTTCCTCCAAGCCATATGTTCCAATTTGATAAATCCGTAGGCACCAAATAATCTGAGACACCATGCAAAAATCGATGATTCTAATATTGTATTACTTTTAACAGTTCTGTGGTTAAAACCATAACTGTCGGCTCCGTATACGAAGCTTAAGTTATAGGCCACGCAAATAGATGCACTCGACGATTATAATTATCCCATGTTCTATTCCTTAGTGGTAAGCATGCATTATGGCTTATATTTATATATTTACATTCAATCGGGCATCATCGATATGAACGTATTCGAGGCAAAGTATGTGTTTACGCGACCGAGTAGAGAAGAAGGGGCCGAACCACCCACCGATTAGAGAATATGCTGAGGAAGAAGACTCGCTTTGCTATAATCAAATGTCAACTATGCGCGTTCCTGCAATGGCACCATCATCATGTTAGAATCCGTTCCCAATCTGTCCTAGGGAATTCCACAGAAAATGAAGCAGACAACCACAGAAAATGAAGCAGACAACGACGCAAAAATATTTCAACCAAAACCTTGCAATAAAAATGTTCAAGAAAAGTAACAGCCGACTGGTCCCAACGAAGGGACTCTTATAAGGACACTACTAGAATAAACGGGATAAGCGACATTTTTTAGCAACGTCAACGGAAAACGTCGCTAATATAATATAAATTAGCGACTCCAAGTAAAAATATCGCTAGACGTCGCTAATTGGCAACATTTAGCGACGTTTAGCGACTTTTATTCAATTTTTAAAAGATTAGTCGCTATAAGTTTAATTAAGGTCGCTAAACGTCGCTAATATATTTTATTTAGCGACGTTTAGCGACGTATATCTTTTAGACATTTAGCGACGTCATTAGCGACGTTAAAGACGTCGCTAACTTAGCGACGTTATTATTGGCGTCACTAAAATATTGCTAAATTTGTTTCATTTAGGGCTGATTCCCCCTATTTCCTTCGATCTATCCCTCTCCCTCTCCCAAATTTGAAACCCCCCTCCGGCTCCTGCTTCCTCCGGCTCCCTTCCTCCCTCCGGCGTCCCCTCCTCCCTCCTGGCGACCCCCCTCCGGCCGCGTCCTCCCTCCTCCGCCGTCATCTCCTCCTTCCTCCAACTCCCCTTCTTCCTCCGGCTCCCCTTCTCCCTCCGGCGTCCTTCCTCTGGCTTCCCTCCTCGGTGAGCTCTTCTCTCTGTCTCCTTTCTCTGTCTCTTTCTCTCTAACACGACATGACACAACATGACATGACACGACATGACACACACTAACCCTAACCCTAACTCGAACACACACACACACACGCGCACGCGGACATACACTAACCCTAACCCTAACCCTAACCTTGCTTGTTGTGCATTGCTGCTGCAGTTGCTCTTCTTGTTGCTGCAGTTGCTTCCCTTGCTGTTGCTGTGCATCCCCTTGTTGCTGCTACTCTTCACTGCAGTGCACAAGAGTGCACTGCGACTCCCTCTTGGCCTGCACAACACTCCCACATCTCACACTCAAATCCTGGCATATCCAACACTCCAACATTGTAGTGCACAACCTGTGCATACTATGCACTTATACATGGTGAAGATATCATAGATAATGTAGAAAAACTAGGGTTTGTTGCAGTGATATTTGGATTGAGCACGAGTTGCTTGAAATCCTGGAGTTGTTCTCTGGTTATGAGAAAATTGGTAATATGTTGCAGTTTGGCAAGGGTTTTGATGAAAAATTGTTGTACTGGGGTTGTTTGATTTGTTTGAGGAATGGATTGAGCTACTCCACTAGGGATTATACCAAATTGTGGTAGATTTGGTGCCATTCTAGCTGGATTTATACCAAATTATGGTATATTTGGTATGTTTAGAGGGGATTGAGGTGTTGCCATGGATGGAGCATATGGTGGAAACTCAAACCCTCTTCTTGACATAGCCAATTCCTCTAACAACCTATCAAATTTTTATGGTTCAAGTGATGAATTTTACCTTCCAATGCAAGTATCCTCCTATTTGCATCAGGTAGGTATTGATTCTTTGGATAGATCCAGCTCTGGAGCCATGGCTGCTCGAGTCGTGCTCTCTACTAGCTTCAAGAGCATGATCCAAAGGCTCTGATACCAATTGATACCAAATTGATGGGTCATCTTCCCATTTGGTCAGGAATTGGAGGAGAACAATCACACTTAGCCAAGAAAACTGAATAAATTATAAAGAAACAAAGAACTAAATTAGGAAAGAACTAGGGTTTTTATTCAAACCATATGTACACACACACACACACACATAGGGCATTGTGTATCAAGTTAGAGCATTTCTTACCTTCCTCTAGAGAATCACACTGTATGTAATAATTTATAGGATACATACTGTCATTTTTACAGAAGTATCTAAAAATGGATATGAATTACTATCTGTGTCATCGTTCGTGGATGTACAACCGTCATCCTGATGACATGTGCAGTGTGTGAGATAAATTCATAAAGGGTGTATAGCAGTTCCTGTAGTTCGCCAAGGCGTTCCCTTAGTACATGGACGGTACCAAAATTAAGTGTCCGTGTGTGAGATATCGCAACTTAAAATATCATCCATAAGTGGAAGTCACATATCATTTGTACTTGAAGGGCTTCATGCCGAATTACTATCAGTGGACCGCGCACGGAGAACTTGTATCTCTAGCATCGGAGTCGGAGCCTTATGTGGAGCCGTATATGGATGTCCATGACTACCCTACTT
Organism: Iris macrosiphon; assembly: GCA_036927795.1. Lineage (NCBI taxonomy): Eukaryota > Viridiplantae > Streptophyta > Magnoliopsida > Asparagales > Iridaceae > Iris > Iris macrosiphon. The sequence goes on from JAYESA010000009.1 coordinate 155,696,717, forward strand.
ACGACGACGGGTGGGTGAATATGGTTTTTGATGCGATGGGGCCTAGTTTCAATCCAGACAATTATGATGCAGCTGAGGAGGCACTGAATGTCGATGCTACAAAGTTTATGGAGTTGCTGAAGAATGCAAGGACTCCACTATATCCTGGTTGTGAGGATTATTCACCGTTGGAGGTGGTTACAAGATTATTGAGCATCAAGTCCGATTTTAACATGTCGCAAGAATGTTATAATCGACTGATCGATTTGATTATAGAGATCTTGCCCGAGGGTGCAAAGTTGCCTAAAGACTTCTATCGATCTAAGAGGATGGTGAGATCGCTCTGGATGGGATACAAGAAAATCGATTTATGTCACAACGGGTGCATGTTGTACTATAAAGATGACAAGGATGAAGATGCGAGCAGATTCTGTGGTGCTGATCACTACAAGGCCGCTGGTAGAGAAAAGTTTGTCGGTACAAGGAAGCCTACCGATTCGATGCACTACTTGCCTTTGACGCCGTGCCGCGGTTGCAGCGGTTGTTTATGGTTAAGGAGACTGCAGAAAATATGAGTTGGCATAGGCGGAAACAGATCGAAGGAGTATTGGCTCATCCATCCAATATAGAAGCATGGAAGCACTTTGATCGAGAGTATCCAGATTTTGCTTCGGATTCGCATAATGTCAGATTGGGGCTCTCTTCTGACGGTTTTACCCCATTCAGACTTTCGGGCTCCCAGTATTCATGTTGGCCTGTGATTGTTACTCCGTATAATCTACCATCTTGGATGTGCATGAAGACTCCATATATGTTCCTAGCCGTTATTATCCGGGTCCGAACAATCCAAAAAGGAACATCGATGTGTATTTACAGCCTTTGATAGATGAGTTGAATCAGCTGTGGGAAGTAGGTGCCAACACGTACGATGTTTCTAGAAAGCAGAATTTTCAGATGAGGGCAGCACTTATGTAGACCATCAACGACTTTCCGGCCTATGGAATATTATCGGGATGGAGCACCCATGGTCGTCTCTTATGTCCGTATTGCATGGACCGTACTAAGGCTTTCCGTTTGAAACACGGAGGCAAACCGTGCTTTTTCGATTGTCATCAACAATTTCTGTCGAAGGATCATCCGTACCGGAGGAACAGGAATGCTTTTCGTGCGAGCATTGTGGAAAAGGCCAATCCACCGCCAAGGTGGTTCGGATACACGATATGGGAATAGGTAAAAGATTTACCAAGTACTATCGAAGAGCCTGCTAAGGGGTACAAGTATGACAGATTTGGTCGCACCCATAACTGGACGAAGAGGAGTGTATTCTGGGATCTGCCATATTGGAGCACCAATTTGATCAGACATAACCTTGATGTCATGCATAGCTAGAAAAATGTGTTTGATAACATAATTAATACTATAATAGAGGTAAAGGGGAAGACGAAAGATAATCCGAAGGCCAGGTTGGACTTAGAAGAAATATGTAGACGTCCTGCGTTGCATTTGATAGAGGAGGAAAATGGAAAGTTAAAGCAACCTAAGTCAGTTTTCTCACTGGAGAAAGAGGATAAAGGGAGACTTTGTAGGTGGATTCAGGTTCTAAAGTTTTCAGACGGGTACGTGTCGAACTTGAAAAGATGCGTCGACCTCAAGGAGAACAAATTGGAGGGTATGAAGAGCCAGTATTGTCACGTATTCATGGAGAGGTTAATTTTGATTGCATTTCAAAAATTCTTACTACAGGTCATTTGGGATCCATTGACAGAGCTCAGCATATTCTTCAGAGATCTTTGTTCAACTAAGTTGCTCGTCGATCATCTAGAAAAGCAAGAAAAGGACATTATGGTAATACTATGTAAGCTCGAGAAGGTGTTTCCTCTTGGATTATTTGACTCTATAGAGTATTTGCCAATTTATCTTTCCTATGAGGCACGTATTGGTGATCCTGTCGGTTATCGATGGATGTACCCCTTCAAGCGGCATCTGAATCACCTAAAGAGAAAGGTAAAAAATAAGGCACGGGTTGAGGGCTCTATTTATGAAGCTTATGTTCTCGAGGAGATTACAAACTTTTGCTCGACGTATTTAAAACCTCATATTGCTACTAATAGAACGAAAGCTCCAAGAAACGACGACGGATATCAGGAATCTAATGATGCAATACTCAAAGTATTCAATGCATCCGAAAAGCCTTCGGGGAAAATGAAGAAGAGATATTTGAATGACGACGAGCTAAGGGCTGCTTAGTTGTATATATTACTCAATTGCGATGAGGATAAAGTGGAGAAGCTAGAGGGGTAAGTAATTAATACGTCCATGTTTACATTATCTTAATGTAATAGTATAAGCTATTATTATGCTACTAATCAGCAGTTGCTTCATTATTTTTCAGCACATAATGATGAGTTGAGGTCGGTTAGACCCTACATAACAGACGAAGAAGTAGAACAAGAAATGAGATGCCATTTTCCTTCTTGGTTGAGCGCATATATAAGGTGCTTGGTAATTAGTTTTTATTTCTGCACTTGCAAAAAAATAACTTACTATCGCTACTTTGGTATTTAGGTCGATCGTCTAATAACACCCGAGACTGAATATATTAGAACTCTAGCCAAGGGACCAATTACTGCCGCTAAAATATGGCCAAGTTTCTGTGTGAATGGGTTTAGGTTCAAGTCAACAAATTCTCCTATCAGATACAGCTTTCTGGATCTTGATTCCACGAAAAACAGTGGTTTGTGTATCAAATCTTCGAACTACAAAGATGTCGATCCAGGCAATAATTTCTTTGGCATCTTACGAGAGATTGTGGAGTTGACATATAATTATGGCACAGAACCTGCTAATATCGTGCTATTCAAGTGTGAATGGTTCGATCTGATTCAAGATCAAGGTTGGAAAATTGATAAGCATACCCTTGTAGATATAAACTACAAGCGTAGATATCAAGGCTACGAACCATTTATCCTATCAAGTCAGGCTCAGCTCGTGTACTTCACAACTTATCATAGACGGGGGACAGCGAGGTCGGATTGGTGGGCAGTACGCAAGACTAAAGCTAGAAATACCTTTAATATTGACAAAATAGCTTATTAGGAGGACGAACTACCTCTTGTAACAAATATTGTAGATATGGAATCAACGGAAGTTACTCATTACACGAGTAATAATGTAGAAGATGTAGAATTATCCGAAGAGGAAGACAAAGATGAAGACAAAGTAGATGAAAGTGAAGACGAGAAGGAGGAAGGGGAAGAGGAGGACGAGGAAGGCGAACAAGATAAATTTTCTGAAGATGATTGAAAATAAAATATTTTGCCTGTAGAATGTAACTATATTTTGACTGTAGAATGTACTATTTTGACGAATATATGTATTATATTTTGACTATAGAATGTACTATCTATTTAGACTTGTGACACCATTGGTTATTTACTATACAATTCTATGAATGCTGTGAGATATGCATAACATTTTGACTGTAGAATGTACTATATATTTGCGTATTTCTTTATTAATTATATATTGTTATCAGGTATGACAGGATGACGCGGAGGGTTTGGCAGGTCCCGAGGTAGACAGAGTGCTCCTCCGGTACTGCCTACTGTTGGTTCCGGATCATCGTTGCCCAGTACTCTAGTATATCGATCAGTCACATCTCTGACTGCGACGATGTTATGTGGCATCACTCCTGGGACGTGTAGTTCCAGGCGTGATAGTACTCCCTCGTCCAGCGTTCCTCCTGCTGACGGAACCATGGAGACAGATGAGCATGTAGAGGAGGTCGTGCCGACGTTGTCCCAACATCAGCAAGATCCTCCATGCGCACCTCCGGAGGAGACGAGGAGAGAGATTTGGGCCGACGGTAGAAAGTAAGTCAATTAGATGGTTTAGCATCATATATATCGTGTATTTCTTTATTCATAATATATTGACTTTTTTGATCTAAATAATTATCTCTGTATAGATATCGTCCATCGTCGGTTCAGAGACACCTGGGCCTATTTCTGAGGAACAACTATGGTGGCCCTTGGATCAACTACTCTGAAGCTCCAGAGGAGAAGAAGGCGTTCTAGTTTGCGCACTTCAAGGTAAAAGTATATTATATAAATCCTCTAATTTATGCATATTATATAACTTATCCGTGATGCTCACTTACTAAATTATTTATTATAGCAAATGTATTTCTATCCTCCGCTCGGGCCGAGTTGATCGAGCGGATGTTTCCTGCCGTTGCCGCCAAGCTTATCCGTGATGCTCTGGATGACCAGAAGGCTCGTGATCGTGCTGGAAAACTGATCCAAGGTTGGATCACGCCTGAGTAGTGGACTGTGATGAGGGCTAGATTCGACGATCCGAGCTACAAGGAAAGGTTTGAGAAGGCCAAGGCGGCTAGGCGGAATGCTGTAAAGTGGTGTGGTGGCTCGATTCCGATGATGGAATATTTTCATTGTTTGGTATATTTTTTATATAAGATATATTATTTTAATGTAAGTACGATAAAATGGTAGTAGAAAAAATATTTAATTTTAGTACTAAATAATATATTTTTAACAGGTACAGAGGGGTGAGGATGCAAACATGGTGACCGTCTTCTTGGCCACCCATCGCAAGGACGAAAATCTCATTGATGAGAGGGCCTCGCAGACCTATGTAATTATACTTTAGGCTGCGTGAGCGAGCGACTGCTAGTGCACCTACAGCTAGAGAGGCTGGTACTTCCTCGCAGCCCGCTCCAGCTCCGTCGGCGGACGACCTGTGGGTGACCACCGCTGGTGGTCTCCAGAGGGGTACGTACTACGGTACGGGATCCTATGGTGCCCTGGTTGTGACACAGTCATCTAGGGCCTCCCCGACAAGTATGCATTCCCCCACAGCCCTCGCAGTCGTCGGCCAGAGTCTAGGAGGCCGTTGACCGTCAGATTGCGTCTCTCCGTGATGAGTTGCTGCGAAGAATGGAGGAACAGCCCCGGTCCCAGCCGTGGATGATCCGACGCTCATCGCACGATTCGATATGCTCGACCGTAGCATCACGGAGCTCCAGGATTTGACAAATGATCTTAGAGCCTCGATAGAGCGCAGCGTGACGGAGCTGCAGGCATCACAGATATCCATGGGAGAGAGGCTGACGATGATACAGGATTCAATGGTTCATAGCAGTATGAGGCTGTTATCTACCATAGATTCTTACCACCAGCGACTCATAGATTTGGAGCGGATACGTCCTTCTGGTGCGCCTACATCAACACAGACTCCACCGACGTCACTGCCTTCTCCATCGACATCGGTGTCGATTTCACGGGAGCAGTATGATCTGTTCTTATCCTTCATGCGCGCTGGTGGTCATCCTCCTGCAGATCCGTAGTAGTATTGATATTTGCATGGATATTTGCTGGATATTTGTATTCTTTGTATTATTTAGGATGAGACTCATTGTATGGATATATATTTGCTGTATTATTTACGATGATATTTGCTAGATATTTTATTTTCTTCAAATTTTGTTATATTATTCATATTAAATATATGTTAATTTACCGGTGTTGAGTGTTCAACCCAAGGGGGTCGACAAATCCAGAAAATTCAACGGAGGGTTGCTTCGGGTCTATTTGTACAGATTGTGAATTAATAAACCGCAGGAATAATAGTTTGAAAATAATTCAGTATTCATTTTTTATTTTTTCACTGTATAATTAGCGACGTTTTTAGCGACATTTATCGACGTTTAGCGATGTTACTACACGTCGCTAAATACGTCGCTAAGTTGCGACGTTACTACACGTCGCTAATGACGTCGCTAAAAATGTCGCTAAAAACGTCGTTGTACGTCGCAACTTGCTGACATGGCAGTATTGCCAGGTCATTAAAGACGTCGCTATATAAGTCGCTAATTAGCGACGTTAAGTGACAAATGAGCACGTCGCTAATTAGCGACGTTGCATCGCTAAACGTCGCTAATCTAGCGACACATTTATGTCGCTAAAAAACGTCGGTATAGCGACGTTTAGCGACATTTTTCCTTTCAGCGACAAGCTGAAAGACGACTTCTGTAAAACGTCGCTAATTACGTCGCTAAAAATAATTAGCGATGTTTATTGGTCATTTAGCGACGTTTCTTTACGTCGCTAATTTGAATTTTTCTGGTAGTGGGGTATCACTCTTCGAGACACTGTCTGTTGTATCTAGGACTTATTCCAACAGAAGCCAAACCATGAGTTGGAATGATTCTCGTTTATTCGTCCGCCATGATTTAATGCTGAAAGGGTCATTTATATATTAACTTTAGATTTTGAGTAAGACTAGCCACAAGTCCATTACGTAGTACATCGCCCGGTCAGATCGGGGATGGGGCACTACAGTCAGCACCCATTTCCCTTTGCTAACAACAACTTTGGGGTAGGAGGAGCGAGGCTTGGGCAGCCAAATGTTGCAAACCAGTTGCATGTACACATTCCATAATGATTACGACATTAAATACACGTAATGCCATAACTGTACACTGTCAGTTAGGATCATAGGCGTGCTATTAGAAGAGTTCAACAACACGGGTGTAAACCCCCTAGTTCTAATTTACAATTTTAGTATTTTTATTTATTTTATTGTCTTATTTCTTTAATTATTGGATATTTATTTTAGTTATTTACTTAGATAAGCAGATAATATAATTTGATTCATTTTAACTATATAAATGATTATCTATATTTAATGACTATAAATGTTTCACAAAATATTTTTTTGTGTAAAACTATTTTAGTAAGATGTTAGAAATTTTCCTAGAATTATTTTAAAAAAATTCTTATATATATTTATATATTGGATAAGAAGAAAAGAGTAAAAGAAAAAGAAAAAAAAATCTTTAAACTAAAAATTGAAACTCAATAACTAATTCTAACCCTACCCGAAACAAAAGACCCGTCCCCGCGTACAGGCGCGGCATCTCTCTCTCTCTCTCTCTCTCTCTCTCTCTCTCTCTCTCTCTCTCTCTATATATATATATATATATATATATATATATATATATATATATATATATATATATATGTGTGTGTGTGTGTGTGTGTGTGTGTGTGTGTGTGTGTGTGTGTGTGTGTGTGTGTAGAGGCTGCCAAATCTAAACCCTAACCCTAATCTTCACTCCTTCCTCCTTCCCCCTTCCCTCTGTCACAGCCATCATCATCAACATCACCGCCAATACCATCATCCTCACCAACCACCACCACTGATTCCTCTCCCTCTCATCCACTCTGACAATACCAACGTCGTTGCCTGCCCCTGCACTGCCGGCCATCGGTCGTAGCTGCCGTACTACACTGTTGTTGCTGATGATGCGCCTGCAGCTGCTCTCCTGTCGCTGCTGCGTCTGCGACTGCTCTCCTGTCGCTGCTGCTGTGGCTGCTGTCATCGATGCAGTCATCGCCGGCGACCCCTCTCCGGCAGCCTCTGACCCTGATGTTCCCCACCGTCCTTCAACGAGCCCCCCCGAGCAAATCAAGCCTCGCCACGACCGAGATCTCCCTCAGCGACTGAGAACGATGCAAAAATCAAAGCAAAATTCAATATCAATGAGCCAACTTGACGACGCGATTACACCCTCCTCGCTCGTCCGATCCTCGAACCGCCACCTCTGGTAAACTCTCCACTTGACCTTCTTCCAGCGCCTTTAATTACTTTATTTTAATTTGATTTAGATTGGTAGTTATTTGAGTTCGAACAACCAAGAAAAATAATTTTCAAATACTAAAATTTTGTGATACAGAGTGCGCTCCATCAAACGGGACCACCTTGTCACGTACCATTTGTAGTGAAAGGCTCATATGATATATCCTGACATATGGGTTTTCGTAAAAGTTGATTTGGACGTGTGTGCATGCCGAAATTAACCCGTATCAATCAAAAGTCCTCCGTATCGACATTTTAGAAAATACCCTAGAAGTTCTTGACCGCTCGTATACCTTGCCACTATTATTGTTTATTTCATCACCAAACCATTGCCAGGCAAGTATACCTTGCCACTATTACTGTTTATTTATTTCACATCTGCATATTTTATTTCTGTCCATTATTTTCTTATTTATGTATATTATTAAACTGCACGTCTAAGGAAACTTGGGTGCAACGACGTATGGCGTCATCTTTTGTTTCTTATTTCTTTTGTTATGCATATTTACCTAGAGTTTAGAGACCACCCCAAGATTTTAAGGCATCTTTATGTTCCATATGGCCCTGACACAGGTGTTACACGAGTTATGAGTCTCATATAGATCACGGACTTGTGTATTAACTGGCCATCAATACATATGAGATGTGCAATAGGGAATAACTTCTAATAGAATTGCAAGCTAGAAGATTTAGCAGTTACTAGAGGTATTTGTGTGTCATGGATATGACACAGCTAGTAGCATTGGGTGGGGAGAACAATGAGTAAGCGTATGTGACACATTTATAATTTTTCTTATTTGCCCGTAAACTCCATCGGAGACGCGAGGCGTGATGACCCCATTATTTATTGCATGCCTATGTCGATCAATAGACGTTATGCCCATGGCCCCTGGATCTCCAAGAGAACTATATCCATCCCATTATTTTAGCCAAATAGTCCATACGCGGGAAAGTTGTACTTAAACTGCATATCACATAGACGGTTATGTGACCACTTTTGGATATTTATTTTCAGTATATTGTGGCATGCTTTTATGTATCTTGTTACATTCCTCTGAGAACCTGGTCCCTTGCTAGGTGTAAACGATCATGACTATTTTTAGGAGCACAGATCAAGACTTGCTACTTCTTTCTCTTTCGAGAAGGTCTTCCCTTTGAGCCTCTCTAATCACTAGATGATGTACTTATTATATTTTTCTTTCATATTCTAGTTTGGTAGTGGATTTGTCTCCACCCAACTATTAGTTCTTTTCGACTATTTCATATTTGGTTCATTGCCATATTTGGTTATTTATTTCTATTTGGTTTTATTGATGAGATTAATATTGCCTGTGACTTGTGACATTATGTACCACTTGTGAGCGTACGTATGTGTTATGGTTTCCATATATTGGAGTTGCCATATACATACGGCTGGCATGCTTATGTATTTCTAGTCCTACATATTTTAGGACTAGGGTATGATATATTTTTGTGGTGGCCCATGCAAGTCGAGAATATATTACTTCGGTCACGTTGCTGTACCAAGCAAGCCTGCATATATGATTAGAGTATAGGATATCATCCACATATTTGACTTCCTTCCTTGATGCTGTTCTGAATGCTTTGAACTCACTTATCTTCCTTAGCCCTCAAAACTATATTCGCTTAATTACCTTGACATCCTATCATTGTTTCTTCACCACTCCCTATTTGGAGTAATAAATGTACTTCATAGATGGTTCATAAAGTATAGCCTTCTGTGAGAATATAGGGATCCTTATTGTTAGGTTTAGAGGATAATTAGGATAGCATGACTACTAAGAAAATAAATTATAATATTGACAACTCCCAAAAGTTTGTATATATGAAAACCCTAACATCCAAACATCTGTAAATTGATTGACCCTTATCCCTTGCTATATTTAGGTATGGGTTGAGAGTAGTATATATAGACACTACTAAGGTAGTTAAAAATTTGACTATATTGTTTGACCCTAGCATTGAGGAACCAATATAAATCCAAGGTTGAATATTATGACTAAACCTAACTTCCATAGTGAGATAATATAGGAGGACTATAAATTTAGATTCTTGTCTTGGTTTTAGCAGAGCAGTACCCTAGGAAACCAAGAGGAATGAACCAATACCTTAGTAAGAGCAAGGGTACCCTACCTTCAGCTTAGTAGATCCCCTAGAATCTATGATCATAGTTGATGCATACTCGAGTATTCATGAGTCACCGACCGTGTCATATCATCCAACCTTGAGTAATTATCTTTCCTTTATTGTAACTTTCTTGCTATTACTTTAAGGATCTAAATCTATCCCTTAATAGTGATCCATCCTAGAAGACCATTGTATTCTAGCAAATACCATATTCCCTTAGGAACCCCTTTATCCTCTGACTAAAGTTCCATCTTCAGTTACATATATTTTTTCTTTATTGTGAATCCATTATCACCGCTCTCTAATCGTTTGAACAATGATAACTATTTGAATCTCTTCACTAATCATGCCTAACATAGGAGACTATCATATCCCGACAAAATACCACCTCCCCTTAGCAAACCATGTTATCAGCTAAATACCTGTTTAAATTATCCAACTTGGGTTACTTATATCTTTCCTCAATCATAACTCTATCTATAATCATTTGAACCTAGCAATTGATTAGAATCTTTTCCTCGATCATTTCCCGACCTTGGAAATTAGCATACTACCTCCTCCTGTAAAACTATGTTACCATCAAGACTTTTTATTTAATTTTACAACTTGTTTCTCCGTAACCTTAATTTCAATGCTCATTATTTTGTGTGAGGATTAAAAAAAATTTCCTTCATCTTTCCAATCGTGCCATGTTCGCTAAAAACCAATATTGTTTGAATATTTTCTCCTTCCAAATTATTTCTCTTCCATCCTCGATGTTTACTCATTTTTGTCCTACATGACTCTCGCGATCTCGTTCCTTAACCGTTGACCTGAAACCATAATAAAAATCAGATCGTGTCACCTTACCCTTCTAATTATAGGCCAAGTAATTTCTTTTAAGATAGGATTATAGCTTGATAGAATTATAGTTGGTAATCTTAAATTCTGATTTTGTTGTAAGTTGTTAGAACTTGATAGGATGAGTTTGTTCATTTAGGTGAAAATATGATTTTATGATTATCCATTAGATTCAAATCACGTAATCTGTATCTATATCTCATTATAGGTTATATTCTCCCTCTCACTTGAGAACCAGAAACTTCTACATCCGTAATATTAATACATTTTGTTCTATAAGCAATATGATTAAGACTTAAGATGACCATTACCTATCAAAGCTTTGTAATGCACTAGGATACCCTCATAAGTACCAAGATATTTCCCTCGTATACCTTTATGAGAGTTTCTAGCTTATCTACAAGAATAAGGCTATTTTGTAGAATCCCAATAAGGCAGTTACAATATTAGTTGAATCTTTGTAAGTTGGGTAGCATGCCCTACAACTTAGCGTCACATAGTCCTTATGACCCATTAATGACGTATAATTGAATGACACTAACTATATTCTAGTGTAAGAAGATATTGTTTATCCAGATTGTAGAACTTTAGAGGCCCATACCCCCATTTGGTCGACCGAAGACTTAGACAAGAAGTAGTATGGCAACTGTAGAGGCACAAACACAGGACGAGTCTTAGATTCTTGACAAACTTAAACTATTTGTACTTTCATTCATCATAATCTCACATACTTATATCTTGAACCATCTTGACTTATGTCGCTATTATAGCCTAGTTTTGCAAGCTTATTCTTTTATCTAGCTTGTTCATGACATATGTGTTATTGGGGACGCCCACTAATATATTGTCTAATCAAAATTGGTGTATTATGGTCTGATCAACCTTAGTGCACTTGGTTCGCTCTTCATATTACTATTATACTTGGATTAAGACATAGTTAACTCAGTTTATTAGACGAATATACTTTTTCTCTAGACATGTCAGAGTATATCGTATCAGTTACGTAACCGTACTAATATGGGCATGCGAATAGGAATAGACCAAGATAGGATCTCAATCCATAGTTATTTAACAACTTCTTTATTGAATTTGATTATCTCCCTTGACCTTCGCAATTATACTCGTTCATTCTCCTTGACATTACTATCCTTGTTTTTCCTCTTCCCCTATTTCAGAAAGACGAATAGTTGTGCTTGATGGAAGTTTGACATATGGATAATACTATATATACACCTTACTATGACCTAGGATTCTCGGAGTATAAATAGATGTAAAATTGTATATATATGGTGATTTAGTAGATATAAAGATTGGATAATATTTTAACTAGATGGCATACCTACGAAACTGATATATGACACGAGTAGCAGTAGTAGTATTCTCCTTCCTATCAACATCTCTTTCTCTTGGGTTACTTATCTCTTCTATCGTATCCTTCGTACCCTCGGTCCCTTGTGCAAATTCTTCTTGAATCGAAACATACTCGTGCCATATCACCTTATTTAAAGCAGACCAACCCGATCCTTATAATTTGATGCATGATTTACATCCTTCCATTTTTTAGGTTGAGGTATAACATTCCGTACTCGACGCATTTCTACCATATCGCCTTCTCTTATTCTGAAATCGTGCTTTATTTTTAATTTCGAGAATGAAATTCATGTAAGTTGGGTAGAATATAAACCCCCTAGTTCTAATTTATAATTTTATTTATTTTATTATCTTATTTCTTTAATTATTGGATATTTATTTTAGTTATTTATTTAGATAAGATAATATAGTTTGATTCATTTTAACTATATAAATGATTATCTAAATTTAATGACTACAGATGTTTCACAAAATATTTTTTTAGTGTAAAACTATTTTAGTAAGGTGTTAGAAATTTTCCAAGAATTATTTTAGAATTTTTCTTATATATATATTTATATATTGGATAAGAAGAAAAAGAAAAAGAAAAAGAAAAAGAAAAAGAAAAAGAACAAGAAAAAGAAAAAGAAAAAGAAAGAAAGAAAAAACCATTAAACTAATTCTTATATATATATATATATATATATATATATATATATATATATATATATATATATATATATATATATAGGCTGCCAAACCTAAACCCTAACCCTAATCTTCACTTCTTCCTCCTTCCCCCTTCCCTCCATCTCAGCCATCATCATCAACATCACCGCCAATACCATCATCCTTACCAACCCCTACCACCGATTCGGCTTCCTCCCCTCCATTCCGGCAACACCAACGCTGCCGCTATCCCCCGCGCTGCCAACCGTCGCCACCGCGCTACACTATTATTACTGCTGCGCCTATGGCTGCTCTGTTGTCGTTGCTGCTGTAGCTGCTTCCACCGTTGTTTGTCGTCGTCGGCAACCCCCCTTTGGCAGACTCTGACCTCGATGAACCCCACCGTCTCCCGGTGAGGCCCCCCAAGCAAATCAAGCCTCGTCACGGCTGAGATCTCCTCTACGACCGAGAATGACACAAAAATCAAAGATAAATTCAGTATCAACGAGCCAACTTTTCGGCGCGATTACACCCTCCTCTCTCGTTCGATCCTCGAACTGTCACCTCTGGTAAACTCTTTACTTGACCTTCTTCCAGCGGCTTTAATTACTTTATTTTAGTTTGATTTAGATTGGTAGTTATTTGAGTTCCAGCAACCAAGAAAAAACAGTTTTCAAAACACTAAAATTTTGCGATACGGAGTACGCCCGTCAAACAGGACCGCCTTATCGCATACCAATTATACTGAAAGGCGTGTAAGGTACATCATGGCATATGAATTTTCGTAAAAGTTGATTTGGACGTGTGTGCACACCGAAATCAACCCGTATCAGTAAAAACTTCCCTATATCAGTATTTTGCAAATTATCCTAGAAGTTCGTGACCGCTCGTCGGAATACGACGAAACTTGCACCAACGGATCCATGGTATGACATTGGTCATGTGACCTAAGTTTCATGCGATTCTGAGACAGTTGATCGAACCGCCGTTTCGCTGGTCCTACGGTTTGACTTGACGAGCGATTTTAGGATCGGCTCACCAAAATCTAAAACTGGACATACCGTTGAGCTCGTATCATCGATTAGAATTTTTTTGACTTATAATTCATCTTATTTATAGATCTTTGTCCTTGACATGTTTTTCGGTGCAAAGTGGCACACTGTGGACATCGCTTTGATCCAAAATTACCATTTTGCTCCTGTGTCCAAATTGGACAAAAAGTAGTATTTTTTTACTATCTCGCTTATTCCGAAAATATTGGTAATATCTGTTGTAGCATCCGGAGATGTTTGTGCTGGTCCTATATTTTCTGGTTCATTGTACCCTGTTGTCATGCGTTATTTCAGCCCCAAACCATTGCGAGGCAACTATACCTTGCCAATATTACTATTTATTTACATTCACATCTTCATATTTTATTTGTGTCCTTTATTTTCTTATTTATGTATATTATTAAACTGCGTGTCTAAGAAAACTTGGGTGCAATGACGGATGGCGTCGTCTTTTATTTTTTATTTCTTTTATTATGCATATTGACCTAGAGTTAAGAGACAACCCCATAATTTTGAGGCATATTTATGTTTCATATGGCCCTGATAAAGGTGTTACATAAGTTGTGAGTCTCATGTACATCACGGACATACGTATTGACTAGCCATCGATACATATAGGACGTGCGATAGGGAATAACTACTAATAGAATTGTATGCTAGAAGACTTAGCAGTTACTAGAGGTATTTGCGTATCATAGATATGACACAGCTAGTAGCATTGGGTGAGGAGAATAATGAGTAAGCGTATGTAAATCCTTTACACTTTTCCATATTTGCCTGTAAGCTCCGTCAAAGACATGAGATGTGATGACCCCATTATTTACTACATGCCTACGACGATCGAAAGAAGTTATACCCGTGGCTCCTGGATCTCTAAGAGAACTACGCCCATCCCTTTATTTTAGCTAGATAGTCCAAATGCTGGAATGTTGTTCTTAAACTGCATATCACATAGACGGTTAGGTGACCACTTTTGGATGTTTATTTTTAGTATATTGTGGCATACTTTTATGTATCTTGTTACGTCCCTCTGAGGACCTGGTCCCTTGCCCTATGTAGATGATCATGACTATTTACAAAAGCACAGATCAAGACTTGCTACTTCTTTCTTTTTCGAGGAGGTCTTTTCTTCGAGCCTCTCTGATCACTAGATGATGTAATTATTATGCTTTTCTTTCATATTCTAGTTTGGTAGTGAATTTGTCTCCATCAAACTATTAGTTCTTTTTGACTATTTTATTCTTGGTTCATTGCCATATTTAGTTATTTATTTTTATTTGGTTTTGTGGATGAGATTAGTATTGCCTGTCACTTGTGACATTATATACTATTTATGAATTATTATTCATAATACAGCATACGTATGTGTTATTATTTCCATATATTGGAGTTTCCATATACATACGGTTGCCATGCTTACGTATTCCTAGTCCTACATATTTTGGGATTGGGCATGACAACTGGCGTGCTTTGGCAGATCAACTTTGGCAAACTACAATGGACGTAGGAATGCCGGTATATTATGTGTGAGTAGCATACTGGCGTATATTGATAGAGTAAGCATCACTGGCGTACTCTATTAAAGATTTTAACACTGGCGTACTTTGGTAGAGATAGCAACACTAGCGTACTCTGGATAAATATAGCTGCACTGCCCACAAAATAATAACCTGGGTCTGCGTGCCAAACATCTTCTGCATTAATAAGCTTGATAAAGGATCGATAGGCAACTCTAGGGGGGTAATAGAGTGTATATATGTGCAGCAGAATATAATTACCAATAAAAATTTATACTGAGTAAAGGAAGTTTCCAACTAGCAAATAATGTAGCAATATATAAATAATAAATAAGTATGGAAGAGCAGACACAAACACCGAGATTTTATAATGGTTTTCTTCTGAGAGGACTAGTCCAGTCCCGAGAACTCTTGCTCGGTGTTAATCCACTATTTGTGAAATAGCATACAACACAAGCTTTGATCTGAAGGTTTGCAAACTTCTTATAACACGAGCTTTGATCCGAAGGACTCACGACTTCAGACACATACATTTTATGCGAAGGGCACGCAGACTTCAAACTCGTATGGAAGATAAAATTTTAAACCAAGCTTTACAACTCGAGCATTGTAACCACCACTTTCCATCATAGGGATATTTTGATAATTTTGCACGTTGTTAAATTTTTTATATATTATTTTATATTAGTGGTTGCCTATTATTATATTAGTATTAGTTAGTGGTAACCAATTCGAATTTGCATGTGTTAGTTACTGCTAATTATTATTAGTCATAACTTTAGTAATTAGAATTAATTAAGTTTAGTTATGAAAGAAATATTCTTTTTAGTTGTAGAGATTCATTCATTTAGTTAATTATATTCCATTCATGACTAATGGAGAGGAGAAAATTTGATATTTTGGCATGACCAAAACCTTAGTATAAGAGATAATTTCTAATTAGGGATTCATCCATTCATTTTACTCATTAGCCTCATTTTTTCCCAAAGCTTCTTATTCCCCAAGCAAATCTAATTTTCTACTAATTTCACTCAATCCACTTCTAATTCTATTAGAGAGGATCTTACTAGGAGATCGTGTTCGACTCATACCTTTCGTGTCCAAATTTGGAATTTTCCAAAGAGGCTATAAAAATACTAGGTAATTATCTCAACTTTATCAAATTTATGGTTAGGAACACCCCATGGACATATAAGTACCTTTTCATGGTTAGATTTGACTTTCCAATGGTAGATCTAGGTACTAGAAGACCTCAATTTGGTAGATCTATGATTGTTGTCATGTTGATTGTTGGTTTGGGGCTCAAATTAGAGAAAATCTCAATTATGTCCATGTAGAGTTTGATTTGTGTCCTCATAAGGACTATTGGTGTGTATTTGGTAGTGTGTTAGTGTTCTTGTATCCACAATTAGACATGTAGTGTCCGTATCATGATACGTCATGATATGTATAGGTGGATTTGGTAAATTGGGTGTATACATGTGTTCTTTTGTCCAAAATAGTCCAAATTCGTCATAGTATTCAGTCTCGTTTTTAGCAGCCATAGCAGCTTAGAAATGCCATAACTCCTAACTCAGGACTCCAATTAATCTCCTATTTTTTAAAGAACTATATCGAAGTTAGATTTCCAAATATACAAATTAATAGGCCAAATTCGTTCTGGAATATTCTATAAAATTGTTTGAGCATCAGGTATCCGAAAAATGAACATATTTTAGTGTTTTTGCAATTATGGGAGCTTTCAGACATGAAAATACTATTTGTTTGAAGTTTCAGAAAGCTGATATGAAGGGATACGACATACTTTAACCCCAGAATTTATTAAATAGGTCTAATAGATGCAGTATTGGTTATAAGTAGAGAACTGACTATACGATATACGCATTTTGTGTATCCTATGTGCCTAGGTAGTATGGATATCAAGTGAGGTAGGTATCATAGGTTGACAAGAGTGTGTGTGTGTGTGTGTGTGTGTGTGTGTGTGTGTGTATGTGTGTGTGTGTGTGTGTGTGTATATATATATATATATATATAAGTATTAGGTTAGTATGTGTTAGTGTTGATATAAGTGGTTATCAAGTGAGCCAAGTATATGTTAGTTATGTGTCAAGGTATTAGAGTTTAGGGTAAGGTACTAGTGTGATACTTGGGTACCATGAGGATATTTCCATCATGACACTCAAGTATCATGAGTGAGGGTAAGTGAGTATTGGGGGCTTGAGTAAGATATCCTATTTGGTATCAAGTATTAGTATTAGAGTTAGTTGTGTAAGTATCTAGGAGGATAAGGTATTGGTCAAGATACTAAGATATTGAGTATTAGAACTAGGTAATGGGTAATATCAAGATGTCATGTTCCAAGAGTAGGGTGAGTATCTTGGAGGTAAGGTAAGTGTAGGTAATGGTCATGGTTTAGTATCTTGGGGGTTGGTATTATATGATACTTAATGTGGCACCACGGTACCATGTACTAACAAGTGGTGTATGTGTGGAGTAAATTAAAGTGTGGTATCCTAGGGTGTGTCAAGATATTTAGAATACGAAGATACCAAAAAATTAGAACTAGTACGAGGTAATACTAGGATACTAAGGTAATGTTATGATATTAAGTATTGGATTAAGATACCAGGGTAAGGGTAGTGTCTAGCTTGGGTAATGGGTTAGGTACCAAGGTATGAGTTAATGTATTGGGTATTGGTCAAGATAATGGTATTAGCTAGGGTATTAGTCTGGAAACTAGGATACGGGGTAATATATTAATGTATTGGTTAAGGTAATGAGGTAATACTAAGGTAATAGCTAGATAATGAGTATATAAACTAAGATAATATGAGTTAGTGTTATATATATATATATATATATATATATATATATATATATATATATTAGCTAGTATTATCTAATATTAGCTAGTATAACTTGTTTTAGCAAGGTATTGACCTAATTTGTATAGTTTGATCTAGTTTGACTAGTTTGACTTAGTTTGACCTAGTTTGACCAAGAGACCTAGTTTCAAGCTAGTTTAGCATATTTATTATTCCAAAAATACCTGTTAACATAGAAATTTATATATAGGTCATATGGACCCTAATTCAAGCACAGTTTGATATTCTTTGTTCTGGACCTCAGACGAGTATATTTTCTGACAGTTTTCTTTTTATGGTAGCTTCTATATTACATGTCTTTAGTATTGTTATACTTGATTTCTGACATAATGGTACACGGATTGGTATATCTTGGATCTCCGTCACAAGATGTTGTTTTTCCTATCAGACCCTGTGTATATACTGATAAATCATGTGCAAGTCATTCCTGTGCAATATATTCGTGTGCTGGTATTCAGATTTTCCCTGTGATTCATACGTCCTGACGTGCCATGGTTTGGATTTACTATACTAGTCGGGAGCGAAGGAGTGTTAGTTAGATATGTGATCATACCCATTTCCTAATGCATGTACCATGTGAGTGTTAATCATACACCTCATGTATGATTAACTAGGCCATAACTTTTGTACAAGTTCCCAAGCCGATCACATGTTGAAGCTCGTACTCACATACTTAGTTATTACAGTTATTTATGTTTCTTGTATATAATGATGCTCTATTACTCTAGTCCATTTACATTCAGTATTACCATGCCCTGTATTTTTTGTTCTCACTTCTTTATCATGTATTTTTATTATTATTTAATATTTTATAGTCTTTATCATTTATTTGGAACTATTGTTAGAGGTGTGCTTCGTTTCAATTATGATTGGATAATATTTTTTAGTATCGACTTGACGAGCTGGTGTCCGACTTATTATGGACCCCGGAAGGGTGAGACTGAGGAGTATGGTCAGGGTGCTCAGGAGGAGCAGGTCCCCGTGGAGAGACATAGTTAGTAGTTACGTAGTTAGCATTTAGTATTTCTATTGTACTGGATTTGTTTCCAGCAACTGTGTCACGCCCCAGTCCCAAAATACGTAGGACTAGGAATACGTAACACGCCAGCCATATGTATACGAACTCCAATATATGAAAACCATATCCACATGTACGCTGTACATGAATATCCAATCCACCAGTGGTAATATACTGTCAACAAGTCACACGCAATCTATATCTCATCCACAGCACAAATAAAGAAATAAATAGGAAATAAATAACTGAATCTCAAAGATGAAGTATCAAAGTATGATAGTCGGATGGAAACAAATCTACTGTAAATCGACTATACTAAAACTACTAAAAGAGAGAAGAGAATCAAACTCTAATCTCAGATAAATGTCCAACAAGAAAAGCAACTAGAATATCCATCAGCTGCGATGGATCAAAGATACTCAGAAGATAAAACCTCCTCAGTCTGATAAGAAGCGTCAGGTCCGGGTCCGTACTCCTGTGGATACTCCTGTCCGTCTATATCTGGAAAGGTACCAGGTCCTCAGAGGGACATAACGAGATACATATAAACATACTAATAAAGTACTGAAAATAAACATCCAACGGGTCGCCTAACTATCTATGTGAATGCAGTTTGAGAACAACTTTCCAAGAAGTGGGCTATTTGGATAAAATGGGATTGGCATGATTCTCTTAGAGATTCAGGGGCCTACAAAGCATATCGTCTTTTGAACGGCAGAGGCCGCCTGATAATATATAATATATAATGGTCATAATGACCGCGCATCTCCAGCGGATGTACGGGTTACACAAGGAAAGTATAAAGGAGCCCAAATGCCTTACTTGTTGTTCTCCCCACCCCATGCTCTAAGCATGTCACATCCATGACACGATGATACCTCTAAATAACTGTCAGGTCTTCTAGCATGCAAAATTTCTATCAGCAGTTATCCCTATCCGTCGCATGACCTATACGTACCAGTGGCCAGCCGAGTACGCAAGTCCGTGTCCTACATGTGACTCACACTCTTGTAAGAACAGTGTCATGGCCAATGAAATATAAGAATGCCTCATGATAATGTGGTGGTCTCATAAGCTAGGTAATATGCATATATATAAATAAAAACAGAATACGACGCCACCGTCGTTGCACCCAAGTTTCCTTGGACGCGCAGTTTATATAGCAGTTAAAATATATGAACTAAATAAACAGAAATAAGATGCATGCAATATATGGAATATAAATCGCAGTACAATGGCAAGGTATACTTGTCTGGCAAGCAATCTGTATAGTGTAAGCGTCCAGATGTCAAGGACACGG
Source organism: Iris macrosiphon (assembly GCA_036927795.1). Classification (NCBI taxonomy): domain Eukaryota; kingdom Viridiplantae; phylum Streptophyta; class Magnoliopsida; order Asparagales; family Iridaceae; genus Iris; species Iris macrosiphon. Next base: position 155,717,134 of record JAYESA010000009.1, read on the forward strand.
GATCAGAAACTAAGGCCTCTGAATAAACGTCTCTGGATGTTGAAATAAATATCACCAACGTTTTCGGAATCAGCGAGATAGCTAGAAAATACTACCCTTTCGTCCAATTTGGACACAGGAACAAAACAGTAATTTTGGGTCAAAGTGGGGTCCACATGTGGCCCACTTTGCACCGAAAGTGTGCCAGGGGTAAAAGTCTCTAAATAAAAAAAATTATAGGTCAAACAAATTCTTAACGTCATTACAAACTCAACGGTGTGTCCAATTTTGGATTCCGGTGAGCCGAACACAATTTCAGCCAAAAAGTCAACTGTGGGGCCCGTAAATAGGCGGCTTGGTCAACTGTCTCAGAATTGAGTGAAAATTGGGTCACAGGACCAGCACAATACCACGAGTCCATTGGCGCAAGTTTTGTCACATTCTGACGAGCGTACACTAAATGGTGCAATGTTTTGCAAAAGTCGCGATACGGAGACTTTTTGCGGCTACGTGTTAATTCCGATGCGCACACGCGTTCGAATCAATTTCCGTGAAAGCCCACACGTCTGGACATACCATACGCGCCTTTCGGTGTAATTGGTATGCGACGGAGCGGTCCCGTTTGGCGGGGCGCGCTCCGTATCACAATTTTAAAGGTTCAAAAACATGTTTTCTTGATTTTTAACCCAGTTTAATTCTGCATATAATACCAAATAAAATATTGTAATTGACAGAAAATAATCTCGGTTACATGGTCTTCACATAGCAAGAAGAAAATCTACGTTTGGATCTCTGTGGTGGGAAATACGAGTCCTTAAACAGGGGTGGTTCCAGCAGTTTTCTGAGATTAAAAGTTATAATTTTTCTCCAACTTGGTCTCGGTTTTACCTAGGGTTACGCGCTGATCGAAGGAAACTAATACACAGAGTTGGAAGAGGGATAGGTCGTGAATATACCGGTGAAGACGGGGTCGAATTTGGTCGAGCGATGGAACAGAAATCAGCGCCTGAACAGGGGTACGCTGCTATGAATTTTTGTTGTCGCGGGGTGCTCGCGGTCGAGGACGCTGCGGAGGTCCAAGCGGCGGTCGAGGAGGTCGGGCGGCTCGGGGTTATGGAGATAGTAAGGGTTTAGGGTTAGGGTATATATATATATATATATATATATATATATATATATATATATATATATATATATATATATAGGTAGGATGAGATGGGTCGGGGTGTCGTGCATTCCGCGGGGGTGTATTCCGCTCGGGTGAGGGATTACTGGTACAGCGGGTGGGGGGATATTGGGTTTGCTACTGTGGGCTTAGGGGTTAGGGTTGTGGGTTTAGGTATTAGGAAATTAGTTGCTGCTGTTGTCTTTTATTGGTTTAGTGGTTTGTATTTTATTTTATTTTATTTTTTTCTTTTTCTTTTCTTTATTCATTCCTTTCTTTTCTTTTCTATTTATTAATAATCTATTTATATATATATATATATATATATATATATATTTATATATATATATATATATATATAATTTCCAAAAAATTATATTAGTACTGAAAAATAATCTTTTATCCTTCTACCAGGTCTCCTACATAAAACAAAATAAGGTAAAATAATAGTTTGCTCCATAAATCTCTAAATGCATATTTACCTAGTAGTTAAAATCCACTAAATTATATATTTTCTAATAATTAATAAATACTATAAATAAATTAAATGATTAAATTAAATAATTAATACGGTTTTTAAAATTAGGGGTTTTACAAACTGAGATTTTTGAGATGTTATTTAATTCTTAGACTTGATGTTGGTGATTCGAGATGGCTATTCTAGACCTATATTTTGGATTCTCTTATTATATCATTCATGCCATTTATCTTCCTATAGATATCTTGTAATTGAGTATTGACATTATCATTATATTGTCATCTTGTCATCCTTATGGAGTTGAGATATCATTGACATGTTATAATATATTATTGTGAGATGTTGATAGATAGTATTATTAACCTAGACAGCATTCTACGTCGTTGTTACGCGTAGGCTGGACGTTTTCACGTACTCGTGTCTGATTATTCGGATGCGAGCCATGACAAACAAACTTCTAAATTAGAACCGCGTTGGCACTAGAAGGCTGAGAGTTGATATTGGGAATAAGGAAGGTTTATAGCTAAGATAGAAAAAGATATGAAAGTGAGTGGATTAGTGAATTGAAATAGAAGATTTAATCTCTATTTATAGGGCTTTTAGGGACCGAACTCGGGAAGAGTTCGGTTGCTTAACGTTCATAAATCTGAATGTTGGAATCTTAGTCTTACAGAGTGACGTTGCAAACTGGGTCTTAGGGTGACTGAGTTCGGGTGGAGTTCAGGCAGAACTCAGTCCGAGTTCGGTCTACCTGGTTCCTGAAAGGAATGGGTTTAGGTCAGGTTCATTTTGACTTGGTTTGGATCCATACTGATTTGAGTGAACTAGGTTCAGGTTTAGAGTTTCCTAGTGCCAACATGACCCAATGCACATTTGTCCTATAAACAAAATATAAAATACATAACAAATACGAAAACCAAGAGCACTTGATGACGACGATCTTCTGAAACGTCCGTTGTCTTGAAGATGCCTTTATCATTGACGGTAGTTGTCCAAAGATAAACAGATCTGAAAATCTGATACCCCAGAGTGCGAGGCTCCGGATAAGTCGTAGGAGGTTCAGAGACATCTTCTGGTATAATGTCGTCTTTGGCTCATCATCATTTCTTCATAGCATATATCCATTAATTTTTTGTAAATACATGTTAGACGAATAAGGAATATACGAAAGCAAATATAATAACATTTAAGATCAGATATGGATAATATTGAGTTTAAGTAGAAGTTACAAGTTACTATAGTGATTGCATGATTATCATAATGCCAAAACTTAATCGATTAGCCATATTCAAAAACACAACTTAAACATTGGTCCAACACTTGATGTCTTTAAGTACTGTGTCTGTCAGCAGTTAGGTTAATCGCATTAAATGCTGGGGGGGAATATGTAGAATGTACGCTTGCTTTTGTTGAGTTGGTCAGATGACATGTCAGTACGCCTCGACTCTCAACTTTGGGAAAGTACGCCACTCTTCTGTTGTGTATATTTTGTGAGAAAGCACGCCACTGCTCCTTTGAGTTTAGCATTCTTTGGGGGCATACTTTATATGCTTCTACAACCGTAGGGTTAACTAAGCAACTAAAAATTAGTGGAGCATTAGGAGGGACAGTATTCTGAGATCGTGTATGACAACCACTCTTAGATATCCATTTGGGGAGTGCAAGGCTGGACCCATGGATATTATTTAAAATCTACACTAGTGGATTGCAATATCCGAATACTATATTATACTATGCGTTATATGTGATCTTAGCACGGTGGTCTTACGGGACAGTTACATATTCTACATGCTATGAGTTATAAATAATGGCTCGGCTAGCTCCGCTCAAACAACGCACGATCTGAGGATTCATGTCCTTCATAATATTTCTGGGATAACCCAGACTCCACATAGCAAGCCGTACAAGTGATTGGCCGATTATGTAACTTAATTTGTTCGTGTTTGTACTTTTTTTAGTAGTCTAGGGATATGGACTGTCGTGGTACGGTGGTCCAACCCTTATCCTTGTTTAGTTGTAGGGTTAGGCTATTGTGCTACGATAGGCTATGAATCAAAATAGCGACGCAGAATCCTATAGCTTGACCTGAATCAGAAGATGTACGTTATCTCGACGTGGTACAACACTTCTTGTCCTTATTTAGTGTAGGAGGATCGTACTGCCTCAAAGATGGCGTATACGTCCATGGTTCTTGGTTCGTGCTTTTAATATATATATATATATATATACACACACACACACACGAGGAAGGATTGAGATCCCCATAGTTTAGTATCTCCGAAAATTCCAAGATTACTAACCGTTGGATTAGTAATTTGAGAACGGTGCAGATTACACCGCAATCAAATAATAAATTCGGGAGAATAATTTTCTTCCTAGTTTCTCTCTCTCTCTCTCTTTCCTTGCACACACACGTTTCTTCTTCCAAAAATAAAAAAAATTAAAAAGCTCTCATGTCCCATGGCCCTCGCTTCTCTCAGTTCCCAATTGGAGACAAGCATCTTCCATTGCCAAATCTACTGGATTTAGGATAGAAACTTAGTTGGAGTCAAGTACAAGGAAGCACAAGTATTAAGTCTTTCTTCTACTCCTCCTCCTTCTTTTTCTTCGATTTAGAATTTTTTTTTTTTTTTTTTTTTGTTCCAAAAGTACCAAATTTTTTGTTTTTTTTTATATTAGTGTTTTTTTACAAGTTATTTTTCCAGATCTTTGATGTGGTTTTTTTTTCTAGACATATTTTTTTAGATCTACCGAATTTGTTTTCTTAGATCCAGACTTGTTATTTATCTCTTTCAAAAAAGAACATTTGTGTTTTTTTTCTAACTAAATTATTGTTCTTCATATAAATTAGTCATCTGCCATTTTTTGTGAATGGAAGATGTAGAACAAAAATGCCATGCACATACCTAGGAAGAGGCACACCGTCTACTAAATGGTAAATGATGGAGTGCATATTTGATTTTTTTTTTTTTCATTCTTATTTTGCTAATTTGGTGGATTTCTATATTACAACGCCACTCCTTTGACTTCTACTTGAGAAGGATTCTGTGTTCATCGTTTCTTAACAAGCGATTAAGTTTCTTGATAATGTGCTTTTCATTTTCAGATCTTTGTTATTTATTATCAGGACCTTTGAGTTGGAATTTTTTTTTTTTTTTTGTTCAGTAACAAAGAGGACAGAGCAACTCAACTTTGTCCTAATCAAATTGATAGAGTGTTAGTTCACTTATATATTACATTGCTTACACCAAGCCTAAAGTGTTAAATTTATATCACTTTCAATTAATTGACACAATTAAGTTTGAGTTGCTTCTGTATATATATTCCAGAGCTATCTAAATTGTTACCATATGTAATTTTTCTATTTAGATCTGTTAGCTTTGCTTGAGCAAAAGCTCAATTTTTTTTTTCTTTTTAGTCCCACGTCGGATGGGCCAACCCCTCCTTGTGTACATATATTAGTTCCTCTTCTTTGCTTTCTTAAAGTTGTTGTGTGGGAAATCCCTTGGGCCACACGCGCACGCCGCCGCCGCCGCTCGGTCCGGTTCGGCGCGCGTAACTGGTGCGGGTACGTGCCCACACCTGTGGGTGCCGAATGCCGATCAAATTTACTCTTCGGACTGGGATCCAAAAATCCTTTTTGTTCCCCTTTATTTTTTGAACCGTTTTAGCTCATTCAAATTTGAATGTTGAGACACTGTTCAGGTTCATTGAACCTCTGTGACAGCTAAACTCTTAGGCCAGTGCTTCGTGCACAACTTCTCCGGAGGCGGTAACAATTTTATTTTTTTACTTTTCTTCTTCTTTGAAAAATATTATATTTATATTATAAATATTTCTAACAAGATCAAGCAAGAGTTGACAGTACTATATTGGGAGTATTGTAGTGTCAATTCAGAAGAAAATCCAACCGATGGTAAGTCGAAGTTCGAAGGATTGTAAGGCTAGTGCAACATCAAATAGGTTCTTGTCTGTCAATGCTTTTGAGATTGGAGTTAGTTTGTGAAACATGAGTTTGAGAAAGTTGTCTACTAGATTGTTGTATCCCAAGCACATTAGTTCAAAAATAGTTCAGGTGAACTTAATTTAGTTATAGTAATATCACAGAAACTCGAATTGGTAACTCATGTATTCAGATTTCTCTACAGAGAATGTATTAAGATATCTACAGGAGAATCAAGGAGAGAACTTTGAGCTTCATTGTTGGAAAATATCTCCTATAAAAGAAAGCTATAAATGTGGTTTTTGGAGTCCAAAAATCTATATGTGCACCAAAATCAAATGTCAACAAGTAGCCCGACAATTTCCATGCAAATAAGGCTAAGAACCACCTCCATAATTTTTCATGTGGAAACTTCAAAATTTTGATTCTCAGAACCTTGCAAGAAGTTTAAATCTTCAGAGAAGATTTGGTAATGGAAGATGTCTAAAAGAATTGGGAACTTAGAGAAGCGAGGGCCAAGGATTAACGGAAGAGAGAGGGGTCCGCAGGTTTTGTTATTTTATTGCGGTGTAATCTCCTAGTTACACGGTCTAATATACACCGGTCTAAAATTACTAATCCAACGGCTATTAATCTGGAGATTTTCGCTTATCTTGGGTTTTGTTTCTTCATTCGTATTTCGTTGTGGTACTTGCTCTTTGGGGTCTAACCCGCTGGTTTTGCAAGGCCAGGTTTAGAGCCAGAGCCCGAGGGTCCCGTTTATCTTTCTTTGATCAATGACGCGCACTAGACGGATGGCCGATGAGGGACACGAGTGAGTTTCTTCTCCACCACTCTGATCATCATTTTATATTCTTAGACATTTAGCCAGCGACACCTGTTAGCCGGCTTGTCTAAACATTTAGTTTCCTTTACATGATTGTAATTAATTAGAATGCAGCTAATCACGGACATTTACTTTTGTAACTCAACTAGGTTCTCATTTGAACAGCTAGTTCCCAAAATATTCTGACAGAACATTTGGGACGTCTTATTGCTTTATCATATATGTTCTATGCTTACTTCTTCTTATTTTGGAATAATTTAGACATAGATGTTCAGAGATCCTAGACAACTTAATTGTAGTATGCACTCACTTGTCTAGTGACAGTCGTGATCGTCGTACGACGTTTTATATCTTGTACGGGGTAGCTGGCCAAGTCCATCTTTGTATTTCGGTATTGAGACATGACAAAAACTGAGGGGGAAGCTGTGGTGGCCTTCGGTCATGGCGATGGTAAAAGATGGTGGTGGCTAGGATGGCAAAGAGGGAGAACCAGAGAGAGGGAGAGATCAAGAGAGTGAATATGACGAAAGAGAGGGAGCTCAAGGTGTAGGGGTAGATAATTAGAAAATAATAAAATTAAAATTAAAATTAAAATTAAAATTAAAATTAAAATGGTGATAATAAAACCAATAATAATAATAATAATAATAATAATAAAATAATAGTAACTGGAAATACAATTTTTTTAAGTCTTCCTGAAATAAGAAATACAAAACCTGAATACGTAATATCCCACATGCAGAATATTACATATTCGTTCTATATATATATATATATGCCTTCTTCTGTCTATAACCAAATAATATTCATTCTTTTTTATTTCTCTCTTATTTGCTGTCCTCAAATCCAGATCTGAATTTGCCTTCTCTTATATATATACTAGTATATACGCACGTGCGTTGTACGTATTTCATATTACTTGAAAAAAATAATAGTTTATTAAAAGAGCAAACCACAATTTCTTAATTTTATTATAGGTGGAAATATAATAGGCATGAGCATGAAAGTTGGGAGAAATTAAATGACGGAAATAGGAAAGGTTTCTCTTATCTCTTGGGTTCATGTGCCTATTTTGCATGCATTCTTTATTAAGTTTTGTTTTATTCTCCAAACTACCTACTTTGCATACATGTATATCTTTGTTTTATTAACTATCATTCCCCAAGTTGCCTCATGCATACATACATACATTTAATACGTATTTAATTACTGTTTTTAATTACTTAGATATCCTTATCAACGTTAATACATATTGAAATGTAATGAAGGGTATTTTTGGAACGAAAATTTTTCACGGTGAAGCCTAGTTTTGGCATTATATAGTAAAATATATATATATATATATATATATATAAAAGGGTCCTACAATACACGCTTGTATGGTTACATCTCAGACAAGTGTTTGTAAATTGTAAAAGTTGTCGCTTTGACATTTTTTTACCTGGTATAGAAGGTCATTTTAACCTGCTCTTTAAAATAAATAAAAAATCGTCATAGATTATCATAATTTGATGGACATTGAATATTTAATATTTCCATTACCCATCCTACATTACATACTTTTTATTACAGTTCAATGCCTGCAATTTTTTAAAAAATACTACTCCTAGTTTAACGCTTGATTTTTTTTTTCTAAAAACCCCTCCTAGTTTAACGTCGGCTATTTAAAAAAAAAAATCCTCCTACTTTAACGCTTGTTGTTTCTTTTTTGCATAAAAAATTCGGCTGCACTTATTTTTTTAATAATAATATAGAAAAATTATAATAATATTTTTTGTTTTATAACGATAATATTTCTTGGTTTTAATGTAGAAAAGTAGACATATTATTTTTTGGTTGTAAAGTTTATCATATTAACCTGATATCTAATATTTACAGTAGTTTGAATACCATTTCTTCTTCCAAGTTTCAAAATTATTTTCAAATATTTTCGTTAATTTGAATAGAAAATATAAGCCAATATCATAATTTTGATTCTTAAATAATATCATGAACCTACTATCCAATTGAGGGAAATCTTAAAGCATGGTCAAGGTAATCTGAATATCATTTTTTTCATTCAATATTAAATATTTTTCACGTTAAAGGGAAAAGAATTCCAGTTTGTGATATATATTTGGTTGTTGATTACAGTTAACATATAATTATCTAATTACCGTTAATTTATTACAAAAGTTACAAGTGTGTAATATGTATTCAAATCATTATTACTCCAGTAATATACAAATATATTTACTTTATTTACTGATTTTGTTCTCCAATAATATACAACTATATATATTAACTATTTTAAAATATTTAAAATATTACTTAAATATATTTAAATTAGAATTTGTTATTGATATATTTTTAAAGTTTTGGATATGTGAGTCAAATAATACCATGCACTTAGTTCAAATATTTAAATATATTTGAAATAAAATTTATTAAACATTTATTATATTTTTTTCGTATTTTTTAAATTAAATTTTAAATGTAGTATTTAAACGATTTTGAATTTAGTATTTAAGTTTTTTTGGAAGAAAATAGCGGGTTACGGATAATGTAAAGGAAGTTGGTTTTAGATTTATTTCTTTTAATCTTCGGTTAATTTTTTTTTTGTTAATTAAATTGTTTGAGTATTTATTAAGGGTTTGCACGGACAAGATGGAAGTTATTTGAAGCTTTTATTTCTTACTTTTGAGCCGTGTAGAAGTCACTTTATATAATAGAAGATATGTGCTATTTAATACAATCTGCATTACGATTCCATCGAAATAATCTTGATGGCATCGCTCTGCACGATTTTTAAATACCAAGTTAACTTTCAGATTTCTACTGTATGGCTGCACAAAATATGTTGACGAAAACAATTTTTTTACAAGTGTTCGAATATAATTAACCTACTATCCAAGAGAATTTCTCATACGCAGTTTGCTTCAGCAATAACAAGGGATGAACATGCAGGATTACATGTATGACTCTTTAACTCTTAAAGGGGTAATACAACACTAATTCAAACATTTCAAAATTTATCATCCAACTCATTAATACAATCTGTGAAGGTCAACTGCAAATCCTAGGAATGCACCTAGGAGTCATAATATTTGTGAAGACCAACTGCAAATCAAAGGAATACACCAAAAATTCAATAAAAATGTTAAGGCATACTGCAAATCAAAAGAATACACCCAACTTAGCTCAATTAATGTGAAGGTCTAACTGCAAATTCCAATTAACAATTTTCCAAACACATTTCATAGTTTAGCCGCCAAGACCAACTGTATATCCGAACCGTATTATAATTTCAAATATTACATTCCAAAATGAATAAAATTTTCAAAAGATTAATCTTCTTCTTGATTTTCTTCTTTTTTCCTTCTTCTCTTTCTCCTTCTTCAAATTCTCCTTCACCTACATTTGGAGGTATCAATGTGTCTATTAGATTACAAAATCATCAAGAGTATTAGAATAAGAAGAAGAAATTTTTTATAAAATAGCACTAGTAATATTATTACTCAATACCTCCAAAAAATTCCACCACCAGTTGGGGTCGCCCCCGTTCACATTATCCTTTCTTCTTCTTTTTTTCAACCACAAATTCTCCCTCTAGCTGGTTCATCTTATCCAGAATCAATTTCTTGGTGTCGGATATAGTCTTCATCTCGTTGAAGACTTTCTCAAAGTTTGCAGCAACAAAATTGTATAGATCATCCATCTTGTCCTTGGTGGTTAGGATTCCTGATGTTGATGATTTGCTTGTTGCTGCCCAATGTCCAAACATTCATTTGAAAGTTAGTGTTCTCATGGGGACTTTGTTTTTGATATAAACATTCCCTGCTAAGCTTTGGACACAATGTTTACTAGCCAGTGAGCATACAAATCCCCAAAAGGGAGGGCTGTCCTTGTAGTTGGTTTTCTCACAAAATGCATCATTCTACTAAACATGTAAGAACCTATATACATTATTTTTTCTTCCCCATATAATAAAGAAGTTTTACTCTATCAGGATGGATGGAATACTCATGTCTAGTAGGTTTGAGTGTCTGAGATATATAGGCATGCAATAATTTATACAATGTTTTCAATTGATCTTTCTATACATTTTGTGGGGTCTTGACACCAACTGATATACCAGTAATCTAATATATTGCATCTATCATGGACACATTATCAATATATTTCATATCAAAATTAGGAACTCGATCAAACCCAAAAAAATTATTGATGACAACAACATTTAAATGTATCAGTTTCCCTCTCAGAAACACCAGTTGTTGATCCTCTTCTTTTTGTCCAATTTCAGCCTTAAGATTTGAGTAAAATTCTCTGACTATTGTTTGAGATATTTTTCCAACACATGATTTGTTCAGTTTCTCCAACTGGTAGAATTTTAAAATATCCAGGAAACCTTCATTTTCGACATCAGCCATCTTAATGGATCTTTCAGGTATGACAGCCTTATTTTTGAAATATTTTTTACAAGCCTTCTTAGATTTAGAGTCTATAATTTTTTTTTTACCTCCTCTCCCTACTTGGCCTTCTTGGCATATGGCTCTGCCTCTTTAAATCCCTCTTCTAATGAGGATTCAGAATCCTCAGTGTCCGATGTCAACTTTGTATCTGTTGTCACCTTTGCCTTCGATTTATTAGGCCGTCGTTCTGTATGAGTTGAGTCTTCGGACTCTATATAAAAAATAGATTTTCTAGTCTTTGGCGGTGCCGGTATTTTTTTTGTCTTTTTTATAGGTGGCCCGGCTGCCTCTTAATCTAATTTAGAATCAGATTCACCTGACTCTGAAACTTCTGAATCCGATGTCTCTTTATAATCTGTCTTAGATTGAGATTTTGCCTTCTCTTTCTCTGTTTGAGTATGCGGTGCCGGTGTCTCTGTCGGCACATGAGAACCCGAAGTCTCTGCCACTTCCACCGCTAATGCCTCTGCCGACACATGAGAACCCGAAGTCTCAGGCGCTGACGCCTTTGCGCCTGTCGTCTCTGTCGTTGTCGCTGCTGTTGCTGTCATTGTCGCTGCTACCGCTGCCGCCTCTGCCCTTGTGGCCTCTGCCATTGCGGCCATTATCGCTTCCCTTCTTCCTTGTATATTGTTTGCCTTTGGAAACGATATTTTCTCTGCTTTTCGTTTCACCGACATTTTTGGTAAATTTTAGCAGTCGTTTGGGGGACGATTTGGGAAAATAAAAGGGAAATGTACAGTGCTGAGAAATTTTAGCAGTTAGTTTGATAATATATAAAAATACGTTTGATTTAATTTTGGGTTGACGATTGAAATTTCCCTTTAAATTCTATGAGTTTGAAAAATGGACTTTGTTTAGCATCATTCATTCATTGAAAAATGTACTTTGTTTTGCATCATTCATTCATTAAAAAATGAACAAATTATGACTACAAGTTTTCCTTCTTTTAATCTTTCTGACCAGACTCCCATCTCTAGTCGATTCAATCTGCCAATAAATGCAATAAATAGGGCACAAATAGGCTTTTTGGGGATTCCATCTTACTTGGGGTGAACAAGATCCCACAAACCATGAAAGAATGGTCGAAGGTTTCATCTTACAGAAGGCCTACTAGTGATTCCTCCAAGGATATTCTGCGCTCAAAAATAGGGGGCACTTGGAGTTAGACAATCGAGGAAAAAAGCTTTCGAGGATTTAAAGAGGCCGTTATGAAGGTGCCCGAACCTTTCTACTACTACCTATCTTCTGCAAGCCCTTTTAGGTCCACACCAATCCCTCTGACTATGCCAACCAGAAAAGAAAATATTGTCTTTCATATTCCTAATACACACTGAGTTTCAGAGTCAAAAGAAGGCAATGTCCCGACATTCTATATCTATATAAGATAGAAGGATTCATAGAAAGAGTTATTTGAGGAAGAATGCAGAGTGCCTTGGTGAAAGAGAGGACGAAGATATGGGAGAGAAAATGATGAGGAAAGATCGCTCTCTGACTGCCAGTCAGATACTCTTAACTAGACTCGGAATCGACCGACCCATGCCCCTTCTTAACATGAAAACAAGTGCACACATACAATACACATAGAAGTGATAAAAATCACTGGACTGCGAAGTCCGACCGGTCTTCCCTTGTTTCCCAAAGGCGTTCGGGCCCATCAATCACTTGAAGCTAAAGAAGAAGAAGAAGAAGAAATTTAGGTAAAATAAAATAAAATGGGAAGGAATAGGGGGTCGACCACTATTTGTTGTGGGTATGTTGGATATTACAAGTTTGCCCTCTTTTCACTGCTATTTGATTTGTAGATCTAATGAGAAATGAATCAATTGGTTAGGGAGATAATCTAATTAGTTATGAGGGAATATTCTATTTATGATTAAAAAAATATAATTAACTCTAAACTAACTATTCAATATAACTAATATTTTTAGCAATAAAAATAAGTTGATAAAAATACCCCTAATCATAATTTTAGGTGGTTACACGGTCTACTCGACATATGTCATGCGTTACAACTATTCAAAACCCTACATTAATGTGGTGGCTGTCGTTTGAAACATATGCACTTAAATGCAAAAAAAAATAACGTATGCGCATTAAATTCGCATAATCTCCTCAACTTCGTAACCGATCTATCGCATAATCACTGCACTGCCGCACAAGATTTTGAAGAAAGAGAAAACTGTAAGGATTTGTATGTGCCACTATGCTCAGGCACATAGGTCTTCGTTGCATAGTGCCACGTGGAGATGGTCTGCTGTAATTATTATTATGCTGACGTCAGCGATGACATTTTGTGTAATTGTCGTCTGCACATATTACGAAGCCACACAACTTTTAATATAGTGTCAGACTGACATGCGGCAATGTAGTATGCGCTTAAGGCTCTTGCCGCATAGACTTTTCGAAGAATCAGTATTTTCGGCACATAACTTATAGCGCATAGCATATAGACTTCTTTTACATAATACAAAAGTTCACTGTCTTTGATATCACTCACGCATAGGAAGGTGCGCATATTGTTGGCCAAACTGTTGAGGAGTAACTTCGCGCATAGCCACCATGCGCATGGACCCAACTTTTTTCATGCTTCTACAAACTCCTCCCTCTTTTTGGGGACGACATAGATCATCCCATGCAATCACATGTATGCCCCCTCTCCAGGTAAAATCTGCACATAATTAAATTAAGATTTATTATATATACAATTTGAATATATTTTAAATAGGAATACTATAACTATGTTTATATTTTAATACATTGTAAAATCAAACAAACAAAAACCAAAGAAACCAAAACCAAAACAAACAAACAAAAAACCCAAAGAAAGAAACCAAAAAAAAAAACACAAAATATATATATATATATATATATATATATATATATATATATATATATATATATATATATATATATATGACGGAATCTAACTACCCATCCAATTATCCAAAACTGCTTTCGGTACACTCAATTTCTTATAATTTTTTTATCGGTACATCAAAATTTATGTATTTTTAACTTGTATCATATGACTAGAATACCATGATATGTCTAAAAATGGTTCGAAAATGTTTTGTTGTTGACAATATAGGATATTGAATTCTTTCTAGGAATTTTCAATATCAAATGTGTCATTAATTATTTTTGATTTGTTTCTTTATCCTCCCTCTTCTTCACGCCACACTACAAATATATTTTAAGCCTATCAATTGCTTATCTTAGGTTGTTAACATTAGATTGAGTGACCATAATCACAAAAATGTCCCTGCAACATTGTGAGAGCAAAACGCTAGTATATAAGTTAAAAGTTAACCAAATTTTAAATTTACTTTAGTTTAACTTAAGCTAGTATAAACTTATCTTAACAGAAATAATCTAAAATAAATATTATATTCACAGAGATTAAGGATGAATTTGTATGTGAAATACTATATACCAGAAAATTATATATTCCCGATAATCAAATTTCTTGAAATTAAATTTATGAAAAAATTTATATATTCCATTCTTGTTAACACGTACAATGCATGTGCACGTTACTAGTATATTTAATAGTTACTCTTTATTTGTGACATTTTATAGCGTAGTTGGTTAAGGCGATATGTTAGTAGTCAAGAGAACATGGTTCAAATACTATTGACATCATAATTTTTTTTTATTTATAAATTATTTCTTATGACCAAATTTTGAAACCCTCCCAC